>CM045943.1:3305000-4505000 GCA_025177825.1 Aechmea fasciata | reverse complement strand
CTGGAATAATTAATGTTGAAGCTGTTGGTTGATTCGACTGATGATCAAGTACGTATTTCTACTTCTTCTTGTTGGCAGTAAGTAGAAAACGTTACGAAATTAAATGCGTATAAACATAGAAAAGTAAATGGAGCAAATTTACTAAGGAGTAATATGCAGTATACATTTTAAAATAAGTTGATGAGACTAATTCAAAGCCTATATAACACCATATGACTGCATGAAATAGACACAAATGAAAGTAGCTGGATAGGTAATTAATCTCCTTTGCTTCTGGTGATCCTATCAATATTGAAATAGGGGTGGGATGCTTTGCTCATTCCTGAAGAAATTCTCAGGATCAACCTTAGCCTTCACTAGTGCCAACCTCTTAAAATTTCTCTTGTAGTATTTCCTTCCCCAAACCTTAGCCTTGTGATAACTTGTGTACCCAATATTGTTTCTGCCCAAATCAAGATCCCTATAATTCAAATAAGCAGCCCTGGGGTTCTTTGAAACATAAGGAGTCATAAACTTATAGAACCTCTTCATCCAATCCAAGTGCTTCTTATCCCCCTCGGGTCCTTTCCCAGCCCAAAAATCCATATGCTGAATGTTATACAAACTTCCGTTCCTATGAGGGAACGGAGTCTCAGATTCCGGAATCTCAGCCATCTTTCCGCCGTAAGGATCCACAATCATGACCATGACTTCGCCGCTGTTGATCAACTCCGTCCAAATCCTTTCCCACCCCGATTCAGGGATGGGCTTCGTCAAGAAGTCGGACTTAGCCTTGTAGGTGCTGTTTTGATGTGCTCTGTCAAGGAGAATAGTCAGGGGTTCTCCATTGGGGTAGCTGGCAAAAAACAAGGTGGACTCCACCCAACTCATCTCTTGGCAATCCTCTGCCTGTAAATCCAGTTCAGGGAAGCTCTCGTTTAATATGCTCAGTAACTCCTCTTTCTCACCGAGGAACAAAGATTGGAGTGAAACATCTACTGTTCTATTACCATTCTTATCGGAGACAATTGAATGGAGTGATCTTATGAAAAGCCTCTCATCCAACCTATAAGCGATTTCTTGCCACTTCATAATAAGCTTCGTCGGTGCTCCGTCACTCAATTTCTTGGACTTCTCGAATACCGTGACTGTGGCGGGAACATAGACCAACCTGATCTTGTATGCTAGGATGACCCCAAAGCTTGCTGCTCCACCCCCTCTAATAGCCCAAAACAAGTCCTCGCCCATCGACTCCCTGTCAAGGATCTCTCCGTTGGCATTGACTAATCGAGCGTCGATAACATTATCAGCTGAGAGACCGTACTTTCTCATTAGGGTCCCGAGCCCGCCGCCACTGAAGTGACCCCCGACCCCCACGGTCAGGCAAAGGCCCGCGGGGAACGCTGCGGTCGCGTTCTTCTCAGCAATTCGATAGTACAGCTCCCCAACCGTCGCGCCTGCTTGCACCCACGCAGTGTTATGCGTGGTATTGATTTCGATAGCACTAAGGTTGTGAAGGTCTAAAACGACGAAAGGAACGCCATAAGCTACGTAGGAGAGGGCCTCGTAGTCGTGGCCGCCACTTCGAACCCTAAGCTCGACACCATTAGACCGAGAGCATTTGACGGTGTCTTGAACATGGGTGTCGAGCGTAGGAGAGACGATGGCGAACGGCTTCGGAGTGGTCGTCTCGTTGAACCTTTGGTTTTGGATAGAGGATTGGAGGAGGGCGGAGTAGGAGGGGGTGTTCTTGGTGTAGAGGAGATCGTCGGGAATGGAGTTGTGGGGAATTGAGTTATGGAGAAGGCATCGGAGGAATGATTCGTGGCTTTCTTTAGACATCGATGAAGAGGCATTCGAAGAGGTCGAGAAGAAGAGAATTGATACAAGAGCAAAGAAGCAAGGTGTGAAAGATGCACCCATATTCACCTCCTTCTTCTTCTCCTCCTCTATTTCTCAGTGTCTTGAGATGAAAATGTGCTTGGGTTTAAATAGATATCTTTGATAGGTGAAGAAGCTTTGAGCATGCATGCTCTTTGATCTTTTTAGTCCCTGATAGATAAGCATCTCGCAATTCGGCTGTTTTTGACCTCTTTAATCAATCAATGGGAGGGACATTTTGGATAAATGCATTGAAGTTTCCAAAGTCCATTTGTCCTCCTTATCTACAAAACAGAAGAGTTTTAGTTTTGCATTTCAGCCCCCCCCCTCACTTGTCTTTGTCATATTCAATTATCCACATTGAACTCTCATCACTATTCCAGCTTCCAACTTTGAATTCAAACTCATTTGTTACCATCAAAATCTTTGGACTTGAAATTTGAGGTTCTGCCCCCACATTTGCCTCATGTTGTTTGCCTCTTTCCAGAAACTTGATGCTGGTCATTCAAAATTTTAGTTGGACTTTTCCTCCTTGGCATTTAAATGGATGAAGAATATGATGTGTTCTTAGTTATAGCTTGTAATACACTGCAGTATGTTGATAGATGACTAGTTGACTAATAAAATTTGCGTGCAAAAGAAAAATAGCTTCCAAATTTTTATTTTTTGAGGAAATTTAAAAATTACTTATTAATTTAAAGAGAAGAGGGTATTGAGTTGCGTCATCGATACGGAGATTATATCGTACCGATATTTTGCTGGCCCAATATAGCATAATAGATACTCCCTCCCGTCAATGGACACTTAAATCCTTGATAAGCCTAATATCGTCATTCGATCTCTTTTTATTCCAAAGAGAAAAAGAATACAACAAGATAGATACGACCACCCGTAGCCCAATATATAATCTTATGATCTCTTCCTATTCCAAAGAGGAGAAGAATAGTCAACAAAGTGGAATCTCTATTTTCTTGGGTTCAAAAAGTCTTTGTGGGCATTAGACAACAACTGGGATGAAAGGGCTCACCATTACTATGTGCTATGCTTGGTGCACTTTATTTGCCACCCCACAAATCATATCTCTAGGAAATTTTTAGGATGTGACATACTCGGATATTTTCGGGAGGCTGATATTTACATAACTAATTTTGATAAGCCACATTGACTACTCTGTTCCTAAAAGAGCATAGTTCTTTTAGTTGAATAGATTCACTAATCTTATTTTTCATACTTTAGGATTAAAATTTTAAATTTTCTTAGCTGTGCAATTATTAAAACTAGGGGTAATTATTTATATACCCCCGAAAAATATATTAAAACTAGGGGCAACAATTATTTATATAGTTTATTGCATATATTAAAACTAGGGGCAATTATTTATGTACCCGGAAAAATTTTCGACTTTCTTATTTATTGAAAATATCTTTTTTACATTTCAATCTATTTCAAATATACCTTTAGAGTTGAAATCTATTAATAAACTCTGTTATTTCTATGAAATTACTATCTTGTCTTTTCAAATATACCCTTTTATCATTACCGACTTTTCTAATTTGCCCTTACGTTGGGGCAAAAATAGGTATTTTGTTTTTTTGTTCTTTTCAAATATATCATTCTACCATTATCAATATTTTTGATTTGCCTTTAAGTTAAGGATAAAAGTGGTATTTTAATTTTTTTAACTGTGATAGATATTTAACTCATGTTTAACCTAAATTAACTTAACAGGTGGTAATTATAGAAGTATTTTGGAATAACGGAGTTACATATGTCGGATATATTCGAAAGAAAGAAAAAATATTGGTAAATAAAATATTTCTGAAGTTTTGAGAAGTATATAGGTAATTATTCTTTAAAATTATTCATTAATTGTATGGTATCACAGAGAATATACATGGAATATGCTGAGGAGTGAGTTGAGAGTGTTATAAAGATGCTAAATTTAAACAAACACTCCAAAGTATTTCAAATGCTTCCCACCTATGGATATGAATCAAAAAGTTGATTGTTCCATGGAAAGTAGACCCCTGGGAGTTCTAGATTTAAATGCAGGATTATTTCTTATTATTTTTTATTTTTGTGATAATAGAGAACTATTGGAGTGTTATATATTTTGATGGCAAAGCTGTAGTGCTTTTTTAAACAGTACTATTTTGAATCGGATTTCATTTAATTAATGATAAATTTATAGGACATCTGTTTGAATTTGTAGCTAAAAACATTGATAGAAAAAAAAAAAAGAAAAAAAAAAAAGAAGACAAAACTAAGTGGCGAAACCCAAAACCAAAGAACAAAAAAACCAAACAATTATCAACATCCAGAGGATTGGAAAATACATAAATAATAAATAATAACATACTATTTTTTTTAAAATAAAAATATTTGTATTGAAAATATTAGAATTTTTACACAAATAACATATAAATATTGAACTTTGTAGGAAAATATTTACATTTACAATTAACTATATTTATTTGTGTTGGATATCTTGACCACTATGCTACGACGACGGTAAATAAAAAAATATTTAAGCAAACTATAAAATTAAACCTAATAAACCGTTGAAAATTCAATTAATTGTACAAAAATATCGCAAATTAAAATTATAAAAACATTTATAAGTTAACAATTTTTTTTTAAAAAAAACAAAACAAATAAATGTTGAAAATTGAAATAAACAAAAAGGAATATATTTCGCCGTTGCCGGGGATCGAACCCGGGTCTCTCGCGTGACAGGCGAGGATACTCACCACTATACTACAACGACTTTGTTGTTTAAATCGGAACGTATTCTTAATTTCTATATATTTTGTTTGAGTATGAGCCTTTTAATTTTTGATAACGCAATTCACCCACCAACGAGGTTAGCTATAACTTGAAGCATGGATATGGTACGATCATGTTAGACATTTTATCATTTTTTTTATTTATAAAAATCTACATATTTTATAAATAAATCAGAAAAATCTCAGAATATTGCAAACAACATTGTTATTAATATCGATTTTAATATTGATAAATAGATTCATTTGCTCTGTTTTAGGTATCGTTAGGTTCGGGTATAATTAAAAACTAGCTATTACAGGGATAGGTACAAGTATGGGGATAAGAAAAATAGCGTTTGGATGAAAATTGAGTTGTTTTCAGAAAAGAAAAAAAAATATTATATAGCTTTATATAAAAAATGGAGGTATTGGTGGGGATAACCGAGAACTACTACTCTTTATACCCAAATGCTAATTTTTTACCCGAGTAATTCTCGATTATTCCCACCAACACCTTCATTTTTTATATAAAACTACCTAATATTTTTCTTATCCTCGGGAACAATCCAATTTTTATCCAAATGCTATTTTTTTTATCTCCATACTTATACTTATTCATGTAATAGCTAATTCTTGTCTATACCCGAACCAAACGGTTAGAGAACTCTTTTAAAAGTAAGACTCAGATAAGAAAAACTTTTCGTACTTTGTTACAGCCTTTTCAAGTAACAGCCTAGCCTTGCCTGCCACCAGACCGGATCCATCAGATAAAGTTTGCATTATTTACCACCCAGAAGGTTAATGCCAATGTACACCAGATAGAAACTGTTCAGTACAGAAAAAAAGCCATTTTGATAAAGTGTTTTTCAAATACAACCATTTTGATGCTCCACTTTCATAACAGAATTAGTAATGATGTTTAGAGAGTTAGCATCTTAACTTTAGAATCCTCGAAGGTACGATTCAATTGGAAATTGTCCATCAAGAAGAGGTCATAAACTCACACGCATACCGAAGGAGGGTTACAGCAGCCAAACCAACAAGAAGAAACACAAATACCTTTGGCAGAGGTTTAGGTTCAAAAGCACAGCATCATCACAAGCAACACATTCAAGAGTCGTAAAAAAAACAGTACAGAGACATAGAAAGCATGTCTTAACATCAGAAGCGTAGTAAGGAGCACTCAGGCGGCGACCTCCTCCTCCTCTTCCTCCTCGTACTCTTCCTCGTCGGCCGTTGCGTCCTGATACTGCTGGTACTCCGCGACCAGGTCGTTCATGTTGCTCTCCGCCTCGGTGAACTCCATCTCGTCCATCCCCTCCCCGGTGTACCAGTGAAGGAAAGCCTTCCTCCTAAACATGGCCGTGAACTGCTCGCTCACCCTCCGGAACATCTCCTGGATCGAAGTCGAGTTCCCGATGAAAGTCGACGCCATCTTCAACCCCTTTGGAGGGATATCGCACACGCTTGATTTCACATTGTTCGGGATCCACTCAACGAAGTAGGAAGAGTTCTTGTTTTGGACGTTAATCATCTGCTCGTCGACTTCTTTAGTGGACATCTTTCCGCGGAACATGGCGGAGGCGGTGAGGTAGCGGCCGTGGCGGGGGTCGGCGGCGCACATCATGTTCTTGGAGTCCCACATCTGCTGGGTGAGCTCAGGGACGGTGAGGGCACGGTACTGCTGGGAGCCACGGGAGGTGAGGGGGGCAAAGCCGACCATGAAGAAGTGGAGACGGGGGAAGGGGATGAGGTTGACTGCCAGCTTGCGCAGGTCGGAGTTGAGCTGCCCCGGGAAGCGAAGGCAGCAGGTGACGCCACTCATTGTGGCCGAGATGAGGTGGTTGAGATCGCCGACTGAAGACATAAGAAAGTAGAAAAGGGAAAAGGTTAACAGAAATATCCTAAGAACAAAAAGCAAGCTAATGAATGAGAGCAGACACAGTAATCACTCAACAGGCATGATAAAATCAAGATTCTACTATGCTACTTTAAACCTCCAACAACTGTTTTACAGCTCTAATCTATTGAAAAAAAAAAAACATAATGATGGATAAACTTTTACGCTTTAGATTGTGAGACGCCAAATCATACAAAAAATCATTCAAGCAGGATTTACAGAATAAAAAGGAGGTTAAGCTGAAGAAACATAGTTCAACTTACAAGTAGGAGTAGCGAGCTTCAGAGTACGGAAGCAAATGTCATAGAGAGCTTCATTGTCGAGGACCATACACTCGTCAGCATTCTCAACAAGCTGATGAACAGAGAGGGTAGCATTGTAAGGTTCTACAACAGTGTCTGAGACCTTCGGCGAGGGGAAGACAGAGAACGTCAGCATCATGCGATCCGGGTACTCCTCTCTGATCTTAGAGATGAGAAGTGTGCCCATGCCGGAACCAGTGCCTCCTCCCAAAGAGTGGCATACCTGGAATCCTGCAGAAGAGAACAATAAAAGAAATGAGTGACACAATTCGATTAAGTGGCGGTAAAGGTGTAAACAAGTTGAAAGGAAAAAATCAAGTATATACAATCAAGCACTCCACTCAAACTCCGGATAATTTTAAAAGAAAAGAAAACAATCACAAATAGCATTGCAGAAGTTCTATCATAAAAAACAATATTAAGCAGGTTAATTAAGCAGGAGATTAGAGGTGGTGCCAAGCCACAACAAATCAGAAATGTGGAAGTTCCTACATCACACTAAAGTAGAAGCACAGATCTTACTTCTCTGTAATGGCATATTCAAAAATTCCACCAGATGCAGAAAAATCAAGAGCAAATGCGAACTCTGTCCCAGTAGAAACTTCACATTTACTTTACATCGTATTTAAGAAAGAGGAAAAGATCAACTAAAACGGAGAGATCTGAAGAAAAATTATTAACAAATGTTGACTCTGAAATCAGCAAACAAGAGTAGTTCACAAGACTAATTGGACAGTATAATGTAAAGAATATATAAATTGTGCACCATACACCCGAAATCACAAATCCTGATGTGAGAACTCTCCGAAACATACAACACCTACACATACTCGAATGTACCAAGAATAAAAAGCAAAAACATATAACAAACTACTTAGAAAAGAAAATTTCAACCTAACATAATGCACAACACTTTTACCCCAAAAAAATTGAAAGGAAGAAAAAAAGTAACTAACGTAGACTACTTCCACGCAGATCCGGAGAAAAAAAAAAAATCGGATTACCCCAGAAAAGAAAATTTTAACAAACAAGATTGCTGCATTCTCTGCATTTTTCTAGTAAGAAAATTCGCGAATCAAGCCTTAATCCGTACTGATAGTTTCAAAAACCACCAGATCCGACCAAAAATCGCATGCGAAAACAAACACTAGCCCCATTTTCACCCACAACTATAAAACATCAAAATTAATTATATAACTTAAGCGGAATAAACAGATCTACGAAGATTTAAGAAGGATTTAAGCAGAGATTCTTAGATCTACAGCGGGGATCGAGTACCTTGCAAGCAATCGCAGTTCTCGGCCTCCTTGCGCACCACGTCGAGCACGGCGTCGATGAGCTCAGCGCCCTCGGTGTAGTGCCCCTTGGCCCAGTTGTTCCCGGCCCCAGATTGCCCAAAGACGAAGTTATCTGGGCGAAAGATCTGCCCAAAGGGCCCCGACCGCACCGAGTCCATGGTCCCGGGCTCGAGATCCATGAGCACGGCGCGGGGGACGTAGCGGCCGCAGCTCGCCTCGTTGTAGTAGACGTTGATCCGCTCCAGCTGGAGCTCGGAGTCGCCGCTGTACTTTCCCGTGTGGTCGATCCCGTGCTCGTCGCAGATCACCTCCCAAAACTTGGCCCCGATTTGGTTCCCGCATTGCCCCCCCTGGATGTGGAGTATCTCCCTCATCTTCTCCGCCTCTCCGATGAACCACCTAGGGTTAGGGTTCCGGGGAGGAGGTGGCGGCAACGGTGGTGTTGGCGCTAGGGCTAGGGTTAGGGTTTGCGCGGAAAGGGGAAATAGAGGGACGAGGAGGAGAGGAGTGAAGGAGCGTAGAGGAGGAAACTGAGGCCGATAAAGCGGAGGTGAGCGTAGGTTTCGGAGGCCCCTTTTATACTAAGGGTTGGGGCGGTGTGGTCACCGCATCACAGTTACCGCCCATATGATTAGTAAAGCGATGAGGCGATAATGTTGCTTTGATTTGTGATACGTCGTTTTATGCGGCGGTGACCGTACCCAAACGATCGTTACATGTTGGGAAAACACCGTGTCCTCACGTGTCGCACGGACGCTCTTATGCGGGGACGATTTTTGAACCTGCAGGTGAAAATGTACGGAGACCCCTAACGTATAAGCAAATTTGAAATTGCCCCCTGACTATTTTTAACTAGCGAGTATTCTAATTATTATTTTTGTAAAATAAATTAAAAAAATCGTGCCAAGTACAAATCTATTTTTTTGCTTGATTTATTTTCATTTGTAAATTCCAATTTTTTTATCAAATTTGAGTGTAAGAATAATTTTCAAAAATCAGTCAAACCAAAAAAAATAAAAAAATTTGAAAAAACTACTTTCGAATTTTCTATAGTTAAAGGGTATTCAAACAATTTTTCCTTTTAGGAGAGCAAGATGAACGACTCGCTGATGACCAGGGTGGAAAATCGGACGGCGGAAAATACGGTCGTACAAGAAATTTCTATGCGACGGGTTCGTAGGGAGGGTGGGGGCCGTTGGGCTTTGGTGGCGCGTTACTACCGTATATGGGTGTAATTGAAAACTGTATTTTTGTCGTATTTTTTTGGGTAGAATACGACGGGTGGTTAGTGGTTACAACTCACAACGCACTTGTTTTCAAAAATCTCAAAGCGCGGAAATGTAACGTTACGTTGGTGCCAAAATTTCAAAAATTACACCTAACTTTATGAATTTTTTTTTTTTTTTTCATGGAGCAATCAATTAAATATAACACACTTATAATTTATATTTTTTTAATTTTTAATATTATGGCCAATAGGATCTCATAGCATTGATCTAGATTAATTAGTGAGGGAGTCAAAAGTGCTTTTCCATGCATGTGATCTAGGGCATTTTTTTCGCCACAGGTAGGTTATTTATTTATTTGTTTATTTATAAATGAGATATCATGTTAGGATATATATATTTTATGCAAATCTCAAAACAAATTAAATATGATCCCATGTTTCTCGTATCATTTTCTTATGCACCTTCGTTTGTATCATAACTATTACAAATATATTTATATAAAGTTTAATTTTTATATATATATTATGTCTATGTAAAAATTTTAATATTTTCAAATATATTTCTTTGATTTGTTACCATTATATAATTATTTATATTTTAAGTAAAATATCAATTTTGCCATCACAAATATGTTCCTCTAAAAGTCACACCATTATAATATAAGAGGAGCAAAAATATTAAGTTATCTTATAAAGTAATCAAGATTAAATATTTAATCTATGGTTATTTAAAATTTTCTAACGAATTCTAACGGTAGAGATATATTTAAAAATATTAGAATTTTTATAAAGACAACATATGAAAGTTGAAGTTTGTATAAATATATTTACAGTTCATTATATTTTATAAAGATCTGTTTGAAATTAATCCTTTTTTTTTATGTTGATCATCTTCGTGACTACTCTATTTGGTTATGAAACAAGAAGGGCGGCATGTATAAGTCCGTTGCACAGTTTTATATATAGATACATATATGCAGATAAAAATTGTTCTTTCCTCGATAAAAATTGACTCGCGACTTTGATAGTGAGGCCTATTTAATACTAATAAGTAAAATGGAGTTAGAGGAAAATCTTATAATGATATGTTTATGCGTTTTTTGATGGAACAACACAAAATATATTATAATTGACTATTTGTGATCATATACAAAACTTAATATTGTATATGAAAAGAAGAAAATATTTAGGTTGCACTTCGTTCTCAAAAATACACTTTTCCCATCATGCGTTATGCAACAGAGCCTCAGTCACGATCCTTCTCTCATTTTGAGTTTTAAGAAACATGCATAAAATTTATAGATTTTGGAATGCCCGTACTGTCATGTTGGCAAACAAAATGTAATAAAACATTCCTTTTTTTTTTTTTTTTTTTTTTGGATGGGGACATGGTGCTAAATTATTATTCATGCCATAAGTTGCAAAATAAACTCTTCTTGTAGTAAACAAATATTGAAGCACACCACTCTTAGACCTAGTTTGGAACTGTTGTGACACTCGAACACGCTAGAATTTGAGTCTTTGATGTCGTTCAAGAAAACACTAATAATTTTGGTGGTTGATGCTTTCGAGACTCAAGTTCGAATTAATTAATTCGCATTTAAAGTTTATTTAATTGAAATTAACGAAGCGGGTAGTCTGCTACCTATCTCTCAAAAAAAAAAAAATTTAATTAGAACCGGCTAATGCTTATTTTTGTGATTATTATTATAATTATCAAATTCTAACCGAGAGACGTACAAATCTTTATCCAAGCGATAACATTTGTAGGTTGCACTTCGTTCTCAAAAATACACTTCTTAACGACCACAACTTGTCGTCATCTTAATTAGGATATCCAAACATCTCAATATAAATTCCATTAAACAAATGTATTATTATTATTATTATTATTATTATTATTATTATTATTATTATTATTATGTCCCACCTTATTTGTTTTGGATGGGGACATGGTGCTAAATTATTATTCATGCCATAAGTTGCAAAATAAACTCTTCTTGTAGTAAACAAATATTGAAGCACACCACTCTTAGACCTAGTTTGGAACTGTTGTGACACTCGAACACGCTAGAATTTGAGTCTTTGATGTCACACCCCAAATCACAAGGTTTTATTAGGGTAGACACCAGTACATATATTACTTAATTTAATAAATATCCAAAATAAGTATTTGATTATTAAACAAATAAAATCTTACCACCACCCAAATTATTTAGGGTTAAAAGATCAGTGGTTAACTTTTTCGTGCTTGATATAAAGATCGCTCACTATGTACAACGCGTAGAAGTATCCACATTACGTAGAATAGATTTGCGGATCGGCGAGCATAATCGGCTCTTTAATCAAAATGTAACCTAAATTTAAGTTACTTAAAACTAGGATAACTGAAATTTTAAAGGGTTTTTATAATCAGGGATAATGATAGAAAATTAAGTTGTGAGCAAAAAGGCTAGAACAACCCAATCATGATTTTGAACCACCACCTACTCAAAATATTTGCATTTCGAAAGCCCATAGTTGTACTTATTTTTGTGGTCCCCCGGATCACAAGGTTTTATTAGGGTAGACACCAGTACATATATATCACTCTTATTTTACAAAATATCCAAAATAAGTATTTGATTATTAATTTTTATCTATATTAAATTTTCACCTGTTCGATTTATTATTTTAATCATTTTTATCCGATAGATTATATTATTAAACCAACCACCCACTCAATCCTAAAATACCACTATCATCTTAACTGCACATCTCTTCATCCAAGAGCCGAAAACCTATAACACTAAACGGTTAGTACTATTAATAGTATAGTAGTTTAATTTTATATGGATGAAGGGATGTGCGGTTAGGTTGATAGTGGTCCTCTGTGATTGAGCGTGTGGTTGGTTGAATAATATGATCTAACGAATAAAAATGGTCAAAAAGATAAATCTAATAGTGAAAAATTTGGTGGCACAATTAAAGTGCTTGGTGCTATTAGAAGCATTCCAGTCGGACTATATATATATATATATATATGAGTCCGACTACGATACTCTTATAAGTATATACTATACTCTTATAAGTATAGATTCTTTTGTTAAGTATAAATTTATTCTCTCTCTCTCTCTCTCTCTATATATATAGTTTAGCTTACTGACAAAATAGAGCTTGTCAGAAGCAGTACAATAACCTTACTCTCTCTCTCTCTCTCTCTCTCTATATATATAGTTTAAAAGCTTACTGACAAAATCACAGAGCTTGTCAGAAGCAGTTATTCTTCTTCACATGCCTTCTTAGTTCTTAGTTCTTAGGTATGTGACACAACCCTCTTCTTTTTAGCCCTTTTCCCCTCTTTCTGAAAAGTGAACCCCTCACATGGTCTTGCTCTTTTGATGTGTGCAATTGTGTTGCATAATATGTAAAGGGTTTTATGATGAGGGTTGATGAGATGTCCTTTTTTCTGCTGTTGGAGTGTTTTTGGGAGTTTGGTATATATACTTGGATTTCACTTTAAGGCACCTCAACATTCAACAATTGTATCTCTTTTGGATCCCACAAACATAACACTCATAAGTTTTCTTTCTCTTTTTTCTTTTTCTTTTTTTTTTTGGGGGAGTTAAAATTCAAATGGTCTTAGGTAATTTTTTTTTTTTTTTAATACCTCTCAACTTTTTGTTATTTTTGTTTTAAGTTATCACAGTTTGTTGAGTTGGAGATTCTGCTGAATTTAATATATAAAGATTCAAACCAATAGTGATCACCAATAGGATCATTAAATTTACTTATAGATCAAATTCGAGTAGGTTGATCTACATATTTAGATGATAAGAGTAATATAGGCAAATCAAAATCGAACAATACTTGTTTTGAGAGAAAATATAACCGACCACCGACCATTCCTAACGTAAGTGACAAAGGATTTAATGGTTGGTACTCGAGGTCTCAAGTTCGAAGTTGCTTTACGTTTTCAACTAAATTTACTTTTTTAAAAAAATAAACAAAACAGATAGTATGCTACATTTCTTTCAAAAATATATATATATATATAACCAACCAGAAAGTAGCGCAACAAATTATTAATATTAACGTAAACATTGATCCATCAAGCTGACCCAACCCAGCTTATCATTCCATCAAGCCAAGCCATCAACTGGATCTATACCAAGAGCCTAACCCGTCAACCCGTAAACCCGGCCCATACATATATGTCCATAATTTTGACTTATCCTATGATGGTCCATAGAGAAGTCAAAGTGGCTTGGGCTTATATAACCTATTGAAGCACAAAAGATTGGGTGGCCCATATTGTATCACTCAATTACAGGCCCATTTTGCACCATTTTTTAAATTTTAAAAAAGGACAAATCATGTTGAACTTAAATTTGACAATATTTTATTTTAGGCTAAATTACAGAAAACCTTTCGGTAATAATCTGTTTTTTTTTACTTTTTCCTCCTGACATTTAAAAACCTACACTTTGCCCCATGTAAAATGAAAAATGTTCACAGAGGGGTTACGGTGTGTAAAATGACCATTTTGCTCCTCGGCATTTTCATCTTCTTTCTCATCTTCTTCAGCCGTCCCTTCGATCGGCCGCGATTTATCTCAATTTCCTTCCTGCTCCCCTTCTCCTCCTGCACCCTCGCCGCCCCTCAATTTCGGCATGGCAACAGTAGGAGAAATCGAGGTGGGTGTTGATGAAGAGGTAGGCAAGGCAACGAGGGCGAAGGCAAGGCGGCAGAGGGAAAAGGGGATGTGGGCGAGGGCGGGGCAATGGAGGACAGCGAGGCGACGAGTTGGAGAGCCGGAGCGAGGCGAAGCAACAGGAAAGAGGGCGAATGGGTATTTTCGGCATAAAAAAATATTTTATAACGGTACCCTAAAGGTATGGGGTGAAGTGCATATTTTTTATTTTATAAAAAGGCAAAATATAGATTTTTAAATGTCAGAAGAGAAAAGTGAAAAAATTGGTTATTACATAGGATTTTTTTTGTAATTTAGCCTTTATTTTATTTTCCTATAATTGATTTAGTGTGAGTTAATTGAGAAGGGCCATGATTGGTGGCTATTGAATATATGCTTACATAATTGAGAGCTACTTAATTTAGTCCTAGAAGGCTAGAATATATATATTTGCCATGGCATATTCTCCTACTACTAAGTATTTGTCTCACTATTCCTACTACTAAGTATTAGATATTCTTATATCTCAAGCAACAAATTTTTTATTGATCCATATTATTAATTTATGGGGTACAAATATAATTTTATAAATATTTGGTTAGTTTGGTGGAAAAGTTTGGGTCACATATGACAAAAGTTTAGGATATGATCTTTGATTCTAAAGCTTCTTATTGATCTTAATGACCAACTATTTTTATTTTTCTATTATGCAGTGGTTAACCAAAAACGTATATTAATGCTCCTACGAGGAAACCTAATTAATCATTTGTTCTCTTCTACAGCTGCAATTGAATATCTAATAGTGTTAGGAGCAATAATTAGCGGATAATAATAATATTTTACTTACAATTTATAAACTTATGAATTGGAAACCGGAGGTTTGCTGACGCGCCACGTGGAGGGGGCGAGCGGGGCGGGCCAGCGCGAGCCTGCATGGAGTTTTAAAAATTAAATTTTAAATTTAAATTATAAATCGAATATTTTTTTTTTATTTTGATAGGTTTGTGGGCTGCATATAAAAATTAAAATTTTGTATTAAAAGTTATGAATTCGAAAAACAAAAATAGTAGTGCAGTCCTCTCCATGATTGGGGTTTTCGGTGGGGCTATCGGTGGGGCTACAACGTGCGAGTTTTATATTTAAATTTTAAATTAAATTTAATTTTTAATTTTAAATTTAAATTTTTTATTTTGATTTTGATATTTCAATTTATTTTTAAAATTTATAAATATATGATTTGGAAATTAAAAAAAAAAGGTCTCTTTATTTTTTTTACTATTTTTTATTTTGATTCTTAATTTTTTTTTTTACAATCAAAATTTTTAATTATAATAATTTATTATAATAATATTTTTCGCCGCATCACGTGGGTCCTTAACTAGTTATAACTATACGATGCTAGGACATATATTTAGTCAACTAAAACATAAATCAACATAAGTAGATATAATTAGGATATTGAAACATCTCAATATAAATTTTAAATTATAATTTAAATTATAAATTGAATATTTTTTTATTTTGATGGATTTGTGCGCCGCATATAAAAATTAAAATTTTCTATTTAAAGTTATGAATTCGGAAAACAAAAATTATACTGCAGTCTTCTCTGTGATCGGGGTCTTCGGTGGGGCCCACAACGTGTGAGTTTTATATTTAAATTTTAAATTAAATTAAATTTTTTGATTTCAAATTTAAATTTTTTATTTTGATTTTGATATTTCAATTTATATTTAAAATTTATAAATATATGATTTGGAAATTAAAAAAAAAAAGAAGCTCTCTATATTTTTTTTACTATTTTTTATTTTGATTCTTAATCTGTTTTTCACAATCAAAATTTTTAATTATAATAATTTACTATAATAATACTTTTTCGCCGCATCACGTGGGTCCTTGACTAGTTATAATTATTCGATGCTAGGACATATATTTCGTCAACTGAAACATAAATCAACATAAGTAGATATAATTACAACAAGGCGTTGCTTAGTACCAATTATATGTGCTGTCGTAAGCTGACATAAAGTTCTTTTTCTTGTCTAATTAAATTTCTTCCGAGGTGCTAGCTTTTACTGTACGTAGTACGAGTACGTAACTTCACCTACCGTAATCTAGCTCAAACGATCCAATATGTGATATCAGAGTTAGATGTTGCAAGTTTGATTTTCATATATTGCAAATTTGTTAAGGTGTAAAGGGATTGGGGAGAGGGTTGTTGGCTTAAATGAGCAGCGTCCTGCCACTTATGGTAGGAGGTTAAGTTAGGTCGAGTCATATTCGAAGTGGTGTGAAATTAGTTGGGTCTAGTAATAATTAAGATCTGTAAATGTTGTATTAATTTATACGTTTTAAGTGAATTGGTTATATATTTCTAATAGTTCAAGTTTTTAAGATTAATAATTAGTGCGAATAATTGGCATGGCCGGTCGATCCAACCCACTGTAGTTGCACCTCAATATCGCACCACCATTAGAATAACAACAATTGTATATTACTCACGAAAATCATCGTGCTCTGATTATAGCTATAATGGTTGGGAATTCGGTACTCACCCCGTATCAAATTTTGTGAATCCGCAATTCGCTTCGATACCGAATGCTGTGGATTCGATATCGATTGTTGGGATTTCGCAACAAAAGTGTCAAATCAAATTTTTACCATAAATTTGTTTGCTCAGCAGAAACTGATTCAATCATAAAAAAAAAAAATATGCGGATAAAATAAAATTCATTAAATAAAAGAAGATTATAGCTGACTCCTCTTCGAGTAGCTCCAATCCGAACTCTCTTTCTGAATCTCTTCTATCCTTCTCTCGTCTTTTATAAATCTACAAAGAAAATAACTCTCTACGTACACCCGCGCACAAGGTGCAATCAACTCATGTATAACTCTCTCTTTTTCTCTCCGGTACGGCACACCCCAAGGCTCTGCCTACTAACTAGCCTTAATTAATTTTTGGCCGTAACCCTCCCACCAACTCTCTGCTAATTAAAGCCAATGCATTATATATAATGCTCAATTAAAGATGTACTCAATCCTAATATATCTAGAATTTCGGCTTTATACATTATATATAATGCTCAGTTAAAGATGTACTTAATCCTAGTATATCTAGAATTTCGACTTTAATTAATATTTAAATTTATCTTAATTAAACCTAATGCTAATTAAAAAAGAAAAAGCAACGGTTTGAAAGGTGCCAAAGAAAATTTGATATAACAATTCCAGTGTAACAGTAGAATTGATCATGCATGGCCCATGCATCCAACTAATACGACCTCTTATCCCTATAAATAACCATTCCTATGGCCCTAAAATCTCAAATCACAGCAACAAATTGATCACTAGCTCAATTTCCATAAGCTTCTTGTTCTATATATATCCATGGCTTCTCCATTTCTACTCCTCGCTGTTCTTGCTCTGGCTTTTGCACAAGCTCTTGCTTTTGATCCTAGCCCTCTCCAGGATTTCTGCGTCGCGGAATTGAATGCCGACAGTATGTTTCAGTTTCTTGTTTAATTCGTTGTGTTCTATGTTATGTCAATTTGAATATATACTGCTGCAAAGTAGGTATTTGTATCTGTTTGTTTAAATACTTATGTGTTGACTTTTTATTTAGATATTTGTAGCCCAACACACCAAAAAAAGTAGTAGGATTTTGAGGGGCTCTACGCACAAATTTATGCTTGACTAATGACTATACTTCTCTCCTGCATTGCATGTATGCATGATTCAGTTTTCATCAATGGGTTTGTGTGCAAAAATCCGAAGCTGGTGATCGCGGAGGACTTCTCCTTCTCCGGCCTGAACATCGCCGGAAACACGAAAAACAAGGTCGGGTCGAACGTGACGCTCGTCAACGTCCAGAGGCTCCCGGGGGTCAACACTCTCGGCGTCTCCGTCGCGCGCCTCGACTACGCCCCATACGGCCTCAACCCCCTCCACACCCACCCCCGCGGCACAGAGCTCCTCACCGTCCTCGAGGGAACCCTTCTCGTCGGCTTTGTTACCTCTAACCCGAACAACACGTACCATTTTTCTCTAAAATCTTAAGCCGTCCCAGAACACATTAATTCTTTAAAATTTTCAACAATATTCTTTCTTTTTTTTTTTTTTTACTGAAATATTACTTAATTTACTAGGTTGAATCTTTTATTTGGTTTTTCATTTTCTAACAAATTAAGATTTTTAAATACTTGGCATGCTTCTATATATAAAATCAAAAGTACCGGAGAGATTTATATAACGAATTTATTATTATTTTTTCTTTCCATATGCTCAATTTTATATTTTCGAGTACAAAAAAGATTTATAGTATTTAGTAGTTACAAATAACTTTAATTTGATGTTCGTGTGATATGAATGTGCCTTTCTCTATCTGCTTAAGTTATTAAAGAATATCATTTTAACTTCCGACAATAGGCTCTTCCACAAGATCCTCAATGTCGGCGATGTCTTCGTGTTCCCCATTGGCCTGATCCACTTTCAGCTCAACGTCGGCGAAGGCCCTGCAGTGGCCATTGCAGGGTTCAACAGCCAGAACCCAGGGCTCATCGTCATCGCGGACGCCGTATTCGGGTCGAAGCCGCCGATCCCTGCGGAGGTGCTCGAGAAGGCGTTCCAGGTCGGGAAGGACGTGATCGAGGAGCTCGAGGCGCAGTTTAAGTAGAAATAAGTTTCTGAGGCCTTATATATACAATACGAGGTCTTTGATTGATGTTCTTAATTAGTTGTTGGATTTGTGTACCTTTGAATAAAGGTGGCAGGTAGATTATGTAGTTAACTGCTACACTCTGCAACTAGTGCTCTGGTTTGTTGGGTGGGACTATGAAAGATGTATTCGCTTTTGAATAATATTGATGGTGATGTGATCGTTGAATAACATATATATATATATATATATATATTCCCTGACCTAGTTATTTACTTTTGTTACCTCTATTATTATTATTATTTTTTTTTGGTTTTTCTAAAAAGTCATAACTATTTCCATCTTATATGCTTAGTTTATTTTCTTTAATGAATAAAGTAGGTAGTATGCTACCTTTTTCTCAAAAAAAAAAACATATATATATTCCTTAATCAGATTTCAAATCCTTAATTAAATTAATCTAAAAGTTAAAAGAAATTTGTGCAGAGAACTAGAAAGATATATAACAGAGTTCAATCTAATTGGACTCAGGTTCAATCGAATTTAAGTTTACTCGTCAAGCACATATATGCGCCTGTCATGTAGAGTTCACCACCGCGGGAGGTTGAAATGAGCTTTTGAGTTCGAGAACACAAAAGTTCAGTTTAAAAATTAAGTTTATTCTGCTTTTTTTTTAAAAAAAAAATAGTTATGATTTTTAGAGTAACTTTAATAAAAAAAAAAAAAAGAAAAGAGAATTTAATTTCTAGCCAGAATTTCAGTGTGATCACTGAGTTCTCAAACGATGGGCAACGACATTTATGGATTGGATAAAATCTAATTTAACATGGATTTTATTGTTACTTGTTTGAAATTTTTGTGGTCGATCGGTCTAAAAAGTAATTAAATAGGCATTTTGAGAGATTATCATAATTAAGAGAGAGATTATTTAGTTCTCGCCGCGCAATAAATTGCCGTTCTTGTTTAATTAATTTAGAATTAAAAGTGAGTTGGATGATCATATTGCAATAATACATAGATGAAATCATACAATGAATTTAGCATATGGGAATTTAGTTAATTAGTCCAAAGTATAATCAAAGAGTAATTAATGCTAAACCCACACATACTCTTTTACAAGTCAAAATTCATAAAATTATAAAATCATGTGCAAATTAAAGCTTGTGATTGAAGGTACAAAACAACAGTAAAACAGATCCAATAAATTAATTAACTATTGTCGGCTAATTAAATATTCAAAAAGAAAACTTTATGACAACACATAAAATAGGCACACGTAGATTAAGACAATAATTAATTACTTCCCTTTTATTACTGATACATGCAAACATACGCACAGTGCTTGCTTATTTAGAAGTAGTACAAACAATATCAACCCACAAATAAAATCACACAAAATTAATTAAGTCTCCTTCATCCATTAATTATATGTTAATTGTTCTTAGTCCCTTAGAACTGGGTTTGGAGCCAATCAACAGTCTTCTTATCTAGCTGAAATGCCTTGGCGAGAATATCATCGGAGATGGGGGGGTTCGACTTGAAGACTGCGTTAGCTATAGTGATTACATCAGGGTTTTGGCTGCTGAGACCTGAAATGCCAACACCATTCGTCTTTCCAATATTAAACTGGAAGTGAATAAGTCCTTCTGGGAACACGAACACGTCACCCTTATTTAAGACCTTAGAAAACAACTTGTTATTGGGGTTAGATGTAACGAAGCCGACGTAGAATGTGCCTTCCAACACCGTGAAGACCTCGGTGGCTCGCGGGTGAGTGTGAGGTGGGTTGAGACCATAGGGTGCAAAGTCCAATCGGGCTAAGGAAATGCCGAGCGTGTTGAGTCCAGGAAGCTTCATCGCATTAACTAGAGTCGGACTGAACCCGAGTTTGTTCATCGTATTACCGGGTTGGTCAAGCCCATTGAGAAAGAAATCTTCAGGGGTGGTGAAGTTTGGGTTCTTGCAAACAAGTCCATTTACAAACACTGCAAGAAGAAAATAAAAAAGCAAATACAGTAAGTAACCAAACTAAAATCAATAACTGGAAAAGAAAGAAAGAGCAACAATAAGAAAAGGATATAAACATACCCGCAGAGTTCTTATCGGCGACGCAGAAGTCTTGTAAAGGACTAGGATCAGAGGCAGTAGCCCGAGAAAAGACGAGGGCGAGGAGAGCGAGGAGGAGAACGCGAGATGCCATTTCTATAATTTCTCTACTTGGCTAGCTAGTAAATTAGAAGATGTAATATATTGATTGTGTTATATATGGTACTATGGGTTAGAGGAGAGGGGTACGTATATATAGAGGACAAAGCCATGAAAGAGTCTTTGAGCAGGTAGTAATCAACTAATAAATTGAACTTGTCAAATTAAGCCAAGTTAATTTTTCTCTTTAATTTAATTTGCACGCGTCTTTGTCCAAGTACTACATTTGATTGGGTTATGGTGTAAGAACACAATAGGTTGATTAATGGCCTTATATTCTCCAACTATATCCTTTTTTAGAATGGTTCCAATTCAGAACAAGTTTGAAAAGTCTATTTGTTTAATTCTACGACAATGATAATTAATTATGGCTTGAGATTGGAGTATACATATTTAATTCCCATAAAAGTTCGGAAAGTAAAATATTTAAGTGAAAAATATAATGAACAAGTATACAAGAAAACTATTCGTAGCTAGGTTTTACGTACCCTTCTTTCATCGTTTAATTACGAAGATCTAAAACATGCACGTGTTGCTACTAATTAATTAATTCGTCGCAAGTGATCACATCATGTTGAGGACTAGCTACGCAATTTAATTCAAAGGGAGTAGTTAATTAAACTAAATAATACGTACTTAATTGCTATCCCTTTTTTTGACTCTGTTGATTAATTAGAACTTGATAAAAGAAGTTCTAAATTTATCACAAAATTAATAATTAACCAGAAAATAAATGTAAGGTTGTGTCTATAGTTTCTAGAGAGAAGCCGATAAATTGAACAGGTCTTGTTCAAAAAGAAAAGCAGCTTTTGAAGTTCGCATACTAAAGAATTTGAAATTTGCACCCTTAATTAGAACGATCGAGTCATATATATTATTAATTTATTAAGGGAGGGAGAATGAGATTTAGAAAAAAAAAAGTTAAAATCAACAACAATCTTTTTAATTACTTTAATTCTTCAACTATCTTAAGTTAATTTCAGTGCAAAGAAAAAAAAATTATCTTATCTAATAACTTAACAAAAATAGGGAGAAGGATTAGTTAATTAATATGCAACTTTATTAATTTCGAAGGGATAAGACATACATTTTGAAGGTTTAATTAGTGGAGTATTAATTAATATAGAAAAATTCTTATCAAATAAAATTCATGGGTTACTATTTGATGCATGCACGCTAGCTCGTTGAAATTAATGTGTAGACAAGAGAAAATCTTAATTACTTGGCTTTGACATGTTCAATTAATTATTACACCAACCGCTGTAATACTATTCATCAAGGACTCTTTCATAGCCTTATCCTCTATATATACCCCTCTCCTCTAACCCATTATATAGCACCACAACACATTCCATCATTTGCATCTTCTACATATATACTTACCAAGAAGAGATATATTATAGAAATGGCTTCGCGCTTTCTCCTCCTTGCCCTCTTTGCCCTTGTGCTTTCTCATGCCATTGCCTCCGATCCTAGTCCTCTCCAAGACTTTTGCGTTTTCGATAAGAACTCTCCAGGTACTCATATGTCCTTCTCTTCTTTGTATTTTTCTCTATTATCTTTTCCTAGCTACATCATTAATTTTAAGATGATTACTTAGTGGATTTGTGTTGGATTTGTGTTTTGTTTTCTTTTGCAGTGTTTGTGAATGGACTTGTTTGCAAGAATCCAAACTTCACTACGCCCGACGATTTCTTCTTCAAGGGGCTTGACCAACCCACTAACACATCGAATAAACTCGGGTTCGGTGCGAATCTAGTTGACGCAACGGCGCTTCCCGGACTTAACACGCTCGGCATTTCGTTACTCCGATTGGACTTTACACCCTATGGTCTCATCCCACCTCACATTCACCCACGAGCGACCGAGATCTTCACGGTTGTGGAAGGCACATTCTATGTTGGTTTTGTTACATCTAACCCCGATAACAAGCTCTTCTCCAAAGTCTTGAACAAGGGCGACGTGTTTGTGTTCCCCCAAGGGCTTATTCACTTCCAGTTTAATATCGGGAAGACAAGTGCTTTTGGCCTTTCAGGTCTCAGCAGTCAGAATCCTGGTCTGATCTTTATAGCTAACACAGTCTTTGGGTCGAACCCTCCCATCTCCGATGATATTCTCGCCAAAGCATTTCAGCTGGATAAGAAGATTGTAGATTGGCTCCAAACTCAGTTCTAAATGATCAAGAGCAAGCAACGTCCTTGAAGGGCACTTTTAACTTTATTTATGATCTTAATAGATAATTAGTTGGTTGTTTGTGCTTGTTCTAAATAAGCAAACACTTTGTATCTGTTTGCATGCATTTCAATAATAAATTTATGTACTGTTTGATTTGTAATTTTTATATAGTATTATATATCAAAGTTGCCCTATTATCGTATATATATATTATGCTTCATTAATTAATTAGCACTTGGCTAACTATATTATGGTTTGCAAGTATTTTTCCTTTTGTTGATTCAGAAACATTATGTAATATATTTATATTAGATTCTCATAGTTTATATGGCATTAATTTGTGAATGAATCAAATAAGGAGATATTATAGTTGAGGCAGGACAAATTAAGAAATTATCTATAAATATATGTGTGTGTGGGGGGGGGGGGGGAAACAACTTTGATAATACAATACTATCTTTGTTGAGAAATAAGTTGCACGCTACCCGCTTCGTTTATTTCATTTAAAATAAACTTAACTAGAAATGTGAATTAATGTCAAAACAACAATTAATGTCGGAATTAAATTAATGTCAACATAATCACTATAATTTCCCCCTTCTTGTTGTTAGATCAATTAAATTAATTAGTCAAAACAACCAACAATGTGAATTAATGTCGGAATTTCTTTTTTAGCTTTTGCATAACAATTAATGAAAGATGATTTGGCATACATTCAAAGTTTCATTTCAAAGCATGTTGGTCATAAATTCAAAAAGTTAAACCTATATTGGATAGCTATACAATGTCTAAATACTCTTACATACGCATACATATTAAACACAATCCCAAAACCAATATTGTACATATATATGTGCATTCCTCGCACTAATTTTGAGGCCTAATTATTTTACATATCTAATTAATTGAGTGTGTCAGATTGTTAGTGCTAATCATTAATCCAAAAGTTTAAGTTATTAGAAATACGTAAGCAATTTACTTAAAGTATATAGATGAAGCCCCCATAAATCTCGATTATGACTCGGCTCAATCAATCTCATGCCACTTCGAACATGAATCGACCCTACTCTCACCACAGTACAAATTCGCAGCATGCGAGAATAGAACCCGTAAGCTCTAACTCTGGTACCACTTATCGGATCATTGACGCTAATCATTAATCTCAAAAGCTCGACCTGTTAGAAATACACAAGCTAATTCATGACTTAAAACTTACAGTTACAGTGCCACGGATCTCGTTTGTGACTCAGCCCAACCAACTTCACGCAACTTTGAACATGACTCGGTTTAATCCGGCCTCATGCCATTTCGAATGTAACTCAGTGCAACCTGACCTACCGTCACAAAGTAGGATGTTGGCTCATTTAAACTAACGGAGTAAAATAGATAACATACAATCTTCCACTCAAAAACAAAGAAATAAAACTAAAAATAAAAACAAATATGCTACATACTCTAACAATTAATAATAAAAATAAAAATAAAAGCAAATATGCTACCATATTCTAAGAATTAATTAATACTTACTAATTTTGAATAGCTTGATGCTCAGACAAGAGGACTCTGAAGCTATACAAGATATAAACCTCGCATAATCATATCTAAAGTTTTCCCTTCGAATGTGAAGTGAAATTAATGCCAATTTTTTTAACCAAAAAAAGCAAGAAAAAATTGCCTTTCTTTTTTTTTTTTTTTCAGAGAGAGAGAGAGAGAGAGAGAGAGAGAGAGAGAGAGAGAAGAGGTCACGGGTATATAACCTATATCTATACCTACCTATAACTCTATATTTATACATTATATTTTATAAAAGTTGCCGCATAACAGTTTCTTTTTCATCCTTATATGCTTCTCTTTTTTTTTTTTTTTTTTTCAGATGCTTCGTCTTCCTATTTGTTCGTTTTCTAATTAATATGTTTTCATGATCTATTGTTATCTAAACAAATTATTTTTATAATAAAAAAATAAATTATTTTTATAATAAAAAATAAGTAAAATAAGATTTATTCATACTTTTTTTTCTTATACTATATATATTTGTATTTAAAGATATCTCATGGCAAGTCAAAAATTTTTAAAATTTTTTACTATATCAATATTTTATTTTTTATAGTATTAGTCTGCCGCAATGTACGAATTACTTCACTAGTTAATTACGAAACTAGAGCCAGTCATTAATAAATAAATTTATTTTTTTATTATTGCTAGCTCACATGCAAACATTACCAAATTGTTCGCTTATTCAATCCAATTAATACAGTCAAATGCATGAATCAACATACACGAATAACAAAAGCAGATTACATGTGATAATTGAAAACACAAAACATCAAAAGTAAATTACATCTAGTATATATCTTAGTTTTAATTGGTCGACGCGAACTGAGCCTGGATCCAATCTATGGTTTTCTTGTCAACCTGAAAAGTCTTAGCAAGAATATCATCAGAAATGGATGGATTTGAACCGAAGACCGATTCGCCAATCCTAATGAGGCCCGGATTCTGACTACCCAGGGAAGCGAGGCCGACTGCCCTGGTCGGACCAGGGTTGAATTCAAAATGAATCAAACCCTTGGGGAACACGAACACATCGCCTTTGTTAAGGACCTTAGAAAAGAGCTTGTTCTCAGGGTTCGACGTGACGAATCCAACATAGAGGGAGCCTTCTATCACAGTCAAGATCTCGGTCGCACGTGGGTGAGTGTGCGGCGGGTTGAGACCGTTAGGTGCAACATCAAGACGAGCCATCGCGACGCCTAGGGTGTTGAGACCGGGAATCTTGCTTGCGTCGATTAAGGTCACTTTCGATCCGAACTTGTTGGATGTGTTTCCGGGCTTGTCTAGGCCGGAGAAGAGGAAATCCTCAGGTTTCGCCAGTTTTGGATCTTTGCACACGAACCCATTAACAAACACTGCATGCAGGAACATAACACATAGTTAGTGACGCTAGTAAATACATATGTATGTTGTATATATTATTATTAGATATAATGTTATTGGATATACCGTTATAATATAATCCAAATATTATGTTCACATACAAGCTCAATAGGTGAAAGCGTATTAAGGCCCATATTAACTGGAGCCCAATAGCTTATTTTTAAATTTTAGAATTTCCTCTGTATTTGAGTAACACTGTTGAAATGCTCCAAACTTGACGTCTCTTGGTATAATACTTCAAGCCCCTAAAACACCCTACTCTCTAACCTCCAACAATGTACGTACAAGGAGTAGCAGCTAAAGACCCAACTGCATGCAACTACTTAACCCTAGTAACTCAAATGGCCGAGAAGTTAAGTTGCTTACCACAAGACATCTCATCGGCGACGCAAAAGTCTTGGAGAGGACTAGGATCGGAAGCGAATGCAAACGGAGAAGCGACTAAAAGAAGAGCGAAGAGGAGGATTTTAGCTGCCATTTTATGTATGTTTCCTAAAGCTAATTATAGGCCACTGCATGCAGAAGAAATAATGGAACTTAAGTGAACGTTGTAGTTTTTGATGATGGAAATTAAAGAGGCTTGGGTGTTATGAGTATATATAGAAGAAGCGGAATTAAATGTGGGACTTGGTTTTGTGATAAGGCTTGGAAAAGGTCATCATATGACAGAGCCTTGAAAAGGTCATGTTTAATTGTTCTCATGCATGTGGTTGTTGTGTAACTAAAAACACTACTTAAATATATATATATATATATATATATCAATATGGTAACCTTATCAACGTAGAAAAAATATTAAAAAATACGCCGGCCGACTGCATAATTAATGAAGGTTGAAGCTGTCCTAAATGTGCATGCATGAAGTTTCCAAAATGATTTTCCATTTTGATCTCATGACTAGTACTGTTCTCTAGTGTGAAATTGATTGGTACGTACTATTCTAAGGGGGGAAAAAAGAAAAAATAAATTAACCGCTTTTCTACAATAGAGAGGGGGAGAGGGGGAAAAAAAGAAAAAGAAAAAGAGGAGACTATATATATACACAAACGAGGGTAATTTATATAAGGGATAAATGCCTGTATATTTCTTAAAACTTTAAAATTATCTCATTTATCTATACCTTTTTTTTCTTTTCAATATACCCCTCATATGTTTTTCCATTATTTTAAAATACTCCTACAGTTATCACCTGTTAAATTAACTTTGATTAAATATGAGTTAAATATATAACACAGAAAAAATTAAAATGCCACTTTTGTCCTTAAGAGCAAAAAAAGAAATGTTCTTGGTGGTAGAAGAATATATTTGAAAAGACAAAAAAATAAAATATTTTTTGTAACTCTAATTTAAAGATAAATAAGAAAAGTTGATGCTAGTAGAAGTATATATATATATATATATATATATATATATATATATATATATATATATATATATATATATATATATATATATATATTTTTTTGAGAGAAGGTAGCGTGCTACCGCTTCATTCATTTAGAAGTTGAATTTGGCTACGATTGAGGCAACTTGGGCCTCGGGAAAAAAAAAAAAAAAAAAACAAAAGAAAAAAAGAAAACAAAAACAAAAACTAGAGGCAAAAACGGTCCCAGGAGTCCCTCATGATACGGGTGTCCGACAAAACTCCACCTAGAATAGAAGGATATATTTGAAAAGATGAAATAGTAATCTTATAGAAATAATAGAGTTCATTAATAGATTTTAACTGTATGGATATATTTGAAATAAAATAAAACGTGAAAAGGATATTAATTTTTAATATTAGTCTTTTAAAAGAATAATTCAGAAAATCAAAAAAATTTAGAAATATATAAGTAATTTTCTAAAATTCAAAATTACACTCATTTTTGTGTGTACAATCATGGTTAATTAGTTAATTCGCCAATAATTTGCGAATTATTCGCGAATTTTTGAAGAAACGAATTAATTAAACAGTCATACACTTATTGTTTCCTAAAATTCAAAAAAAAATCACGTTTTTTTCGTCAAAAGTAATTATTCGTGAATAATTCGCCCAAAAAAAGGGCGCTCGCTTACGGACTGGCGGACTCGCGGGTTGTGGACTCGCGGCAGGGTCACAGGCCTCGTGGCTAGCCCAAAACAAAAAAAAAGGAAAAAAAAAAAAAACCCTTTCAGAAAGGTTCCCAGAATCATCTCACCCCAAATAGAGAAAAAAAAAATCCTTTCTGAATCCCAATCTGAATCCGAACCCTGTCCAATAACATTTCTCATGCAAAAATACAGTTAGTAATTAAATAGCCCCACCAGAGACCTAAGATTTTGTACTGAATTTATAAAGCTTTGGATCCCATTTGGTTTTAGAATAAAACGGAGATAATCCGGTAGAGCCGTGGACAGGGCGCTGTCTTTGTCTAACTCTTGGATTCTGCTACTTTGACCCACCTGCTCTGTGGCTGTCTGCTTTGTGTTGTTCGCCTGTCTGTTTTGTTCTGTTCGCCTTTCTTTCTTTTTTTTCTTTTTTTTCTTTTTTTTTTTGCCTAGGAAGTCTTAGCTGCTTCCATATTGTAAGCCTAGTTCATTAGCCTTATTCAACGGGTAGCGTCTTACCTTTTTCTCAAAAAAAAAAAAACGGAGATAATCAAACAGCAAAAAGGAGCATTTTTTTTGCTGGGTTAAAATATATATTTCAGTCAAATTTTACGCATTTATTAGAGCCTGTATCCAAATCTAAAACTGAAACCTATAAATTTGGAATATAATAGTTCATGTAAAGCACACTTTAAGCTTCATTTATTATCAATATGAGACTATTCATATATGAATTTTCAGCTTCTTTTTTTTCTTTTGTTTTTTTTAACTGTGAACGAGCCAAACCCCGCATCGAACACAATTTGATATCTACTCTTCATGCCTTTCCAAATCCAGGCATTCTATATTTTTATTATGGATTTTTTTTTTTTTTTTTTTGGGTGATTTCAGCTCTAAAGTTTTAGCGCTGCGTCACAAAATGGGCCAAAACTAAGATTCTAGACACTTTAGCAATAAGAAGTTTAATGTGCATATTTTTGTGACCTTCGAATTAAATAATATGAAACAATCGTTATTTTCTAAATGTCCTCCACGTACGTCTGGACCGGAGACTTTTAGCTCGTGACTCGAATTCAGAATGTTTTACTTTGATACCATATTAAATTATACAACAATCGTTATTTTTTAAAAACTTAAGCTTATAAAAAATAATATTTAAATATTTTTATATTTAACATTTTAAGGTAAAGCTTATATACGAGGAAAGAATAAAATACGCATGCACAATGATATAGAAATGTATACTTTTCAAGTACCTACCTAGCTAGCTTATTAGTTTGGATATAAGATGATGGTAATGGTTGTTGATCAGAGAAGCCATCATAATTGACTTATCCATTAATTGAGACATTAATTTCTTCATGACGTACGTACGTAGTCCTTTTATTCACTATAATTAAACATCTACTTAAATACACATACAGTTAATTGATTTTTTTTTCCTGGGTTAAGACTAATTAATTATAGGTGGTTAATTAATCTCTGCCATGTTAAAATTTGGTCTCTAAACTTTTTATTTAAACACTTAAATTCTAAACTGTCACATATATTAATTGCAATTTAGTTTGAGTCTTACAGAGAAAAAAAAAATACTATTTTTAATGAAACGGCCTTCTATGATCACTATTTGTAACTAATGGGTTCCGGTGAAACGCGGCGGCTGGTTCCCGTTGAGCCACGGTGGCTCGGGGAACGAGACCTCGGCCTCACGCGACTCGGGGGCTTCACGCGACTCGAGGCTGGGAAGGAGACCCAGACGTTCCGAGATTTGCACGACTGTGGAAAGGGGACAGAGGGGGGCTTCGGTGGATTGCTTAACCACTTCTTCGCTTCTGGAAAGACGCCCTTGTGTTGTTGGTGGGGGGCCCAAGGCTATCACGACTTTGTGTCAATCCTCGGGGTTCTCAAATAGGTGGGTCTTTTCGGTCACTTGGTCAACACCTTACTCTCTAACTTTACAGGTGGCTCCGAGTGGGAGTGGATTGGGTACTGCAGCTGAGGTGGGCCCTGGGCTGACCACAATTGGGCTTCGAGCTGTGTCGTTCGGGCAGGGGCCGTACCCAGGCAGAGGGATCGGCTCAGTCTGCCAGCTGTGGGGGACAGTGGTCTCTAGAGGGGGACCTAGAGCCTTGCGGGTGCGGCCTTGGGCCGGTCCAATCCAGTCCTCTTCCACCTCGACGAATCCATCTAGAGCCCGTGACTGCAGCCCAGGCCTACCAGGAGACCTATGCCTGAGCCCCTTCATCCCGCTGGGCTTGGGCCTGGGTCTGTCCTCGCTCCAAGTCTGCGGCCCAATACCGGGCCAGTCCGCTTATCTACATCCGAGCCCCCTTTCTACTACGGGTTTGGGTCCGGGCCTCTCCAAGTCGAGCTTGGGCTTGGACTCTCTTGCCTTCCACCTGTGGGGCCACCACCCCTTGGATTTCGATGCGGGCCTGCCAGTCGGAATGGAGTCAAGCATCCCCCCCAACCCACGCCTCTCAGACATGGGTCGGATCCAGCGCGTAGCCGAGATTGGGAGCCCGGCTGGGGTAACCATGGTGGCAAGGAAGGTTCTGATCAACCCAGGATTTACTGACTCATGCTTGGGCTGTCCATCCCTTGTCCACCCGGCCGACTCAAGCACGGGCCTCCCTGCTACAGGTGTTACTCCCCCCTCTGGCGACGATCTTGAGGGTGCCGGCCAGGACGTCGGAGTTTATCATCCAGGTGCCTTGATCCGACCGTGCGAAGCTGGGCCTATCTTGGTGGAGGGTATGGTCTCCCCCCATGTTCCATTAGGGCCAACCAGAGCAAGTGTGAGGCTCCAGGGTACACATTCGGTATCTGTTGTCAGCAAGGCCATGCACAGGAAAGCTTGTCTGCTTGAGGGTGCGCCCCCGGGACAGGGGACCAAGGCACGTAAGCTGACGAGAAAGCGAGTTAAGTTGAAGAGTTTTTTGTGCGGGGTGGATCTGTCGGATGTCGAAGCTGTGGAGCTCCGCGGTTTTATTCGCGCTGAGGCGTAGTGTGGCGGCCCTCACACGTCTTCGTAAGTGTGTTTTAGTGTAGTGTGTGTCGTTTGGGTTATGTTTAACATTTTGTCTTGGAACGTTCGGGGTCTGAATGACCCTATTAAGCGTCGGTGTGTGAGATCGGTCGTTTCTTCTTTTTTCCACTCTGTGGTATGTATCCAAGAATCTAAAGTAGATTCTGTGTCAAGGTCTTTCCTCCGCTCCTGCTGTGGCTCTAGTTTTGATAGGTGCCATTTTGTTCCTGCTATCGGAGCTTCTGGAGGCTTATTTACGTGCTGGAGTTCTAAATTCTTCTCGTGCGATGTGGTTTTAGTGCGGGTGTATTCTCTAACTCTCCATATGACTCATCATGTGACTGGAAAGTCCTTCTTTATCACGAATGTGTATGGACCTCCTACTTGGGATGGCAAAGAAGAGTTCTGCTCCGAACTTATCTCTCTTATCGGTACATGCCTGTCTAATTGGGTAATATGTGGCGACTTCAATTTCACGAAGAATCAATCTGAAAGAAAAGGAAAGCCTTGGAGCTCCAAAGCCATGGCAATGTTCTCAGATCTTATCAATGGTCTCGCGGTTATTGACTTACCTTTAGCCAATCAGAGTTTTACTTGGTCGAACATGCAACTGTGCCCCACCCAGGCTAAGCTTGACAGGTTTCTAGTATCGACGGAATGGGATCAATCCTTCCCATACAGTAAGGCCAGAGCCCTTCCTAAGATCACCTCTGACCATAATCCGATAGTGCTCACAACGGGGGCGCCACCCACACCGCGAAGGTTCCGGTTCGAGAGGGTCTGGCTCTCTAGGGAGGACTTTATGTCAAGTGTGCCCCTCTGGTGGAATGAAACGGCTGATAAGACCCCTGCCATCCTTTCTATCACCGCTAAGCTCCGGCATTGCAGAGTCCGGATAAAAGAATGGTGCAAGACCCACTTTCACAGCATTTCCAACGTTAAAAACCAATTACAAGCAGAAATCTTAGCTATCGATCAACTTGAGGAAGTGCAGAACCTGCCCCGCGAAACCAGGGATAAGCGCGCAAAACTGAAGTCACAGCTACTACTTATTCTTGGGGAGGAAGAAATACTATGGAGTACCAGGGCTAAACAACGCTGGCTGAAGGAAGGCGATGCCAACACCAAATTCTTCCATGCTATTGCAAACGGACGTAAGCGCTCTAACACTATTGTCGACATTGAGGATGAAACTGGGCAGCCGATAACCAACGAAGGGCTTAAGAGATCGTACTTCTACCAATACTTTAAACAAATGTATGGGAGTACATCGGATGAACCGTCGTCTTTTGGAGATTGGAGTCGACTGTACCAGTCTAACAGACTATTGGACCCTGACTCCCTAACGGCACCTTTTTCCTACGAGGAAATCAAGACAGCCACCTTCTAACTAGGTAGTGACAAGGCGCCTGGGCCGGACGGCTTCCCACTGATCTTCTTTCAAACCTTCTGGGACGTGGTCAAGGATGATATTATCAAGGTTTTCTCGGAGCTTCACGAGGGCACACTTTCCACGGGCCCGATAGATTATTCTTTTGTTTGTCTCGTCCCAAAGAAGGAGGGGGCGCGCAGAGCCAAGGAATTTCGACCCATAAGCCTCATCAATGCTTTGCAAAAATTTATCTCCAAGGTATTGGCTAACAGGCTGGCAAATAAATTACCGTCTATTATCTCCTCAACGCAATCGGCATTCCTCAAAGACCGACTCTTGATGGACTCGTTCGTCACGGCAAGCGAACTAGTCAACTGGTGCTCTAAAAATGGAACGGAATGTGCGTGCATCAAAGTGGATTTTGAGAAAGCTTACGACAATGTGAGATGGCCCTTTCTAAAGTGCATCTTACAATGGCTAGGCTTCAGTGACAAATGGTGGTCGTGGATGGAACAATGCGTTTGCAATGCCAAAGTAGCCATCCTTGTGAATGATGTTCCGACCCCGTGGCTGAAAACTAGGAAGGGGCTGCGGCAGGGAGATCCCCTATCTCCGTACCTCTTCCTATTGGTGGCTGACTGTTTAGCCAGGCTAACCGAGACTGCGAGAGTAAATAATCTGTTACGCGGCATTGGACCAACGGCGGACTGTCAAACGACTCTATTACAATACGCCGATGATACTATCTTCTTCTGTGAACCAAGGAAACGCTTTATGCATAATCTGCTGTTCCTATGGAACATGTTCGAATGGGCCTCGGGTCTTCGAATCAACAAGGAGAAATCTGAGCTACAATACTTGGGGCCCAACCCAAACAAGGCGGTAAGATTGGCGAACATTTTAGGGTGTCAAGTGGGTCAATTACCTTTTCGTTATCTGGGTCTTCCACTCCATAATAAACAACTTCGTAAGGAGGATTGGGCTGTGGTCATCAACCGCATAGAGGGTAGAATTGAGGGGTGGAAAGCTAAACTACTATCGTTGGGGGGACGACTAACGCTCGTTAACTCAGTTCTCTCCAACCTGCCGTTATTCTACTTGTCCATCTTTAAGGCGCCGCAGTGGGTTCTAAATCGGATAGAGGGACTCAGAAGAGCTTTCTTCTGGAAGGGATGCTCCAAAATCACAGGTGGGGCTTGCCTAGTCAACTGGAAAGCTGTCTGCAAAAGTAAAAGAGAAGGCGGCCTAGGAATCCTAGACTTAAAATCCATGAACCTGGCCCTATTATCAAAATGGTGGTGGCGTTTCTTTACCAACCCAGACCTCCTTTGGTGTAAAGTGATTACATCCCTCTATTACGCCAGGCGGAAACCACTGCTTGAGGGTAGAGCCTTTGTCCCGTACTCGCAATGGTGGAAGAGTGTGCTTGGCTGCCGAGACATGTTTTCTTGCGGTATTACCTTTGAGCTCGGCGACGGTAGAAATATCAGGATGTGGCACGACATTTGGATTGGAGAAACCCCTCTTCGCACGCTATTCCTGGTAATCTTTCGAAATACCAGGAATAAGGATGTTCGGATCTCTCAGTGCTGGAATCAGGGCGGCTGGAGGTGGCGCTACATTTGTCATAGTGTTACGGGGGCCCTTCCTACCGAAAGCCGCAGTCAATTACCTCTGCTTAAAGATTTGCTTCGCGATCGCCACCCAAGCGATAGACCCGATTTGATCAGATGGCGATGGACCTCAGACCAAACTTTCACTGTCAAATCCCTGTACCAAATCATCACTGATGCTGGCCTACGTGCCCCGATGACTCAGCACATTTGGAACCTGAAAATCCCTATTAAAATTAAACTCTTCATCTGGCTGCTCCTCCGGAAAAGGTTACCCACTGCAGACAGACTACTTAATCGAGGCATGCACGTAGGCCAGAACTGTGCCTTCTGCGCGGTCGACACGGAAAGCTGTGATCATCTCTTCAGCGATTGCGTCTACGGTCGGTTTCTCCGTATCAACAGTGGGGGATCGGATACAACTGGGGACAGCACATGGGACGTGCGTGACCTCTGGGTCAAAACTACTGTAAGCCCTTCAGAACAATTGAGAAAACAAGGCTTAATCCTCCTGGCTGCGACTTGGTGGGTACTTTGGACGGATAGAAACAACTTTGTATTCAGGGGAAAGACGCCCAATGTCACCCGGTCAATGGAACGTGTGAGAATACTAATCAGCAACTGGACCTCTATGTAATCTTGCAGCTTATGAACCACCTGTCCTTGGTCCACTACCTTTAGTTCTGCTCTTTCTATTTGTCTTTTTGTATATGGTGTTTTTACTTTCGTTTTGGTTATCGGAGGCCTGAGCTGCTTCCATCTTGTAAGCTCAGTTCATTTGACTTAATGAATGAAGCAGGTAGCTTGCTACCTATTTCTCAAAAAAAAAATTAAACTGAGCTATTACAAGTGATTTTTTTTTTTTAACATATGAGCCACTTTATAGGTGAGATTAAAATCGTCATTGTCCAAGAAATATTAGATTTTTTTTGTTTGAAGATCAAAGACTACTCTGAATTGCAAAAATATACGTGAAAGTTTGGGAATTAAAATATATATATATATTTATTTGAAACGTATGGCGATCAAGTTGCAATATAGGATCGAATAGTATCAAGCTTTCTTATATACACGACCATTCACCGACAAAAATTTCAAACAAGTAACAATAAAATTCATATTCGATCGAAATTCCAACTATAAATTAAATTCCTTTTTTGTTATTAAAACGCGAACCAAACACACCTTTAAATTAAACCTGATCATTAAGGAATATTTATTTATATATATTATTCACGGATCACATGTTCATCGATCAACAATATTATTCAAAAGCAAATACATCTCTTTCACAGTCATAACGAAACCAGAGCACTAGTTGCAATTAGTGTAGCAGTTTCTACATACATATATATATATATACCTGCCACCATTATTCAAAGGTCGATCGAAACATGCATGCAACCGTACAGTACACAAATCCAACAACTAAGAACATCGATCGATCAGAGACCTCATATATATATATATTAAGGTCTGATCAGAATTGATCTCATTTCTACTTGAACTGCGCCGTGATCTCGTCGATCACGTTCTTCCCGACCTGGAACGACCTCTCGAGCACCTCCACAGGGATCGGCGGGTTCGACCCGAATGCAGCGTCCGCGATGAAAATGAACCCTGGGTTCTGGCTGTTGAACCCTACACTGGCGACTGCAGGGCCGGTGCCGACATTGATCTGAAAGTGGACCAGGCCAATGGGGAACACGATAACGTCACCGGGACCGACGGTCTTGGCGAAGAGCCTATTATTTGTAGGAAAACAAAAAATTAGTTAAAATAATATTCTTTAATTAATAACTTAAGCTGACAGAAAAAGAGACATTTTATACATCACACTGGCTTCAATGTTATTTGTAACTATTAAAAATAATTTTTCTACTCCCACTACAAAAAAAAAAAAAAAAAGAAAAGAAAATTAATATAAGAATGACTTTTTAGGCAATGACTTAGAAAAAGCGTCTCCAAGCGTTTTCTGATATAGAAAATACGGCCTTAAAAAGCGTCGTTATATGATATCAAATAATTTATTAAATGATGATACATTTTACTATTATTTTTAATTTTTTAACGCTTTAAAGCGTCAGGATTTTAAAAATCCGGTTGCTTTAAAGTGTATATCATGACGTTTTAAAGCCTCAGAATGTATTTTACCGACGCTTGGTATAAGCGTCAATATATACGTGACGACTCTTCATTTGCCGGCGTTTTCAAAAGTGTCGTTGGAATATATTGGGACGCTTTTAAGCATCGCTAAATATAAAAAAGAGCGTCATTAAATATAACATTTTTTGTAGTATCCAAAACATAAAGAATGAGCATACGAAAACTAATAATTTCGCAGTGGCGTGCTGGGAATTATGGAAGCAGAGAAACTGCCGCATCTTCAACGATCACCTTATCCGATGTGAAGAGACTGGAAATATGGTCATTAGTACGGTGAAACTTTGGTTATCTGTGTTGGGAGACCAATAGGAGCTTTAGTCTGTAGATATTCAAAAGTTTTTTTACTTTTCTTTTCTCATCTGTCAAGTTGCTCCTAGCCTGCGTTTTTGTGGACTTGGATTACAGTCGCTAGGCTATGGCCAGACCTGGCAAATGGCCGGGCGGGTTGGGTAACCCGTGGGCGGGTTATTATACCCGCGGGTTACTTGGGCATGGGTAAAATTTACCCGTAAATTTTTGGATAGTCAATATCTTTACCCATACCCGTCCGCAGGTGGGCGGGTGGGTATGCGGGTTATCCGCAAATTTTTTTTTATTATTATTCTTATATTTTTTGAATGTAAAACACGTATATATAAATTTTAAAACCGTAATATAACTCATTATTTAAAATACCATAACATATAATAAAAATATTTAAAAGTCTTAAAACAAAAATATTTCACAATATAAAAGACATGCAATAAGAAATTAGGATTAAAATGTTTAGGATGAGTAAATAAAAAATATATATTAATTAAGAAAATATATTTTATAACTAAAAAATATATATGCGGGTACCCGTGGGTACCCGTGGGTTCTACCCAAAATGTCCATCGCTTAATGGGTACCAACCCGTTTACCCTTAATTTTTTGGGTTGAAAAAGTTGATACCCATACCCAGTTGATAAAATCTGCATAATTATCGTGTCTATGAGTCGCGGGTTTTAGATCGAATTCACCGTGTTGTGGCTGTGGTTTTTTTTTTTTTTTTTTTATTGCTCTCACAACTCACAAATAGGATACATCCCGTTTCCGAAAAAAAAAAAAAAAAAAACTAATAATTTCATTATATAAATCTTTCCGGTACTTTTGATTTTATTATATAGAATTGCATGTCAAGTATTTAATAATCTTTGTTAGAAAATGAAAAAACAAATTAAAAGATTCCACCCGGTAAAGTAAGTAATATTTCAGTATAAAATAAAATAGATCAATATATATTGTTGAAAAATTTAAAGAATGTGTCCTGTGATCGACGGCTTAAATTTTTAGAGAAAAATAATACGTACGTGTTGTTAGGACTAGAGGTAACGAAGCCGGCGAGGAGTGTTCCCTTGATGACGGTGAGGATCTCTGTGCTGCGGGGGTGGGTGTGGAGGGGGACGACGCCGTTTGGGGCGTAGTCGATGCGCCCGGTGGAGACGCCGAGAGTGTTGAGCCCCGGGAGCGCCAGGACGTTGACGAGCGTCACGTTCGACCCGACCTTGTTTTTCGTGTTTCCGGCGATGTTCAGGCCGGAGAAGGAGAAGTCCTCCACCGTCACCGTCTTCGGATTTTTGCACACAAACCCATTGATGAAAACTGAATCATGCATACATGCAATGCAGGAGAGAGGTATAGTCAAGCATAAATTTGTGTGTAGAGCCCCTCAAAATTCTACTACTTTTTTGTATGTGTGTTGGACTACAAATATCTAAATAAAAATTCAATATGTAAGTATTTAGACGAACAGACACAAAATACCAACTTTGCAACAGTATATATTCAAATTGACATAACATAGAACACAACGAATTAAACAAGAAACTGAAACATACTGTCGGCATTCAATTCCGCGACGCAAAAGTCCTGGAGAGGGCTAGGATCAAAAGCAAGAGCTTGTGCAAAAGCCAGAGCAAGAACAACAACGAGTAGAAATGGAGAAGCCATGGATATAGAACAATTAATAAGCTTAGCGAAAATGAACTAGTGATCTGAGATTTTAGGGCCATAGGAATGGTTATTTATAGGGATAAGAGGTCGTATTAGTTGGATGCATGGGCCATGCATGATCAATTCTACTGTTACACTGGAATTGTTATATCAAACTACTTTTTGGTACATTTCAATCCGTTGCTTTTTCTTTTTCAATTAATATGAGAAATGATTCAGTACTTTATTTTTTAAAAAATAAAAAAGATATTTATCGTTGATTAATAAAGAATAAAAATATAATTTTAATATTTAGCAAGTAAAATGATTACTTTATTCCAGGTTATTTTTGTAAGTAAACTATGCAACATTTAAAAGGGTCTATTATACTGGAATTGTTTTTTATTTTTTTTGAGAATAAAATAGCAAGCATGTTATCCGCTTCATTCATTGAAAGAATGAATTATGCTACATAACTGATGAAGCCGAGCCTCAGGAAAAAAAAAAAACTATCGATTCACCGAAAGAAATTATTTCTACAAATTTGACAACTAGTTAACCTTACAGACAACTCGTAGGAGGTTCAGTTGCACTCCTCTGAAAATCGTATAATTCCGGCACTCCCAAATGATCCACCAACAAGCCGGTAGATTTGTGGTCCCATAGTCAGTACAATGTTGGTGCTTTGTATCCACCCACCTATCCCACACCGAAAGAAGGTCACCTCCCAACTCCCCTAGCTGTACACCCTCAGCCGTCATCAATAAAATGAATTTAGCGTATACTGGAATTGTTATATCAAACTATTTTTGGTATCTTTCAAATTGTTGCTTTTTCTTTTTCAATTAATTTGAGAAATAATTTGGTATTTTTTTTTTTTTTTTTTTTTTAAAGATCTTAACTGTTGATTAATAGAGGATAAAGATACAATTTTAATATTTAGCAGGTAAAAGGGTTATTTTATTCGAGGTTATTTTTGTAATTAAACTATGCAACATTTAAAGAAAATTTTAATTAATAATATAAATGTACTCATTAATTTGCACTAATTTGGAATTGATTGATTATCCAAATTTAGGCATTTATTTTAGAAATTTTAGTGTTTTTAAAATTTAGGCATTAATTTAAATTATTGAATTTTTAGAAATAGTTCTATTTCTAAATACGTTGAATTTAAATATTAAATATTAAATATTTAAAGTTAAAAATTGAAATTTAAGTTAGAAGAATTTTGTATTAATATTTAAAAAATTTGTAATGTTGGTAAATAAGAATATGATTAGCGAATTTTATAAAATAAAATATATTCTTAATCATCAAATATCAGAAAATAAGGTTTAAGATAATACAGTACACCTTTTCCAGCGAAATATTATTTTCTAATCCATTAGCTAGCCATCGCAAATTTCAACAAGTTATTATTATCAAAACTAAAACAAATAAATATCCTATAATCTGATAAAATTTGAAAATTCTCTTATCGAACTAGAAAAAAAAACTTAAAAATTAAATCAAAAAATAATCTAAATTTCGATCATTCTTATTTTATTAAAAAAAGATTTAGAAAGCAATAGGTATGGCAAGAAATTTTAATGCATAATAGTTTCTTAAAATTACAAAAAAAAAAGTAAAAAATATATAAAACACTAGCTACCAAATCATCAAGATAATAGTTTTTTTTATTATCATCAAGATAGCATTTGAAATCAAAATAGATATTTTTTATACTGTAAAAAAGATTCAACTACCAAATATTATATTATTATATAAATTAATTTATAAAAAAAAATTTGAAGACTAAAGTGAAAAATATGCAAAGCTTAGAGATTAGATACCAAAATAAAAAACGGTGGAAAGAATGGGGCTTAATGTGTAATTAATTTTTAAAAAAATTGATATGGACCTCACTAAATAAATAAATAAATAAAATAAAGTGAAAAAATAAAAATCCAAATTAGTGTATTTATAAATAAATTAATAAATATAAATAAAAAAATTAATGTGGACCTCACTAAATAAGTAAATAAATATAAATAAAGTGAAAAAAATAAAATCCAAATTAGTATATTTATAAATAAATAAATATAAATAAAGTTAAAAAAAACATTTCTAATATTATTTATTTTATGTCTCACTTGTCTCACAAAATGTGAGGTAGCAGGGTGATCTAAAAGGCCACGAGGAGCCATTTTAATTCCATGTGCAAGCTGCGTCATCCTGGTACAAATGCCAACTCCTTATAACCGTAGATTTTAATTAGGACAAGTGATTGTTTGATACATGAGGAGGTTACTTTTAAACGAAGCACACGCGTAGCTATATTAATCATTAGCTGTCGTGAATGAAACTTTAAATATTCCTTCTAATTAATTATCGTCATCTTTATATTAAATAAATTTGATATATACTCTATCACCACGCCGCATCTCGCGTTGTGTGTCTCCTTATATATAAATAGAAAATTATGAATAATGCTTTTAATCTCAATTATTTTAGGCTTATAAATAGAATCAACTATACAAAAGGAAGCACAACCTAGTAAGGTGTACTTGCATGTACTAATGCGCCTTTAATATAGGTAGATAAAGTGCCTGCACTACACCAAAATTCATATTTGGTGATACTTTTTTAATGGCTAGCTCTTGTACAAAATGCCACTAATAGTTACTAATTAAGAGCACTTTTAAATAATTATTCTTAATTACGTAATTATTAAATTTATTTGTAACTTTTTGAGATGCTTTATTAGGGTTTAGGGTTTAGAAAAAATCAGAACACCCTTCGTCTCTGCTTCAAACCCTTCGTCGCAGTCGACCGGAAGAGCGCCGTCTCCCTCCTTCCCCTGCCTCCGCGCCGCCACGCCACGCGCCACCTCCGCCGCTGCGGCGCGCAGCTCCTCGGCGGAGGCCTCCGCCTCACCTACCACAGGCGAACATGGCGTCGACGGCGTCCATCTCGTAAAACGAAAGCCTCCTCTTGTTATACGAGTGAACTATTTCTCCCTCTTAATTTTTTTCTTTATTTTTTTTATTTTTTTTTTCAAGATCTGGTTGTCTCAGTTTATTAGTTAGTACAACTTCTTTATGGATGAAGTAGTGTATAATATGCTACTTTTTTCAAAAAAAAAAACAAACTATGCAGTAATAATGTTAACATTTTCCTCTAAATGTAACTCTATTTGCTCTACTCCAGAGCATCTTCATTAGAGAACAGGTTGTTTTTTTTTTTTTTTTTTTTTTTTTTTTTTAAGAAACAGATAGCAAATTACCCGCTTCGTTTATTTCATTTAATTTATAAATAAACTTAGCTAGAAATGTGAATCGACTAGGATTCGAACTTAGATCACGGGTACCAACCACCAAGCCCTTTGCCACTTGCCACTTGCCACTTAGCTCATGACTCGAATGCAAAATTTTCTACTCTGGTACCATGCATGTTAAATTATACAACAATTTTTATATTTTAGAAACTTAAGCTTATAAAAAATAATGTTTAAATATTTTTATATTTAATATTTTAAGGTAAAGCTTATGTATGGGATCGAAAAGAATAAAATACGCACAATGATATAGAAATGTATATATACTTTTCAAGTACCTAGCTTATTAATTTGGATATAAGATGATATTATATGGTTGTTGCATGAGAGAAGCCAACAAAATTGACTTATCCATTAATTGAGACATTAATTTCTTCATGCATGACGTAGTCCTTTTCTTCACTATAAACATCTAGCTACTTAAATACACATACAGTTAATTGATTTTTTTTTGCTGGGTTAAGACTAATTATGGGTCGTTAATCTCTGCGATATCAAAATTTGGTCTCTAAACTTTTTATTTAAACACTTAAATTCTAAACTGCCACATAAAATTTAGTTTGAGTAAAAAAGAACTATTTTTAATGAAACGACCTTCTATGATCACTATTTGTAATTAATAATTAAACTGAGCTATACCAGTAATTTTTATTTTTAACATATGAGCCACTTTATAGGAGAGATTAAATCCGTCATCTTTCAAGAAATATTAGATTTTTTTTTTTTGAAGGTCGAAGACTGAATTGCAAAAATATACGTGAAAGTTTAGGGATTAGAATATATATTTAATTATTTGATACGTATAGCGACCAAGTTGCAATATATGATTGAATAGCTAGTACTCATCAATTTCTATAGAAAATTGCTATTATTGGAGCCACCAACTTTTTTATATACACCGACCGTCTTTAACGTAAATAGTAAAGAACTTTGTAGTTGATACTTGAGATTTCAAATATAAAGTCTAAGTACAATTCATATTTTCAACTAAATTTATTTCTAAGAAAAATAATCCAAAGTGGATGGAATACTATATTATCTTTCCCTTAAAAAAAAAAACTTTCTTATATGCGGGGAAATTACAGTAGTGAATAAGAGAAAACTATTTTCAGGTGCTAGCTCCTAACAACCCCGATTCCTTTATTAATTTGTTCACACTAGAGAACAGTACTGGTCATGAGATCAAATTGGAAAATCATTTTGGTAACTTCATGCATGCACATTTAGGAATATTTCAACCCTGTTGGGCAGTCGGCCGCGGCGCATTTTTTAATATTTTTTGTACTTTGATAAGGTTACCGTATTGATATTTAATAAGTGCATGTTTTTAGTTACACAACGACCACATCAGAACAATTAAACCTGACATTTTCAAGGCTCTGTCATATGATGACCTTTTCCCAGTCTTATCATAAAACCAAGTCCCACATTTAATTAAGGGTTAAATGCATACAGGTCCCTACAAACATAGCCAATTGCGGATATATCCCTCCAAACGCGAAACTAGGTGAGTTGTCCCTGCAAAAGTTCGAAGTTATGCAGATATGTCCCTGCAGTTAACATCCGTTAGTGAACAGTTTGTTTTTTAACGGTGGAGACGTGAAATGACCATTTTACCCTCACAAAAATATCCCTCCAAAAGTTTTTCTCTTTCTCTTCTCCTTCTCTTCCTCTTCGGACCTTCGAAGCGGGCGGCGGCGGCGGCGACGGCGGCGACGGCGGCGCGGAGTTGGGCTCGCAGGCGACGAAGAAGAGAGAAGAACGCCGGGGCACCAAAGCTCTTCCCGGAGATCGTCGCCCTCAACGCCGGTGACGAGGAAGTGGGAAAAAGAAGAGGAAGAAGGAAGAAGAAAAAAGGAAGAAGAAGGGAGAAGGGAGAAAGGAAAAGAGGGAAGAGGAAAAGGAAGAGGTTTGCCATCGTCGTCGCCATCGCCGTCGCCGTCGCCTCCGGATCTCGTCGCCCTCAACGCCGGCGACGAGGAAGTGGGAAAAAGAAGAGGAAGAAGGAAGAAGGAAGAAGAAAAAAGGAAGAAGAAGGAAGAAGGGAGAAGAGGGAAGAGGAAAAGGAAGAGGTTCGTCGCCGCCGCCGGATCTCCTCGCCGGCGACGAAGAAGAAGGAAGAAGAAGAGAGGGAAGAGGGAGAAGGGTAAATACGTCAATTTACACTATAATTAACCATGGTTAAGTATTTTAATCGTGGTTAACGAAAATTTTCTAACAGATCTGGACGGTAGGGATATATCTGCATAACTTCGGACTTTTGCAGGGACAACTCACCTAGTTTCGCGTTTGGAGGGATATATCTGCAATTGACTATGTTTGCAGGGACCTGTATGTAAATAACCCTTTAATGAATTCCTCTTCTTCTATATATATATATACTCATAACACCCAAGCCTCTTCTCCATGATCATCAGAAACTAAAACATTCACTTAAGTTCCATTATTTCTTCTGCAGTGGCCTATAATTAGCTTTAGGAAACATATATAAAATGGCAGCTAAAATCCTCCTCTTCGCTCTTCTTTTAGTCGCTTCTCCGTTTGCATTCGCTTCCGATCCTAGTCGATCCTCTCCAAGACTTTTGCGTCGCCGATGAGATGTCTCGTGGTAAGCAACTTAATTAATACATAGCTCGATTTTCTCGGCCATTTGATCAGTTACTAGGGTTAAGTAGTCGCAATTCGCACTAACTATGTGTTTAATTATGTTCCCGCATGCAGTGTTTGTTAATGGGTTCGTGTGCAAAGATCCAAAACTGGCGAAACCTGAGGATTTCCTCTTCTCCGGCCTAGACAAGCCCGGAAACACATCCAACAAGTTCGGATCGAAAGTGACCTTAATCGACGCAAGCAAGATTCCCGGTCTCAACACCCTAGGCGTCGCGATGGCTCGTCTTGATGTTGCACCTCACGGCCTCAACCCGCCACACATTCACCCACGTGCGACCGAGATCTTGACTGTGATAGAAGGCTCCCTCTATGTTGGATTCGTCACGTCGAACCCTGAGAACAAGCTCTTTTCTAAGGTCCTTAACAAGGGCGATGTGTTCGTGTTCCCCAAGGGTTTGATTCATTTTGAATTCAACCCTGGTCCGACCAGGGCGGTCGGCCTCGCTTCCCTGGGTAGTCAGAATCCGGGCCTCATTAGGATTGGCGAATCGGTCTTCGGTTCAAATCCTTCCATTTCTAATGATATTCTTGCTAAGGCCTTTCAGGTGGACAAGAAAATCATAGATTGGATTCAGGCTCAGTTCGCGTCGACTAATTAAAACTAAGACATATATTAGACGTAATTTATTTTTGATGTTTCGTTTTTCCAATTATCGCATGTAATCTGCTTTTGTTATTCATGTCTGTTGATTTATTCATTTGACTGTATTAATTGGATCGAATAAGCGAACAATTTGGTAATGTTTGCATGTGAGTTAGCAATAATAAAAATATAAATTTATTTATTAATGACTGGCTCTAGTTTCATAATTAACTAGTGAAGTAATCCGTACATTGCGGCGGACTAATACTATAAAAATAAAATATTGATATAGTAAAAAATTTTAAAATTTTTTGACTTGGCATGAGATATCTTTAAATACAAATATAGTATAAGAAAAAAGAGTACGAAAAAATCTTATTTTACTTATTTTTTATTGTAAAAATGATTTGTTTAAATAACAATAGATCATGTAAATATATTAATTAGAAAGTAAGTGAGTAGAAAGACGAAGCAGCCGGCGAAGATTCAGAGTGGGAAGACGAAGAATCAAAAAATGGAAAAGAGGGAGAAGATAGGGTCGGGCCGTAACGGGCCGTCGGCCTCCGGAGGAAAGGCCTGGCACGGCCCGAAAGCTCGGGCCGGATCGGCCCGACACAAGTGCTACAGTACCATGCCGTGCCAAGCCGGGCCAAGGCCGTGCCAACAGGAAAATTTTACGAACAACCAAACATAGGAAAAAAAATTTCAACCGAAAATTTGTTTTCGGAGGAGTTTTACAGGAATCCGAAGAAGACCAATTCTCTAGCTACATTTGATCTGTACGTACTCTCGTTGGCATCCTATACATCAGTATATTCTCCTTCAACCACCAAATTTTGATGATTACAGTTAAGTAGAGTTCATAAATAGAAACTGCTACACTTTGCAACCAGTGCTCTGGTTTCGTTATGACTATGAAAGATGTATTTGCTTTTGAATAATATTGTTGATGATGTGATCGGTGAATAATATATATATATAAATATTCCTTAATGAGGTTTCAAATCCTTAATTAAATTAATCTAAGGGTGTGTTTGGTTCACGCTATCTTTTAAAGATTTCTGGTAATTTAATAAAAATAAAAAAAATATGACGATGTTTAGCTAAACGCACTAAGTAATCTAATTGGTAATATTGGATTTACTTGAAAATAAGATTCATCCCAAAGTACTAATTAATCTCATTCCCTTGAGGGGTGGGTATTCTCATATTAATGAATTAGGGTAATCATAATATATCTAATTTCTTTCTTTCTCTCTATCCGCCGGCTAATTAGTATTATTTTTCTTTACACTCTAACCTCATATCTCTCTCTAAACTTATCTTTCTTTCTAAAATTCAACTATTTTTCTCTCTCTAAACTAAGCTTTCTTTCTCCCTCTTTTTCTAAAATCTGATCAACTCTCTCACTTCCTCTAATTTAGACTCAATTTCTCTTTGTATTTTTTTTAATTATGCTCTCTCTCTCACCTATACTCTCTCTCCCTTTTTTCTAAAAAGATGTTTTTAATTTTTAATAATATTATCTAAAATTAATTTAAATAAATTGTATATTTTTTGTAATTTTAAATAATATGGCTAAATAATATGATCGTATGAACGAAACACAGGAATTCTACATTCTTAATAAGAAGATGAATAGAAATAAAATTTTCAAATATTTTTCATTCCTAATAATTTTTCATAATGCGAACCAAACGCGTCTCAAAAATTAAAAATTTGTCCTGAATAGAAAGATATATGATAGAGACATGAAAGGCGCCTTTAAAAGTTAAAAATTTGTCCGGAATAGAAAGATATATGATAGAGACATGAGATGGGAAAATGCAACGTGAACCGGGCCAGTTCAATCTAATCTGACTCGGGTTCAATCAAATTAACTTTACTGATCAAGTACGTATACGTACATTTATGCACCTGTCATGTAGAGTTCACCACTGCATGAGATTGAAATGAGCTTTCGAGTTCCAGACACAAAAGTTCAATTGAAAAATTAAGTTTATTCTGCTTTTTCTTCGAAAATAGTTATGATTTTTCGAGTAGCTTTAGTAACATAAAAGGAATTTAATTTATTGTTGGAATTTCGATCGAATATGAATTTTATTGTTAGATTTTTGTCGGTGAATTAATGGTCGGTATATATAATAAGCTAGCTAGGTAGGTACTTGAAAAGTATATATTTCTATATATCATTGTGCGTATTTTATTCTTTCCTCGTATATAAGCTTTACCTTAAAATGTTAAATATAAAAATTAATATTTAAATATTATTTTTTATAAACTTAGGTTTTTAAAAAATAACGATTGTTGTATAATTTAATATGGTATAAGAGTAAAACATTCTGAATATGAGTCACGAGCTAAAAGTCTGCGGTCCAGACGTGGGGGACTTTTAGAAAATAACGATTGTTTCAAATTATTCAATACGAAGTAACGAAGGTCACAAAAATATGCACATTAAACTTCTTATTGCTAAAGTGTCTAGAATCTTGGTCTTGGCCCATTTTGTGACGTGGCGCTAAAATTTTAGAGCTGAAATCACCAAAAAAAAAAAAATCCATAATAAAAATATAGAATGCCTGGATTTGGAAAGGCATGAAGAGTAGATATCAAATTGCGTTCGATGCGGGGTTTGGCTCGCGCGTTCACAGTTAAAAAAGAAAAAAAAAGTAAAAAAAGAAAAAAAAAGAGAAGCTGAAAATTCATATATGAATAGTCTCATATTGATAATAAATGAAGCTTAAAGTGTGCTTTACATGAACTATTATATTCCAAATTTATAGGTTTCAGTTTTAGATTTGGATACAGGCTCTAATAAATGCGTAAAATTTGACTGAAATATATATATTAACCCAGCAAAAAAAATGCTCCTTTTTGCTGTTTGATTATCTCCGTTTTATTCTAAAACCAAATGGGATCCAAAGCTTTATAAATCCAGTACAAAATCTTAGGTCTCTCATGGGGCTATTTAATTACTAACTGTATTTTTGCATGAGAAATGCTATTGGACAGGGTTCGGATTCAGATTCGGATTCAGAAAAGATTTTTTTTTCTCTATTTTGGGTGAGACGATTCTGGGAACCTTTCTGAAAGGGTTTTCTTTTTTTTTGTTTTGGGCTAGCCACGAGGCCTGTGATCCCGCCGAGAGTCCACATCCCGCAAGTCCGCCAGTCCGCAAGCAAGTGCCGTTTTTTTTGGACGAATTATTCACGAATAATTACTTTTGGTGAAAAAAACACGATTTTTTTTTGAATTTTTGGAAAAAATAAGTGTACGACTGTTTAATTAATTCGTTTCTTCAAAAATTCGCGAATAATTCGCAAATTATTCGCGAATTAACTAATTAACCATGATTGTACACACAAAAATGAGTGTAATTTTGCATCCACCTACTCATGATAATTTTTTGAATTTTCATATTAAAGAAAAATATTGATCTATGTGCACGTAGGATGTAATTTTTACCTACGCTTTGGATGTTTATGTAGCATATTAATTTGCTCTTGCTCCTCATACAATATTTATCCATAAAACAACAGTAAAAGAGATCCAGTACATTAACTACTATCCAGTAGTAATTAATCATTATTAAAAAAAATCTTAATTACACACATAAAATACTAATGACAGTATGACACACGTGAATCAAGACATATTACCACTTCCCTTAATTTTATTGTTGATACATGCAAACAAATTAACACACAATGTTTGCTTATTGAGACGAATTAATTAGGACAAACGATCAACTAACTAATAAAATCACATGAAATTAAGTCTCCTCCACTCGTTTTATGTTAATTGTTCTTGATCATTTATATATGAGTTTGGATCCAATCTACAATCTTCTTATCTAGCTGAAATGCCTTGGCGAGAATATCATCTGAGATTGGGGGATTCGACTTGAAGACTGCATTAGCTATAGTGATTAGGCCAGGATTCTGACTGCTGAGACCTGAAATCCCAAAGCCACTTGTCTTTCCGATATTGAACTGGAAGTGAATAAGCCCTTCGGGAAACACGAACACATCGCCCTTGTTCAAGACTTTGGAGAAGAGTTTGTTATCGGGATTAGATGTAACGAAGCCAACATAGAATGTGCCTTCTACTACGGTGAAGACCTCGGTCGCTCGTGGGTGAGTGTGAGGTGGGTTGAGACCATAGGGTGCAAAGTCCAATCGGGCTAAGGAAATGCCGAGCGTGTTGAGTCCGGGAAGCGCCATTGCATTAACTAGATTTGCATTGAACCCGAGTTTGTTCATTGTGTTACCGGGTTGGTCAAGCCCCTTGAAGAAGAAATCTTCAGGGGTGGTGAAGTTCGGGTTCTTGCAAACAAGCCCATTCACAAACACTGCGAGAACGAAAACATAATCGAACACAAATTCCGTAAGTATATGATCCTGTTAAAATAATCTAGAAAAGAATAATAGAATAAAATAAGAAGAGGAGGAAGAGATATCGGTATGCACACCTGGAGAGTTCTTATCGGCAACGCAAAAGTCTTGGAGTGGACTAGGATCGGAGGCAATGGCATGAGAAAACACAAGGGAAAAGAGAGCAAAGAGGAGAAAGCGCGAAGCCATTAATTTCTATAATATATCGATCTCTTCTTCGTAAGTATATATGTTGAGGATGTAAATGATCAAATGTGTTGTGGTGCTAATGGGTTAGAGGAGAGGGGTATGTATAGAGGATAAGGCTACGAAAGAGTCGTTGATAGCTAGAGTGTTAGAGAGGATTACATCGTTAGGTATATATAATAATTAATTGAACATGTCAAAGCCAAGTAATTAATTAAGATTTTCTCTTTTGTACAAACGAGCATGAGCATGCATCGAATAGCAATCCATGAATTTTATTTGATAAGAATTTTTCTGTATTAATACTCCGCCAATTAAACCTTCAAAATTTATGTCTTATCCCTTGAAAATTGAAAATTGCATATAATTATTTTTCTGCTTATTTTTTATTACTTTCTTAGTTAATTAAGATAGTTTTTCCTTTTCTCTCTTTTTTTTTTGGGACATCGAATAAACTTAACATAGTTGAAGAATTAAAGTTAGAAGACTACGTGCTACTGCATGCATGACTCATCCAAGGTATGTGAATTTCAAAAAAAAATTTCTATGCAAACTTTCAAAAGCTACTTTTCTTTTTAAACAAGACTTGATTAATTTAACAGCTTAATTTTCTCTAGAAACTATACTTGTAAACACAATCTTACACTTATTTCTAGTAAATTAATTTTATGATACATTAATTGAGAGACTTTTTCTTTTACCTAGCTAGTTCTAATCAACTGAGTCAAAAAAAGGGACACAATTATATACACCGACCATTCACCGACAAAAATTTCAAACAAGTAACAATAAAATTCATATTCGATCGAAATTCCAACTATAAATTAAATTCCTTTTCTGTTATTAAAGCGCGAACCAAACACACCCTTAGATTAAACCTGATCATTAAGGAATATTTATTTATATATATTATTCACCGATCACATGTTCATTGATCAACAATGTTATTCAAAAGCAAATACATCTTTCACAGTCATAACCAAACCAGAGCACTAGTTGCAATTAGTGTAGCAGTTTCTACATATATATATATATATATATACCTGCCACAATTATTCAAAGGTCGATCGAAACATGCATGCAACCGTACAGTACACAAATCCAACAACTAAGAACATCAATCGATCAGAGACCTCATATATATATATATTAAGGTCTGATCAGAATTGATCTCATTTCTACTTGAACTGCGCCGTGATCTCGTCGATCACGTCCTTCCCGACCTGGAACGACCTCTCGAGCACCTCCACAGGGATCGGCGGGTTCGACCCGAATGCAGCGTCCGCGATGAAAATGAACCCTGGGTTCTGGCTGTTGAACCCTACACTGGCGACTGCAGGGCCTTCGCCGACATTGATCTGAAAGTGGACCAGGCCAATGGGGAACACGATAACGTCACCGGGACCGACGGTCTTGGCGAAGAGCCTATTAATTGTAGGAAAACAAAAAATTAGTTAAAATAATATTCTTTAATTAATAACTTAAGCTGACAGAAAAAGAGACATTTTATACATCACACTGGCTTCAATGTTATTTGTAACTATTAAAAATAAATTTTCTACTCCAAAACATAAAGAATGAGCATACGAAAACTAATAATTTCGCAGCGGCGTGCTGGGAATTATGGAAGCAGAGAAACTGCCGCATCTTCAACGATCACCTTATCCGATGTGAAGAGACTGGAAATATGGTCATTAGTACGGTGAAACTTTGGTTATCTGTGTTGAGAGACCAATAGGAGCTTAAGTCTGTAGATATTCAAAAGTGTTAAATATAAAAATGTTTAAACACCGTTCTTTAACAGCTTAAGCTTTTAGAGTACAACGGTTGTTTCACATGGTATCAGAGCGGGAGGTCCAGAGTTCGAGTCACGCCAGGCTCCTAGCATATTAATTTCCTCCTATTTAATTCAAGTCCACGTCATGAGCCGACTAAAAAGCCTCGAGTCCAGACGTGAGGGGGGGAGTGTTAAATATAAAAATGTTTAAACACCGTTCTCTATCAGCTTAAGCTTTTAGAGTACAACGGTTGTTTCACAAAATGTTTTTTTACTTTTCTTTTCTCATCTGTCAATTAAGTTAATTATTCCTAGCCTGCGTTTTTGTGGACTTGAGTTACAGTCGCTAGGCCGTGGCTGTGGTTTTTAAGCTTTTAGAGTACAACGGTTGTTTCACAAAATGTTTTTTTACTTTTCTTTTCTCATCTGTCAATTAAGTTAATTATTCCTAGCCTGCGTTTTTGTGGACTTGAGTTACAGTCGCTAGGCCGTGGCTGTGGTTTTTTTTGTATTGCTCTCACAACTCACAAATAGGGTACATCCTGTTTCCTAACAAAAAAAACTAATAATTTCATTATATAAGTCTTTCCGGTACTTTTAATCGATTTTATTATATAGAATTGCATGTCAAGTATTTAATAATCTTTGTTAGAAAATGAAAAAACAAATTAAAAGATTCCACCCAGTAAAGTAAGTAATATTTCAGTATAAAATAAAATAGATCAATTGTGACGCCCCGACTTTCCAGGGGGTCATCCATCCTAGGATTACTCCCGTCCTAGCACGCTTAACTCTCTTAACCTCTTGGGTCTTGCCACCACCCAAAATGCTTAAGCCGGGTTAAAAGTTTAGTACTATTATATCTTATATATAGGACTAACTGGGGTCTCACATCAATGTTGTTGAAAAATTTAAAGAATGTGTCCTGCATGCGACGGCTTAAACTTTTAGAGAAAATAATACTTGTTGTCAGGACTAGTGGTAACAAAGCCGGCGAGGAGTGTTCCCTTGATGACGGTGAGGATCTCTGTGCTGCGGGGGTGGGTGTGGAGGGGGACGACGCCGTCTGGGGCGTAGTCGACGCGCGCGGTGGAGACGCCGAGAGTGTTGAGCCCCGGGAGCGTCAGGACGTTGACGACTGTCCCGTTGACCCCGAACTTGTTTTCCGTGTTTCCGGCGATGTTCAGGCCGGAGAAGGAGAAGTCCTCCACCGTTACCGTCTTCGGATTTTTGCACGGATACCCGTTGATGAAAACTGAATCATGGATACATGCAATAATATGCAGGAGAGAAGTTTAGTCATGCATAAATTTGTATGTAGATCCCTCAAAGTTCCACTAAATTTTTTATGTGTTGGACTACAAATATCTAAATAAAAAAAATCGACACATAAGTAATTAGATGAAAAGACACAAATACCGACTTTGCGGCAGCACGTATTCAAACTAACATATATATATATATATATATATATATATATAAGTCATTTCTTGCTATCAATAGTAAGCGTTCGGTCTTTATCGAGTTTTTCACCGTTAGATCCACCCCTTTGATGATTTTCACCCGTTAGATCATACTATTCAACCAACCACCCACTTAACCCTAGGGGGCCCACATCATCCCAACCGCACATCTTTCAATCCAACGGCCAAAAACTTGGTAAAGACCAATGACTTTATTAATAGCATAAGATAGTTATATATATATATATATATATATATATATATATATATATATATAGAGTAGGGCTACTATACTCTTATGAGTAGTAGACCCTTACTACTCATAAGTTGTTTTTGATGATGAGGCTTCCGAATCGACGATCCACTCCGTTAAATATGATCTAGAGTATTTAAAAATGTTAGAAAATAAATTTTGCAATTTTTCAAATCATTACCTTACGATCAAAAGCTTACAAAATTGACAATTTTTAACGGCCATAAGATACTTGCTAGTTTAACGGTGTAAAAGAATTGAAATAGATTGAATTTTTGATAGAAAATTCTATTCACTACCTAGATAAAGATCAATAACTCCGATCTTAAATTGAAGGATCCGATCATCTATTTTTAGGACGTCGTTCGATTTCGGCCGTTCATTTTATGCCCATTTGATGGACTTTATTATGATTTTGAAAAATTAAAAAATTTATTTTTAAAAAGTTTTAAATACTCTAGATCATATTCAACGAAGTGAATCGTCGATTCGGAAGCCCCGTCATCAAAAACAACATGAGTAGTAAGGATCTACTACTTATAAGAGTATAGTAGCCTCTTATATATATATATATATATATATATATATATATATATATATATATATATATATATATATATATATATATATATATATATATATATATATATATATATAACATAGAACATGACAAAAATTAAACAAGAAACTGAAACATACTGTCGGATTGCAAATCCGCGACGCAGAAGTCCTGGAGAGGGCTAGGATCAAAAGCAAGAGCTTGTGCAAAAGCCAGAGCAAGAACAGCGAGGAGTAGAAATATTGGAGAAGCCATGGATATAGAACAATTAATAAGCTTAGCGAAAATGAACTAGTGATCAATTTGTTGCTGTGATTTGAGATTTTAGGGCCATAGGAATGGTTATTTATAGGGATAAGAGGTCGTATTAGATGGATGCATGGGCCATGCATGATCAATACTACTGTTACACTGGAATTGTTATATCAAACTACTTTTTGGTACATTTCGAACGTACCGTTGCCCTTTCTTTTTTAAAAAATAAAAAAAAATTTACCGTTGATTAATGAAGGATAAAGATATAATTTTAATATTTAGCAAGTAAAATGATTACTTTATTCGAGATTATTTTTGTAATTAAACTATGCAACATTTAAAGGGTCTGTTATACTGGAATTGTTATATCAAATTATTTTTGGTACCTTTCAAACTATTGCTTTTTTTTCAATTAATATGAGAAATAATTCGGTACTTTATCTTTAAAAAAAAAAGAAGATCTTAACCGTTGATTAATAGAGGATAAAGATGCGATTTTAATATTTAACGGTAAAATGGTTACTTTATTCGAGATTATTTTTATAATTAAACTATGCAACATTTAAAGAAAATTTTAATTAATAATATAATTGTACGCATTAATTTGCACTAATTTGGAAATTGATTGATTACCCAAATTTAGGCATAAATTTAGGCATTTTTTTAGAAATTTTAGTGTTTTTAAAATTTAGGTATTAATTTAAATTATTGAAATTTTAGAAATAGCTCTATTTCTAAATACGCTGAATTTAAATATTAAATATTAAATATTAAATATTTAAAATTAAAAATTGAAATTTAAGTTAGAAGAATTTTGTATTAATATTTTAAAAATTTGTAATGTTGGTAAATAAGAATATGATTAGAGAATTTTATAAAATAAAATAAATTGTTAATCATCAAATATCAGAAAACAAGGTTTAAGATAATACCGTATACCTTTTCCAACGAAATATTATTTTCTAATCCATTAGCTAGCCATCGCAAATTTCAACAAGTTATTACTATCAAAACTAAAATAAATAAATATCCTATAATCTGATAAAATTTGAAAATTCTCATATCGAACTAGAAAAAAAAAACTAAAAAATTAAATCAAAAAATAATCTAAATTTCGATCATTCTTATTTTATTAAAAAGAGATTTAGAAAGCAATAGGTATGGCAAGAAATTTTAATGCATAATAGTTTCTTAAAATTACAAAAAAAAAAAAGTAAAAAATAAAACACTAGCTACCAAATCATCAAGATAATAGTTTTTTTATTATCATCAAGATAGAATTTACAAATAAAATAAAATAAAAAAATTAATTGAAGTGAATGTATTATTTTTGGTATTCTTGATGGCAACGTCTTCATTGTGATCACCTTCTTAACTTTTATCGTCACACAAACGACCACTATAAAAAATCTTACATTTGAGGACACTTTTATCGTCACACAAACAACCATTATAAAAAATCTTGTATTTAAGGACACTTTAAATAATAATTAGCGACGTTTTAAAGCGTCGGCAAAAATAATCCCGACGCTTGTAAAAGCGCCCGGTAAAGAGTCGTTAAATAAACATGTCGGGATAAATATACCACTACAGAAAATTAGTTAAAAGGTGGCATTTCTTTAGCGGCTTTTTGATATGGGCCGGCCCAAAATAGTAGTCCAAACTATATAACTATATATTTCTACTCTCTTCCTGGGCCTAGCCCATAACTAATTACCCATCTCTTTTCCCTCTCTCCCTCTATTCCTCTACTATACGTACAGATCCAATCCCTCTCCTGCGACCCACGCCATCGCCCTCTTTCCCACTCCGTCTCCGTCTTATCCTCTTCTAGGGTTTTCTCTTCTCCAACCTTTTCAAGGGGGACGCGCCCTTCGAAACCCTAGTGCTCGATCTCTTCTCCAAGCGCAGGGATCGGCTCCCGTGCCCGAGCCTCCGATCGCCGAAGCGGATCCGCGTCGAGGAGGAGCCTAGCCCCTTTGAAACCCTAGCGGAGGAGATGCTATTCCTGATCCTGGATCGCCTCGACGCGAACCCCCTTGACAGGAAGGCCTTCTCCCTCGTCTGCCGCTGCTTCTACGCCGACGAGTCCCGCCACCGTCGCGCGCTGCGGCCGCTCCGCACCGAGCTCATCTACTATGAGGAACAGTAAGGATCCGCGGCGGCCCCTTTGTTACTGCGGCTGCGGCGGCGACGGCGGCGGTGTAGGTGGCGCGCAGCGGCGACGTCCACGACCGCGTGGGGTCGCTGAGCCAGGTCGCCGCCGTGCTCGGCTCCCAGTAGGGGGGTGAAGGGAAGGGGAAGCTCGTCGATATCTTCGCCGAGCGCTTCGACATCGTCGCTCGGTGCCAGGTGATCCTCCTCTTTTGCCCTAGTTTCTCTTCCTTTCTCTTTGTATGGTGAATTCGAGATAGTTCATCCTCGTAGCCGTGGAGTAGAATTTAGTAGTTAATTGAAATTTCTTGTTGTATTCTTTAATTGATAAGAATTTTGGTGCATTTCAAGGTCTCCTGTTGATAATAAATGATCTTATGCAATGTGGCTTTTGCTCCTTTCTACTGATAATTGCAAAGTATTACAGTTTTGTTTCACTTTTTCATCTAAATCATGCATTGATGTTGTTTCGCTTATGCGGAGCAGGGAAGGTTTGAACCTCTGCAGGCTCGCGTAAAGAAGAATAAGCGCGGTTTGGGTGCTGAGAAACTGAAGAAAAAGGAACAGCGGAAAGATCCTAGTTCCAAGGTGCGTATGTTTGTTGCATTGAATATCTATTTTTTTGTTGCTTTTATAGGCATATGCATGCACTGTAATATCAGGTTCTATCATTGTCTTGTTGTATGTTAACCAATATTTAAGATTCCTTTGCTTCTTGTGCTGCTGCTATTGCTATTTTTCTTGTAATGTTATTTGATTTTTGAATGGTTAGTAGTCCTATGTGCCGAGGCCTTTTGTAAACTTGATAATTTGATAGGAGCAGTCACATTGGCAGTTATAGGGATGAGATATACTATCATGTTGCTTCTTAGGCCAGAACTATTCCTTTTCTATAACATTGCTCTAGTATTTATGGTTGAAATATCTCTATTGTGTTACTCCACATCAATTTTGAGATCTAATATATTGCCTACTTATAAATACTGCATAATAGTACTCACGGAATTTTACAATTGAAACAGTTGTTAAATAATTCATCATGAATCAAAAGAAGAACTCGATTAAACTTTGAACCACTCCTTTGATTCTCTATCAGCCAATCAAAAGGTTTTCTTTGTATAGAAATTTTCAGATATTATAACTCTTTCTTATTGACATATTAAAGTCATCAGGCTCTTTTAAGGACGCCAACATAGCAAGATCAACAGATGCTTCTGTATGTCCAGCTCTTTTAAGGACGCCACCTTCTCTGTACTTCGGAGGGAAAATATGCCCAGGGCGGTTAAAGTCATCAGGCTTTGAATCAGGAGATGACAGGGCCTTCACTGTTTTCGCCCTATCTTCTGCAGAAACCCCAGTTGTTGTCCCTTCTTTAGCATCCTATAAAGTAATTGTATAGCAATCAGATTCAAAAAGCAGAGAATTCGTTGTAAGAAAAACAGTCTTGCTGGTCACTCTAATTCTGAAGACATCAAGGAACAAGAAGAGCCTATCAAAATTACCCAGTCCAACCTTATGATCATTACATGAGTAATCGAAATGCTATTTAAACTAATAATAATTATATAATCCACTGCAAACCCAAATCCAAGTAATCTAAAAGGTAATTAGTTTAATATTGACTTCAAGCAGACCATAAACCTATCCCCAGAAGAGCTTAATGCATTGATCATCCATCTATATGCTTGTTATTAAATAACAGAAATTGTAATGATGTATTGAGCACAATGTTCTCCATCATGAAGATATGAAAATCAAATTATAAAGCAGGAATAGAAAGCAAATTATGTTAAGAACCAGATGCGATGAACCTTGGCCAATGCTCACCTTGGTCACAATGATGCCAAAATGAAAGTGAATTGCTTCCGAATTAATTGGTGGCTTGTGAATGGTTGTTGGCGCGTTTTGGAAGTGTTTAGAAGTGTTCGAAGCGAACTAGACGCGCAAAAAGATCTTAAATCGCTGCTGCTTGGCTGCTGTTAGTGCAGGGACTGAACTGCGAACCTGCAGGGACTAAACTGCGAACCTGCAGGGACTGAATCGCGAACTGCTGGACTGCAATGCAGTTTCAGCCTTGTGAGGGATTAAATAACAGTTTGTTGAACTTATCTCTTAAACCCAGCAACCCTCCACCTGTTGACATACATAAGATACCTTCTCTCTCTCTCTTTTCTCCTTTCTTTTCATTTTCTTTCCCTCTATCTCTCTGTAACCATATGAAGGGATTGGAGAAGGAAAGTGTGGATTTGTTGTTTGGAGTTGAGGAGAACTTTCGGCAGCAGGAATTTCTGGTGGAGTAAGGAGAACCTGAGGTAAGTATCTCATGTTTCTTCAATAAGGCTGGTTCTAGTTGTTCTAAACCTTGCTTTCCTTGGTTCTAATGTTGAAATTATCGTGAAGGAACCTAAAATCAGCCCTAGGTTATGTGTGTATGTAGGTGGAGTAATCAACCTGAGGTAGATTGATCATAATTCCTGGATGATACCCTCCCCTGGTTTAAGTGATATGGATGTGAAACTTGTGCAGAATTGGTGAAGTGCTGAAATTGCTACCTTGGTGGAACTTCTTGCTGTTGGAGCTGAAAAAGAATTGTTTGTCTAGTTAAGAAACATTTTGTCAACTTGTGCAGTTGCTATCACAGTCAGTGAGGCAGGTGATTCTGGATGTGAAAGTTGGGCCGCCATCATATGAGAAAGGGTTAGCTGCTGATATTTTATCTGTTGTAAGTTTTATGTACTTGATTTCTTACGCATCTTAGATGTAGGGTGCAACACAGAGCCACAAAGGCAGATTTATTTTTTCAGAAGAAATAACCCTTTACTGGGTATAACTGATTCCCTGAGCGTATGATATCTGTAGGAACTTGGCTTTTCTGATCTGTTTCGGTTAGAAAACTTTGTATATGCTAGTTGGATTATTACTATCATGATCATTTTGTTGGCAGGTGAAGAAGACACATTGCAGGAATTGTCTTGTTTGGGCAAAAAGTGATATAATAGGAAGAGATGTAATCAAGCTATCACAAGATGTTCCGGTACGACATCCATCTCACTTGCAATATAACTCATGGTCGACTAAATCCGGTTGGCATAATAACCAAATAAATGCTTTAGTTCTTAGGTTAACAGTTTGCTAATTGTTCTGATATTGTCGTAGAAATTGCATGCCTTTCGCTACGACACGATGCAAGAAAACATATTTATCTAGTTTATTCTTTGGATATAGCCTCCTTCCTGATTTGCAACAAACCCAGGTCTATCTCCGTCCTCCTTTTTTCATGTAATAGGTTGGCTATATTGTTATGAAGGACCCTTCGACCGGCGCTAGAAGTAACTTACTGAGGATGAAAGGTGCAAAAAAATAGCAAATTAAGGTTGCTATTTTTTTGTATTCTAGAATATCATTATATTTTTCTTTCTATTGTCTTAACGTCATAGTGTTAATCAATAGTGATCTATTATGAGGAACAATATGTAGCAATTGTAAGATTATTGTCTAAATTTTTGTTCCCTGAAGAAAGTCATTATTGTTTTTCTTTTCTGTTGAAGATTTCTGAGTGGAGCTCATAGCATCAACGAACACTTCTATTCAACTCCTTTTGAGAAAAACATACCTGTATTCAGATGTCTAGACAAATGTCATCTTTTTTTTTTTATCTTATTGTTTCATTATTCTCTTTTCTGGTCCAGGTACTTCTTTGTTTACTAAGTGTTTGGAATGTTTCATTTCTTGGATATCCAACAAGAGTGAGTTAGCCTGTTGTTCTTTGCTCATTTTTCCACTTTTACCCTTTATATGTGTTTGGTTTGCAAATTTTAAACTTTCTTGGTCTAAAAGAAATTCATTTCTACCTTTAGGCGATATTGCCACACTCCCAGGCACTCGAGAAATTTGCACCACATATCCAACAGGTATTTAAGCTGATTCCGGCCTAGCTTGTACGTTATCATTTCCTTCTGTTTGTTTTGTTGTCTTTAAATTGGGTTAATTTTATGCTATAGGTTAGCATGGAAAGTAATGGCAAGGGTGTCTCTATTGATGGAATTCCAGTTCCATTTGAGACTGGTGAAATAGATTTTGGAGAACCTGGAACAAATGGTCAACACAGCTTCTACCAGTTAATCCATCAGGTAAGGGTGTTCTTTTGAAAACCAAAGTTGAATTTAATTGCATGTAGTTTAAGAAATTAGAGTTGTACCTTGTTATTGATTTTTGTTAAGCGTACCAACTGGTTAACTGTAGCCAAATATCTGATTGTTTGATTGTTTGCTTGTTCAAATTACTAAATGTCTGAAATGTGGATAATTCAGAAATTAATCGTGAAAACTTCCAGGGAAGCGTTATCCCTTGCGATTTTATCGGTGTTGTAAAAAGTCAGCAGCCTGTTTACTTGAAAGGTGCCAATTGCATCAATCTCTCTATATTTGTTGTGGCTATCCTTTTTTTTCACTTTGACAGACTTTGCTAAAATATGATATTCTAATGTCTCTGTCCTGTTGGGGAAATTGTTAGTTATAACCATGATGAGCTCATGTCAAACTTTGTTGCTCAGCCAGATGCACTTGCTTATGGGAAGGTACGCCTATTTTTATCACAGAGTTTCTTGAACCGACGGTGTTTAAGTTGATTTTTTTAATTGAAGTTTTCTGTTGTTTCAGACTCCAGAACAGTTACTAAGAGAGAATGTCCCTAATCATCTAATTCCTCGCAATGTGATGTAACTTTATTTTAGATGATTGTTTTTGTAGGGTTTTACTTGTCTCTTACACTTGGTACTTTTATTATTTGCAGACCTTCTCTGACAACAGGACGGCCCTGAGCTTATTACTCCCTTCGTTAAATGCTAATAATGTTGGACAGGTATTTATATGTTGTGGTCTGCTTTCATCCTCCATCTCTAACCTGATAGTTGTTATCAAATATGCGCTTTATGTCTCTTGTTGATAATAAACAGCTTATTAAACGTATGCGTACCGCTCACTATTTTGAGTGTAAGGGTAATTTGTGCTCCCCCCCAAAAAAACGTGGGTTTAATCATGCTGTCTATTCTTCATATATACCGATAACTTAACAAAATGTATCTGCGTGCGAAATATAGCCTAAAGGTTCTGAAGGACTTCCTAAAAGTTTTTATTTTTGGTTTTTTTTTTTATCCCTGAGACTTGGGAATGTTGGGTTAGGGGTGAGTTGGTATTTTATTCAATACCCCTCAGTATACACTATGTAGACCTGAACAAAATAGTTTGTTGTTTGGATTCCTTGAGACCAATTGATGTTGTTTGAAAATCACAGATGCAATAAAGAACCAAAGAAATAGAACTTCACATTAAATATGAATTACCAAAGGGAATTAAAGCAAGTAAAAGAGGGAAAACTTTCGAGATCTGAACCAAACTGAGGCCTTCAGTAATCTTCATGAATCACGAAAAAGAAAATTCTTACATGCTACAATTAGAAGCTATTGAAACATATCTAACCTGATAGTTGTTATCAGATATGCGCTTTATGTCTCGTTTCCCAACTGCAGTCACAGTTAGTTGCCGTTATAGAATTTATAAGACAAAAAATTTAACCTTGGTGGCAGTCATCAGGTAGGAAAAATGACTTTTATCTACATAATTTTATCGATTTTATCATTATATTTTAATTGTTAACTATATTCTTATTTTATTGAAAGAAATTTTTGTTTTTGTTACAGGATCCCGAGTCTTCGGGCACTTGCTATACGCCAGCATCATCAAATCCTTCCATAGATATACTTGATCATTTCTTTTGTATTTGGACCTACTATGCCCTTTAGCATCATTTTATGTTTTGAGCTACTGTGTCATTTTTAAAAAATTGTTTTTGGATATTATAGTTTTTTATCATTTTATTGATGTTGAGGATGTAAGGAACAATTAGTATTTTGGTTTCATTCGATACTCTTGGTTTATATATGAATGAAATAATTTTTTTACTACGAATGCGTCATTTTTATATTGTATCTTTCATACAACTATTTCTAGCTAATATACATATTAAAAAGTTCATATATTTCGATCAATAGTGGCTTTATAAAAAGTCATTGTATATGCATATTAACAGCTTTCAAAAAGCCACAACATAATTTTATTAACAGCATCGAAAAGCCGCAAAAATTATAGTATTGTGGCACGCTAAATGCTGCTATACTAATTAAAGGCGGCTATTTAGTTGCCATAGCTCTTAAAAACTGTTATTGTGGCAAAAAGCCACTATAGATAATCAAAGACGGCTATAATAGTGCCACAATTTGAATGTTGATAGTGGCTTCCAAAAAGCCGCTATAGGCACTAAAATGTGGCTTTTACAAGATGCCGTTATATGACATAGACCTATACCGACTCAGTTTTCACCGGCTTTTTTTGTGGCTTTTTCAGAAAAGCCGGTACTTTTTGTGGCGGCTTTTCAAAAAGCCGCTATAGGTACCCATAAAAGCCACCTTTAATACAAAATGTTGTAGTGTACCGACGTTTTAATATAGCGTCGAAAAATGTATATAAATATTTGATAAAAATATGTTTATTGGCAATGTTTAATCATAGTGTCGACAAATGTTAAATATTAAAGACGCTAGAAGAAATTAAGCGTCGTCTAAAACATATTTTGTTGTAGTGAACTAATAAAGTATTTAATTCCTAAATTTTAAATTAGTGAAGAAAGCAGTAGATAATTATCAGAAACACAAAAAATAAGATTAATCAAAAGAAATTTAAAATCAAAATAGATATTTTTTACATTGTAAAAAAAAATTCAACTACCAAATATTATATTATTATATAAATTAATTTATGAAAAACATTTTGGAGACTAAAGTGAAAAATATGCAAAGTTTAAATATTAGATACCGAAATAAAAAAGGGTAGAAAGAATATTGGGGCCTAATGTGATTATTAGCACTTTTACGAAGTGAGTATCTCTTGTTCCTTGGATTTAATCTTTTATTTCTTATTTTCGTATAATATATGTTTTTTTTGCAAGTAGGGTGTTGTTAACATCTTCTAACTAAGGAAAAGGAAGCAAAAGGGGTGGAAAAAGCATAGGGTAATTTGTTCTTTAAGATACTCTTTAAGTGGTTTTTAAGCAATAACCAACTTAACTTTTTTCAAAAGTTTGTTTTTGTTTCTCTTTTTTCTTGCATTCACACTTATATTGTCATAAAATGCATCTTCTTTAGCTTAGATGTTACTTTAAATGTCTTTTTTTTTGCTGGGGAGACAAAAAAAAAAAAAAAAAAGTTGGTGATTAGTAATTTGTTTTTCTAGTTTTTGGATTCCTATTTTTGGTTAAGTGGTTGCTAAGCCATTGATTTATTTAGTGAATTGAAGCATCCCTCTGTTTGTAGGCCTCTCTAAGCTTTAGATTTGTCTCCTATATTGAAGGTAACTTTGCTTTGCTTTGCTTTGTATCATTCCTCTCATCTACTGGTTTCATTTTAAGAAATATATATATATATATATATATATATATATATATATATATATATATATATATATATGTATCTACTGCCATGCTATCAATAAGACGAACCACTTAACCATAGTGGCCCACATCATCCTAACCACACATCTCTAAAACTATAAAGATAGTCTTATTGATAGCATATTATATATATATATATATATATATATATATATATATATATATATATATATATATATATATATATATATATATATATATATATATATATATATATATATATATATATATTTTCTGGAGGAGTATTTAGCCCTTAATTGTTTAATCGTTTTCAATCCCGCGTTTCAATCCCGCGATAGATGGAAATCGTTTTTGAAGTTCAATTCTTTTTGAAAAATCACTCACTTGCAAGCTCACTAAATAAATAAAAAATAATAATAAAGTGAAAAAATAAAAATCCAAATTAGTATATTTATAAATAAATTAATAAATATACATAAAAAATTAATGTGGACCTCACTAAATAAATAAATAAATATAAATAAAGTGAAAAAATAAAATCCAAATAAGTATATTTATATTTATAAATAAATAAATATAAATAAAGTGAAAAAAAAAAAAACATTTTCAATATTATTATTTATTTTATGTCTCACTTGTCTCACAAAATGTGCGGTAGCAGGTCATCTCGATCGAAAGCCACGAGGAGCCATTTTAATTCCATGTGCAAGCTCTGCTTCATCCTGGTACAAATTAAATGCCAACTCCTTATAACCGTACGTAGATTTTAGGACAAGTGATCGATTAATTGATGCATGAGGAGGTTACTTTTAAACGTGCACACGCGGCGCATAGCTATATCAATCACTAGCTGTCGTGCACGAAACTTTAAATATTTCTTCTAATTAATTAACGACATCTTTAGATTAAATAAATTTGATACTCTATCACCACACCGCGTCTCGCGTTGTGTCTCTATGATAATAGTACTGTGAACTAACGGAAATGGAATCTCCATGCAATGATGTGAATGGCCGAAATAATAATGCTTTTAATCTCAATTATTTTAGGGTCATAAATGGAATCAAGGATACAAAAAGAAGCACAACCTAGTAAGGTGTACTTGCATGTACTAATGCGCCTTTAATATCTGCATCTCGATCGCTCCTTCCCCTTCCTCCGCCTCCGCCTCCGCCTCCGCCTCCGCCGCTGCGGCGCGCAGCTCCTCGCCGGCCTCGCCCCCCGCCACATCCGCCGCCTACGGCACCCTCCTCCTCGGCGGAGGCCTCCGCGATCGCCTACGTACCACAGGCGTACACGGCGTCGGCGTCCATCTCATAAAACCAAAGCCTCCTCTTGTTCTACGAGTGAACTACTTCTTCCTCTTAATTTTTTTTCTTTATTTTTATTATTATTTTTTTTTTTTCAAGATCTGGTTGTCTCAGTCTATTAGTTAGTGCAACTTCTTTATGGATGAAGTAGTATATAATATGCTACTTTTTCTCAAAAAAACTATATATATATCATGAGCGGATGTATACTCATTTTTGTGTGTACAATCATGTTTAATTAGTTAGTTCGCGAATAATTTGCGAATTATTCATAACTTTTTGAAAAAAACAAATTAAACAGTCGTACGCGTATTTTTTTCAAAAATTTGAAAAAAAATTATGTTTTTTTTTAATAAAAGTAATTATTCGTGAATAATTTGTCCAAAAAAACGGCGCTAGCTTGTGGACTCGCGGCCGGGTCGCGGGCCTCGTAGCTAGCCCAAAAGAGAAAAAAATACCCCTTTTAAAAAAAAATCCTTTCCGAATCCGAACTAATCGCCCCCTTCCCCAAGAAAAAAAAATCACTCGACTCGATCAAAAAAGTTTTGCCCTAACTTCTCACCGGTCACCCCCGCGGCTCCGCCACCGACCCCAGCCCTATCCTTTCCCCTCCCCGTCTTCCCTTCCGGCAGCTCCCCGAACACCATCGGAAGCAAACTATGTTTTATATTTAATTATTTATTTATTTTGGGCATAATATAGTTTGCTATTTTTTTTTACTTAATTAGCTTAATTTTGTAGCTTTTTATTTTTATATTCTTATAAAATATGAGTATTTATGCTAATAGCATAAATTTTGGAAAAAAGAAAAAACTTAATTTAATGGCCAAATTTTGATCTCGAATTTTTAATTTGTGAACGTATAATATCTGTATAAATTATGTATCCGAATAATTGGCGAATCCGTTTTTTAGCCGTATTTTTTAACGAATTTAAAAATTAGAAGACTAATTTTATTCGAATTATACCCGTACCGAATTTTTGCTGAGTCCGAATTAACTAACTATGTGTCCAACAACATTTCTCATGCAAAAAAAAAAGTTAGTAATTAAATAGCCCCATCAGAGACCTAAGATTTTGTACTGGATTTGTAAAACTTTAGACCCCATTTGGTTCTAGAATAAAAGGAGATAATCAAACAGCCAAAAGGAGCATTTTTTAGCTGGGATAAAATATTTCAGTCAAATCTTACAATTTTCGGTTATTCCGGGATAGAATATTATAATGCACTTAAACATATAAAACAATCGTTATTTTCTAAAAGTTCCTCACGTCTGGACCGAAGACTTTTAGCTCATGACTCGAATTCAGAATTTTCTATTCTGATACCATATTAAATTATATAACAATCGTTATTTTCTAAAAACTTAAGCTTATAAAATATAATGTTTAAATATTTTTATATTTAACATTTTAAGGTAAAGCTTATGGGAAAAGAATAAAATACGCACAATGATATAGAAATGTATATATACTTTTCGAATTCAAGTACCTAGCTTATTAATTTGGATATAAGATGATAGTATATGGTTGTTGCATGAGAGAAGCCATCAAAATTGACTTATCCATCGAGACATTAATTTCTTCATGCATGACGTAGTCCTTTTCTTCACTATAAACATCTACTTAAATACACATACAGTTAATTGATTTTTTTTTGCTGGGTTAAGACTAATTATGGGTCGTTAATCTCTGTGATATCAAAATTTGGTCTCTAAACTAAACTTTTTATTTAAACACTTAAATTCTAAACTGCCACATAAAATTTAGTTTGAGTCTTACAAGAAAAAAAAAAAAAGAACTATTTTTAATGAAACGAACCTTCTATGATCACTATTTGTAATTAATAATTAAACTGAGCTATACCAGTAATTTTTTTTTTTAACATATGATAGGAGAGATTAAATCCGTCATTTTTCAAGAAATATTAGATTCTTTTTTTTTTGAAGGTCGAAGACTCAATTGCAAAAATATACGTGAAAGTTTGGGGATTAGAATATATATTTATTTGAAACTTATAGCGACCAAGTTGCTATAGGATCGAATAGTACTCATCAATTTCTATAGAAAAGTGCTATATATTATTGGAGCCACCAATTTTTTTATATACACCGACCGTCTCTAGCGTAAATAGTAAAAAACTTTATGATTGGTACTTGAGATTCCAAATAGAAAATCTAATTACTTCACATTTCCAACTAAGTATATTTTTTAAAAAAAATAAACCAAGCGGATGGAATACTATACTATCTTTCTCTTAAAAAAAAAAAAAAACTTTTCTTATATGCGGTGAAATTACAGTGAATAAGAGAAAACTATTTTAAGGTGCTCCACAACAACCCCGATTCCTTTATTAATTTGTTCACACTAGAGAACAGTACTGGTCATGAGATCAAATTGGAAAATGATCTTGCATGGTAAGTTCATTCACATTTAGGACTATTTCAACCTTGTTGCGCAGTCGGCCGGCCGCGGCGCATTTTTTATTATTTTTTGTACTTTAATAAGGTTACCATATTGATTATATTTAAGTGTTTTTTAGTTACACAACGACCACATGCATCAGAACAATTAAACATGACCTTTTCAAGGCTCTGTCGTATGAGATGACCTTTTCCAAGCCTTATCATAAAACCAAGTCCCACATTTAATTCCTCTTCTTCTATATATACTCATAACACCCAAGCCTCTTTTCCATCATCATCAGAAACTACAACATTCACTTAAGTTCCATTTCTTCTGCAGTGGCCTATAAGCTATAGGAAACATATATAAAATTAATGGCAGCTAAAATCCTCCTCTTCGCTCTTCTTTTAGTCGCTTCTCCGTTTGCATTCGCTTCCGATCCTAGTCCTCTCCAAGACTTTTGCGTCGCCGATGAGATGTCCCGTGGTAAGCAATTTAACTTCTCGGCCATTTGAGTTACTAGGGTTAAGTAGTTGCATGCAGTTGGGTCTTTAGCTGCTACTCCTTGTACGTACATATGTATTTACTAGTGTCACTAACTATGTGTTATGTTCCTGCATGCAGTGTTTGTTAATGGGTTCGTGTGCAAAGATCCAAAACTGGCGAAACCTGAGGATTTCCTCTTCTCCGGCCTAGACAAGCCCGGAAACACATCCAACAAGTTCGGATCGAAAGTGACCTTAATCGACGCAAGCAAGATTCCCGGTCTCAACACCCTAGGCGTCGCGATGGCTCGTCTTGATGTTGCACCTAACGGCCTCAACCCGCCGCACATTCACCCACGTGCGACCGAAATCTTGACTGTGATAGAAGGCTCCCTCTATGTTGGATTCGTCACGTCGAACCCCGAGAACAAGCTCTTTTCTAAGGTCCTTAACAAGGGCGATGTGTTCGTGTTCCCCAAGGGTTTGATTCATTTTGAATTCAACCCTGGTCCGAGCGATCGGCCTCGCTTCCACTGGGTAGTCGAGAATCCGGGCCTCATTAGGATTGGCGAATCGGTCTTCGGTTCAAATCCTTCCATTTCTGATGATATTCTTGCCAAGGCCTTTCAGGTGGACAAGAAAATCATAGATTGGATTCAGGCTCAGTTCGCGTCGACCAATTAAAACCAAGATATATACTAGATGTAATTTACTTTTGATGTTTTGTGTTTCCAATTATCACATGTAATCTGCTTTTGTTATTCGTGTATGTTGATTTATTCATTTGACTGTATTAATTGGATTGAATAAGCGAACAATTTGGTAATGTTTGCATGTGAGTTAGCAATAATAAAAATTAATGACTGGCTCTAGTTTCATAATTAACTAGTGAAGTAATTCGTACATTGCGGTTGCGGCAGACTAATACTATAAAAAATAAAATATTGATATAGTAAAAAATTTTAAAATTTTTTTACTTGCCATGAGATATCTTTAAATACAAATATAGTATAAGAAAAAAGAGTACGAAGAAGTCTTATTTTACTTATTTTTTATTGTAAAAATAATTTGTTTAAATAACAATAGATCATGTAAATATATTAATTAGAAAGTAAGTGAGTAGAAAGACGAAGCATCCGGCGAAGATACAGAGTGGGAAGAAGAAGAATCAAAAAATGGAAAAGAGGGAGAAGATAAGGGTGAAGGCCAGAGAAACTGTTATATGACAATTTTTATGAAAAATAATATATACGTATTGATATAGATTATCCGTGACCCCACATTCCCCCTGCCTTCAAAGGTTGACCAGACTCTTTCAAGAGAGCAAGGTCCAAAGAAGCACACCCCAGCCCCTCTGACCTCTGAGCAAAGCTTAACAGGGTTATTACTTATTAGGCAGGGAAGGGGGGGTAGTAGGCCCACTGAAGCTCCCCTCTGCTCCCCTTCCGAAAGCGTGCAAAAGGAAACTTAGGGGCCCCCCACCGGCTCTGTCGACTGTCGGTCTCGGCACCTGGAATCGCGCCCATGCAGCGTCGCCTCGCTTCGCCTCGAGTCGCGAGCCAACTCTCGCCGTCCCTACTGGTGGGGCTCTTAAGCCCCCGTTTGGTTGAGGGTTAAGGGGTGGAATATAACCCCTTAACCCCCATTTTATCTCCGAACACTATCAAAAAAAAAAAATAGGGTTAGCAAACTCTATCTCAAAAGTTATTCCGGCTTAGCTAAACCCATCTAACCCCACCAATCCCAACCAAACACTATTTTTTTATTCATAATAACCTACTATACTTCTTATCCCACCTACTTCAACCAAACACTATTTTTCACTATCCTCAACTAACTCCAACTCCCAACCAAACACTAAAATACTTTAACCCCACCTTAATCCCAAACTTAACACTATCCCTGGAATAACTAGTTTTTTCTTAACCCCGAACCAAACGAAGGCTAAGGGTACATTTGTTTCGACGTAAGTAGATTTAGGATGAAAGTGGACTTTGGGTTGAAGTGGAGTTGAGGTGAAAATTAATTCACTTCCGCTGTTTGTTTCTAATTGTGGAAGTGCAGTTCTGCGAGTTCTGTTGTTTGTTTGGTAGTAAGTAGATGACGTAAAAAGTATAACTTAGTGAATAATAAATTATAATAAATAAAGATTAATATAATTATATATGTATATAATTATATATATATATATGTATAATTATAAAATAAAATTTTAAAAAATTATAATATTTATTTACATATATAAATTATAATAATACAACAAATAAAATTTTAAAAATAAAAAATTATTAAAATTTAATAAATTTATTTTTCATCATTTTCTAAATATACAAATTAGACAAAAAAATATATTAAAACTTATCTAACCAAATTTGATCGCATTACCTAATCAAATTTAACAAATTTCTTTGCCTCTTTGCACTTCACCGGAATTGACTTCGCCCGTGGGAGGAAAGTCAATTACCATATTTTGTGGATGAACTCGAGTTTAAAAAGTAACAAAATGAAAACAAACAACGAAAGTGACGTAAACAACTTCCCCCCATTTTCATCCAAACAAAATCCAAACAAACACACCCTTACTCGAAGCAGAAGCAGGAACAGGAACAGTCTCTTCACTGTCATTGATCTCCACTAATGAATGGTCTACCCAGCTCGATGATCATCTTCTTCTTCAGCAGAAGCTCTTGCTCCTCAACTCAAAGCGGTTCTAGCTCCATCGCTTGATAATTAGGACAGATCTCGATCACGAGAGTAAAAGAGAGGCGGCGAAGCGACTCATAAGCTCCTGAATTATTGTAGTTCGTCCTCCTGGAAAAAGCGAACCCTATTTAAGGGAGAAGAGAAAGGGCTCGGCTCGTTCGCTGAAAAAAAAAGGAAAGAAATTGAATTTCATTCCATGGAATATTTTAAGATCATTCATTCATTATTAAGGTCAAAAAATCCACTCCGCGCGCAATCCAGCTTATCAGTTCCCCTTTCTTTTTCTTTCATCTCCATCTCCATCTCTTCTCTTATGTTTATTAATTTTCTTTCATCGCGATCTCTTCTCTTAATTATGCTTAATTAATATTTTGTTCATCTTTTTCTTGCATATCCTTCATGTTCTTTGTTTACGACTTTTTAACTACTAATTACTAAGTAGATCCCTACATAAGATAGTATAGTTTTATCAAAGTTGTTTTTAGCCCCACCATACTTACATACATATATATATATATAGGTTAATTTCTTTGTCCTGCCTCAATTATAAAATCCCTTATTTAATTTATTCACAAATTAATGCCATATAAACTATGAGAATCTAATATAATTTACATAATGTTTCTGAATCAACAAAAGGAAAAAAATACTTGCAAACCATAATATAGTTAGCCAAGTGCAAATTAATTAATGAAGCATATATAATATATATATATACACGACGATAATAGGACAACTTTGATAATACTATATAAAAATTACAAATCAAACAGTACATAAATTTATTATTGAAATGCATGCAAACAGTTACAAAGTGTTTGCTTATTTAGAACAAGCACAAACAACCAACTAATTAACTATTAAGATCATAAATAAAGTTAAAAGTGCCCTTCAAGGACGTTGATTGCTCTTGAATATCGATCATTTAGAACTGAGTTTGGTTTGGAGCCAATCTACAATCTTCTTATCCAGCTGAAATGCTTTGGCGAGAATATCATCAGAGATGGGAGGGTTCGACCCAAAGACTGTATTAGCTATAAAAAATAGGCCAGGATTCTGACTGCTGAGACCTGAAAGGCCAAAAGCACTTGTCTTCCCGATATTAAACTGGAAGTGAATAAGCCCTTCGGGGAACACAAACACGTCGCCCTTGTTCAAGACTTTGGAGAAGAGCTTGTTATCGGGGTTAGATGTAACGAAACCAACATAGAATGTGCCTTCCACAACCGTGAAGATCTCGGTCGCTCGTGGGTGAATGTGAGGTGGGATGAGACCATAGGGTGTAAAGTCCAATCGGAGTAACGAAATGCCGAGCGTGTTAAGTCCAGGAATCACCGTTGCGTCAACTGGCTTCGCGCCGAACCCGAGTTTGCCCGTGTTACTGGGTTGGTCAAGCCCCTTGAAGAAGAAATCATCGGGCGTAGTGAAGTTTGGATTCTTGCAAACAAGTCCGTTCACAAACACTGCAAGAACAAAAACACAAATCCAACACAAATTAATCCGCTAAGTAATAATGTTAAAATTAATGATGTAGACAAAGATAATAGAGAAAAATTAAAAGAAGAGAAGGACATATGAGTACCTGGAGAGTTCTTTTCGGCAACGCAAAAGTCTTGGAGAGGACTAGGATCGGAGGCAATGGCCTGAGAAAACACAAGGGCAAAGAGGGCAAGGAGGAGAAAGCGCGAAGCCATTTCTATAATATATATCTTCTTAGCAAGTATATATGTAGAAGATGCAAATGATGGAATGTGTTGTGGTGCTAATGGGTTAGAGGAGAGGGGTATATATAGAGGATGAGGCTATGAAAGAGTCCTCGATAGCCAACAGTGTTAGAGGAAGAGTATTACAACGTTAGGTATAATAATTAATTAAATTGAACATGTCAGCGCGCCACGTAAGATTTTCTCTTGTCTACACATTAATTTCTTTGGAACGAGCATGCATGCATGCATCGAATAGTAATCCATGAATTTTATTTGATTAGAATTTTTCTATATTAATTAGTACTCCACTAATTAAACCTTCAAAATCTTTGTCTTATCCCTTCGAAATTAATTAATTAAGTTGCATATTAACTAATCCTTCTCCCTATTTTGGTAAATTTCTTAGATAAGATATTTTTTTTTTCTTGGCACTGAAATTAATTACTTAAGATAGTTGAAGAATTAAAGTAATTAAAAAGATTGTCGTTGATTTTAACTTCTTTTTTTTTTTTTTCTAAATCTCATTCTCCCTCCCTTAATAAATAGTATGACTCGTTCTAATTAATTAAGGGTGCAAATTTCAAATTCTTTAGTATATGCGAACTTTAATTCAAAAAAAGCTGCTTTTCTTTTTGAACAAGACCTGTTCAATTTATCGGCTTCTCTCTAGAAAATATAGACACAATCTTACATTTATTTTTCTGGTTAATTATTAATTTTGTGATAAATTTAGAGCTTCTTTTACCTAGTTCTAATCAACTGATCATCATGAGTCAAAAAAGGGGATAGCAAGTACGTATTATTTAGTTTAATTAACTATATACTACCTTTGAATTAAATTGCGTAGCTAGTCCTCAACATGATGTGATCACTTGCGACGAATTAATTAATTAGTAGCAACACGTGCATGTTTTAGATCTTCGTAATTAAACGATGAAAGAAGGGTAAAACCTAGCTACGAATAGTTTTCCTTGTATACTTGTTCATTATATTTTTCACTTAAATATTTTACTTTCCGAACTTTTATCGGAATTAAATATGTATGTATACTGCAATCTCAAGCCATAATTTTGTTTTTATAATACGTACAATGATTTTGTTGGATCGTTGGCGCTAACCATGCATTAATCCCAAAATTCAAGCTGTTAGAAATTAATTAATACACAATCAATTCATTTAAGAGAAATAATGATTCGGTACTTTATTATTTAAAGCATTACTCAAGAAATTAACCTTTGTATGTTGGGGCTAAAACATAAAAACTTTTTTTTTAGAGATAGATAGTATGCTATCCGTTTCGTTTATTTTATTTAAAAATAAACTTAGCTAGAAATTGAATCAATTAGAATTCGAACTTGGATCTCGGATACCAACCATCAAGCCCTTTTTGTCACTTGCTCTAGCTTATATATGTAAGTTGCATGGACTTAATAATTATTTGTTAAAACGTGGTAAAAAGAATTAAGGAACATAAAATTAAGGAATGCAATAAAAAAAAACATTAGAAAAGAGAGATGCAAGGAAACAAAAAGAAGAAGCTAGTCATCTTCTTTTTTATTAGATTGTGGAGTGGATTATTTTTTTTTTATTTAATAATGACTTCTTGGTGCATGTATATACCATAATTATATAAAAATATATAACATTATAAATAAATTTACGTTATTCCGGCTTATCTTCCGAACCAAACGGGGCCTAAGTGAACCGATTGCATATTTTTAATAGCGCGAGTTTTTGAGATTAATGGATAGCACCAACAATCCGACAAGTGGTATGAGAGCCAGAGGGCACGAATTTGATTCCTACGTGCTGCAAATTTGTGCAAGTACTGAAAGAAAAATTGTTAAGCGTCTGATGACATTTTACTCTATAACGGAAGACCAAGTTAAAAAAGTTATATTTGAAATGACGAAGGGACGAGTCATATTTAAAGTAGCGTGAAGCTAGTTGGATCGAGTCACAATCGAAACCCGTAAACGTCATATCTGTACGCTTTAACTAAATTGGTGCCATATTTTTAACCACTCGAGCTTTTGGAATTAATAGTTGGCACCAAGGATCTGATACTCCAAAGGGGATCGAGACATAAAAGATTATCTAAATTTTGCCCTCATATGTAGGAGTGTAATGTGGGCCGTGCTGGGCTGGACGGCCCACATTTTTCCTGTCAAAGCGGGCTAGGGGCCAGTCCGGCCCGGCCCAGATTTAATTTCGGGCCGGGCCGTGCCGGGCCTCATTTTCTAGCCTCTAGCCAGGCACGGTGCTTTGGCCCATAAGGCACAGGCCGTATCGGGCCGGGCCGTGCTTCGGGCCGGTCTATTAAAGTGTTTATTTTTTAAATTTTTTAAAAAAATTTAGTATGAAATTTAAAAATATAAACAATAAATATTTTTATTTAAATTAATATTTTGATTAAAATATTAAAAAATTAAAAAAATAATTATACCAAAGTAAATATTTAATTTTTTTAAAAAATAAATAAATTTGTATTATTTATTTAAAAAAAATATATATATATATATAATAAACTTTTGGTCCAATGGACCAAAAAGTTTTTGGTCCATTGGACCAAAAGACCTCCTCCCAAGGTCTGCTTAGAGAGCTCCTCGGGAGGAGGGCCGATCCCTCCTCCCAAGGAGCTCAGACCCATGCCTTGGGCCATGGGGTGCGGGCTGGCACGGCCCAAGCGGGCCGTGCCGTGCGGGCCGCCCGCCTCCTCTCGGCCCGGCACGGCACAGGCCCGTTTCAGGCCAGACCGTCGGGCTCTAAATGAGTGGCCCAGCATGGCCCAGAGCCCTGGGCTGGCCCGGCCCAGTGCTACAGTATCCGTGCCGTGCTGTGGCCCGGCCCGAGTCCGTGCCGGGCTCCCTACTCATATGTCAAGCTAAATGCAAACTTTTGATAAAAGGGAAATAAAATTGCCTTTTTCTTTTCGAGGCAGAGAGAAGAAGAGGCCAAGGGTAATTAATCGTGGAGCCAGAGCTGGTCATTAATAAACAAATTTGTATTTTTATTATTGCTAACTCACATGCAAACATTACCATATTGTTTGCTTATTCAATCCAATTAATACAGTCAAATGAATAAATCAACAGACATGAATAACAAAAGCAGATTACATGCGATAATTGGAAACACAAAACATCAAAAGCAAATTACATCTAGTATATATCTTAGTTTTAATTGGTCGACGCGAACTGAGCCTGAATCCAATCTATGATTTTCTTGTCCACGAAAGGCCTTGGCAAGAATATCATCGAAATGGAAGGATTTGAACCGAAGACCGATTCGCCAATCCTAATGAGGCCCGGATTCTGACTACCCAGGGAAGCGAGGCCGGCTGCCCTGGTCGGACCAGGGTTGAATTCAAAATGAATCAAACCCTTGGGAAACACGAACACATCACCCTTGTTAAGGACCTTAGAAAAGAGCTTGTTCTCAGGGTTCGACGTGACGAATCCAACATAGAGGGAGCCTTCTATCACAGTCAAGATCTCGGTCGCACGTGGGTGAGTGTGCGGCGGGTTGAGGCCGTTAGGTGCAACATCAAGACGAGCCATCGCGACGCCTAGGGTGTTGAGACCGGGAATCTTGCTTGCGTCGATTAAGGTCACTTTCGATCCGAACTTGTTGGATGTGTTTCCGGGCTTGTCTAGGCCGGAGAAGAGGAAATCCTCAGGTTTCGCCAGTTTTGGATCTTTGCACACGAACCCATTAACAAACACTGCATGCAGGAACATAATTAAACACATAGTTAGTGCATGACACTAGTAAATACATATGTACGTACAAGGAGCAGCAGCTAACTAAAGACCCAACTGCATGCAACTACTTAACCCTAGTAACTCAAATGGCCGAGAAGTTAAATTGCTTACCACGGGACATCTCATCGGCGACGCAAAAGTCTTGGAGAGGACTAGGATCGGAAGCGAATGCAAACGGAGAAGCGACTAAAAGAAGAGCAAAGAGGAGGATTTTAGCTGCCATTTTATATATGTTTCCTATAGCTTATAGGCCACTGCAGAAGAAATGGAACTTAAGTGAATGTTGTAGTTTCTGATGATGATGGAAAAGAGGCTTGGGTGTTACGAGTATATATAGAAGAAGAGGAGATGAGCGACTTGGTTTTATGATAAGGCTTCGAAAAGGTCGTCATATGATAGATCCTTGAAAAGGTCGTGTTTAATTTTTAAAAAAAGAATTGAAGCTTCATTCCAGATATATAGTATGAATTGGTCCTTGTTCTCGATGTGGTCGTTGTGTAACTAAAAACACTTAAATATATATCAATATGCATGGTAACCTTATCAACGTACAAAAAATAATAAAAAATGCGCCGCGGCCGGCCGGCTGCGCAACAAGGTTGAAATAGTCCTAAATGTGATTGAACTTACCATGCATGCAAGATCATTTTCCAATTTGATCTCATGACCAGTACTGTTCTCTAGTGTGAACAAATTAATAAAGGAATCGGGGTTGTTGTGGAGCACCTTAAAATAGTTTTAATGTCACTAATTAAGTTGGTGGATCCAACAGTTTTTTCCTATGTAAAGGAAAGAAAGGTACTATTCCTTAGATTTCAACTTAGTCCCTAGGCTATTCAAATAAATAATTTAACCCTGAACCTTCACTTATATCTTGAAAATTTGCCCCTAACCTTCAAAAAAAACAAATCTGATTTTTCTCGGAAAATGATTTTTTTTTTTTTTTTTGAGAGATAGGTAGCACGCTATCCGCTTCGTTTATTTATTTAGAAATAAACTTTAGCTAGAAATATGAATCAACTAGGATTCGAACTCAAGTCTCGGGTACCAACCACCAAGCCTTTTGCCACTTGCTCTAGGGACGGTTAATCTCTTCTCCTATAAAGCTAAAGCATTAAAATGAACAATCTAGGGAGCAAATTGCAATATCGAGAAAGTACAGGGACTACCCCAATAGAGCAGACTAGCAGTCAATATAGCCCAACCCAATCAGATCCAATCCCTCTGGACCCTACTCAGGCCCATAATATTTAAAAATTTCATATGCGCCTTTTTAATATGGCTTCAAATTTTTTTTTTCCCCCTCTCATTAAGTAATTTCAATCAAAAGAATAAAGAATGTTATCAAATTTAGCAAAAAAAAAAAAAAAAAAAGGTTGAGTGGGTTATTTTAGAAAATCCTTTAGTTTAGGGGGTATTTGTACATTTTCCCCGTGAAATTTTGGCCCGTTTGGGGTTCGGCCCATTAAAATGTAATAGTATGAATTTTGGACCGGCCCAGACATTGATCGGCCCCAGTTGTATTTATTTCTTCGGTTAAATTGCATTCATATCCCGGCACATATAGTCAATTACAAATATATCCCTACAAGTTTAACTTCTATATAGTGTTATAGAACTATTTTAAGCGAAGTGTCAATTTGCCTTCACAAATATGTTCTCTAAAATGTACAACAGTATAACATAAGAATGACAAAAAAGACCAAATTATCTTATAAATAAATCAGAGTTAAGAATTTAACTTATGGTTAACTAAAGTTTTTTAAAGAATTCTAGCGTATGTATGAGCGTATTTGAAAATATTAAAATTTTCTGAGAATTAATATATGAAAGTTGAACTTTATAAGGATATATTTACAATCCATTATATTTGCAAGGACCCGTATGAAATTAACCCTTGTTTCTTCGACCCTCGTTCCCCCTTCGTTCGCACGAGAGAGAGAGAAGTGAAGAGCGAGAGCGAGAGAGAGAGAGAGAGAGAGAGAGAGGGAGGGAAATGTCGGTGTTGATGGTAACAAGCGTGGGCGACATCGTCGTCGACCTCCACACGGATCGGTGCCCTCTCACAACCAAAAACTTCCTCAAGCTCTGCAAGTAATTTTGATCCATCCTCACATATATCCATTTTTCCCCCCTTTTAAACGCTTGTTCTCAATCTTAAGCTCGTTATTGTTTGATTCATACATATTTTTCTAATTTTCAATTTTTTTCCCCTTTTGTTTTTGGTGTAGGATGAAGTATTATAATGGTTGCCTCTTCCACAAGGTGGAGAAAGATTTTTTGGCGCAAACCGGAGACCCGACGGGGACCGGAACCGGAGGCGATTCAATCTACAAGTTAGCTTTTTCTTTTTTTTTTTTCAATTTAATTTCTACTCCATTTTTCTATTTCCAATTATAAATTTTTAGCTCAATCCCATTGAAACAGTTGTATGAGTATGCATATGATGTGGTGATTTGGAACATGTTGGATATTTTGTTGCCTCTTGTGTTGATTGTTATAGCATGATTTTTGTGGCCGAACATGATCTGAGCCCTGGAATTTTTCTTTCTTTTAGGTTCTTGTACGGCGAGCAGGCGCGCTTTTTCGACGACGAAATCCGTCCCGAGTTGAAGCACTCGAAAAGTGGGACGGTCGCGATGGCGAGCGCCGGCGAGAATTGCAATGCTTCTCAGGTGATAATGCCACTTGTTCTTTCTGCAAAGTGCGTAAATTGCAGGAGATGCTGTGCCGACTATGTATGCTTCGCAAGGATCTGCTGCTTTGCGCCGTAGTTGTGAAACTCATGAACCCTAGATTAACATAGCAAACTGTTCGCTTAGGGTTGGTAGTTGATGCGTTTAGGGAGTTGCGTCTCTCGCATTTTCGCTAGCAATGGTTCTCTGACTATACTAGTTGTACCTTAATCTGACCTGGATTCGTTACAAATATGTTTTTTTGGTAGTTCTACTTCACCCTGAGAGACGACCTCGACTATCTTGACGGAAAACACACGGTGAGTCTTTTTATTGTATCTTCATTTAAAAAAAAAGTAATTTGAAAGTTTATTTTGCTTGCAATACAAACTCCCTATTCCACAATTATAGGTGTTTGGGACTGTTGAAGAAAAAGAAGGCTTGGAAACCTTGGCAAAGATAAATGATACCTATGTTGATGATAAAGGAAGACCATTTAAGGACATCCGGTAATGTTTCTTCGGAAAAATTTATATTATTTGCTTTTTTCTTTTTTATTTTTCCTCTTTGAGTGTTTAGTATTTAGTATTTCATACTAATTGCTTCCAATTTGTTCCATGGTCAGAATCAAACATACCTACGTTTTGGATGATCCTTTTGATGATCCGCCTCAGCTTGCTGAATTTATTCCTGAGAACTCTCCTGAGGGCAAACCACGTGACGAGGTAAGCTGAGATTATTTCCTTCTTTTGATTACTTCTTGTGAATGCGCTGTTATATTGTCTTAGAAATATATTTCTCCCAGACTAGGACTCGCTTTTTTTATCCGAGAAACTCTGGCTTCTATGATTGTAACTAGTTGATCCAACCTCTGTTAAATATGGCACTTTGCTTTAAGCCTTTGGATAAGATTATATGATCAAGTTGCATTAAATTCTACAATCATTTCTTGTATGCTTGTGTGAAATTTTTCGTCAACACATTTCTTTGATTCGTCACATTTTTCTTTTCTGGAATGTATAGGCAGCAGAAGAGCGATTGGAGGATAACTGGGTCCCGTTGGATGAGACATTAGGTGCAACTGAGCTTGAGGAGAAGCTTCGTTTTAAAGAGGCTCATACTAATGCAGCTATTCTTGAGAGTGTAAGAACAGCTTTCCCAGCTCTTTTGTTCTATGTCTTTAATAATGTATCTATTATTTAGTTTTACTCATATACTATCTACTTTCTTTGCACAGATAGGTGATATTCCAGATGCTGATATCAAGCCGCCGGACAATGTCTTATTTGTTTGTAAACTCAACCCAGTTACACAAGTTAGTGTTGATTTTGTGGAAGTTTACATTTCTCTTCAGCTTGAGGATTCATGCATATTTAGTTGCTGTTGTAACTCGAGTTTAATCAAACACTTTCAACGACATCGTTTTGAATTTCTTCCATTTTCATTTCTTACACGCCTGCAGGATGAAGATTTGTATACAATCTTTTCTCGTTTTGGCAATGTCACATCGTGAGTATCATTTTTTGCGTTCTTAAATTCTTTATTCTCTTGCTATTTTTTCCTGGGGTTTTTCCCTGAAATTTTTGCATTTGTGCTTGCAGAGCTGAAATAATTCGTGATTACAAGACTGGAGATAGCTTATGCTATGCTTTTATTGGTAAATTTCTTCTCACTTTCCCTCTGAAATTTTAGGTTCTTTGCATACAGTCATGCGCACATGCATGTATGCCAGCATGGGCATTAACTAATTAACTAGGAGCAGGCATAAATCTATAAACATGAGTCTACAGTGGAATACACATAGATATGTTCAGAGTACTTACCTATATCTTCAGTTTGTATTCAGAAGTTCTTGAAATCCTTTTCTACTACGTGGAGTTTTTCTTCAGAAGTGCTTAGAAATTCTATCTCTGTTGTTAGTTTGATTCTCTTCTTCTTTGGGTAGAGGCTTTTGATACCTTCACTTTATTATATCTTCCACATTACTTACTGATACGGCATCGAAAGTGTATAAACTATCTATTTGGCTGTACACCCACATTTATTATACCTTCACTTTAATTACTGATACGGCATCACCCACATTAATTAAATGAGTGTTTCCAATATAATTTCATCACATTAACCACATATTCTGATTTACTTTTTCCAGAATTTGAGGCACAGGAGGCCTGTGAACGGGCATATTTCAAGGTTTGTCGCATATAATATGTTGCTTTTGATTCCTTAGCAGTTCAGGCAAACATGAATTCATGATATCATCTTTAGTTTATGTCGTATAACCAATATGACATATACTAACTATTGTAGTAGTTATACAACTCTGAAACAATTGGACAAGGGTTTTGGTTCGCATTTGTGTTCTTTTTTATATCCAGCTGCATTATGTGCTGTAGGAATTATTGCTATATTTTGGCAGTTTAGACTTTGAGACTCATATCTTTTTGCTAGTTTTAATTTTTTTCTTATTGAACATGCTTTTTGTAAATCTGTACTAATAATTGCCGATTGTTGCAGATGGACAACACTTTGATTGATGACCGAAGGATACATGTAGATTTCAGTCAGAGTGTTGCGAAACTTTGGGGCCAATATAGACACGGCAAAAGAAGCAATGGAAGTAAAGGTAAATTGACAGGCATTAAGTTGATTATGGTATTTTATGAAGCAAGCATGATGAGAATGTTAAGATATTGCACTGGTTTCTTTAATAAACAGAGAAGCATGTATAAGTTATTGCGTAGTTTAACTTGTCAGCCCCCTCTTCACTACGACAGTCTTATATACTTTTTCATTTCCATTTTTTGTGGAAATATTGCAGAGGGATGCTTCAAATGTGGGGCAACTGATCACATTGCCAAGGACTGTGACCAGGGCCCAGATAGCAAATCTGGGGTTCCAAAATATGTTCTCAAAGATGAAAACACTCAGCGTGGAGGAGACGATCGTCGAAGGTCTCTCTCTACCCCCACCCTCTCTCTCTCTCTCTCTCTCTCTCTCTCTCTCTCTCTCTCTCTCTTTTGCTGAATGCTTTGGTTTTGGCTTTTTATGCAGGTATGATATGGTATTCGACGAGGATAACATGGATGACATCGATGGCAAAGAACGCGAAAGACAAGATCGAATGAAGAAGAGGAAAACAGAGAGTGGTTCGCTCGGCGGTCACGAGCATAAACGTGATAAAGATGATGAGAGGGGTCGAGGAAGTAGGAGGCATGATGATAGCCAACATGAGAAATATGAAGACCAAGAGCGGCGAAGATACCATGAAAGTAGTAGAGACAGAGGCGACGATAGAGATTACAGGAGGAGATCAGATAATAGTCGAAGTGAGAAGGATGCGTCAGACAGTGATCGACATAGGAGAGACGAGGAGATCATAGAAAGAATGACCGGCACAGGAGAGACGAGGCGACTATAGAAGGAGAAGCGGGGACGGCGATAAGTATAAGAGAGATGATGGGTACCGCCATGAAAGGAGAAGTAGAGATGTTGATGACAAGTCCTACAGGGAAAGAAGGCACATGGATAGAAGATAATGTAACTCATGAAAGGTGTGCAATACTGAGCTTGTTTTGTAGCCTTGTAGTTTTTGTGTACGCTCTCCCATCACTAAGCTTGTGTTAGTAAAAGATGATTTGTTTTCTAGCGAATGAGATGATTGAGAATTTTTGCGACCAATTCATCTCAGCTGAATTTAAGGCGTAGTGAAATTTCGTGCAGAATTTGTTTTCCTTTCTCTCCACAGCACTTTTTAAGCATGCTTGTTTCGTGATTGAAATAGGAATGAAAAATTAAATTGAATTATTTTGGAATGAAAAATAGATGTCGCGAATTATGCGAACATGTTTGGTTTATTGTTGGAATGAAAATCGAAATGAGAATTTATATTTTTTGAGCGAGGGTTTTGATTAAGAGAGAAGAGAGTGATGAAAGGATAGGGAATGAGATGCATACGGGAGGCGGCAATGGGCCGGGCCTGCTCGGTTCGGGTTCCGGTTGGATTGACCCGATTCTGATGGCGGGCAGGTTGACCCGAACCCAACATGGACGGGGCACCTCAAATCGGGTGTTTATGAGTTGCGGATGACCCGTTAGGGCACCTTAAAATTTCGGGTTGATGGGTAACCGAATTATACGTTGCAAACCTTCAACACATTCGACCCTAACAAATGATCCAACCCAACTTTTCACCTAATTCTTGTAACTAGACTAGTTTCTGGTTTGATTGGGCTCGGGTCGGGTTCAATTACGCACACACCTCTCACTATTGGGCCAAACACAAAGCACTGTGCGCACCGCGGAATATATATATAATTTTATATAATTTTATTTTTGTTAGTCCCACATCGCTCAAAGGGCCGGACGCGTTCCACTACAGGGCTGTAAAATGGGGATGAGTTTGAAGCATTGGATTCACGCAGCTGCGTGGTGAGCACAAAGCGAACTATTCTTTCGCCTTTTACTAAAGAATACCGTGTGCGCGCCACTCAAAGCAGCATACGCCTATTTTTGGAGGGGTCTCTCCAGTAGGAGTGCCCCCAACAAATCAATGTTCCAAAATTTGTAAAATTTAAATGTAATTATTATTATTATTATTATGAATCTGGTTTCTGCTTGGCCTTTTATCTCTTCGGATTCAGTTGGGAGAGGAGGATTCGGATACAAAATGTTTTGAAGTTTCACTTATATCTTAATTTGATCCTCTGAAGGAAAGGGCATAATTTAATCGTTTCAGAAAAAACAATCATAATTAAAATTAGGGAAATTAAGCTCAAAAGTGGGAACTTGATAAACCAACAAGAAAGTCCTTAACTGCGACAGAAGAAAGTCCTTAACTGCGACAGAGATGAGATTTATGTTTTGATTTAATGCCCCTTAACCATGAGAAAGAAAGTACGCAAACAAATATTACTCTCTACATCTTTGCCAAATTATCATATTAATTAATACTCTTAATTTTACCTTCAGATTACTTTCACAACCATGAGACTTTCTCGCGCCCCCGACCCCTATCTGTAGATAAAGCTAAGCTAAGCAATAAAGAAGAAGCAAAAACATCAACAAGAAAGGCGACTTTAATATCGAATCGAAGTGCAAAGCACCATGTTCTACATTTATAATCATCAAAGCATAACATTACATCACCATTAAAGTACAACATAAAGGCCATTGTTCTCCAAAGAACCCCATTATTACATAGCATCTCTCAAATAAGTAATTTTCTTTACTTACAGGATAATAATAGCCTTTGTTTCTTCTATTTTTTGTTGGAATTAGGAAGCTGGGACTGTTGTAGATTGTTTAGATTCAAGTGACTTCTCATACTCCTCGATGGACTTGAAAAGCTCAGAGAAGTTTCCCTTTCCAAATCCACCACACCCACCCTTTTGATACTCTCTTCCGTCGTCATCCTTCATCGCGCACCCAATCCTCTGAATGATCTCTAAGAATATTGTTGGCCTGCATACAGAAATTACTCAAAAGTGATTAGAACAGGGCTAACAAGTTGTTATGGATATTAAAATGCTAGTAGGAATTCAAGAACTAAGTTGGCCTCGCAACTCTGTTTTGGATCAGCATATTAACGAATCAAAACCTATATGAACCTTCAATGCCTATTCCACTGATATATCAAATAGTTTTCTTTTCTTAGTTACAAAGGCGACACTTACAATCCATGCGGAAAAACACCGTGAATACAAAGCAGCAAAAGTCGCAGAAACATGGCAAGCTCAAGAATAAGATCCTTGAATATGTTCTTTCATCAGCACTAGTTTGAACCAGCGGAAAATAAGAAAAGGTTCTCAAGTTAAACTGGATTTACTACTCATCTATAGACTTCTCAAATGCTTTTGTTCAGCTTGTCATGCAAAACTTGAGCGAAGAAGAGCAGATTGGATATAGCTCATTTTGGTGTAAAATCCTGATTTAGAGATCAATTCAGACAGTCGTTGATTGATCTCGACTAAATAGTAGAGAGAGCAAGTTTTTGACTGTGAAATAACACAATTCACATCAGAGAATTCTAAGCTCGCTGCATCTATTGAACTCAATGAGGACCAGTAGATAAGACGCATTTACCTATCTTTACATTATGGCAACTCTAGTTGAATGTATGCATCTCTAAATGTATGCATCTCTAAAACGCCCGCCCAATGAACAAATACATATATATATATATGTCCATGCACGGACAAGAATATCGTCCGGAGCACAAGAGAAGCATAGCGGAACCGCTATTTGAATAGATTGTTCAAATAAAATACTTAAGAGTAAAAAAGCTATTCTAAAAGCCAAACCAATCATGCAAGCACACTTAACCTGTAGCTAATTGGAATTCGAACAAAATTGACTAGGCTAGTGTCATGCTTGACCTATCCCAAACAAACCCTCCTAAGAAGCAGGTTTAAGGTTTCGGGTTGCTCATAGGTCGTCGTGGAGTTGTGCGAGAGAAGTAAACAAGGGAATTAGGTGATTTGTGTTGGTGCTTAGGGCGCAGGCGCTTGTTTGGTTACTTCAAGTTGGTATTAATCACATTGTTTCGGGGTTTAATCTGTGTTATGAAAGTGCAGAGGCTAGGATATAAACTGCATGATACTAAGGTACCGCAAGGGAATCTACGACGAGCAAAATTCAATCCTGTAATTGGTGGTATCTGAGCATATGGTCGGCCGTGTGCTCAAAAGTGGAACTTTCCACAGCAATCTTATCTTATGGTCTCATTTCTGATTCCCGCAGCAGCGGAAGCACTAGTTAGGATTCTCAATTTAGCAAAAGCCCCCTCTACTACTTGCGGTGAGTGAACTGTAACTGTAACCGAAAGCAGAAGCAGAAGCAGAGGCAGAAGCAGAAGCAGAAGTAGGGTGTTGTTGGTAGTAGTAACCTGTCCCCGATGGGCTTGGTGAAGATCTGGAGCAGCACCCCCTGGTCATCCCTGTCCACCAGCACCCCCAATTCCTTGCACTCCGCAATCTGCTCCTCCGACAGCACGTCCCCGGCCCTGCGCCGCACACCATCGTAGTAGTTGGGAGGCGGCGGCGGCATGAATTGGAAACCCCCGGCCCCCGACCGCGCCCGCATCTCCCTCAACGTTCTGAGCACGTCGTCGCTGGCCAGCGCCAGGTGCTGCACCCCGGGCCCGCCGTTGTGGTCCAGGTAGGTCTGGATCTGGCTCCGGCGCTTCGTGCCGTGGACCGGCTCGTTCATGGGCACCAGCACCGTCTCCTCGTTGTTCGCCAGCACCACCGAGTTGAGCCCGCTCTCCGCCGTCCCCACGTCCTCCGCCGCGAACTCCGCGAAGTCGTGGAACCCCGTGAACCCCGCCACGTACGCCACCGCCGGCCCCAGCTCCGGCACGTTCCCCACCGCGTGGTCGAGGCGCCGGAGCCCGTAGTCGAGCGAGCCCTCGGCCGCGGCCGCGTCCTCGAACCCCGGCAGGAAGCCTGGGGCCTCTCCATGGTTTCGGTCGGCGGGGAAGCTCACGTAGCGGAGCACGACGTCGCCGTAGAGCTCGACCTCGGAGAGGGCGAAGCCGTCGCCGAGGTCGGCGGGCGGGAACGCCGGGCGCGCGCCGTGGGCGACGCTGAAGCGGAACGCCGCGGCGGCGTCCGCGACGTGGAGCGCCACGGCACGCACGGCGAGGCCGTGCGCGGCGACGAAGCGGCGCGCGCGCTCCGGGTCGAAGGAGGGGATCGCCGCGCCGGGGCCGGGGCCGGGGCCGGGGCCGGGGCCGTAGGGGGCGGAGAAGAGGAAGCGGAGGGAGCGGGAGCGGAGGAGGTAGGAGGCGTGGACCGGGTTGCCGGTGGAGAGGTCGGACCGGGCCGAGAGGGGCATGCCGAGGGCGAAGGAGAACCGGCCGGCGGCGGTGGAGGCGTCGCCGGTCCAGAACTCGACGTGGTGGAACCCGTGTACCGGGAAGCGGTCGGACCGGGGGTTGGACCGGACGAACCCCCTGAAGCCGCGGAGCTTGAACCCGCTTCCCTCCGTTTCCCCCTCCGGCGCGTTTCCCATCTCCGTCGATCGCGCTTCCGCGGCGGGCGTTATCACCGCTCTCGCTCTCACTCTTGTTATTATAGGGAGGGGGAGGGTGACACGTGGCAGGTAAGGATTGGGGTTCTTTGGTGGGAGTTGCGGATGGGATTTGTCCTGGGGCTTCGTCGGAGGAGAAGCCGAGAAGCGAGGGGGCGTGAGCATAACTTAAACTACTAGGACGCACAATTTCACAAGTACACCGACCGTCGCAGCAGTGGCGAAGGGCAGTGGTTGATATCCGTGATCCTGGTTGAATCCGGTTGATTTACATTTACAGTTTATTTAAATGAAATAAGCGAAGCGGTAAATAATAATAATAATTTCACAAGTACCTCGTGTATTTGAGGTTAAAATTGGAGGGAATTTAAAATAAAATAAAAGAGTGAATTTTAAATACCACCTCTATCGTTTCTTAATAATGACTTTCTTAGTATAATACCATATAATTTTAAGTGTATCAATTTAATATTTTATGATTTTAATTTTTTTTCTTTTCATCGTTATTCTCTTCGTTGACTACTTTTGTTAAACTATATATAAAAAATTTCAGATACCTTACATATAGTACTTTATCAAATATCCACTTTAATATTCTTTAATTTTATTTTTGTTACTGATTTAGCGAAAAAAATAGTGAAGAAGTTAACAAAAACAAAAAGATAAAACTATACAGCTAAAGTAAAAAAATATAAAATCATAAGATCGTATTTAAAGTTTTTTCTAAAATAAAACAAACACCGATAAGTTAGAACTATTCTAGTCTTAGCAAGTACATTTAATTTTTTTAATCTTTTAACTCTAGTCACCGCTCAAAATATATACTATGGCCAATCTAAGAGGTTTAGAATACTATTCAAAATTCTGAGGAAGTCACATGTACAAGTTATATTACTCTAAAAATAAATATTATATATATACATATAGAAAGATATTATTTACCCATTTTACTATAGAATGTATATTTTATATTTTATCATTGAAGAATTTAAATTTTTAGTATTTTTTTCTAAAATAATTATAGTATGTGCTCATATATATAATTTTTGAGATAAAAATAGCACATTTTCTTCTTTATTAATTGGACAGATGAATTAGACTACATGGATAAGGCTACAGCAGACCTGAAGCAAGGCAGGCGAAAAGAAAAAAAGAAAAGTTGTAGACCGCTATTGCGCCTATATTTAAATCTTATAGCTAAATATATACCTAGCTTATAAGAGCTCTTTTGCTCCCACAATTTTTTTCTTTTACACTCCAATTTTTTTTTTAGTACTAATATGTTTTTACAAAATATTTTGTTTTAGAATAATGTGGATGTAAAAGTTACAGCTAATATGTAAATTTAGAGGTAGCATTTTTCCGGAGGAAATAGACTAGTACGAAAATAGTATTTACTATCAATCTTTATATAATTAAATATGTAAAATTTAATAAAAATTAGTGAAATAGTAGTAATTAAATAGTAAAAAAAATTGATAATAAATAATATTTATGTACTTTAAATAGTACGCTATTTATTGTATCTTGGATGCTTGTGCAGTACAAGTTCACGGGCATTTTTTAAGGTTTGGTACTTGATTTGGCTAATGAGCATTGGGACATTTCCATACAGGTTCCCAAAGTACATTATGTATTGGAAGCATTATCACTCAGATACTAATTATTAGAACCTGCATCTTCTTGCGATTTATAATGGTAACGATCTTGAAATGTCCACCCTAAGGCACAATTTGGTTAGGTGATAGGAATAGGAATAGACTCTTATCCCCCTCTTTATATCCAAACGTTAATTTTTTATCCAAGAATAGTAATTTTCGATTATCCCCACCCACGCCTCCATTTTTTTTATATAAAACTATCTAATATTTTTCTTATCCTCGGGAATAATTCAATTTTCATCCAAAAGCTATTTTTTTTATCCCCATACTTTAAATCTATCTCTCGTAATAGCTGATTCTTGCTTATACCGAACCAAACTGCAGTACCTTATTGGAGGACTGATGTCATCTCGGTCTGGGATAAGTGGATGGCGAGGATTAAAACGCAGTCGTCGAGTACTACGTTATCCGAATTGATAGCCCGCTAGTGAGTAATTTAGAAGGTCAAGAACGACGTAGGTGATTTTTAGAAAGACCCAATCGAACTCCTCTCTTGCAGTTTACAAGATAAAAAGCAGCTGACGAATCCTTTGAGAGCAATTGCTATCCACTAATCGCCGGCACACTTGTAGTCAGTAGCTTCTTTTTTTTTTTTTTGCCCTCTTTGAGACCTGTGTTGTCTTACTTCTATAGTTTAGTCCATCATTTCAATAAATGAAGCGAATAGCTTATTACTTTTTCTTAAAAAAATAATAATACAATTTAAAATAAACGATAATTTAGAGAATAGATATTAAAAGAGAAAAATTGTATTTATTAAAAAGGATAAAAGATATTAGAATTATACGACACTCTACTCTAAATTTAAAATTAAAAGAGTGCTACTATGGGAATATATATATATATATATATATATATATATATATATATATATATATATATATATATATATATATATATATATATATATATATATATATATATATATATAGAGGCTACTATACTATTATGAGTAGTAGAGCCCACGTCATAAGTTGTTTTCGATGATAGAGCTTCCGAATCGACGATCCACTCCGTTAAATATGATCTAGAGTATTTAAAACTTCAGAAAATAAATTTCGTAATTTTTCAAAATCATAATAAAGTCCATCAAATGAGCATAAAATGAGCAGTGAAATCGAACGATGTCCTAAAAATAGATGATCGGATTCTTCAATTTAAGATCGGAGTTATTGATCTTTATCTAGGTAGTGAATAGAATTTTCTATCAAAAATTCAACCTATTTCAATTCTTTTACACCGTTAAACTACTAAGTATCCCATATCAGTAGTTAAAAATTATCAAGTTTGTGAGCTTTTGATCGTAAGGTAAATGATTTTGAAAAATTACGAAATTTATTTTCTAGAAGTTTTAAATACTCTAGATCATATTTAACGGAGTGGATCGTCGATTCGGAAGCTCTATCATCGAAAACAACTTATGAATAGTAGGGCTCTACTACTCATAATAGTATAGTAGCCCTACTCTATATATATATATATATATATATATATATATATATATATATATATAGTTGAGCTAGCATACTCTCAAAAGCACCAAAGGCTTGGTGCTTTAGAGTTTCCAGCCATTGGTTAGAGAGATGTAGGGTTGAGATGATGGTGGTAGGTGGTAATAAATGGTGGTAGGTGGTGGTAGGTGGAATAGTGTTTGATCCAAGGGTATTAGTAAACAAAAAGTAGATCCAAGAGCTAGAAACTCAAAAGCACCAAGGGGTTGGTGCTTTTGAGAGGATTCTAGCTCAACTCTCTATATATATATATATATATATATAGAGTTGAACTAGAATCTTATCGGTAGTAAAACGGTTGTTTTACTACCGATTTGTTTTTGATGATAGAGCTTCCAAATTGACGATCGACTCCGTTGAACATGATCTATATCATTTGAAGTGTTTAGAAATCAAATTTTAAATCTTTTCGACTTCATTTGCCTAATGATCAAACGGTTTCAAAATTTATAATTTTAATGGACGATAAGAGGCGTTTTTCGTTTAACGGCGTAAAGATATCCAAATCAATTGAATTTTTGTTAGAAAATTCTTTAAACTATTTAAAACAAGATCTATACTCTTGATCTTGATTACAAGACTCCTATTATCATTTTTTAAAGAGTATTCATTTTCACTAGTTCATTTTTATGTCCACTTGATGGATAAAAGAACAATATCGAAAGTGCGTGAAATTTGATTTCTAGGTAGTTTAAATAGTTTAGATCATATTTAACGGAGCCGATCATCAATTTGGAAGCTCTATCATCGAAAACAAATCGGCAGTAAAACGACCGATAGTATTCTAGTTCAAATATATATATATATATATATATATATATTGCGTGCTCTGATCACATTCTTATCCAAAAACAATGCATCTCCAAGGGGCGGGGGGTGGGGGAGAAGAAGAAATGCAATCCGTGCCAGCCCCGAATTCGGTATACATCACATCAAAAATTCTTTTTTTTTTTCTTTTTTTTTTTCTTTTTTTTTTTTTCATTTTGATTACATCATTATCGAGTTGTAATAATATGCTGTGGGTTTTTATTGAGATTGTACAGTGCATGTTCCTTTACTTCAATTTGCTAGTGTAATGCAATTTCTTTTATTTCAAAAATTACTAAAGATTTTTTCTAATATTATATATCTTTGTATGTTATTAAACATGTTACTTTTGTGAGTAATACAAAAATATTTCATTAGTGTACACATGCATTCCAAAAATATGATATAAATTTACAAATATGTTATCTACATATATAAGAACGCTATTGCGGGAACCCAAAGAACGTCTCTCTTTATTCGAAGAATTTTATTTAATATACATTATTTTTTTGTCTTAATGTTTCAAGATTTGGATACAAATATGTTTGCTTGTGTGCTTAGTTTCAGAGTAAGCTTAGTTATCTTTTGACTTTTGGCACATGCATGAGTCATTACTTGTGATATTGAGTTCTCTGGATAAGCATCAATATGACCTCCATAGGATCTTAAGATGGCTACAGAGCACCTTTACCATTTAGAAATACTAATACTTTTTGGATAATGAATGAATAAATAAATAAATAAATAAATGTATTTTAAAAAAAGGATTCATGTTGAAGATCTTGCATGGTAAATTGTAATTTTGGGTATGTTCGCAGAGGTTGGTTGTGTGGGATTTTTTTTTTTTTTTTTTTTTTTTTTTTTTTTTTTTCGAGAGAGATAAATGCATTTCTGCTGTTTTATTTCAGTTTAGAAATAAATTTAGTAAATGAAAATCAACTAGTATTGACTTGAATTTCGGATCTGCATGCTTTGAGGATTTTAATCATTCTTCTATAGACGGTCGGTTTGTGTAGAATTTTTTATGATTATGTTGGTGGACCAAGGCCAGTTAAAAATAAGTAAGTGATTGTTAAGTATTGGATATTGGGCTAAGTTACTAATCATGGGCCATCAATCAGTGGTTGTGTTCTTATCTTGATGCACAGTGGATTATTCATTTTTTTTATTTATTATGTTTTATTATTATTAACTGTACTCTGTTTTAGGCCTTAATCTCACTGCATCCTATTACCAGTCCCCGACAAGGCCGGAGAATCAAATCCTATAAATTTGCACATGCAGCATTCTCGGAGGAATGTCATGTCGAATAACCCCCCATGATTTTTTTTTTTTAAAAAAAGTAAACTTTAAATACTATTTTTGTAATTTCGTATTTTTTCTTACTTTAGTAGGTTGTAACTTAAAATTTATCAATTTATTATCATATAGTTTTATTTTTTTTCTTTTCATCAGCTCCTCGATCTGTTAACATTTAGTTAAATTACATGCAAAAAACTTCAGATACTTCATTTAGGTTTATCGAATATTTATTTTAGTGCATTTTAATTTTAACTTAGTCACTGATATATTGAGAAAAAAAGTAATGGAGGGGATAATAAAAAGAGAAAAATAAAACTACAGAGTAGAAAATTGATAAAATTTAAATTATAAAATATTTTTTTTTTTTTTTTTTTTTGAGAGATAGGTGGCGCGCTGCCGCTCAGTTTATTCGTTTTAGAAATAAAAACAGTTAGAAATATGAATCGCTGAAGTTCGAGCAGAGTCTCAGTGCAAGCCTTGCAGCCTTCAGCTTTATACAGAAGCTTGATCGGTTAAATTATAAAATATTAAAATAAAAAAAGTGTCAAATCATATGGGTGATATTTAAAGTTTTTTCCACAAAAAATTGGATTGTACATGTTTATACACTCTTTAATGCTCTACAAAGCATTTGAAGTAGAAAGGCAAAAATTATATGCATACCCGGCCCCAACATTTGAGATAGAATCCCCAACTTAATTTTTTTGATTGGCACTATATTAAAACTTTAATTGTTTTGATTTGAGTCATTCCAGTAAATAAAATTAGGAATTTGGGTTGATTTTGGTATATTCAATGGTTGTCATGTCTATTTAGCAAATAAAACAACAAGTTATGTCAACAATTTATGGTGATTTAACAAAACATATCGTTGTTCGGGTTACGTGGGGTTAGGTCTAATCTCCAAAAAGTGCTCTATTAGATCAAATTGGTTGAAGGTGTGTTGGGTGAGCTCCCATCGATTTCTCCTTCGCTACGATTAGGTTCTAACGGGTTTGAATTTACTAGCCCGTTATTGTTACTATTTGATATCAATCCAACCTGAATCCGACCCGCTCGATTGCCACCCCTACTCGCAACAAAAGTTCGATCTACTTACAATAATTCAACCAAATTTTCCGCGTTACGACTTTGCCTGCCGGAAAATCACAAGACTTGTTTGGGTCTCCATATCAATAAATGTCAAGTGGCTAAGCATTCCTTAGCTGTCACATATTATGCCAAAATCTAAATCTTAAGTCTCAATTTGTTAGCATCAAAGCCACACAAATCAACCCAAGGTGTGGTCCCTTCCCATACAAAGGCTAAGTACTCCTCCAAATCAACCCAAGTGTGGTCCCTTCCCATACAAAAAAAGCTAAGTTCTACTCCTCCCCTCAAAGCCAAAGAATGCCTAGCTCTTGGTTATTGAATGAGAGGTCCCCCTTCTTATTTGAGTCATTGCAATCAATGTGCAACTATTATAGCTCTATTTTGGGAATGAAATGCAAGGACTTGGAGGGATGTATGGTTGATGGTAATTAAATTAATTATGGCTTGTGTATTTTGTTGACTATTGATTTTGTGATCAAGAAGCCTTGCCACCAAACCAACAAGCAACAATACGTCATGCTTCGACGACAATCGACCTGCGCAATTACTCCCGAAAATATCGAACTTTGTTGTTTTCAAAGGGACTCTTTTGTTTCTAAAATTTCGGCAAGTGGTGGTCTGGTTGTTCTTAGTTAGCATCATTTTGAGCCCTGAGTTTGAAATACCAACAGCAAGCGGTGCTGTCCCCTATTGTAACAATTAGACTATCAGTATACTTATAGATTAAATAGAGTTGTTTGAAGAAAATCTAATGAACTTCTTTTATCCCTAGTTAAAGTTTTTCAACTTCTTCACGGCCGATAGGTTTAGAACTTTTATTGACCAAGTGGCTGGCATGCACGGGTCTGATTCTTGAATAGAAAAGCTGTTTCATAAGCTAAGTTAGATCTTAGACCAGCCTCTGCCCCACCATGCATGTCATTGTTGTAGCTTGGGAGAGTGGCCACATCTTCCATTTAGAAGCACCAAATCGATCATAATATATCTCACAACACTTCAATGATAGCTTTAATGAGAAGGGTATATATCTTATGCATGCCAAACCCTAGTGGCCTTGTTTTCCTATAATATCAATATATCATAGCCTGGTAACCAATATTAAGTTGATTCATGCAAAGGTCATGGTCAACAGTACCTTATCACAAAAACCAATTATGCAATTGAAAGAAAAGGAAAAAAAAGAAAAGAAAAAGAAGCAATGAGTAATGCACCATTTCTCGAACAGTATATATATACAAAAGTAGTTAGATTGGTCATGCAAAAGATATAATTTCCTTCTGCTACATTTAGAAGTTTGATTCATGTCAATTTCTTCGTACGCCTTTACGCTCTAATGAGTTAGAATTCTTCCATTTGTCTCTATACTTGAAAGAAATCCTCTTCATTTGTCACAATGCAACCAAATTCGGCCCCCAAATTTAGAAGGGAACAGTGCATTAAAAGCGAGAATAGCGAAATACAAATAGTAGAAGAAAGAAAAGAACGAATTACGTACCGAACATGTTCGATGTATCATCATTCGCGACCGCTAGCAGCGACTTTATTATTCCTAATATCTTCCCTGATATAAATGCAACTGGAAAATCTTGGTAACTATTAACTTTTTTTCTGTTTAATTTCTGATGATTTGGTCTGTTTTTGCTGAATCTAGTCGAAACACCAACCTCTTATAATAATAGAACGAATCGCGTATACATTTGCATTAGTTACATCAATTAGCACGTCAGGTTTTGGACTCTCTTCTCGTGTTTGACCATACAAATTCACTAAAAGCAATATTAATCATGGTTATAAAAATGAAAAAAAAAATCAATGGCGAATATTATGAACAGAATTTGATAATTCTACTTTTTTCATTACAAATATATTTGTACCAACACCGACTGCTTAGATGGCGAAAAGTGGTTGACTTAGACTAATCTTAAGTCTTGAATCCTAATTGATTCACATTTTCATGCACACAACTCGTAGTTTCTCGATGATGTATTAGATTCCTACCATTTTTTGCATACTCTTCGACGAAGCTGCTTTTATCGGTATGATTAAGATAGAAGAAGAGAAGAACATAGGCATTAATTAAAAGCAATATAATTAACAACAAGAGTACACTTATATGGTGGATTATTCAGCTAAAACAAGGTATGTATATATGTATATCATTGTTATGATCTAGCTAAGATACTAAGATATGTATGTGGTGGGAGTGGGCATGGAACTGTGTTATCAATTAAAGTGCATTGAAGTTGCCTTTAAATTTCTTGCTCTTGTACTATCAGAAGAGTACTGGCCATTAATAGGTATTTTCTTGGAATGGTGTAATTTGTTAGTTTCTTTTGGCCAGTTGGAGCTTTTCGTAAAAATGGTTTACGAGTTTATTTTTTTTTTTTTTTTTTTTTTTTGAGAGATAGGTAGCATGCTAAACTTAGCTGGAAATGTGAATGTTAGGATTGACTAGTCTGGATACCAATCATAAGTCTTTTTCTTGCGTTAGGGATCACGAGATTAAAATATTTTAAAAAAAGTACTAGTAGGTGTTACGAATGTGTTGGATTAATTTTAGAGCATCATTAATATTCATTGGAGCTTTGTAATATCACTACTAACCATTTCTAAACATCCTAATCTTAAGCCCGGTCGGAAAGATAATATATGTTTCTATTTAGTGCCGCTTTGGCCTAGCTTCTTCTTCTTTGTTTTTTTTTTTTTTTTTTTCAATAACAATATATCATATTAAAAGTCAAAAGTGTTATTCAATGTGACACATAAATAGATACTTTAATTTGAAATTTTATTTTTTGAAAACTAAGCTTTCGTCCGCACTCAATTTGATGCTTTCCCGGCCTAAAAAGTTCACAAGTATCGCAACTTTAAAAATTTTGAAGTATTAAAGAATAAATCCCCAAATTAGGCTTCAATGTTTTTGTACAAATAACAAATTTAATGGTGTGTGAATATCAAACTAGAGGAATAAAACATTTCTGATTCTTAAACAAAATCACAAGAATACAAACGGTTTCTAGCACAAGTGACAAAAAAATTTAGTTATTGATAGCTGAGGTTTCGATTCACATTTTCAGCTAAATTTATTTCTAAAATAAAATAAATGAAATGTGTAGTATTACTATCTATCTTCAAAAAAAAAAAAAAAAACAAAGAAAAAATCACAGGGATTATAAATATATAGAAAAGATCCCTTTTCCTTAACCACTAATCCTTTTCCTTAACCACTAATCCTTTTGGCGCCCTCTCTCTCTCTCTCTCTCTCTCTCTCTCTCTCTCTCTCTCTCTCTAAACCCACGTTTTATCTCTCACTTAACTGCCACCTCTCTCTCTCTCTCTCTCTTCTCTACATTTGTGAAACTTCCCGAGAAGAAACGAGCCATTTTGTCCGATGTTTTTCCGTTTCCGGCAAAATTAATCAACCGAATTTTCCGATCAACGGCGAAAAATTTCTTAATTTGATCCCAAAGTTTCGATTTTTGATCCAATTCATCGGCATTCCCGTAAACGAAGCGGGGGTGGGGGGCGGAGAGAGCGCGCAAAATTTGGGTTTTTAGGGTTCCAAGCGAATGGATTTGGAGTCGGGGTCGCGGTCGACGGAGCGGCGTTCGTGGGTTAGTGTTTGTCTCCGCTCCAATTTTCTCCCTTTTTCTAAAGTTTTGAAGTAGTAATTTTTGCCGTATTTTTTTTTTTTTAATTTGATGTTAAATTTCGGGATTAAATTGTGGTTATTTTGTCTTAGATTGAGCATTTCCTCTAGGAGTTAACAAAATTTAGTGGTAAAATTAGCGGCATTATACTGTTACATTTAGTGCTTTGTTGCAATTTACTTGGTGCATTATTATTTTATCTGATGATTGGTTTAAGAGTTTGCTCTACATAATAGTGATTCAGTGCTTTTTGTTTTTTTACAGCAGTATTTTTTACAGGAGTGTGTGAGATTTTTTCCTTTTTTTAAGATTCTGCTGATGAGTAAAAGATAAAGGAAACGATGAAATGTTATTAGTTTAATGGTTTCTCTTTTCCCCTTAAGACCTCATATGCAATGGTATAGTTTTTTTTTTTTTTTTTAATCTATAATATGGTTTTGCTATACTCCTAAATCATTTTGACTACAGTTATGTCTTTTTAACTAGTCTTCTTTCTTTTTCTTTTTTCTTTTTTTTTTGCTCCCTTCTAAAGATGGATGTAAATTTTGACCATGTTCTTTTACTCAATCTGTATATATTCACATGTAATTTTTGCTTATTCTTAGTTTCTTTCTCATAGAAAGCAATGAGTATGATTAATTTTCAGTAATTCTCTGTATCATCTTTCGATCGAACATATGTTTCACTTTTTACTCAATTTTCATACTTCCTGATAGTGAATTTTCTTCATAACCCTTCAGAGCACATATAGGACCACTCTTCTATTGGCCTACCAGAGCTTTGGTGTTGTGTATGGTGACCTGAGCATTTCGCCGGTCTATGTATACAAGAGTACCTTCTCGGGAAAGCTGCGCCTCCATGAGGAAGACGCGGAGATTTTGGGCGTTCTCTCTCTCGTCTTCTGGACTCTTACTATGATTCCTCTCTGCAAGTACATCATTTTTGTATTGGGGGCAGATGATAATGGTGAAGGTAACTTAATATTTTTTGGTTCGATTTGTTATATTATTAAACTTCATCGTATTTGATTCAGAATATTTTGTCAGGTTTTTTCAGAAGTAAATGGCTTCTGTCAAAAGAGTTACAGAAATGTTCTGATAGAATTATTACACATACCTTTAATACCAAAATTTTAATGATATGTATTTGAGCACGCCTTTTATTTGGGACAACTTACGCAGGTGGAACTTTTGCTTTGTATTCTTTAATGTGTCGAAACTCAAAGATGGGCCTTCTAAATGCTTCCCGCAACACTCATGAGCATTTGTTGCCATCTCAACCACAAGCAACTTGTAAGGATACAAGGACAAGCTTGTTGATAAAGTGCTTTTTCGAGAAGCATCGCTCTTCTCGTGTTATATTGCTACTCTTTGTGCTATTGGGTACTAGTATGGTTATCGGAGATGGTGTCTTGACCCCAACAATGTCAGGTGCACTTAATTTGATCTCTGAAAAATTTGGTGTATAATAATTTATATAGTTTCATATGCCACGGTGTCTTTCTTTCCCTTCTTATATTTCTTGACATGATGAGTGAATATATATTATTTCGTAGACTGATAAGGTATTATACACTGTTTTTAACAGTAAAGTAGATTTGCAAAAAAAATTTCCTCTTTTCCTATGTTCACAAAATTTTGGGAGTGACTCAAGCTGAGTTTCATTTGTGGACTCTAGGTAATGTTTGGTAAAATCACTTATTAATATAGACTCAAATTCTTTCAGATCAAGGGGTTGTTTAGTAATGGAAGTCACTATTATATTATGAACTTCTACCAGCTACTCGCACTCCTTTTTTTTTTTATAAAAAACCTTCTTTTTCTTCTTGTCAATAGGTTAGACACTTACTCAACCTATGACTAACTTGTGTCTCATATTCCCATTTATTCAGTTCTTGCTGCGGTCTCTGGCCTCAGAATCAAGTTTCCAGAACTGCATGAAAGTAAGCATTAAAATCTACCATGAAGTGTAATAGTGTCAAACTATAATTTTTTCTTACTCTCATTAAGTAGAATTTTAACAATATCGGCTCTCATTTTACTGGTGTTTTGCATGCAGATTGCACTGTGCTTATTGCTTGTATTGTATTAATGGGTCTGTTCGCACTACAACACTATGGAACACATAGGGTTGGCTTTCTTTTCGCCCCAATTCTGATTGCATGGCTCGGCTGCATTAGTGGAATTGGCATTTACAATATCACCAAGTGGAATCCCGGTGTTATTCGCGCTCTATCTCCATACTACATTTATAATTTTTTCAGGAAGTCTGGAAAAGCCGGCTGGAGCTCTCTTGGAGGTGTAGTTCTCTGCGTCACAGGTTTGAAGCTCTTTATTGTGTCACTGTATCTAAGGTGTGTGTAATTCTCTTTTTGCATGGACATAAACTGGTTGTAGTGTTTCAGGGGCCGAGGCAATGTTTGCTGATCTTGGACACTTCTCCAAGCTTTCGATAAGGGTGAGGTCTTTTTCCTTTCTCTGATAGCTTGTTTGCTTTAAATGCTAACACTTCGGCCTTAGAACCTTTCCATGAGAAGTCATATCATATGAGCAAAGGAGGATTATAAATAGAGCATTGGTTTATTTGGTAATAAAGTCTATTGGATTGTTCATCAAGGATAATAACTCCTTGAATTGTTCTTTCCATGCATATGGTTGAACCTTGTTCCCTTGATTTTGACTTCCACGTCTAGTGCATGCATTTCTTGTTTTAATCTACAAGGTCTTTTTTACCAAATTTTGCATTGCCATTTTACTGTCATGTGAATTGTTTTCCATGAATGATCATATATATGAATAATACAGAGGTTAAAAATAGTAATGTGTATTGATGTAAAGTATATTCTGATGACAGATCGGTTTTACAACAGTTGTTTATCCTTGCCTAGTACTAGCATACATGGGTGAAGCTGCCTATCTGTCTAAACACACAGAGGATCTTCAAAGTAGCTTTTATAAAGCTCTCCCAGGTACCTCCTCACTCTTACTTCTAACAGTATAAAATTTCTGAAATTTGTGTTCTTTGTCCTATATGGGAAATAAAAAGTTGGCCGATATTAATCATGTATTAATAAATTAAAATTTTGGTTTTGCCATTAAGAAGTTTATTTAACACTTTCTGATGCTTTCTTTTTACTCGTTTGTTCATTCAATCCAGAGAATGTCTTTTGGCCGATATTAATCATCGCAACATTAGCCACAGTTGTCGGGAGCCAAGCAATTATATCGGCTACCTTCTCCATAATCAGTCAGTGTAGGGCTTTGGGGTGCTTTCCCCGCATTAAGATCATACACACATCAAGTCTCGTCCATGGGCAGATATACATACCGGAGGTGAATTGGCTACTGATGCTCCTTTGTCTAGCAGTCACAATTGGATTCAGGGACACTCATATGATCGGAAATGCCTATGGTATATGCTTCATCACTCGGCTATTATCTTACCCATAAGTCCAACTTTTAAACTTAAGAGATACTTACATATATGTCCATGCTAAATTATCTATTTACTTATGTGCCGTATTCTCTTATAGGCCCTTCAAAGCTTAATTTCTTAAATATATGCATCTTTCATCTACAAGAATGTCCTTTCTTAAAGATATTTCTTAGAGCAGAACCAACTTCGCACTTGGAAGGGGCATATGTGTAGACACTAGACAGATGATTTTGCATGGATACATATGTAAAAGCCCTAAATGTAATGGTCCATCCATGTTTTCTTTTGCAGGGCTTGCTGTGATCATTGTAATGTTCGTGACTACATGCCTAATGTTTCTCATCATTACCACCGTGTGGAATCGTTCTATTGCATGGGCAATTCTCTTCATCATCACCTTTGGTTCTTTGGAGCTTCTTTATTTATCGGCGTGCATAGCCAAAGTCCACCATGGGGGTTGGCTCCCTCTTATATTATCTTTAATCACCTTGCTTACTATGTCAATATGGCACTATGGCACCACAAGAAAGCAGGCTTTCGAGATCGAGAACAAAGTCTGCCTTGAACGCTTCCTTAGCCTGACCCCTACTCTTGGTCTAGTTCGTGTCCCAGGAATTGGCCTTGTCTACACCAATATTACAACCGGGGTCCCTCCCATGTTTGCACACTTTGTGACAAACTTCCCTGCTTTCCACCGAATTCTCATTTTCGTATCCTTGCAAACGCTAAATGTGCCAAAGATTCCAATAGATGAAAGGTTCCTAGTCGGAAGGATCGGCCCAAAAGAGTATCGTTTGTTCCGGTGTATAGTTCGGTATGGTTACAAAGATGGGGGGTGGGATAGTTACGATTTCGAAGACCAATTGTTCATGAAGATCTCAGAGTTCCTCGAACAAGAAGAAGATGAGTTATGGGTTAACAGGGAGATGGCGGTCATTGGTAAGCTATCCAACCAAGTGGTGAGTGCGGTCTCGCGGTCTAAAGAAGTCGAGGAGAGCCAAAGGAAGGTAAAATTTGAAGAGGTTATAGTCAGAGAAAAAGCGAAGCCCGAGGTGAGAGAGCTGGTTGAAGAGAGGGAGGCCGGGGTGTCGTATATGATGGGACACACTTGTGTGCTAGCTCATGAATCGTCATCGTTCATCAAGAAGTTTGCGATCGATGTTCTCTACGGGTTTTTAAGGCGAAACTCGCGAAGGCCAGCTGTCGCGCTAGGGATTCCGCACACCTCCCTGATCGAGGTTGGCATGGTTTATCGTGTATGATGTTCTTCAAAGTTGGGTTCTTTCCGTGCGTGGAGTTCGAAGTTAAAGCGCACACAAGGAGTCGGAGAAATCAGTCACTCCCTAACCTTTCTTCACTTCTGAAAATTGCCTGATGCTGCCTATGAAGATCATAAGTGAATCTGTTCAGATATTGATAGTATTTGCTGCAGATGATTTCACCTCTTGTTAGTATATAAGGGGGTTGACGGGGAAGAGGAGCAAACGGAAAAAGAGGTGCCAGGCTAATACGACCCGACAAATATAAGGAAGGTATGATGATTTGAAGAACATCTTGGTATTTTCTAACAGAGATCTGAATTTCTTAGTAACAAATATCTGAATTTACAGAGATTTGAATATCTCTCTAGATTAGTTGGTAGTTTAAAAGAAGTTTGGTTTTGTCTTCTATTATTAGTGTTTGAGTAGGAGATACTGGTGTTCAAACAAACTTGTTCAGAGAATCTATATCTGTATCAGATATATAGGAATCAAAGAAACAAAACTTTTACTGAACTTCATACATGTATAGCTCATATCATTTTCATTAACTAAAACTTAATTGAGTAGATACCTAGGGCTTAGTGAGAGACCAATTCTCTAGCTACTCATGTATCAATTAATCAATCACTTGGTCCTAAAATTTACAGTTATAAGGAGTTGGCCATTTTGTACCAGGATGAAGCAGCTTGCACATGGAATTAAAATGGCTCCTCGTGGCCTTTTATTAGATCACCTGCTACCTCACATTTGGTGAGACATAAAACAATATTGGAGATTGAAATTTAGGTCATGAAGCACTTATTGCATTCACACACAACCAGGTACATACAAGGACATTCCACATGTTTTAGAGCCCTATATTATATCCATTATGATCCAACTAAAATCACCCCCTTGGAAACAAAAAATTAATATATATATATATATATATATATATATATATATATATATATATATATATATATATATATATATATATAGTATACTTATCTTATTATGAGTATTGGAGCGCTACTACTCATAAGTTGTTTTTGATAATAGAGCTTCCGAATCGACGATCCACTCCGTTAAATATGATCTAGACTATTTGAAACTTCTAGAAAATAAATTTCGTAAATTTTCGAAATCATAATAAAGTCCATCAAACGAGCATAAAATGAACGGTCAAAATCGAACGATGTCCTAAAAAGGATGATCGGATCCTTCAATTCAAGATCGGAGTTATTGATCTTTATCTATGTAGTGAATAGAATTTTTTATCAAAAATTCAACGAATTTTGATTCTTTTATACCGTTAAACTAGCAAGTATCCCATACCGGCCGTTAAAAAATGTCAAATTTGTGACCTCTTGATCGTAAGGTAAATGATGTCGAAAAATTATAAAATTTTATTTCTAGAAGTTTTAAATATTGTAAAAATAACGCTAACAAAGGTGATCGTCGTCTCTGCTCTATCATCGTAAAAACAACTTATGTTGATTTATAAGTTATCGCGTATCTATAATAAAGATAAGAAATTAACTCATATATATATATATATATATATATATATATATATATATATATATATATATATATATATATATATATATATATATATATATATATATATATATATATATATATATATATATATATATATATATATAAAAATTTGGGCTACTATACTCATATGAGTATAAAGCTCTTTGCACTCGTAACTTTTTAGTAGTTGAGATGAAAAAATGTGTGGCTAAGATGAGAGTGATTACGGTTAGGTTGATAGTGGGCCTTCAGAGTTGAGTGGGTGGTTGGTTGAATAGTATAATCTAACTGGTGAAATTGATTAAATGGTGGATCTAACGACCAAAAACTTATGAGTATAGGAGCATCTATACTCATAAGAGTATAATAGGACTCTCTCTCTCTCTCTCTCTCTCTCTCTCTCTCTCTCTCTATATATATATATATATATATATATGCTTCTTATAACTCATAATTTGTTATGAAAATAAAAAAAAAAACTTGAGAGAAAATTAGTAATACTAAAAGTCTTTCTACCTTTTTAGAAACCAAAAAACAATTTAGAGCTAGGCGAGATGGTGGTGAGAAAAGTTTGAGTGAAAATTAGTAATACTAAAAGTCTTTGTGTTTTTTGGAAACCAAAAAAGAATTTAGAGCCAGCAGAGATGGTGGTGGAAAAAGTTGCGAAGAATCCGGATACTAATGCAAGTGATAAATGACTTGTTGGTTGCTATCTAAAATTTAAAGTTCAAATCCAAATTGATTCATAATTTTAACTAAATTTATTTCTAAACAAAATAAAATAAACGAGGTAATAAACATACTATCTATTTTTTTTTAAAAAAAAAATCCTAATTTTAATGCCATATTAAAAAAATAATATATAATTGTTATTTTTAAAAAGCTTAAATTATCCGAGAATAGTTATTACTTGACCTGCCTAACTTTTCTTTTCTTAAAAATTGATCTTAAAAATTGCATATATACTAGGTCCTTATTGTCACCTTAATTATTAAATCTAAAATTGTAAATCTTATAATTTTATAATCTATTAATGCTATTTAGAAAGAACCATATATTTTTAACCACTTGTTAAATCATTTTTTTCTTGATAAGTTTGAATATGTTAAAATATGTTTTATGACTCGTGAGTTTGAATTTGATGTCAAATTATAAAATAAAAAATATATATATTGCTAAATTGAAAAATGCAAAGTAATTACAAAACAGAGCTATTCATAAAAATAAAATTAATCTTAATAAAACTCAATCATCATATAACCATTTCCGACTTTGTCTCCATAAAAAAAAAAAAAAAAATATATATATATATATATATATATATATATATATATATATATATATATATATATATATATATATATATATATATATATATATATATATATATATATAGAGTGAGATTATACACTATTAAAAGTTCAGTACATAGTTTTTTATGTTTCTAATTTCCCTAATTATTCATCAATTTTAATAGATAGCTAGAATGAAAAAAAAAAATCAGAAAAATTAAGTGTGCAACTACACACACGAAAATAGGAACAAAATCAAAGTCTGAAATCGTTCCAATTAATAACAAAATCCTATCCAGAAGTAATACCAAAAACATTAGCATTCTTATTATGTAAGGTTGAAAATACCGACCGTCTCTATCACAAGTAACAAAAACTTTGATAAATAGTAACTGCGATTTATTTTCAAGCGAAAAATACACGACATGCTATTTTTCTCTTCAAAAAAAAAAAAAAAGAAAAAAAAAAAAATCGGTATCGAAAAAGCAAGTAATAATATGCTCTTTTGAATTCGAGTATTCATGTTACCAATACATGTACAAAAACTCGATCTAAATCTTAGAATCTAGCTAGTCTCTCAAAAATTCAGATTTACACACTTATATTTTATCATTTTTTCTCTCTCTCTCTCTCTCTCTGATTACTAAAAATTTAAAAACGTGTAAAGATGCACCACGCTCTACAGCAGAAGCGTATACCGGGTTCTGCTGTAGAGCGGGCGATTTTGATACACACACACACAAAAAAAAAAAGAAAAAAAAAGAAAAAAACAGAAAAAAAAGAAAAAGCAAATCCAAACTAGGAATCTCAGCGCGAGGGGGGGGACGAGGAGGGGGAGCGGAGACACCAGAAGAGCTCGGGAGGAGGAGGATCGTCGTCGTCGTCGTTGTTGGTGGTGTTGGTGGTGGTGTTGGAGGAGAGGGAGCGGAGGACGGAGAGGAAGAGGGGGACGGGGCAGGGGATGCGGAGGACGCCGGGGTGCTCGTAGCCGTACTCGGCGGCGGCGCGGCGGAGCAGCTCGACGAACGCCGGCCGGCCTAGCAGCTCCGCCGGCACCGCGAACCGCGCCATCTCCTCCCCCACGCACACCGGCACCTGCCCCCCTTCACCCCCTCCTCCTCCTCCTCCGCCGATCTCCCCTCCGCCGCCGATCTCCTCCTCCTCCTTCTCCGCCCGCAGCGCCCGGTACTCCAACGCGTCCCCCACCCTCGACAGTCGCCGCAGTAGCCCCTTCATCCCCAATCCCCAAATCAAACAGAGAGAGAGAGAGAGAGTGTGTGTGTGTGTGGTGCGTGTGTATGTGTGGGGATCGAGATTGGGGCTTGGGTGTGTCTCTATTTCTAACTCTATATATATATATATATAGAATGGAATAGAATAGAATAGAACAAGGTTAAGAGTGATTTACCCTATAATAATTTAATTTAATTTAATCGTTTTATTATCAAATCAAAGTATAAATAAAAAAATAAGGAGATGGAGATAGAGAGAGAGGTACGGAGAAGGACTAGGCGAGGAGTACTCGTTTTAGGTATACTTGTAAACTGAGGCGGAAATTTATGAGGCTTCGGGTGGTATATTAAATAAATAAATAAATTTAGATAGAAAAAAATACTGCTATAAGGTCCTTATCCTATATATTGGTTCCAAAATGGGTAAATTGTGCACTTGGCTTTTAACTTTGCGAGCTTTCACTTTACCCTCTAAACTCTTAAAACGGTCATTTACCCTCCTATACTTTAATATTGTTTTGTTGTCCCTTCCGTCGATTAAAGTTAACGGAATTTGAACGGGAGTTGACGAAGGGTTAGATTTTGGCGGTTTTTTGGATGAAAAAACTATAAGAAGAAGAGTTTGATGGCATAGAAATGAAAAAAAGAAGAGTTTTTAAGGAATAAAAGTGAGTTGGCGACGAGGCTTAGTTTGTAGATTCGTTCAGCTCCGTTAACTTTAACTGACGGAGGGGGCAACAAGATGCAATATTAAAGTATAGGGGGGTAAATGACCGTTTTAAGAGTTTGGGGGGTAAAGTGAAACTCCGCCAAAAATTCTGGGGACAACAGTGCAATTTACCCGTTCCAAAATATACTATTTTAGTTTTTCTTTTTTTTTCTTTTTTTTTTTTTTGAGATAGATCATATATAGATATAATTGTTTAGAATAATAAGTAAAAGAATACAATTAATTTTGGATCCCCATGAAAAGTGTTTTATTTCTAAATAATCCCTAGAGGTTAATTAACAAATTAGTTAGTAATTAATAATTTAAATAATAGCAAGTAATTTAATAAATTAATAAATAAGTTAGTTAATAACAGTGGGATAATTAAATTGGTCAAAATATTAATTAGTTAATTAATCAATATAAATATTTGTTATTAGATACGTACACTAATAAATAATTAAAAAAAATTAATCTAAGGAATAAAAAATCGAAAGCACCAATACTCTATACTTTCGATAATATAGTACTTTTACTGCTGTGGCTACTATACTCATATAGTATAGGGCCTTTTGTACTCATAACTTTTTTCGTTGATTAAAAAATGTGCGGCTAGGATGAGAGTAATTACAGTTAGGTTAATAGTGGGCTCCCTAGGGCTGAGTGGGTGATTGGTTGAATAGTATAATCTAACGAAGAAAAATGATTAAATGGTGGATTAAACAGCCAAAAATTTATAAGTACAAGAGCCTCTGTACTCATAAGAGTATAGTAGCCGGACTCGTACTTTTACACAATTATTATATATGTGTTGAGGTCTTTTTTTTGGGAGTCAAGTCACAAATACATGATAAAAAAACATTCAGTTTTTTGGCACAATTTAAGGACAAAATATATGATAATAATATCTAGTTTGTAGACGCAATTAATTAAGGACTAATAGTTTTAATTTTAGAGGGAATTAATAGATTAATGTGGTGGTGGAGAGAAATTAGGAATAAATAGGGAATATCCAAGATCGCGAGTGAAAGAGAATCAATCCATCTCTTCCGTAACCCGGCCTTGTACGGTACCATGAAGCTCAAAAATTAAATATTAAATATTAAATATTAAATAGAGGAGTAGGTAACAACTCCATTTATTGTCACAAATATCGTATGGGTGGTGAGACGAAAATGCCCATCACATTCATTTATTAAGTGTAGTGAATTTACACTAATACCTTTTTTTTCTTTTTCTTTTTTTGTGATTTGTTTATTTTACCTAAAGTATATATATATATAGTTCATGTTGAAACAAATTTTTAAGTAAATTAAAATTAAAAGATTCGCGTCATTTCGATTTGTTTCGTGTTCAATCATGTTCGGAACGAATTACATGTTGTGTCTAAAATTATTGTCCTTAAATTAAATAAATGGTATAAAGATCAAACATATTTGGATACATAAGTATTATATAGTATATTCTTTTGATCGTTTACTTAAAAACTTTGTATTATTGGGACGGTGAGGAGTGTAATGGCATATATAGAATAGATATTACATTTGGCCTTCAAGTTCTGTTCCGGATAAACTAAAATTATCTTGTAATTAAAAATTAAATACTATCTTAATTATCAAATTATCGATGTCAAGATCTTTTAAGAAGCAAAGAAATCGAACTCGTAGAACATTTTTGATAACATAAAGAAATGTTATGTAAATAAGTAATTATTAAATATCATATTTTGACATCCAAATTAACAGGCATAAAGCAACAAATTTAATGGCTTATGAACTTGATCGATTGTTTTTTTGAGAAATGAGAAGACGCTTATCCGCTTCGTTTATTTTATTTAAATATCATATTTTGACATCGAAATTAACAGGCGTAAAGCAACAAATTTAATGGCTTATGAACTCGATATATTGTGATGTTATATATTCTGGGTAGAGGAAAATATATATAGAGAATGATTGCATCTTACAATAGTGTCGTCATCTGATCCACATGAGACATTCTTTTAAGGGTTGGTTCTGGGTCACAAGATTGATGCAATTAATATCATCATGCCTCCACAAGATATGCGCTAAGAACATGATTTAAACATGTCTACAATCCCCTGGGGCTTCTAATATCATCTGTTCCCCATGATGTTTTGTCTCACTACTCATTTCTCTTTGGTTGTTGGAACATCCATGCATGCAAACTCCCATTCATATATATATATATATATAGTGCTATTAATTACTTGTCATGTTAAGATGTTATATATTCTTAGTTAATTAATTAAGAACTTGCATATTTTTAATTTGTCACTCATAGCTAGCCTTTTAGCATAATTTACATCAAATTAAAATCACATATATAGGATATGGAAATGCCTATTAATTGGTGTGTATATATATATATATATATATATATATATGGCTATTACTATACTATTATGAGTATTGGAGCCCTCGTACTCATAACTTTTTGGCCGTTGAGATGAAAAAATATGAGGCTAGGATGAGAGTGATTGCGGTTAGATTGATAGTGGGCCCCCTAGGGTTGAGTGGATAGTTGGTTGAATAGTATAATCTAACGGTAAAAATAATTAAAGGGTGGATCAAATGGCCAAAAAATTATGAGTACAAGAGCCTCTATACTCATAAAAGTATAGTAGGACTCTATATATATATATATATATATAGAGAGAGAGAGAGAGAGAGAGAGAGAGAGAGAGAGTTTTGCTAGAATACTATCGGTAGTAAATGAGTCGTTTTACTACCGATTTGTTTTCGATGATAGAGCTTCCAAATTGACGATCGGCTCCGTTGAAGATGATCTATACCATTTGAAGTATTTAGAAATCAAATTTCAAATCTTTTCGACATCATTTGCCTAATGATCAAAGGGTTTCAAAATTTGTAATTTTAATGGTCGATAAGAGACGTTTTCTCGTTTAACGACGTAAAGATACCCAAATCAATTAAATTTTTGTTAGAAAATTCTTTAAACTATTTAAAACAAGATCTATACTCTTGATCTTGATTACAAGACTCCTATCATCAATTTTTAAAGAGTATTCATTTTCAGCCATTCATTTTCTGTTCACTTGATGGATAAAAGAATAATATCGAAAGTGCGTGAAATTTGATTTCTATGTAGTTTAAATGGTTTAGATCATATTTAACGAGCCGATCGTCAATTTCAAGCTCTATCATCGAAACAAATTGGTAGTAAAACGACTCGTTTACTACCGATAGTATTCTAGTTCAACTATATATATATATATATATATATATATATATATATATATATATATATATATATATATATATATATATATATATATATATATATATTACTATATTATGAGTACGATCGTCCTCGTAGTCATAAGTTGTTTTCGATGATAGAGCTTGCAAATCGACGATCCACACCGTTAAACATTATCTAGAGCATTTAAAACTTCTAGAAATAAAATTTTATAATTTTTCGATATCATTTACCTTACGATCAAGAGGTCACAAATTTGACAATTTTTAACTAGGTATGGGATACTTGCTAGTTTAACGGTGTAAAAGAATCGAAATTTGTTGAATTTTTGATAGAAAATTCTATTCACTACATAGATAAAGATCAATAACTTTGATCTTGAATTGAAGGATCCGATCATCCTTTTTTAGAACGTCGTTCGATTTTGACCGTTCATTTTATGCCCGCTTGATGGACTTTATAATGATTTCGAAAAATTACGAAATTTATTTTCTAGAAGTTTCAAATACTCTAGATCATGTTTAACGGTGTGGATCGCCGATTCAAAACCCCAACATTGAAAACAACTTATTTAGTAGTACACTCTATACTCATAATAGTATAGTAGCCCTATATATATATATATATATATATATATATATATATATATATATATATATATATATATATATATATATATATATATATATATATGCTTCTTATAACTCATAATTTGTTATGAAAATAAAAAAAACAAAGTTGAGAGAAAATTAGTAATACTAAAAGTCTTTTTACCTTTTTAGAAACCAAAAAACAATTTAGAGCTAGGCGAGATGGTGGTGAGAAAAGTTTGAGTGAAAATTAGTAAAAGTCTTTGTGTTTTTGGAAACCAAAAAAGAATTTAGAGCCAGCAGAGATGGTGGTGGAAATAGTTGCCAAGAATCCGGATACTAATGCAACTGACAAATGACTTGTTGGTTGGTATCTAAAATTTAAAGTTCAAATCCAAATTGATTCACAATTTTAATTAAATTTATTTCTAAACAAAATAAATGAAGCAGGTAACAAACATACTATCTATTTTTTTTAAAAAAAAATCCTAATTTTAATGCCATATTAAAAAAATAATATATAATTGTTATTTTTAAAAAGCTTAAATTATCCGAGAATAGTTATTACTTGACCTGCCTAACTTTTCTTTTCTTAAAAATTGATCTTAAAAATTGCATATATACTAGGTCCTTATTGTCACCTTAATTATTAAATCTAAAATTGTAAATCTTATAATTTTATAATCTATTAATGCTATTTAGAAAGAACCATATATTTTTAACCACTTGTTAAATCATTTTTTTCTTGATAAGTTTGAATATGTTAAAATATGTTTTATGACTCGTGAGTTTGAATTTGATGTCAAATTATAAAATAAAAAAAATATATATTTCTAAATTGAAAAATGCAAAGTAGTTACAAAACAGAGCTATTCATAAAAATAAAATTAATCTTAATAAAACTCAATCATCATATAACCATTTCCGACTTTGTCTCTATAAAAATATCTATATATATATATATAGAGTTGAGCTAGAATACTCTTAAGATCTGAGCCCATTTTACTCTCGAGTTGTTTTCGATGATAGAGCTTTCAAATTGACGATCGGCTCTGTTAAATATGATCTAAACTATTTAAACTACCTAGAAATTAAATTTCACGCACTTTCGATATTGTTCTTGTATCCATCTAGTGAACAGAAAATGAATGGTTGAAAATGAATATTCTTTAAAAAATGATGATATGAGTCTTGTAATCAAGATCAAGAGTATAGATCTTGTTTTAAATAGTTTAAAAAATTTTCTAACAAAAATTCAATTGATTTGGATATCTTAACACCGTTAAACGATAAAACGTCTCTTATCCACCATTAAAATTACAAATTTTGAAACCCTTTGATCATTAGGCAAATGATGTCGAAAATATTTGAAATTTGATTTCTAAACACTTTAAGTGGTATAGATCATGTTCAACGGAGCCGATCATCAATTTGGAAGCTCTATCATCGAAAACAACTCAAGTGTAAAATGGGCTCAGATTTTAAGAGTATTCTAGCTAACTCTATATATATATATATATATATATATATATATATATATATATATATATATATATATATATATATATATATACTCTCAAAAGCACCAAAGGCTTGGTGCTTTTGAGTTTTTAGCCAATGGTTGGATAGATGTAGGGTTGAGATGATGGTGGTAGGTAGTAATAAATGGTGGTAGGTGGTGGTAGGTGGAATAGTGTTTGATCCAAGGATATTAGTAAACAAAAAGTAGATCCAAGGGCTAGAAACTCAAAAGCACTAAGGGGTTGGTGCTTTTGAGAGTATTCTAGCTCAACTCTATATATATATATATATATATATATAGAACTATTGAATACTATTAATAGACCAATGATTTGGTCTTTAGTAAGTTTTCTACCCTTGGATTAAAAGATGTCGCCAGGATGATGTGGGCCCCTAGGGTTGAGTGGGTGGTTGGTTGAATAGTATAATCTAACAGGTAAAATTAATCAAAGGGGTTAATCCAAGGGTAGAAAACTTACTAAGACTAAAGTTCGTCGTCTTATTAATAAGCATATCAAGACTATATATATATATATATATAGAGTGAGATTATGTACTATTAAAAGTTCAGTACATAGTTTTTTATGTTTCTAATTTCCCTAATTATTCATCAATTTTAATAGTTAGCTAGAATGAAAAAAAAAAAAATCAGAAAAATTAAGTGTGTATCTACACACGAAAATAGGAACAAAATCAAAGTCTGAAATCGTTCCAATTAGTAACAAAATCCTATCCAGAAGTAATGCCAAAAACATTAGCCTTCATATTATGTAAGGTTGAAAATACCGACCGTCTCTATCACAAGTAACAAAAACTTTGACGATTAGTAACCGAAATTTTAAGTTCAAAAATTAATTTTTTATATTTTCAGCTTGATTTATTTTCAAGCGAAAAATAAAAGAAATGCTATTTTTCTCTTCAAAAAAAAAAAGAAAAAAAAATCGGTATCGAAAAAGCAAGTAATAATATGCTCTTTTGAATTCGAGTATTCATGTTACCAATACATGTACAAAAACTCGATCTAAATCTTAGGCTCTAGCTAGTCTCTCAAAAATTCAGATTTACACACATATATTTTATCATTTTCTCTCTCTCTCTCTCTCTCTCTCTCTCTCTCTCTCTCTCTCTGATTACTAAAAATTTAAATACGTGTAAAGATGCACCACGCTCTACAGCAGAAGCGTATACCGGGCGATTTTGACACACACACAACAAAAAAAAAAGTAAAAAAAGAAAAAGCAAATCCAAACTAGGAATCTCAGCGCGAGGGGGGGGACGAGGAGGGGGAGCGGAGACACCAGAAGAGCTCGGGAGGAGGAGGATCGTCGTCGTCGTCGTTGTTGGTGGTGTTGGTGGTGGTGTTGGAGGAGAGGGAGCGGAGGACGGAGAGGAAGAGGGGACGGGGCAGGGGATGCGGAGGACGCCGGGGTGCTCGTAGCCATACTCGGCGGCGGCGCGGCGGAGCAGCTCGACGAACGCCGGCCGGCCTAGCAGCTCCGCCGGCACCGCGAACCGCGCCATCTCCTCCCCCACGCACACCGGCACCTGCCCCCCCTTCACCCCCTCCCCCTCCTCCGCCGCCGATCTCCCCTCCGCCGCCGATCTCCGCCGCCTCCTCCTCCGCCCGCAGCGCCCGGTACTCCAACGCGTCCCCCACCCTCGACAGTCGCCGCAGTAGCCCCTTCATCCCCAATCCCCAAATCAAACAGAGAGAGGGAGAGAGAGTGTGTGTGTGTGGGGATCGAGATTGGGGCTTGGGTGTGTCTCTATCTCTCTATACATATATATATATATATATATAGAATAGAATAGAATAGAATAGAACAAGGTTAAGAGTGATTTACCCTATAATAATTTAATTTAATTTAATTTAATTTAATCGTTTTATTATCAAATCAAAGTATAAATAAAAAAATAAGGAGATGGAGATAGAGAGAGAGAGGTACGGAGAAGGACTAGGCGAGGAGTACTCGTTTTAGGTATACTTGTAAACTGAGGCGGAAATTTATGAGGCTTCGGATGGTATATTAAATAAATAAATAAATTTAGATAGAAAAAAATACTGCGATAAGGTCCTTATCCTGTATATTGGTTCCAAAATGGGTAAATTGCACTGCTCTCCGAACTTTGCCAAATTTTACTTTACCTCCCAAATTCTTAAAACGGTCATTTACCCTTCTATACTTTAATATTGCATCTTGTTGCCCTTTCGTCGATTAAAGTTAACGGAGTGAACGGAGTTGACGGAAGGTTAGATTTTGGCGCTTTTTGGATGCAAAAACTATGAGAAGAAGAGTTTCAGGGCATAGAAATGAAGAAAAAAGAATTTTTAAGGAATAAAAGTGAGTTGGTTGGAACAAGGAACAGTTTAGGCGGTAGATTTTCCGCCAAAATCTAACCCTTCCGTTAACTTCCGTTCAGCTCCGTTAACTTTAACTGACGGAATGGGCAACAAGATGCAATATTAAAGTATAGAAGGGTAAATGACCGTTTTAAGAGATTGGAGGGTAAAGTGAAACTGGGCAACAAAGGTAATTTACCCGTTCCAAAATATACTATTTTAGTTTTTTTTTTTTTTTTTTTTTGAGATAGATCATATATAGATATAATTTTTTAGAATAATAAGTAAAAGAATACAATTAATTTTGGATCCCCATGAAAAGTGTTTTATTTCTAAATAATCCCTAGAGGTTAATTAACAAATTAGTTAGTAATTAATAATTTAAATAATAGCAAGTAATTTAATAAATTAATAAATAAGTTAGTTAATAACAGTGGGATAATTAAATTGGTCAAAATATTAATTAGTTAATTAATCAATATAAATATTTGTTATTAGATACGTACACTAATAAATAATTAAAAAAAATTAATCTAAGGAATAAAAAATCGAAAGCACCAATACTCTATACTTTCGATAATATAGTACTTTTACTGCTGTGGCTACTATACTCATATAGTATAGGGCCTTTTGTACTCATAACTTTTTGACCGTCGATTAAAAAATGTGCGCTAGGATGAGAGTAATTACGTTAGGTTAATAGTGGGCTCTAGAAATTGAGTGGGTGGTTGGTTGAATAAGATAATCTAACGAAGAAAAATGATTAAATGGTGGATTAAACAAATTAAAAATTTATAAAGACAAGAAATTCTGTCAGACTACAAGAAAGATAAGAAATGGACTCGTACTTTTACACAATTATTATATATGTGTTGAGGTCTTTTTTTTTTGGGAGTCAAGCCACAATACATGATAAAAAAACATTCAGTTTTTTGGCACAATTTAAGGACAAAATATATGATAATAATATCTAGTTTGTAGACGCAATTAATTAAGGACTAATAGTTTTAATTTTAGAGGGAATTAATAGATTAATGTGGTGGTGGAGAGAAATTAGGAATAAATAGGGAATATCCAAAATCGCGAGTGAAAGAGAATCAATCCATCTCTTCCGTAACCCGGCCTTGTACGGTACCATGAAGGTCAAAAATTAAATATTAAATATTAAATAGAGGAGTAGGTAACAACTCCATTTATTGTCACAAATATCGTATGGGTGGTGAGACGAAAATGCCCATCACATTCATTTATTAAGTGTAGTGAATTTACACTAATACCTTTTTTCTTTTTCTTTTTTGTGATTTGTTTATTTTACCTAAAGTATATATATATATAGTTCATGTTGAAACAAATTTTTAAGTAAATTAAAATTAAAAGATTCACGTCATTTCGATTTGTTTCGTGTTCAATCATGCATGTTCGGAACGAATTACATGTTGTGTCTAAAATTATTGTCCTTAAATTAAATAAATGGTATAAAGATCAAACATATTTGGATACATAAGTATTATATAGTATATTCTTTTGATCGTTTACTTAAAAAACTTTGTATTATTGGGACGGTGAGGAGTGTAATGGCATATATAGAATAGATATTACATTTGGCCTTCAAGTTCTGTTCCGGATAAACTAAAATTATCTTGTAATTAAAAATTAAATACTATCTTAATTATCAAATTATCGATGTCAAGATCTTTTAAGAAGCAAAGAAATCGAACTCATAGTACATTTTTGATAACATAAAGAAATGTTATGTAAATAAGTAATTATTAAATATCATATTTTGACATCCAAATTAACAGGCATAAAGCAACAAATTTAATGGCTTCTGAACTTGATCGATTGTTTTTTTTTAAGAAATGAGTAGACGCTATCCGCTTCGTTTATTTTATTTAGAAATAAACTTAGCTAGAAATGTAAATCAACTAAGATTCGAACTTGGGTCTCGGTTACTAACCACCAAACCCTTTGCCGTGAATCAACTAGGATTCGAACTCGATCGATTGTGATGTTATATATTCTGGGTAGAGGAAAATATATATAGAGAATGATTGCATCTTACAATAGTGTCGTCATCTGATCCACATGAGACATTCTTTTAAGGGTTGGTTCTGGGTCACAAGATTGATGCAATTAATATCATCATGCCTCCACAAGATATGCGCTAAGAACATGATTTAAACATGTCTACAATCCCCTGGGGCTTCTAATATCATCTGTTCCCCATGATGTTTTGTCTCACTACTCATTTCTCTTTGGTTGTTGGAACATCCATGCATGCAAACTCCCATTTATATATATATATATATATATATATATATATATATATATATATATATATATATATATATATATATATATATATATATAGAGCTATTAATTAATTGTCATGTTAAGATGTTATATATTCTTAGTTAATTAATTAACTTGCATATTTTTTGTCACTCATAGCTAGCCTTTTAGCATAATTTACATCAAATTAAAATCACATATATAGGAGATGGAAATGCCTATTAATTGGTGTGTATATATATATATATATATATATATATATATATATATATATATATATATATATATATATATATATATATATATATATATGCATAACATATACAATAATAGATAAAGCTAATTATTACCTTTTTTTTAAAATATATAAACAGGGAGAATTAATTTGATTTGTGCTATGTTCTTAATTTGTAGAGTCCTTACAAAATCGACTCGAAAAACACATATAGTATAAAAAAATCTAGAAAATTCCAGGGGTTCACCCTTGTTAATTTGACTAGTTCTTTGGCGATTTCTTGTTGTGCACATGCATTACCAAAGTAAGCATTTTTTTTCCCCTTTCCTAATTTTGACCAACCTGGCCTATCACACCATTTGGGAGCTTAATTAATTGATTAATTTGGATAAGAGACCCTAGCTAGTTAGCTGGTCAAAGATAGGTTGGAAATTGTTTCTCCACAAATAGTAATTAAGTATGTAGCCTTTATTTTCCTTTTCTTTAACCTTTAATCCTATATATATAGAGAGAGAGTTTGTTCACTTTGTTATTAGGTTTTATCTATATATCTAATTAATCATCTTCCTTGCATTTGCCATTGTAAGATATGCAAGAACATGCAATATATATACTAGCCTGAGTGTACACTCCTCATTAATTAACTTCTTTTATTAGATGTAGTTACAAGCAATTAATTGAATTTTCTCACCTTTTCTTTATATATGGTTTCACATGTCACAAGATTAGCAGGTGGACTTTTCACATTGTTTTACACTTTTTTTTTAAATAAAGAAACTACCATTGTAGGCAATTATGATACATCATCAAATGTCTTGCATGTAATTAAACATGCATCACATGCAATGTTCATTAAAAGAGATATATTTGGTCTAAGAAATAATTAATTAGTCGGCGACAAACGATATAGTATATATAATAACTACAACTGAAAAGCTGTAACTCTATTATATTTCTTTTTCATGCTACTCCAGCAATAATCATTGACAAATACAGTTGATGATCGATGAATCAGATCTCAATTTCGTATTATTTAGGTGTATATTAAGTTTGAAAAGTTAAGCAACTAATCAACTATATCATAGATGTAAATTAATCTTTTAAGTTATTAATTACATTTTCTGATGCATTTTTGAGGCATCTATAATTTCCGTAATTTTCACTAAACTATATATCAACACCATTATCGTAATTTCGGTGACAAAACAATCTCGAGGGCACCGTTGTAATTCCAATAAAGAACGAGGACATTTTCGGGAAATGATCGGACACGTGTCTTCGTTTTAGATCGAACTTGCACGCCCGTACGGAGCCGCGCTGACGTGGAATTCCACCGCTACGTCCCATTTGCGGGCGGGCCCCACATCGAACCCCTGCTCATTGGTCGGTCCCTGTGGGTCCACCCTTTTGTCGTAGGCTCGGTCCACAATCACCACCTACACCGTAAAAAGCTTCCATTAACTAATCCTCCATCTAAAAAATGGACGGTTCCGATTCACTCGGAGTTGCATTGACGAGCCCACAGCGAACGGCCTGCGATCTGATGTTCCGCAGGGGTAATTTAATAATCACCTTGATCGGATTATGCAGTTCCACGTGTACTTTAAAATCGTGCGAGTTTTACTCAACACGCTCCGCAGGAACATTGTATTGCTGCCGAGTCATTCGCCCCCGACACCACCACGTGTCAACCGCGTAGATGAGTTGTGTTGCACCTCTCGTGCTCTTATCTTATCCCCTCGCCGCCCATTTAATCAAATCACGTCCCTCCACGTGTCGTGACGGTATAGCCTAAGGAGGGGATGGGGATCATTATACCGCTACGGAGCGGTCAAAGCGAGGCTGATCCAATCCAAACTCGTAGATTCCATCACCGTCGCTACGATCATTGCAACTACATGACATAGCGCATTAATTGGGCTAAAATGTAAAAGTACCACTCAACTATAGATTATTTGCAATTGGGTCCCTAAATTAAATTTGTTGATCTAATTAAACCCTACTTTAGTAGTACTACTCAATGTTAATGCCTTAATGGGGTTGTTGTAATTTTCAAAAAAAAAAAAAAAATCTTTTACTATCTCATAAGATATTTGGTAATTTTGTTTAAATCAAACTTAACCTCTCTACACAATAAAAAAAAAAAAAGGATAATAATACATATATTCGGAGGATTCTGATATTTTTGAAAAATTACAAATTTTATTAGTGAAAAAAAAAAAACAATAACAATAACGAAAGCATCAAATTAGAGTACTATTTATCTTTTAGGCTCAAAATCTAAGTTTTCTATGTTCCATTATAAAAAAACAAAAATTAAATTTTTATTTATCAAACACTTGATAAAAATTGTTACTGTCAAAAACACCATAAAAACTAAGCCAAACAGATTCCAGATCATGTTATAGATGCATAATAATGCTATGTTTTAACGGATTAATCATAACTGTTCGTTCTTATTTAAAATTTTTTTAATTAAATGAGCATATCTGTTCATAGAAAATATAGGGAGTGTTTTTTTATTCCTTTTTGATTCCGTTTGTCATTATTGGAATTTCTATACACTTTTATATATATAGTATAAATATATAAATACTTGTATAAATATATATCAACATTCATATATCAACATTCACAGTACTCACATAAAACAAATCACGTACCAACCGCGACTAGGGATTTCAATAGAAATGGATACCAAAATTTTATCCAAATCCGAATCCGAGTAAAGTGGATTTATTCGATACTAAATGAATATAGTTTCAGATATGGATATATATCAAAAACATAAACTACTTGATGGATTTGAATTCGGACATGAATTTTGATTGTATCCGACAGAACTCGAACCAGTTCCCCTCCTCTCCGAATTTATTTTACATTATATATAATATATACATAAAAATATTTGAATTTGTATTTAAAAATTTAGATTTAATATAATATATTTTGAAAATATTGAAAAGAAAAATAATTGTTTCAAAGTTCGGATTTTTATGTTCCGGCTCGGATTCGGATTTCGAATATTTGATGCGGTTTGGATTTGGATATGAATTTTTAAAATTTATCGACTCAAATTTAAATTTAAAATTTAAAATTTGAACTTAGATTGAGGTTCGAATTTTTTAAAATTTCGTTCCGAATCCAACCCGTTAACATCCCTAGCTGCCACAATCCATACTACAATTTTTTTAAAAATTCTTCTGAATTTTTTTATTTGTTTTACATGTCCTCGTTATTTGATAAAGTTGACCACTTATAATTAGAATAACAATGTGACCTTTTATATGTATATAAGAAAAACAATGTGACCTTATAATTTCTCAAAAAAACAATGTGACCTTATATATATATATATATATATATATATATATAGAGAGAGAGAGAGAGAGAGAGAGAGAGAGAGAGAGAGAGAGAGAGAGAGAGGTTCTAGGAATTTAAGTCTTATTACTTGAATTTTCAAGTCTAAGGGCACAAATTTTTTGACTATGAACAGTTAATTGGTAGGACTAGTTGCATGTGTATGGTTCTTATCCAAAAGATTAATTATTTGTATTACTAAAACTTTTTCCATTACACATGTAGCAGTGTTGTTCGGAAAATTTTGATTAGAAATAACTAAAAAAGTTTTATTGATGTTTCCTCAATAATTTTATATATATATATATATAATAAAAAATCAAATGTTTCAATTCACATTACATTTTCTTCTTTTTACATATTAAAATTTCATATTGTCACGAAATAATAGGCTTTTATTTGTCAAATAAAACTCACTTAATTGTAATTCAGAAAAAAGGAGAGAAATTATTTCAAATTAACTATTCAATACAAAATCACTATCGACCTGTAATATTTCCGTTATTATAATAAGCATTTAACTTGATTTGTTGAGCATTACTGATCACAAAAATGCCACTTTATTGTAGTTGCGACAGTTTTTAGAGATAAATAATTATTTTACACAACCAAAATTTTCTCCTTAATTTGGTAGTGAAAGATCCTAGAAATTACAAATTTGAAAAGCGACTTATGAGTCTCCACATAAGTACAATTTAATTTGTTGACTATAGCCCTGTATATGGAAGAGTTTGTAGACTAACAATTTCTCACAGCATATATATAGTTTGAGTGTATGATAATTAGTCACCTTTTGTGTTATTTAATTAAAGGATAAATTTCAAATACCACACTTGTGGTCTCGCACGTTATCAAGAAATATATATATAGTGTCCTGTACGTGTTTTATTTTTATGTTAGTTTTTTCGTTAATATTTTGTTAAATTATATATGAAAAACTTCATATGCTTTATTTAGGTTTATCAAATATTCACTTTAGTATTTCTTAATTAGTTTAAACTTTATCACTAATTTACCGAAAAAAAATAGTGAAATCGATAATAAAAATATAAAAATACAACCATAGAATACTAAATTGATATGTACTTTGAACCACATGGCCTTAAAATGAGAACGTTGGAAGCCAAGGGGGGTGGTATTTGAAGTTTTTTTTTTTAATTAAATAATGCAACTACTAATTAATGAGACTATTTTGATTCTTCGCACCATGCATATATACGTACGCATCTAGAAGAGTTTGGTACTTCACCCAAATCAATGGTGATATTAATTGATAATGGTTGAATATATTAATGATGCAATTTCTTTTTCGTACAATGATAAAAAGGATATATAAGGAGACTTTTAGTCATATCAAATGAGACAATTAATTAAGAAATAATTAGAACTCGTACAAGCACTCATTAGTGGAATTTTTAAGTGGAAAATCACTTTTTCTCTACTTGACGTGTGAACTTGATCGTATGCCACGTAAACACTCTTTTAAGTCCTCGTCAACTCATATGCTTTTGAACGACGAGAGCTTAATTTTCCTAATCAATTATTAATTAACGACCTGCATTTAATGGTAGTTTAATTAATTAATTAATTAGATACCTAACTATAGTTAGGTATATATTATATATACACATTTACTCTGTATATATATGTTTGGTGGACGAGCATGGAATTTTGACCATTCAAAAGTTGATGCTGATTTTTGTACGGCATGAATTATTATATTAATTACCAGGTCAAAAATAGACGATGGAGCGTAATCAAACTGTCTTGTGTAATTCGATTCCAATTAGGAAACTCAAAAAGAAAAAAAAAAAAAATTAAGAAAAAGAAGAAACCCTTCATAATTAAGTTTTGAGTTAAAGCTTTAAAACGTGTTATTTAAAAAACTAAATCTAAGTTTTATATCATGAGATATTTAACTCCAAATTTTTATTGACATTCTTTTTAGTATTACATACATTTTGCACAAATAAGTGTAAATTTACCAACAATATATATAAAATACCGTTTTAAAAAGAAAATCAAGAAAATGTACTTAATTTGGAAACTAGTTGTATATTATATAAAACAAAAAAAAGGGTTGAATTAAAATAATTGAATTATCAATAAATAAACGTTCTTTAATTCACGTCGAATTTGAATTTTAATTAGTGACCCAACTGTTAACATTAGAGGGTGACCCAACTGTATATATATATATATATATTTTTTTTTTTTTCATCCTTTGAGGCGCGATCACCCACGTATGAATTAATTCTTATCGTCTAACTGTTTTATGAAGCGCCTACTCTCAAAAAAAAAAAAAAAAATAATTAGTGTTTAAATATTCTGCATACTAGTCAGAATCACGTGCATGCATGGTCAGAATAATTGACTAAAAAGCACCAATTTTTGGCTTTTCCTTTCCCCAAAAGTTGTAGAACCAAACATAAATGTGGAGTTGTAATGCATTAATTAGCTAGGGTGCACAAAGTTTTGATAACAAATTTGTCACCATACTAATTAGAGTTATGGGGAATTAATTAATTCTCACCCTATATAGCTAAACCTGTGATATATATTATATATGTTGCATTCTCAAGCAAGTGCTTGCCCCAACAATACAACATAGATGGACCAAATTAATGTACCATTTTAGAGATCAATTGTATATTATTCCAAAAAAAGATTTTCGCGCTCGATCAATTAGATTAAGATTTATTCCTCAACTATACGTTTTACATCTGCTATTTTTCATCTTACTTTTTTATTCGTACGTTAGTTAACTGATCTCCACCATGCATATGATCGAACAAAGAATATAGTTAAGAATAGGCCCAGCGCAAATAATAATTTTTCCTAAAATTAACCCAACAAGTGTAGTTCTTATAAGATTCGTATTTCCATTTCAATTGCAAGGGAGAAACAAATTAAGAAGTTGAATATTGTAGCCTAGGTTAATTTGTTGTCAATGTGATTAGAACTTTCATAGGTTAAACCAAAATGTCTCATAGTGAAACGAACCAATTAGTTACATTACCTCTTCTTTAATTCCTAGCTTTGTTTTGTGCCTTATATATGTATATATATATATATGGCTCATAATATTCATAGACATGAGACATAATATCATTATACATAGGCCTACTCTTCATTTTGATTATCACTGGCTAATTAATCAGGACCGTTCAAAATATATATTCAAAATTTCAGATTTAAGGATCGTCTTAGTAATGCTTGTAATAGGGAAAAACAAGTATCATGGGATGCGTCGACTACCACCGCTACTTAATTTCTACAAAATAAGTAACATCCGATGATGAGCGACGCATGAAATGTGTGTGCTAATTTTGGCTCCTCTTGTAGTTAATTGATCGCATGATAAATAATTAATTTCAGACATGTTATATATGTGATTCAGAACATTATTAAGTATTAAATGCATCTTAATCATATATACTATTTTTCCTTTCGTGGCGTGTGGACTCGATCGCAACAGTACTTCTCTAGCTAGCTAGTCATGTGGGCGTAACGCAAAATTTCAAATTTATTGAGTCCACATTTTAATCTGACATAACTTGATGTGACGTGTCGCACTTCACTTAATCTAGAATGGTCCAACTTTTGGTCCAAGAAAAATTATGGCCCAAGGTTTAATTTGATCCATAATTAGTGATTAGATCGACTAATGTTGACTACAGTTATCAGCATTTTGAATTAAATTTAGTAAATTCAAAAATTTTAAAGGATTTGGAAAAAAAAGAAGCTATATATCGAGTATTTGAATTAATTGTCTGATTAGTTCAAATAGTTGTTCCTACAGTTTTAATCAATATTTATATATTATTCGACCTGCATGCTATTCGAGACTATGTAATGTTATATATTAATTATTCACACTAACCAATTTTTCTTTTTTTCCCCCCTTATGTGCATGTAAATTAGGATTGTGAAATGTGAATAATATCATTTATCCATCCTTAAGACGTCGACATATAGTTAATTAAGAGTTGAATTAAAATATATGAATATAGTAATTAAACAGGACCAAACAAAACCATTATAATGAGACAAAGAGCTATGAATACCAACCACTATATATATATGTCGCCTTATAAAAGCTATATATAATACGAGTAAATAAAGCAATGGGAACACAAAGACTCGCCCGGATCTTTGTTGAAAACAAGTAATTAATCCCAATTAATGCATGACTTTTGAAAAGCACTTAACAATTAATGGAAGCGCTTCCTGTAACTAGCCAAGAAAGCCAAAAGCAGTTCTTGCTCCTTAACTTGCATTTATCAGCGAATCGAAAAATGGATCAAATAGTAGTGAAATCCGTTTGTACGTGGATGAATACAAATTCAAATATTGAATGAATACTAACTTAATTTGGAAAGAATATTTTTCACTTTTAGTACAAATGTACGAAACCGAATCGAATGGCTAGCTATAAGTGGAGCAATTTTTCGAGCGACAAATCTTCTGCTGCAAATGTTTCCGGAAGAAACTTTTCATATCTACTCAGATTCAGCACCCATCATCAAACCCTTGCACCTTAGGAGCTATCATTCAGGTTCGCTAGCAGATGAAGCTCGAACAAGTATCATGGATCTTCGGACTTTTTTAGAAAGTTCCAAGCAATTTAGCTACGGCCGGATGGTCTTCAAGATATTCTAAAAATACTGTAGTTGCAGATCGATTGGCTAAATGGGGGCTCTCTAGCAACAAATTGTCGTTTTGGTCTTCCGTAGATGACTTTTCTCAAGATGTACGTACCTCACGATTAATAAATAAATTCGCCTTAGGGCGTGTTTTCCCCTCAAAAAAAAAAAAACCTCTTCTAATTCCCATTGTCGATCTAATCCAAAATATGATCAACAATTTTATCATCAAACAAAACCTAAAACTACAAATAAGTAGTCAATTTTGGTGATCTCACAGGTGGCTCGTGCTTTCCGATCGAGTCACAAGTCCAACCCAATAAGGAAACAATAAAAGACTCAGATCAAGTTTCTAACTTGAGTTCAAACGACAATTAAGCTGCTTAATATGACCTGATTAATAATTGGAACTAGCTAGAAGATTTAATTCTTATTGCTGTTATGTATACATCTCAATCAATCACTTCGTTTAGGTTCTTTTGTCTGATTATAAGTTTATATATATGCACATATACTTACACATCGCACTACTTGTAAGGTGAGTACAATTAGGCCATTTCTTTGGCTAGTTATTTACTGTATCTCAATTTAAAGCAAGAATATATAGCTGCTATTAATGTCACACCATAGTACTGCGTTGAAATTCATTTGTGAGGTGATCAACACGCGATAAGAATATATATAATAGAACCGAAGAATATGTGATGTATCAAGTTCGGTGTATATATATATGTACCATATATGCACATACAGGTGTTGTCGCATTTGATCACATAATTTTCTAAAGTCAAGAAATTAAAATTGGTACCATGCAACTTGTTCTAGTATTTTTTTTTTTTTCGATTAAATAGGGATATACCCTATTTGACGGTCTAGTACTTTCGATGGAAATGACTTCCGTGTAATGAATCCTATTTTTCTCGCTTGTACTCTCCCTAAAGCATCACTATCGACGGACCAACATGTTCAATTTGAACTCTCGCGTGCGATTGATTGATAGAGTCGCGCACGGGATAATGACTAAAAGAGATGAGGGTTGAGATTTATACTTAACCCAAATCTACGATCTCTCAAGCGTTTTAGCTACTTTAATTGCATATATGGGTGATGATCAGTAGTTTTACCATACATGATCCTCAATATTGGGGTTTGATTACGTGGAAAAGGAGTTGTTAGGTACTTAGATATATATAAGTTCTAACTAAAACACATTCCCTCTAGTAAAATTTTGTGAGTGATCATGTCATGGGCTATAGTTCAAATTAGAGATAAAGGTGGTTTAATTAATTCTATATAATTTTGTTTTGTTTGAGAACGCATTATTGGTTCCATATTGAGTGGCCCAAATCAAATCAAACCATCACCATCCCCACCCAGCTAGCTAGAATGTCCAAACCTAGCTAACCCCACATAAGACCCCCAATTGCGACTCTCAATATATAGGGAAATTAATATATACCTCAGTCAAAAATATATCCTCACTTACTAGTACCATGCAGTACCCTTTTAATGAACATGCAATGTCAAACCATGCATGCATGATCTACCTCTATATATATATAGAGAGAGAGAGAGAGATATGCACACATACAAATACCACAAACTTAAATTTCAAGTGCCATATATGGATTCAAGGAGCATGAGCATGGAGAGAGGAGGGGGGGATCAGGAGAAGAGCTCGGAGAAACACGCCGTGCCGCGAGGCTACGTCCCGGTGCTCGTGGGATCGGAGAAGGAGATGGAGAGGTTCTTGTTGCGGGTCGAGCTCTTCAAGCACCCCTCTATCATGGTTTTGCTCGAAATGGCGGCGCAAGAGTTCGGTTATAATCAAAAAGGGATACTCAAAATACCCTGTGATGTAAAACACTTCAAGCTTGTTCTTGATCAAGTGCTTTCAAAGCGCACAGTACTGTAACTAGTTCCAAGTTTTTTTTGTTTTTCTAATCTCCTTTTATTTTTTTTTTTTCTTTTGAAATTAAGGTGTTAATTAGTATGTAGCTTAAGCCTTAATATTCTCTTTTAAATCCATGTACATGCATGGTTTCACTACACTTCTAAATATGTAATCTCTCTCTTACCAGAGTTTAAATTTTCTTGCATGTTTAGTTGTATATATGCCCATGCATCTATAAAATGAGCACAATATTATAGTGAACATATTTAACATTGCCATATTATGAACTTCTTAATTTGTGTGTAATATACTTTAGATTTTTTTTGTATATATATATAGGTCCCAGCGAATTTGTTGTTTATGGAATATTTGAATGGAACTTCTTTGGACATCAATTAATTTGTTATAATTTATATATGGAATTAAATAAATCGAATGGAACAAACTTATCTGTGTTAATTAATTTTACAGGGGTATATATGTTAATTAATAGCTCTTATTATAAAGTTTTATCCATAATAAATTTAATTAGTTTAAGAGGGGGTTTCGTTATTTAGAAAAGCGTGCGTGAAAACTTTTTTTTTTTTTTTTGAGAAAAAAGGTTTTTGTGAAAAATGATATTTTCCGTAATTTTTATTTTTCATATAAAAAATTCAAAATAACAAAAACACTATTTTAGCATAAAAATTTAGATTTTTTTTTTTTAAGAAAAACTACTTCATACCGGAGAAAAGTACTCATTAAGTGCGAAACCTATTTTCTAAAATATTTTTCAGAAAAAAAAAAAAACAAGGGTCAAGCAGGTAAAAAGGTGTGCAAAGTCAACGAAGTGTACGATTTGGAAAAAAGGTACAAACGGGTCAAAATGGGTTGGTTTTAAATATTTAATTACTTGCCCATAAAGGACATATGTATATATGTTCGTGTATATATTTATATATATATATAGATATAGAAGGTTCCTAGAATAGTCAAATTACAATGCTATTTTAGCAAAATTAATTAGTAGCATCTTTTTATTAAACATACCCTGTCATTTTTTGATATAAGATTTTATTATTATTATTATTATTCATTCTCATAAATGGATTAGATCTCAATGTTTGTTAGTTAGGTTTCGTTTTGAGATTGCAGTAGTAGTATGTTAAGGTGCAATAAAAAAATATCCTATTTGTACCATAGATCGTAAAAATTTACTTATGGTACACCTTTAATACGCAGGCAAATTTTTATTTTATATAATATTTTTTTCCCGACTCCTTTTAAGAGGTGGGCCATGGGCCACAGGCTTATTTTAGATGGGCTCTTGTGCATGGGCTTCTCCGCGGAATCTACGATCTAAGTAGGACTTGGGTTTTCGATGGTGAATGATCGTGCCCTAAGTAGGAATAGGCACCGTTTGGTTAGGGAATAGGAATAGGAATAGGCACTTATCCCCCCTTTATATCCAAACGCTAATTTTTTATCCGAGAATAATAGTTCTCGGTTATCCCTACCAACACATTCATTTTCTATATAAAACTATACTTATCCTCAGAAACAACTTAATTTTCATCCAAACGTTATTTTTCTTATCCCCATACTTGTACCTATCCCTGTAATAGCTAGTTCTTGCCTATACCGGAACCAAAAAATACCTTAGGAATAGGGTTTGTTTGGATTCCGAAATAAGTTATCTCTTGTAGTACGTAGCTCATGTATATGAAGTTTTTTTTTTTTTTTTTTTTTACATTCGGAAGTGTTTCATTACAGTTCTTTGTACGATTTTATTTATTGAGAATGATAATTGGAATATATTGGAAAAAACAATCGTGCCCTGACTTATATATAACATATACGATCCATTTGGTTCGTGCGTGTCATATATGTAGCATTATTAATTGGTTATCTCAACATAATTGATAATTTGATATCTGTTTTTCAGATTTCTACTAATATAGTATTACTTCATTTAGTTCAGTGTAGTAATTTAATTTCGGATTACTGCGTATATATCAGATTCTTTTGTTTGATTCATCTTATATATTTAAGTAATACATGTAGTAATCTATACATAAAGGTATATATCTAGCTACATGTATTAGATAAGATATTGCACTACATATTAAGTACAACTTTGTAATAAGTAAAAGTGACATCTCAAATATAGTATTGCCTCATCAATAATATAAGGACATTAAATTAAGTGTTTAATTATATATGACCAATAATAGATGCAACAAAATATATCCTTAATTAGATTATCCCAATAATATAATAACAACATTTTTTAAGGAGTCAGCTCAATAATGCACAAAAAAATCCAAAACTCTCAAGGTTGGTCAATGAAAGAACTTAACTATGATCCCTAATTCCAACTAAAAATAGTAAATTCTTTCTCTTTCTCTAGTTTTTAAATTCAAACACAATGTTGTGATCGATTGAGATTAATTAATTATAATTTGTTGCATGCAATTCGAATGAGCATTTTCAAATTCCTGCTTCTTGTTTCATTAATCAATCCATACTATCTTTTAATCAAGCAACTTTTACCATCAAAATTTAGGTTTTATTGTTCAAAATCCAAAATGCAAAGGAGCCATGCATAGAGGTCAATGCAAGCCTATCTATATATCTTATCCCTAGCTTTTTAAATATGTCACAATTGTGGTCATTTGTGTATAAGCTTCACCAAGAAGGCTAGGGCTTCTCCCAGAAGCTCTAAGAGGAGGGGGTAAGAGCTCATCATGGCTTGGAAGGAGATGTCTCCGAGAGGCTACGTGCCGATGCTCGTAGGGCGGGGGAAGGAGAGGGAGAGGGTTTTAGTGCACACCAACCTCTTCAAACACCCTTGCTTTGTAGTTTTGCTCGAGATGGCCGCGGAGGAGTTCGGTTACGACCAACGCGGGATCCTTCGAATCCCCTGCAGCGTCGAGCTCTTCCTTTCGGTGATTAATGTGGTCGAGATGGCGAAATCGTGACATTCCATGCTCTCTTTCTCTCCTTACCTGTTTTTCGAATTCTCTTTTAGTTTGTTCTCTTACTCTTTCTTTTCTAGGTGTATTGCATGCTTGGTAGAATAATACTCAAATTTCAAATGCAAAAAGTTTTGGTAACATTCCTCTTTTTCTATTTATTTATCTTTTGATCCTTGTATATATATAAATAATGATCAAGATACAGTGTTTGGAAAATGGTTCATAAGCATGATCATAAACAACATTTGTGTTAGCAATTGCTATAAGTTTTATAGCATTCTCTTATTGTACATATACAATGGAGATCCAAAACTAGGGTGTTAATGCATTGCAAATTCGTGTCGAATGGGGGTTACCACAATTAATTATGTAAATCCAACAATATATATCCACAGCTCTTTTTTTTTTCTTTTTTCTTTTTTTTTTTAAGGGTAGTGCGATGAACCAAACTAAACTAGCTCATGTCGAAATTGAATTTAAATAGGATCAAATGGAGACCATAAATTAATGATCATCAACCTAGACACAAGGCCAATGCTAAACATTAATTGATCATATATGCTATATATGCACGCACAATGATATAAAGCAATAATAGACCCATAGACATGGCTATATATATGGGGGAGGTTTAATGGACCAAACAATAAATAAAACACAGTTCTTTTCGGGCTGGTTTCGAACTCGGATTTTGCGAAGAGATAGATGTTTAGAGCCCGACTCGAACCGCCTCGGCCTAAATTTGGCGTGGATTGGATCCGACTCGAACCTAATCAGGTTCCGAACTCGACCAAAATCAAGCTGGGGGGGTCACCACCCTGGTTCGACTTTTAATCGATCACATGCATAATTTTTCTATTTTGTATCAAGCTTTAAAGGAGTGTTACGTACCTGCGACATTTGTCTCGAAAAAGAAAGAGATCTAGAGAAGAAAAAATAAATAAATAAAAACAGATGCCAAAAACATCAAAATGCGACATTACCTAAAAAAAATACTTTAAAGTTCCTAAATGGCACGACAAAACATGACTCGATCGTTACTAGCAAATTATATATGTTTCTGAACGTTTATGGTCAAATTATATATGGACATTTAAATAATTAAGCCAAGCTAATGTTAATTATTATTATTGGACATGTGTACAAAGTAATATAAATTTTGTGAACTCAAATTTCCACCCTGTTATTAATTACCTTGAACTTTGGCTACTGTAACTTAATGCACATTACATTAATTATATTATTTATGAAACTATTGTGTGGTTAATTACTCTAAACTATGCTAACAAAAAGAAGAAGAAAAAAAAAAAGAATGATAAAAGATATATATGGGGTAGGTGAACTGTTTCTCTTCTTCAACTATCAAATTGCATGCACCAAACCATTTTTTGGTAACGTTTTTTTTTCCCATTGACACCAACATGTACATACTATTTTAAGATTAGTTTCGAACACTTTTTTCCATGTGATATTTAAAGTTCTCATAAATGGGGTTCGGTCAATGAATACAATTACAACACAACATGGTTTCATGTCACATTGATCACATCGAGCTCTTAGTCCTAGTAATTAATTGCCATTGATTTCAAACCAAAAGATTTTTTGTTAAGCATTAAATGTAACTTAATTTGAACCTATTACAAATGAATGGCTCTTTGATACTTGAAATGTTTAAGTACCTTTAATTTCAACATTAATGAAAAGAGAAAAATACATGTTAGTGGGAGAACAATAAATTGGAAAGCGACCAATTTGGTGTACTTGCACCTTCATCAATTTTTGCGGACCTAACTCAAAAGAGACCCTTAGCTTCCTCGTTGACAAATATGTTACAAATTGATATTAACAGAGCTGATTTTATTATTTACAAACTACTTTATCTCTGACTGCAGCAAGATTTGTACTCTATCTAACGTTATTGATAAAATGAAGTTACGAAAAAGATATGTGATATACTTCAGCTTCCATGATCGAGAAAATATAAAGATGACCGACTCATTACGATTTGCGGAACACAATATTACATACAGGAACAAACAAAATATTTTTTCCAACGTATTTTCTCCTTGCATGTAACGCAATCTCTCTGTAATCCCAAACGAATTAAACGTCAGATAATACGACTACATATATATATTTATTCATTTAATTTAATTAGAATTTACTATTGATGGTTACATCAAAAATGATTCTCTAGTAGGATGTGTCTCATTTTCCTTAAATGTTTATAGTTGGATGTTGTTGTCTACAACAGCTGGATAGGGTGAAAGAGGAGTTTGGACTCTTTTATGGCATACTTATATTGTTTTTAACTTGTTTTTTTTCTATGATTTTACATCATTCAACTTCATTAATAAATTCATCAGAGTTTTATTATTTCACTCTTCCACGACTCTCTTTATAAGTTTACTCATTTATTGCTCATTAAACAAGAGAAAAGGACACAGTAGACCAAGTTTTTATATTTTTAATTACCTTACGAAAATTATATTATCCACAGTAAATAATATATAAACATAAAAATTTACGGAGATCGCGAAACAACAAGCTTTACAAACAAAAACAAAACAAAAAAAAAATATTTTATTTATCCCAAATTTTACTTTGGAATTATTGCGTGAATGTAAGATATATATATTTTTTAATGGGATGTTATTAAACTCTATTAATTAATTTCGTTACTTATTTTTTTATTAATTAATTAATTAATTATGATCGAGCCCACGACCATTGTGGAGTGTAGCAGTTGCTCACGCGCGTTTATATTAATTAATTAATTAATTAATTAATTAGAATAGAAGAGAACAACATCATCGAGCATTAATAGCTCGCCACGTGGAAAATGGAGGTGGGCCCACCGTGTATTTAATGGTGATGTGGATGTGTCCATCAAACGAGGGCATTTTCCTTTTACATAATTTATTTATATAGAGGTTCGTGTCGTTTAAATGGAATGGTCTCAATTAATTATATTAAAAATTAATTATTAGATCAATTATATTCAACAATCTTAATTAATTATATTAAAAAAAATAGTAATTAGATTAATTACATTCAACGATAAAGAACAAGAAAGAATAGTATATATTCTTAGTCCACGTTTATTATGAGCAATTTTATGATATATCAATCATACTACGTTATTTATCAACAATTAAATTTTTTAAAAGAATATAAATAAAATATTTTTTAATAATTATAATAGAATGATTGAATTAAAAATAAAATAATTTGATTGATTAGTAATACCATATTAACAATAAAACTCAATTAACTTTTTTTTTTTGTGGGGTATGTGTGTTAATGTGTCTACTTAGCTGGAATCTATGTCAGGCTTAATCACAAAGATTCCGTCTCGAAGTATGTGGAGGCATATGCATGCAGCTTACGTTTTCGAACTGGCAAGAGGGCTTGATGGTTTAGGTCACGTTTGTCAAGTGGATACCAGGCAATGAACTACAATCGGTGATCCGTGCCATTGCTTTCTCAGACGCTTTAAGGACCATTGGCAGATTTAACAACAGCCGACAATTACAATGGCCAACGATCCGACACCATGATCGAATGAAATTACAATTTTGCCCTCCCTTTCATCAGAATTAAGAGCGCCCCTACAGTACAAGGCCTGATCAAATGCACTAATTAAAATCCAAGTTAAATATTCATCAACCAATCAAAAAGAACAAACCATCCATGCAACGATGCATGGCGACAACAAATTAAAGGAACTTTAGAGACATTAATTCAAAATAGTTTTTTTTTTTTTTAAAAAAAAAAAGAAGGAAAAATTAAGTAGTGATTATCCTAAAACGAAAGAATTAATTACCCTTTTCTATAAACTCCAAAACAATTAAATCTCTCCTTTATATTGGTCCTTTACAAAAATTCAAAAAAAAAAAAAAATTGAGAACTATCAACTGTTACATTAACCTATCATCTATATATATATATTATATATATTAATGATTTATACATGCATTTTTATTGGAACATCGATCAAACACACAAAAAGAATCTGCATGCGCGCAGGCTCATATGAGTGAGGCTCAAACAAAGGACTAGCAAGCTAGCTCAGTCGGTTTCGTCGGCGGCGGCGGCGAAATTGAGGTCGATCCGCGGCTTCTTCTGCGGGGGCGGGGCGGCGGAGAGCGCGGGCACGTGCGAGTCGCACCGCGGGCACCGGGGATCGGCGCTGGCAATGAGCACGTAGGTCAGGCACGCCGGGCAGGCGGCGGCCCGCATCTCCGTATTCGTATCTCGCCGCGGGGATTGGCGGTGCCTCGGAGAGGGCGAGGCGGTGGATGTGGTGGCGGAAGAGGGCGAGGGGGACGCGGAGCCCATACGGTTGTTGGCGGCGGCGGTGGCGGCGCGCTCGAGGGCGCTGCGCACCTTGTCGAGCGTGCACACGCTGCTCGGGAATGCAGCGGCGGCGGCGGCGGAGTCGACGGAGGGGGAGAAAAGGTTGAAATCGGCGGCGGCGGCGGCGGCGGAGTATGGAGGAGGGAAGTTGAGGTCATGGACGTGGCGAGGAGTAAGAAAAGTCCGACCTGACTGAAATAATAATAATAATAATATTAGCTCGACATAATTCGAACCCACCTTCTTATATTCTGCTGCTACTACTACTGATACAAAGTTGCAGGACATAAAACAACCAATATTTCTAAATTTGACCTTTGTATATAATAATAATAATATTACTGGCGTAAAATTTTCATGCAAATTCTATTTTTATTTAATAAAAATTGGCTCAAATATTTGATCATTTTAGAAGTTCTAATTGGACTAAAATTATCTATTGTTCAGAATTTTCTAAGACTTATTTGTTATTTAAATGACAAACACAAAAGTAAGAGAAAGGATAAGGATTCTTTTAATCATTTTTTAAAATATATATAAAACAAAAAGGTAGGAATTTGTGAAGGATCGAAGCATGAGATCCTGCTTTATAATAAATTAACTAATCCCATGTTTTTCAATTAATAAAAAAAATTACTGATACTTTTGTACAATATCCGAAAAAGATAAATATAAATTCCTTTTTAAGGAATCTTACTACAAATTGCAAAATTAAAATTTAAAATTCAACCATCAAAATGATGAAACAACAAAGGGAATTTTCAAACTTACGAAAATTTCTCATGGTAACTAATTAAAAGGAAAAAAAAATCCAATTTTGAGCTAGAGCAAAATAGAATTTCACGTACCAAATCCCAAATAAAACTTACAATTACTCAGAATCAAACTTTAGCGAAATTCGCAATATGTATAAAAAAAAATTCAAAATTTCCTGGTTTTTCTGCATAAACAACTACGAATCGAGCAAGACAAATCAATTTTTCTGAACAAAATTCTCAGTAATTCCCCCAAAAAACAACCCAAAAATTTCTCAATTTTCTGCATAAGCAACCACAAATTGATCCCCAAAAAAGCCACAAATTAAATCAAATTAAGCAAAAAAAAAACACCATCAAATCGAGAGACACAGAAGTAGAGGAAAAACGAGAAATTACCATCAAATCGAGCCTCCTCTCCCACCCCGACGGCACCTTCACATCGAGATCGACCTCTTCTCCCCCGATCGCAGCGGCGGCGCCGCTCCCTCCGCCTCCTCCGAGCAAATCCCTCGTCACGAGCTCCCTCTCCGCCTCCCCCCCTTCCTCCGCGTACCCCCTCAGCATCCTCGCCACCGAGCTCACGTCCGCCGCCATTTTCGACCGCCTCCCTAGGGTTAGGGCTTCCACCTCCTCGATCTCCGACGAAACCCTAGCTCGAATCGATCGCGGAGACGACGACGAGGAGGAGGAGCCCTAATTGCGGATCACTTGTAGAACAGGTGCGGTGATTACACACACACACACATATATATATATATATATATATATATAGGGAGGAGGGGAGATATGTGGGCGAAGTAATTAAATGAGGTTATTAATTAAATAAATAAATGGGGGAATATAAATATTTGAGTGGTTGTATTAAATGATATAAGGTATTAGATACTGTTATTTAATGATTGCTTAAATTATTTTCTTTTTAAAAACAAATATTTTTGTAATAACTATTATTGTTATTGTTATTGTTATGGGTCCTCTACATTGGCACTTACTTTATTTGTAACATATATAAAGTTATAAACACTATTAATGTGACTTCATGTAGCTGTAATTTTTTATTTTTATTGCGTACAATATAAATATTTCGTGCAGATAATTTTATACATCAAAATATATAAAAAAAAAATTATATATATCCAGCTTTATTTATTTACAGCAAAATATTGATAAATATTTTAGTAAAAATTATAAATTAACTGTTTAATTAAATATGTCAATTTTTAGGTGAAATAAAAAATAAACAAAAGTTAAGATCATGAGCAATATATTATTTATCCACGTACTTCGTCACATAAAAATATAAAAGCAGTGAATTAATCACTTTTTTTTTTTTTTGAAACACATAAATCAAATGCCAAATACTTATATGGTGCAAGTGCATGTTCAATAGAGATACGTACGTACGTATATCTATTAATTCCATGACTATACAAATTTAGAGGTCAAAATATTAATGATCATATATATATATATATATTAGCTGTAAATATGTTCTTCCACGTCCCCTATGCTTTGAGATTAGTGCTATCCATTGCCATAAAATCCTACTTAAATCCTCTCCAATAAAAGAGAAATTAATTTACGACGCAAATATTCAAATATCTGGCATAAAAAATATAGGAGTTTAAGACAAATACTATTAAATACAAAATATTAAAAATAATTTTCTTTTTAATATCCTAAAATTTTTGGAGAATTAAGATTGTTTGCTATTAATATTAAAACAACAATATTTTTAATATTTTATATTCAATAAATTAAAAACCATTTTCCCCTTTACATTTTCTTAAAAAAATTAATTGATCAGCGCAAACTTAGTAATCACAAAATCATATTGTTCATACATGCATGCTTTTTTTACATTTCGAATACAAATATTTTGAACAATAATTGGGTCAACAAAGGGTAGCTAGTTATAAACGTATACATTGGACTGTTGACTTTATGATAATCCTAACATGTGAAAATATAGATACTATTAAAAAAAGGACCAAAAAAAAAAAAAAAAAAAAAAAGTGAAAATAGATCACATATTGTTTTTTTTATTTTTTAAGTCTTTATGAAAAGGATGTATACTTATATATAGTTTACTCTTCTTTTTTTTTTTTGTATTTTTTTATCAGATGCATTAAATGCTCACAGCAGTGTTTTTTTTTGATATGATCAATCAGATTTTGGTAGTGATGTGACTGCTAAAAATAATCTTTCTAATTTAATTTATTGTTTGGAGTTTATATATCTCAAACTTTTACTTCTAATTTAATTTGCTCTGTATCTGATCTTATCTTACACAATATAAAAATTTAAAATTTTGAATTGAAATTGGATAACAATATTATTGTTGTTTCTTCTTTATTGTTCCAAAAAAATTAATTAGTATATATACTACTCGCTTCGCTCAATTTTTTTAAAAATAATTTTAATAAAAATTATAAATCAACTATACCGATATCGATATCAACCATCAACCATCTTATAATTTAGTAAAAACTTTAAAAACTCCTCATGTGGTTTCGCACTTTCTCACTTTAGTGGTATAAAGTGTATCAATTTAGTATCATGTGGTTTTATTTTTTATTTTTTATTTTGTTTCTTAAATTAGTGATAAAATTAAAATTAAAAGATACTAAAGTGAATATTCGATAAACCTAGATGGATAATGTGTAGTTTTTTGTATATAATAATTTAACAAAATATTAGTGAAAAGTCATTAAAAGAAAAAGATAAAAATAAAATCACATGCCACCAAATCGATACACTTTAATTAAACTATATATAAGGTACCAAAATAATTAAGAAAAAGAAAAACCTCAGGAGGGTTTTTTAAAGCTTTTCCTATTATTGACTGCATGCACTATGAAACCTAAAAATATAATTTTTTTGCAATTATTTTATTTTCAAATTATATATAATGGCTCTAATATAACATCATTATGTACCTAAAATTTATGAAATATGCTTATGCAAAAGTAACAGGTAGTAACTAAACCTTATGATCCAAGCAACCTCATTAAAGAGGTGCTCAAAATTATTATTATTATTACTATTATCATTATTTTACTTTGGTACCCAACAAGTCCAATTAAGTTACAAGATATACCATCATTTATTACACACATCATCATACATAAGAAGTTGTCAAACTTTATGGAGAAAGGTACAAGCAATTAAGTTAGAAGGGGCTAAAAAGTAACCCTAAACAAAGCCATTATTAATTGACCCAACTAATGTGGGTCCCATTTGGGGCCCATGGGGCCCCTACCAAGGCACCCTCAACCTCCACACAAAGCATTTAATTTCCATTGCATCACCTCCCCCCACCATTGTCTTTGTGTAGTTAATGAGTGTTTGATATTTCTCAAAAAAGAAAAAAAGAAAAAAAAAGAAAAGTTAATGAGTGTTTGATGAATCCCCTTCACTCCATTGACCATAGTAACAATGTGAGTCCCCCACATTGTAATTTCATAATGGAGTTGGACATATTATTGGTTTTACAGCATGTTACGCGCGCCGACATGCTGCTAGATAAAGTGTTGTTCCGATAGTAGTGTTAGCTAGTCGGAAAAGCATACAATTTCTTTCTGTAGAATCAAAAGTTTCAAATAAGAGCCAAATTAGATTATTGTTTCAACCTTTTGCTGTAATAGAAGTACTAGAATTGTTTTCTGTAAAACACCTTATTAAGAGTGTTTGATATAGAAGAAGAAGCATTAACGTTTATGAAACTAAACAGATATTTGGCGCTTCTTCGACATATCTTTTCAATAGTTAGACAACAAGATGAATTTTCAGATCGATCAGGAACAAGATTTACGTACGATTCAAAGACGTCTTTGGAGAAATTATGGTGAACAACTTGTTAATTAATCTCTCTTTAGCATAGCATATATATCTACTTGAAAAATAGTCCCTTGGTGAAGAAATTAAGGCCATTAAAAAGATTATACAAAGGGGTGTTGATTGTGTAGGACTAACACTGTTGGGTTGCTCACTTGGCCTTAATTTGTGGGGTGGATGGAGAGTTTGTTTGCTCACCTGCCTAAATGGATTGATGTGAGGAAAAAAATTGGGAGTAAGGGGGTGGAATTAAATGCTCATGGTCTTATTCACTAAATAATTTATTTATTCATCATACAATAGAGGGCTTTTAATAAAAAAGTTGTAGAGTGCAAGTCGAATTTGCATGGGACTTGTGCACCATTATTTATTCACAAAGTCTCTAACATAAGTTAACAAAATTAAAAGGATTTGATAAAACAATTATTATCTTAAAAGTACAATAATAATAAAAAAATACTAAATACCGATCGACTGTCTAGTTTGAATCCTAATTGATTCACATTTTTAGCTAAGTTTATTTTTAAATAAAATAAACGCTTAAAAAAAAATTTAATAAGTTTTTTTCCAACTTATATTTATTATCAAAAATTTCATCTGAAAGTGAAAAATAGAGGCGGAATTATAGACTCGAATAAAAATAAAACATGACTACACACTGGTGGATGTTTGAGAGAGAGAGAGATAATCAACAATAATTAATAAATGAAAAGGACTTGCATTTAAAGCCTTTTTTTTGTTTTTTTGGAGAAAATTATAGGCCAATGATGCAACTACATTGAACACCCCGTGAAACCATACACCTGTCCTTAAATTATGATAGAGATTTTTTTCTTTTTTTTTGGGTACAAATAATTAACTCAAAATATCAGCCATTTTAACCTTTAAAAAACCAAAGATATATTCTTTCAATCATACTAAGTTTATCCAATTGAGGTCAGGAACAATATATACCATGCAAGCATGGTGACAAGGTCATATATTAATCACTTTATATATAATATAGCATAACAATTAAATTTGTTAAAAAGAAGATTAGTGAAGTATCATCACATAGTTATACAAAAATCTCGCTCTCTTACGTGGCGCAATGCGATTATTTAGCATATATGCCTAATTAACTCTATTAAAAAGTACATGTACAATGCATCTTAATTCAAAGCCTTTTCAAATATAGAGAATACATTCAAAGCAATAAAAGCAGTAGCTTTGGGTCGCTAACATGCAACAAAAGAGGCACATGCAATATGGTGTAGCTAGCATTTAACAAGTGCACTCAAACTCATCAATCTTTAAAAATTAATGTCCTGAATCTTTTTTGGTACATAATATTGAAGTGTGTATAGATATCGATTGTAACTGCTCTCATTAATGCACTCTGACCACATTCTCATATTTTAATTCTTTAGTTAGTTTCTTATATGTATGTATCTCTTCATTTGAACTCAAGCTATTAATTATTCCACATTGAGAATTGTGTGTGGGGAGTTTGTTTGATTGATTACTTTGTGCTAAATTCTATGTTGTTTACATATCTCAAAACATCAGGTTCACACTCTCGCATGCTCTTTTACTGCAGGGGTTATTTAGTTCTCGTCTTCTTGCATATATATATATATATATATATATATATATATATATATATATATATATATATATATATATATATATATATATACACACACACGATGTCCTAAAAATAGATGATCAGATCCTTCAATTTAAGATCGGAGTTATTGATCTTTATCTAGGTAGTGAATAGAATTTTCTATCAAAAATTCAACATAATTCAATTCTTTTACACCGTTAAACAACCAAGTATCCCATATCGGCCGTTAAAAATTGTCAATTTTGTGAGCATTTGATCGTAAGGAAAATGATTTTGAAAAATTACGAAATTTATTTTCTAGAAGTTTTAAATACTCTAGATCATATTTAACGGATCGTCGATTCGGAAGCTCTATCATCGAAAACAACTTATGAGTAGTAGGGCTCTACTACTCATAATAGTATAGTACTCTCTCTCTCTCTCTCTCTCTCTCTCTCTCTCTCTCTCTCTCTCTATATATATATATATATATATATATATATATATATATATATATATATATATATATATATATAGTCCACTCCTATTCTATTATACTATTATGAGTACGATTGCCTCGTACTCATAAGTTGTTTTTGATGATAGAGCTTCCGAATCGACGATTCATATCGTTAAACATTATCTAAAAGTATTTAAAATTTTTAAAAATTAAATTTTATAATTTTCCAATATCGTTTATCTTACGATCAAAAGCTCATAAAATTGATAATTTTTAACGGCCAGTATGAAATACTTGCTAGTTTAACGGTACAAAAGAATCCGAATAGATTGAATTTTTTTTTTGAGAGAAAGGTAGCACGCTACCCGCTTCATTCATTGAAGAATTAAATTAGGCTACAGAAGTGGAGCAATGAAGGCCCCTAAAAAAAAAAAAAAAACACAGCAGTCCCCTCAAGAGTCGTGTGGAGGAATAACCTCAATAGATTGAACAGTCCCCTCAATAGATTGAATTTTTGATAGAAAATTTTATTCATTACTTAGATAAAGATCAATAACTCCGATCTTAAATTGAAAGATCCGATCATCCATTTTTAAGACATCGTTCGATTTTGATCTCATTTTATACCCGCTTGATGGAACTTTATTATGATTTCAAAAATTACAAAATTTATTTTCTAAAAGTTTCAAATACTCTAGATCATATTTGAGTGGATCATCGATTCTAAGCTCCATCATCAAAAATAACTTATATACGAAGAGCCCAAGACTCATAATAAGATAAGAGCATACTCTATATATATCTATGGCTCAATAAGCTTTCTCTGATAAAAATCCATCATGAATCACTGTTGGTGAGGAAATTTTCTCCTTAATTAGAACTAAGCCTTTTTTTTCGTATTCAGATTTATAATTTTCTATTACATGCGTGGATTAAGGTACAATATTTACCCTCGATCTCGTGATTTTGGTTTAGACTCTTTAGACTTTGTTAATTGGGTCGCCTTTTTCTGCGCCTTCTAGCTAGGGTTCGTGTTTTCAGGTTTGGCTCCAAGTTTCTGATTTTTTTTGTCGGTTTCGGTTTTGCTGACGAACTTCTAAAATTCGACGATTTTGAATTCAGTTTCAATTTTTAGTAGTTTTAAAATTTTTTAAAGCAACGCGAAACATCAAAATCTTAAAGTAAAAAAAAAAAAAAAAAAAAATTGTTAATCCGATTCTGAACTTCTTTTTCTGCAGCCAGCTCAAAACTCAGCTGCAGGCGGTGCAATCGTATACTTTTTTTTTTTTGTATTTTTTGGTTAAAGAAAAAAAGGTGGGAAGTTCCCAACAAACAAACATTGGAGTGCTCACACAAGAGACGAAAAATTCACCTCGTCGCATTCATTGCATGGAGATTACTGCAGCAAAGTACGATACACCTGCAATTGAAAATTGTGTCACTTATCGACCGTCCTAGAGCAAGTGGTAATCGTTGATATTCGGCAGTTAGTCAATCCTAATTATTTCACATTTCTACTAAATTTATTTTTTAACGAAATAAACGAAAGCGGGTAGTGTGTTAATACATGATCTCTCTCAAAAAGAAAAAGAATAAAGAAAAAAAAATTGTATAACTTTTTAAGATTGTGTCACTTTCTAAAAAATTGGTTTGTGAATGATGCTGTGGGGAATGGGATATTCGTACTTTCTCAAGTGTTGAATACATATGAGAATCAAGAGATTAATGTGGTGTTGCTATATATATATATGCAAAATTTTGAGGTCGAGGACACGTAATGTGGAGCATTTGTTTCTGTACGTAATACCATCACATTAGGCACGTGCTTTCGCCCAAACTCTCTTAACACCTTAACTCCAAATGGGCCTTTTTATAGCCCGATGAGATTTGGACCTTTAGTATCATTTTACTTGGGCCCATGATCTCCAATTTGGCCCAATACAGAGCTGATGCCTCCTTCGCTTGACACGTGTTCGACAAGCACGTGCCCGCGCACCGTGCACCGGGCCTACCGGTCCCCGTTCCGGCTTCGAGGGCACGTGTCGCCTCTTCACTCGCTCACCGACCCGTCTCTGTTGTTCCACTCCCCTCATCCCCAATCCCTCCCCCTCCGACCCTCCGCCGCCCCGCTCCGCCGACCTCTCCGCCTAGGGTTTCCGCCGATCCCGATCCTGATCCGAGGGTTTCGTGTTCCGAGGGTTCTTACAAAGCTGCGATTTTTTTGGATGGTTTGGGGTCTCGATTTCGTTCGATTTGGGTCGATCGGTTGCTGTTTCCGTGTGTCCATGGTGCTGATCGCGGAGATCAGCGACGAGGCCCTAAGGAAAAGGGGCGAGGCGAAGGGAGGATGCGGAGAAATGGCGGGGGAAGTGGGAACTGTAGGAGCAGAAGAAGAAGAAGAAGCGGAGAAGGACGGTGAGAGAACCCTAGAACCCCGGAACGTCGAGGAGCCACCCGCGGAGGCGGCGTCGAAGGAGTTCAAGGAGGCGGCGGCGCCGCCCTGCCCCGGAGATGGCAAGGTTGTCTACAACGAGTACGCCCTCCGGGTGGCCTACATCATGCGGAGCTTCCTTCACATGCGACAGGGAGGGGGAGGAGGAGGAGGAGGCGGCGCAGCGACCGCCGCGTCTTCCGCCTCCGCCGCCATCGGCCGCGGCTGCGGGGTGGGGGAGGAGCGGTGCCGGGCGATGATGGAGGTGGTGCGGAAGGAGAACGGGCGGTGGTCGGTGTCCCGCGTGGCGCTGGCCCACTCGCACCCGCTGGCGCCCCCGCCGGACCCCGCCGGAACCCTATCCTCCGGCCGGCTGGTCCCGGCGGTGGGCATGGAGTTCGACTCCGTGTCCGCTGCCAAGGCTTATTACGCCGCCTACAGCGAAAAGATGGGCTTCACGACGAACACTGGTTCGGGGAAGCGGTCGAAAGTGAGCCGGATTTTGCTCATGCAGCGGTTCATGTGCTCGAAAGGCACCTTTCCCGTCCCCTCCGATGGCGCTGCGACGAAGAAGAAGAAGCGCGGGCCGTATAAGACGAGAGATCACAGAGAAGCAGAAGAAGCTAAGAAAAAGGACGGCGGCGTCATGGAGGTGATTGCTATGGAGAACAATTCTGATAAGGATGGGGCAGCAAATGGGGTCAAAGGAGCCGCCTCGGCAGAGAAAGTTGCTAATTCAGGAAAGGTTTCGGCTGAATTGGGCAATAGGAATAGGGGGGAGACGGTGCCGTTGGTGTCGAACCCTGGCCAATCCCGGTTGCTGAGGGAGCTCGGTATTAAGGTTTCACGCTACAGCCATGAGGAGAGAAGGGACATAATTATGAAGTACATGCAGAAGAGAAGCAGTAGGCAAGTGGTGGATAGGTCCATTAAGGTAGTGTTTTCAATGCAAGCACTTTTGTTCCGGAAAGGGAAAATGAGATGATGAAGTATTTTATTCGTTTTGAATTTAAACTTTCATGCTTGGATTGGCGTGTTCTTCTTGCAGGTTCCGTCTCGGCAAGCTCTTGCGGAAAGAAGGCAGAGAGGCGTTGGAGGGAAATTCTTACGTAAAGACGAGATGCAGGTAGCTTTTTGTTTATGCGGATTTCCTGAATCAATGTTTGTCTGTTTATTGCGCTAATCAAGTAGGAAAATATGTACATTACTAATTCTTGCATAATTGAACAATCTGAAGAATTCTCCCTGGAATTGCATTTAACTTAACAAATTTCTTCTTTTTATGGAAGTTAGTCCAATTTTCTGTGCTTTGTTCCACTATGGTAAACTAGTTTCAGAGTCTTAACTTTTCTCTTTTTAGCTCTTTATATTTTTTAGATATAGATTGTGTATGCTGTTTTTATTAAAGAAAAATAACTTTAAAAAAAAAAAAAAATCTTATTATACCTTTTATTATTATTTTTGATAATGGCCTTTAGGAAATGTTCAGATATACATTCAGAGAGGCTATATACAAGAGTATTCATGCAGTTGCATCTCTATTTCATTTTACGGTACATCATTCCTTCCTTCCGCTTAACTTCAGTTGTCGTGTGAGGAAAAGGAATTCCACATCGTTAGTGAACATGAAATCTTGCTTTTGACCTTCTGATCTATAGAGCAAATTTTATGCTTTGATGCTCCTGAGCAGCGTTTTAAGAGGTTCTTAAATTGAAGAAGTAGATGTATACTATGTTCTTTTATTGATTCTACCACATTGTGCTTAATAGACTATTTCATCCATAAAAAACTGTTGGCATGTATTTTCCTTCATCTCTTGTTATTGCATCTTTCTAGGCTTCAAATAAGCAGGAAGAAATGACAGAAGAGGAGCCCATGTTACCTGATGAAGTCGTTGCGAGCTCTGGAGGAGTCCCAATTGTTGGTATGGTGTTTGAAAATGAGGATAAGGCATATGACTATTACGTTAGGTATGCTGTTGGTGTTGGTTTCAGTGTTCGTAAAGGATGGTGGGACAAAACCGCAAAAAACATCACTAGATCAAGAGTCTATGTATGTTCGAAAGAAGGTTTTCGCCCAAAAAATGAGGCTAAGAGACCACGACCTGAAACCCGTACAGGTTGTGGTGCAAGAATGGCCATTAAAATCACATCGAGCGGTAAATATCGCGTAAGCGAATATGTCCCAGATCATAACCACCCACTTGCAGCCCCGTTTGATATTCAAATGCTGAAGTCACAGAAGCCATTGTCTAAGGTTTCAACTGGAAGCGGTCAAAATTCTAGTCTGATTCCTAATACATATAAGAACTACCTTAGGGCAAAGAGGTCTAAGGACATAAAGGTTGGAGACTTGAGAACCCTATTAGAATACTTTCAGAAGATGAAATTTGATAATCCTTCTTCGTATTATGCTATTCAAGTTGATGAATGTGACCAAATGACGAATTTTTCTGGGCTGACACAAAATCCATGATGGACTATCACTATTTCGGTGATGTGGTATGTTTTGACACAACATACAAAATTAATGATTATGGTAGGCCATTTTCTTTGTTCTTAGGTGTGAATCATCATAAGCAAACTATTATATTTGGTGCTGCTCTTTTATATGATGATACTGTAGAATCGCTTAACTGGTTGTTTGAGACTTTTAAAGTTGCAATGGGTGGGAAGCAACCAAAAACTATCTTGACTGATCGGTATGCAGATATTGGTGAGGCAATAGCTGCTAAGTGGCCAGGCACTGTACACCGTTACTGTATGTGGCAAATATATCAGAGTGCTGTTAAACATTTAGCTAATGTTTTTGAAGGCTCAGAATCTTTTGAACGGGATTTAAGCCAATGTATCTATGATTTTGACGAAGAAGAAGAGTTCCTTGCAGCTTGGAGTTCTATGTTAGAGAAATATAACCTTAAAGATAATGAGTGGTTAGCCAAATTATTCGAGGAAAAGGGGAACTGGGCGTTAGCTTATGGCCGTCAAACATTTTCTGCAGATATAAAAAGCACATTGCGAGCTGAAAACTTGAGCGTTGTGCTAAAAGAGCGGTTGGCTTCAGACAAAGATCTTTCGCATGCTTTAAAAATGTATGATATATTAGTCGACGAGCGGCGACAAATGGAACTACAAGCTGATTATCAAGCAAGTAATGGTACCGCAAGAGTACCTCCCCTGCGGCTGCTGTGGCAAGCTGCAAATGTCTACACACCCGCAGTTTTTGAAATGCTAAGAAGGGAGTTTGAGCTATCCATGGATTGCATTGTTTACTGCTGTGGAGAAGTTGGGTCTTTATCTGACTATGTGGTCACTGTTAAGAATAAAACTAAAGAGCAGTTTGTTAGGTTTGATCCGTCAGAAGGCACAGTTATTTGTAGCTGTAGAAAATATGAAGTTGTTGGGATTCAGTGTTGTCATGTGCTAAAAGTACTTGATTTGAGAAGTGTTAAAGAACTTCCTCCGCAGTATATTTTGAGGAGGTGGAGAAAAGATGTAAAGAATGGAAGCATAAGGGAAAATCGCGGGGTTACAGCTGAAGGTGAAAGTCCAATTGCATCTTTACCAAAACGGTATAGCTCTCTATGCCGCATTTTCTACAAGATCGCAGCAAAGGCTGCGGAAAATGTGGATACATTTACATTAATGGTCAACCATTCAGATCAGCTTCTAGAACAGGTGGAGCAAATTTTGCAAACAAGGATCCTTCCGAAACCGAGTCTCTCAAACACCCCAAAGGAGCAATCACATAATCTGATTGAGTGTGAAAGGATACAAAACGATGACAGTAATGAGAACCAGAAGGTTAGTGGGAAGAGGAAGAATATTGTAGGCGCAAGCCGTAAATCACAAAATGAGGTTGAGACAAGTAATAAGAGACACAAAATAAGAAGAGGTTGGAGGAAATCTACTCTGTTTTTTTTTTTTTTTGTGGGTTTTCTCTTTTCAAAGATCCTGAACACGATCATCACTTGGTTTCTGGACAAATGGTTTCAGGTCAATCTGAGGAGGTAGAGGTTGTACCAAGGGATGATGAACTGCATATAACACCAATCGGCATTCCCCCTCAACCAAGGAATCCTCCTAATAATCAGTTCCTTGCACAAAGTCATTTCATGCCGGTAAATGCCTTTTGGTTTCGATTCTCTTTTTCTTTCTTTCTTTCTATTTTTCTTTATTCTGACTTGGGTGCATACAAACATTTAAGTTCTTTGCATTATCTGGTTGCAGGGCCCCTATTTAACTGCTCATCAGTTTGGTCTTGGTGCTACACAAAACTTTCATCCACTGACCCAGTTTAACCAGGTTAATTTGTAACTATGGCATCAAATTTTCTCAACCATTTTTGTCATCAAACTCTGTTTGATCACGTATCTTTTTATTCCAGGATTCTTCGTCCTCTACCTTACAACAACAGCCATTCCATGGAAATGCCAATATAACCCAGGTAATGGCATATCCTCTCTTAGAATCAATGAGATATTATATGGACAATTTATCTCATCTTTTATCAATTAAAAATGTGTAACTGCATTTTTCTCAATTCCTTACAGACTTTTGCTGCTCCTGATATGCACGCCCTACAGTTTGTCGGGACGAATCCCCCTCTGGACCACCAGAGTGGTGATCAAGGGCATTGTTCAATACCAGTATGGGATTTCCTATGATGTATGTTCTGTGATCTGATGATAACAATGGTTATTTTCGATGCACAATTTCGGGATTTTGGTGTATGAGTCCCTCCATAACACATGTACTGTCAAAAGTTACAATTTTCTTCGATGCCCTTGACAATAGCCATATTTGCAGGTATACCCCTCAAGATGTTCAAGCTGCCCTTGTAACCTAAAAAATAAGCCATGTAAATTGATGGCCTGTTTTTCAAAACCCATCTTTGAGGGAAAAAGCTTTGGCAATTTCTATGGATGTAGATGTACAATGGAGCTCTTGAGGGTATACATATATTCCTTTCAGTATAGGCGCAAATTGTAACTTTTGAGAGGTAGACATGCAAATGCATGCATTTCGAGTTGTATATATGGAAAAAGAAAACGAAAAAGAAAACAGAACCCTTGGTTTACCTCAGGATCATTGTTCCCTAGTTCTCATGCCGAGTGCCGGATATTCAATGCCCTCTGGTCTCTCTCAACTCAGTGAAGAGAAAAGTGACAGCGATTCGTCGCGCTGCATCTACCATTTGATATTCCTGCTGCTGAAGTTTTGTACAGTAAACAACTTTGGTTTTGTTAGGAAGAAACCAGGAGCACAAGGTATTAGCTTCTGAATGATCAATATGTAATCTTTTCTTTTCTTTTTTTCTTCACTCTTCTTCCAACATGTTTTCTTTACTGGGGAGTATTATCCTTCTGTATGTAACTACTGTTTTAGATCAAAATTTGTATATTATTCTATTAATTACGTATCCGTTTCTTTTATGAGAGATCATTTGTACAACCTACGCGCACAAACACGTACACACACGTGTAGAGTGTCTTCATTTAACAAAAGCTATTACCGTAACTGGACAGTGATACTGATAGAGCAGATGTTGTAAATGATATAAAATCTAATCATTCACTTTGCGCATAAGGTCGGACACTCTATACAAGTTTATGCTCTATATACGCACTCTATATTTTCCTAAACAAAATTAAGAGCAACAAGGCGATGAGATCGTCAGTTCCAAGTTTATCGGGCTCTTCTTAACCGTCTTCGGGACCTCTTCGCCTGTATCAAACTCGATGCTCGATCCGATCTCGCTCGTCTCTTCACATCTCGTCAGCATTCGGTGCGCGGAGGATATTGAGAGGGTTAGCTCACACTTGAGCTGCTCCTGAAGCACTTGATCATGTACTCCAGCTGAACAAAACTGCACAGAGATGTGAAATGCATCAGTATTTTTACTGCAACTTCCAACTTTGAATGTATGATTTGTAGTTTGCTTTAGAGTAGGAGGCAGACCTGATCTCTTGTGCTGAGAAAGCTACTGCTACTGGGAGTACAGCCTGCCATCTTTGAAGCCCAGCCTCTGAAAACATCTTCTAGTGACTGACTGCAGCTATCACATGAATATGGTGAAGTTAGAGAAGAACTTTGTATAGGTTGAAAAAGTAACAACAATTAGAGATCGTTTGGCCCAAGTTGGGCCTGGTTAAAATGGTTCGGGAAAGATCTGGTATCAGATTCGGTCGATTTTGAACAAAAAAACAAATTGGACCGTGAACAGATCGACCTGGCCCAATTTAAAACCGGACCAGATGGACCTAATTGAGCAGGTTGGGTCGGCTTGGACCATTTACAGAAACGTATTGTTTGAGTCAAGCTATTCAAAACAAATCCTACTGAGTACTCTCATTGCTTTTCCGTGATTTTTTTTTTTTTTTTTGAAAGAAAGGTAGAATGCTACCTGCTTCGTTTATTTCTTTTTAGAAATAAATTTAGCTGGAAATGTAAATCAACTAAGATTCGAACTTGGGATCTCGGATACCAATCTCCAAGACGGTCGGTTTTCTGATCTAAAATTAGTTTGCTTCCGGCTACATTTAGAAGCTCTAGATTTTTTGTTCGCCAAATTCTTTTATTATTCTTTCGCGAGTTTAAGTGAAGCTGCCCTAGTTTGATCTAGCCAACCACACAAGCATGCATGGAAACTTATATAGTACCAACATTTTGTATGAATGGTTGCAGCTGAGCATGGAGCTCATCATTTGTGGATACTCGCAGCGACTCTCCGAAGCTCGAACCGGGAGATGGCCGCAATCCGCGCGCATCCATTTGTCGATGCCTTCCGTCGGAATTGAGTTAGTGTTTAGGCCTCCATGGCTGCTCATGCTTCTGTACATCTGCGAAGAATGATCAAAAGGATACGAGGAGTCGTCAAAGTTATTTAATTTCACCTGAGAAAAGATAGTAAGCGATCTGCTTCATTCATTACGCAAATGAACTAAGCATATAAATCGAGATGCATGTCCAGCAAAACCAAAAAGAAAACAATTAACTGGTGATATATCTACTACTCTTTTTTTGCTGAAAAATGACATTATTTCTTTGAAGCCAAATTAATAACGCACCATACTTCCTTTTTCGAATACTCTTTGCTCCCTAACAACACCTCATATTTCCCCCACCACCGTAAATGTTCCTTGTCCATTTCCGAGTTGCGAAGAAAATTATATGTGATGATCATATTGTGGAAGTTTGATTTAGTTATAAAATTAAAAAGACTAATCTTAAATTTTCTAAAGAACTCCATGTAACCATAGATGCAACACTGGAGCAGGAAGATAACAACGAACATGCAATAATGGAGGATACATACCAAACAATATGTGATGATCATATTGTGGAAGTTTCAATTCAAATACTCTAGATTATATTTAACGAAGTGAATGTCGATTCGGAAGCTCCATCATCGAAAACAACTTATGAGTACGAAGGGCTCTATACTCATAAGAGTATAGTAGCCATACTATATATATATATATATAGAGAGAGAGAGAGAGCTTAAGAAGTATTGCAGAAAGGAGGAAAAAAGAAAACCTAAATATAGCAATAAGTTGGTAGCTTAGAAAACATGGTTATGTTGAAGGATATTACATAGGGGAACATAAATATATGTACCTGAAGATGGCTTTTAACATGAGATATGTTTACTCCCTTCACACCCATCAACTGCAAAATTCGCTTCGGTGTTGCTTCTGTGAAAAGATCGATGAAGAACAAATTAAAACATACAATGTCAGGATGATCAGGATGAGCTAGCATCAGTGATGATCGACGGCAATGATCATCGCCATCGTGACGATCAATATGATTTAATTGTTAGTATTTTTCAATCTCATTAAGCTGGTAATTATTATTTATCATTTAGAAGTATATATATATATATAAAGCTATAGTTCCTTAGATTTAATTTGTTAGCAAGGTTTATCTTAAGCTGATAATTAATCAAGTTTTCGATTACCTCTCATACTAAGGTTTGCCTATATCAGATTCCTAGTGTTGTCATCTATGTAGCTTAAAGAGTTCGATCACCATCCAAATTTCGAATCATAAGGTTTAGATAATTATATACTTTGTGCCCTAACATGCGTAATCTTTTGAACTCGAACCTAATTAGAGAGAGAGAGAGAGAGAGAGAGAGAGAGAGAGAGAGAGAGAGAGAGAGAGAGATAAGAAAAGAGGCGAGAGAGAGAGAGAGAGAGAGAGAGAGAGAGAGAGAGAGAGAGAGAGAGAATTAAGCCATGATGCCATATGATCATATTTTGCAACTATATATTAATCGAATCAATTAGTCCAATCCCCTCACCTCAACCAAAAAGATCAAAAAAGAAAAACTCTTATTTCAAAAGAGCGATCTAATGGGAAACGACTCAGGAATAGTTTTCAAATCCTCAGTCACGCGCATGGTTGAGACCCAAAAGATCAATCTAAGAGGGACTCATAATAGCTTCAGCAAATTCAGAACGAAGCAAAAGTGAGTTACTAAAATATATGATCCACTTAAAAATTAAGTAACAATTTTAATTTTCTGTGCCATGTTCTTTGGTATAACCCTTAATCAAATTCCTGCAGCTTTTCTTGTAGCATTTCCTCATCTATTCAACGAAGTTATAATAGATTCATATTAGTTATTTGACTCTTGATTTTATTATAGTTAGATATGTTTCAAAAAGTAAAAGAAAACAATAGTACAAGAGTACTTGATCATGGTAATAAATTTGCTGCATCATGTTGCATGCACACCAATAACCATACCTAACTCTTCAAGAATCAACTCTCTTATATGTTACAGTACTGTGTGTGCACATGTATACATGATAACTAGAGAGAGAGAGGAGAGAGAGAGAGAGAGAGAAGAGAGAGAGAGAGAGAGAGAGAGAGAGAGAGAGAGAGAGAGAGAGAGAGAGAGAGAATCAAATAAAAAGTGCAAAAATTAAGGTTTAAACTTTTGCTAATTATATTCAAGCTTGCTTCAAATAGGGTGAATCCCTGTTTAATCAAAAAATAAAAAACAAATATTCAAGCTTGCTAGAACTTACTATCCTCTCCTCCAAGGCGATCGACGGCGTCGACGAAGCAGCGGTGGAGTTCCTCGGTCCATCGTATGCGCGGGACATGAGATCTGTTGTACTGCCTCACTCCTGATCTCCTCTCTAACCCTCTCATGGTGATCATATCTCTTATTTCACCTTTGTTTCTCTCTCTCTCTCTCTCTCTCTTCCTCTTTTTTCCTCTCTCTCTCTCTAGTTCTAAAGGCTTTTTCATGAAGGTGATCATAAGAACTTTGTTGGTGATAAGTTAGGCTCCATACACACCAACCATACGAAAAAAAAATACTATGAAACCATCGACTGAGTGGCAAAGGGTTTGGTGCATGATTGGTACCGGCCGGAGTCTCAAGTTCGAATTCAAATTGATTCACATTTTTATAAATTTATTTTTAAAAGAAATAAACGAAACGGTTAAGACGTCGCATATCTCTTTTTCAACGATAAATCTGTTGCAATTGATATCTGTTAGTTGCGTAATAATATTTTACCATAAATAAGAACTATTGCGAATCGTTGTTATAAATTTATAGTAAGATACAACTAAACAATATGATTTTTAATATCACAGCAGGGGTAAACTGTTGCAATAAAATATATTTTATAATAATTTAATTTTTGATTCAATTTAAATTGATGTAATAGGAGAAAATTATTGTCGTGTATGTTATCTAGCCTCTCATCTCTCTGACTAGGTCAAAGTCAAATATAACTTCACTACCCTAAAAGAAAATGTTGCACCAAACCCTAGCTTCAGAAAAAGTAGCTATACCTAGGTATAGCTAGGGTTATCTAACTGTATGAAGTTATTGTCATGTTTTCTAATTAAGTTTGTAAAAGGACAAAATTAACCTTGGTAAAATTTCGGAATTCCATTGTAATGGACCTAATTAGCAAGGTGTATAGATTGATTCTTTCTTTCTTTCTTTCTTTTCAACATATAGTTTTTCCATTCCTAGTATTGAATTGCAAAAGTGGGCGTGGTTTGTTTCTGTAGTTCTGTTTTCTTTCGTTCTTGTTTCGTTTTCGTTTTTGTTTGGTTCGCTTTTCGTACTCGGTTACTCGGTCTTTAGGAGACCTTAGCTGTCTTTACTTTGTCCGCTAAGTTCATTTTTCCTTAATGAAAAAGATAAAAAAAAAAATATTGAATTGCAAAAGTGGATTCATATACAAAGGATTTTGTTTAGTTTTTTTGAAGATTAGTTTATATAAATAAGCAATTAACTTTGCCTACCATTTCATGCAGAACCCATATTCAGACCATTAAGAGCTTCTTTTCAACCCGTATTAAGAGCACAACATTTGAAGTTTAACATTCGATGATAGAATTTTTGAATCGATGATCGGCACCGTTAGACTTGATCTAGTGCATTTGAAGTTTCTAGAAAATAATTTTTACGATTTTTTGATATCATTTACCTAGAGATCGAAAGGATTTAAAATCAATAATTTTTAATGGTTGATATCTGCCGTTTTCAAATTTAACGCTGTAGAAGTATTCAAATCAGATGAAATTTTGATACAAAATTCTTTATACTATTTACAAGTAGATCAATATTTCTATAAAAAATTTTAGTGCTATATCACCACTTTTTATAGACTTTATTTTCAACCGTTAAAAATTATAGATTTTGAATCCTTTTGATTGCTAAGTAAATGATATTGAAAAATCGCAAAGATTATTTTCTAGAAACTTCAAATACACTAGATCAAGTCCAACAGAGCTGATCGTCGATTCAAGAGTCCCATCATCGAAAAACACGATGGTTCTGTGCTCATGAGAGCACAAAGAAATTCTCGCTCAATAGCACCAAGCATTTGGTACTATTATGTTTTCGACCATTGGATTAAAAAATGTACAGTTATAATGATGTGGGCATGTGGGCCCCCTAGCTAGGGTTGAGTAAATTGTTGGTTTAATAGTATAATCTAACGGGTGAAAATAGTCAAAGGGTTAAATCTAACTATAAAACTTGATAGAACAAATATAGATCGATATCAAATGACTATATATATATATATATATATATATATATATATATATATATATATATATATATATATAACTAGGCTACTATGCTTATTAATAAGACCAAGTCATTGGTGCTACCAAGTTTTTGGCTATTGGATTGAGAGATGTGTGGTTAGGATGATGTGGGCCCCTAGGGTTAAGTGGGTGGTTGGTTGAATAGATTGATCTAACGGGTGAAAATCATCAAAGGGGTGGATCTAACGGTGGAAATACACCAAATACATGGTGCTATCGATAGTATCCCAATGGACTCTATAGATATATATATATATATATATATATATATATATATATATATATATATATATATATATATATATATATATATATATATATATATATATATATATATATAGAGTCCCATAGATTATCGATAGCACCAAGGATTTGGCTATCAAGTTTTCCACCGTTAGATTTAACACTTAGATTATTTTTACCCGTTAGATTATACTATTCAACCAACCACTTACTCAACCCTAGGGGCCCACATCATCCTAACCATTCATTTCTTAATTCAAGGGCTAAAAAATCAATAAGACCAACTTCTATTGATAAGATAATGTATCTGCCTATATATATATATATATATATAGCAATGAGCATATGATTCTTATGCATGCATAAAAGCTTGCTCGAGTGCTTATTTATTTATTTATAATATTTAAGTTCGCACTAAAGCATGTGGTTTATATAAGAAGCTTGTGTGGGGATAAAGTAATGTATCAATTCAATGGTGCAGTAGTAGTTGTGGCTTAATAATCCCCACACAGCAAAAATGACGATATCTTAGACGAAAAAGGCTAGGAGAGAGAATAAGGCGACATTAATTGTTCAATGTTTGTACACGTTTCTTTGTCAAAAATGGTGCACACTCTCAATCAAATTAATGCACACACTGCTTTGCTCAAGTCGACAAGGACAACCACGCTTGGAATCAATAGTTTTGCCTAACAAATACTTCTATTCTACTTTAAAAAAAAACAAAAAACAAAAAACAAAAGTAACAAAAGAAGATATATATATACCAGCGTTTGTTAATATAAATTTCTGAGTCTGTTTTTTAATAGATGGATTTTTTTCGGTAATATGGTATCAGAATCAATTTTAAATCATTTCGTTCATGAGATTGTGGATTTAATCATCACCTTTGATACTTAACTATAGGCTAAATTTTTGTGATTAAATCCCCATCTCCTGCTTCAACTATCGATCGTCTCCTATTTCATCTATAAATTTCATGTAATTTTCATATTCATTCAGCATATGATTTCTTAATTGATCAATTTAGGCCATTTTCTTAATAGATCATGTGTTTTCATATTCAAAACGTGCATGCATATGAGCTAGTGAAGTTGTTAATATATATGTATTTTTGGCAATTACCTAATAAATCAATCTTTTGAGTAACAGCGTAACAGAGAAGCTTTTATTATTAAACAAGTTCAAGTTGTGATAGTCCAAAATCAAGGTCGAGCTCGAGGTCAGCTTGTTTACACCCCTAAATTAAAGTTTATTGGGAATCATATGCGTATGTATGCAAGCACATACATATACAGTATGTAAAACACACACACACACATATATATATATATATAGAGCTGTGCTAGAATACTTTCAAAAGCACCATTGAGGTGGTGCTTTTGAGTTTTTAACCATTGGATGGGGAGATGTAAGGTTGAGATGATGATGGTAGGTGATGGTTGATGGGATAGGTGGTGGTAAGTGGAATAATGTTAGATCCAAAGGCTATTAGTTGTCAAAAAAGTAGATCCAATGGCTAGAAACTTAGAAGCATCAAAAGTTGGTGCTTCCAAAAGTATTCTAGCTCAATTCTATATATATATATATATATATATATATATATATATATATATATATATATATATATATATATATATATATAGAGAGAGAGAGAGAGAGAGAGAGAGAGAGAGAGAGAGAGAGAGAGAGAGAGAGAGAGAGAGTTAGTGCTATGATATCAATAGACGAAGCACTCGGTGCTATCAAGTTTCCACCGTTAGATCCACCCCTTTGATGATTTTCACCCGTTAGATCATACTATTTAACTAACCACTCACTTAACCTTAGGGGGCCCATATTATTCTAACCGTACATCTCTCGATCCAATGGCTAAAAACTTGGTAGCACTAATGACTTGGTGCTATTAATAAAGATAAGTAGCCTAGTTATATATATATATATATATATATATATATATGAGTTGAGCTAGAATACTCTTAAAATCTGGCCCATTTTACTCTCGAGTTGTTTTTCGATGATAGAGCTTTCAAATTGACGATCGGCTCGTTAAATATGATCTAAACCATTTAAACTACCTAGAAATCAAATTTCACGCACTTTCGATATTGTTCTTGTATCCATCTAGTGAACAGAAAATGAATGGTTGAAAATGAATATTCTTTAAAAAATGATGATAGGAGTCTTGTAATCAAGATCAAGAGTATAGATCTTGTTTTAAATAGTTTAAAGAATTTTCTAACAAAAATTCAATTGATTTGGATATCTTTACACCGTTAAACGAAAACGTCTCTTATCCACCATTAAAATTACAAATTTTGAAACCCTTTGATCATTAGGCAAATGATGTCGAAAATATTTGAAATTTGATTTCTAAACACTTTAAGTGGTATAGATCATGTTCAACGGAGCCGATCATCAATTTGGAAGCTCTATCATCGAAACAACTCGAGAGTAAAATGGCCAGATTTTAAGAAAGATTCTACCAACTATATATATATATATATATATATATATATATATATGGTACGTGTAAGCTACATTATCTCTCTAATATGTGACACGACATACTCGTGATCAAATTAAACTGCGACTTTTCAAATTCGCACTTTATCGGCCCCTAATTGGTCAAAATTAAGGGCCTGTTGTGGACATTACTCGACCCAAAAATACCAAAGATAAAACGACGTCCTTAAATAAACATCATGAGATTTATTTATATTTGGATCGCGATGAAAAAAACGAAAAATTGTCGTGCTTGTCAATGAAAGACGGTGCCGATTTTAACAATTTCACTTTCTCGATCTCTCCCCCCCCTTTCTTTGATGTTCTCATTATTAGTGTAATATTTATTTCCTTGCCGTGTTGTATACTTATATATATATATATATATATATATATATATATATATATATATATATATATATATATATATATATATATATATATATATATATGTATATAAACTCTCTCTCTCTCTCTCTCTCTCTGAGGTGTGAGATGAAAAGGATCGAGAAGGGAACAAATTAACAATGGGAGCCCAAGAATATAGTGATAATGGCCTAATTAATTACAAAGCATTTGTACGTATGAATTAATAAATGGAAGCTCATGACATCTTACACTTTAGTCGGCCTGGTTAGTTGAGAAACTTTGACACCACTGCTATCGATATCATCTAGAGTAGCCGTAGCCGCGTGATCGATCGATACCTTCTTATATATTGTCTACATAATGTGGCTCCATCCAGTTCCATTCCTGCTTCAAGTAGCTAGCTAGGGGGTTACGCGTGTGGAACAGCTTACACACGTACGTTTTCAAGAGAGAGAGAGAAAGAGAGAGAGTTTCTAATAATTCGTAATTGAATAATTCGTAATTGAATTGGCTGCGTGCTGGTGGACTATGTGGAAGACAAGAAATGACTTGATCTTTCGAAACATCCAACTAGATCCCCTCATGGCGTGTACGATTAAAGGAGTCACGAAATCTCGAGAGATATGTGCATAAACTCGTTAGACATCCTACCATAGCGATTTTTTCCTTTTTTTTTTCGCCCTTCATCGAGGCCCCATTGTCTCACCCATGTAGCCTAATTCATCTTTTCAATAAATAAAGCAGGTAGCGTGCTACCTATAAATGTGACTCGGATTTAATTCCTGCTTCAAGTAAGGAATACGTGTATGGGACAGTCTACAAGAGATTTCCAGAAAGAAAGAGAGAGTGTCTGATTCGTAATTGAGTGTCTCTAGTATATATATATATATATATATATATATATACATAAATGTGACTCGGATTCAATTCATGCTTCAAGTAAGGATTAATACGTGAGTGGAACAGTCTACAAGTGTTTTCCAGAGAGATAGAGAGAGTGTATGATTCATAATTGTGTACCTCTAGTATATACATAAATGTGACTCGGATTCAATTCATGCTTCAAGTAAGGATTAATACGTGAGTGGGATAGTCTACAAGCGTTTTCCAGAGAGATAGAGAGAGTGTCTGATTCATAATTGAGTGCCTCTAGTATATACATAAATGTGACTCGGATTCAATTTCTGTTTCAAGCAGAGAGTGCGTATGTGGAACAGCCTAGCTACAAGTATCTTTGAGAGAGAGAGAGCGCGAATTTCTGATTCATACGTAATTGAATACCGCCAGTATAAATGTGACTCGGGTTCAATTCCTGCTTCAAGCAAAGAGTGCGTGTCGATGTGTCCGGTTGCATTACATGTGGAGCTAGCCTTTTGGTGACTTGATCTTAATTGTATACGCAGTCCAAGTTAATTAAGTGCTGTGTAAATTTGCCTATACGTACAGTAGTAATTCATGTAAAAGACGTAAAGTAGTGTTCTCTTGATCGATCGGTTCGAATGGTCAAATCTATCTCCATTGTCATCAATTAATAGCCGATGTTTGATGGTACATTAGGAATTAAAGTGTACCGTGTGCTACACGTACCTTAAAATGTTGATTAATTTGTTTGTTCACGTACATGGTATATTAATTGTTAAGAGAATGATCAATTGTTTCTTGATCCATATAATTACCACATAAAACTTATAAATGTACCAATTATGGGTAATAGATCCTTTTACCTTTAGGAAAATTGATTCATCAATCGCTCATGTCCGAGTACATATACCTCTCAAGACAATTTATGGGCCGTTTGGCTGTATATGATTGTCACTGTACAAATTCGGTATTTAGTTTGATATATGTTTAAATATTTTTTAAACAAAAAATTATTTTTTTTTATATATTGAAGGTAATTAATCTCACCATCTTATATATAAAATGATAAAATTCTAAAAATTATTTTTCAGCTGCATGCAACCAAATAAATTATTTATATATAGTCGCAACGCTTTTTACTACATCCAACCAAACATGATGCATGTAATTGTATCTGCTATATTTTCAACTGTATACATCTCTAACTATACTGTATTTATAATTACATCTAATCAAACGGTCCCTTACAGAGGATTTGAGGCTTTTAGTTTGAGAATAATTTCAAATATTCGAGTTGTTTTTTATCTTAACAAGATGATCCTTTTGCATTGTCGATCACTTATTTTCTCCAAAGGACTTGTCCTTGCTTGAATAAGTTGTACACTTTGACTTCTTTAGTACAAGCTTATTTTTATTGTGAGTGAGCATAAGGATTTAATAACACAACAAAGAAATTAAAAAGAAACAAAGTTGATTCAAAATTGCTTTTCATGCTTAATTACAACTAAATATTGTCCACTCCCTAGGTAGCTAGGTAGTATCTAAGTTTCAACTAGAAAGGAAAAAATAAATGAATCCAAAAGGGAGTTGCTTAATTATGAGTATTGGGAATTAATCCTAATATATGTAGGTATATAGAAGCTTTGAGCAAGCAAGAAGAGGAAATGAGAATGGTGTTTAATTTTCATCAAAAATTGGAGCTTCTAAAGAAGTGTTATTTTGGTAGAGTTTTTCATTGATGTATAATGATGTATGTAATTTGATAATTTTTCGATATAGAATTTAGGCTCGATCGTTTCTTATTTTAATAAATTTATAGTCACAAGGTTTATATAAAATATACTAATTAAGTCCGTAAAAACAGATAACACATCTAAATTTTAAAGTTAAAAAGTCATTAAATAGTTAAGATTAATTAAATTAATAGGTTATGAAGCAAATTAAAATTTTTTAAAGTAGTCAGTAATATATAGTTTAGATAAGATCCACACATTTTCACATAGGATAAAGAGAGAGGGGGAGTAATTGTGGAATGAATATAAATAAATAAATGGAACCACAGGGCCACAATAAAAGCAAATTTTGGTCACAGTATTCGGCATGACACGTTTCGGAGTTTGATTGGAGGGTGGTGAATTTTCCATCTATGGTACTGTACGAAAACTATTGTAGCTTTGACTTTGACTCTTTGACTAGTCAAAGCTTGCACTAAACTCGGTACGTTGCTGTGACATGTGACATGTCTAAATTCTAAAAGCATCTCCACTGTGTATGCTTCCTGATTTAGAATTGAGTTTTGATTATCAATAGTTTTTTTTTAAAAAAAAAAAAAATCGCCTAACCAGTGTAGAAATATTTTCCTATAATAAATAAATACATGATTTTAGGGTGTTTAAATATTATTGTAAATAAGTAGTTTTTGAGAAATAAAAAAACAGAAAAAATTATATGAGCTTTACTTTTGCTTTGCAGAGTAATGCAATTTGGTCCATTTATAAATCGTAACTCAGCAACCAAAACAAAGATGGAAAAGAAAAAATTAAAAACAATAGAAACATCAGTAGCATCATACACTACTGAAACAAAGATTACTTCAAAATTGAGCAAATGTTTCCAACTAATTTCAAATTCACATATCAGAAAAGATCTTAAGCTTATGTTGAGTTTCCCACGAGTTGGCGCGCAAAATATATAAATTTTTGTTTTCCATGGTGACAATTAATCTACATATCTATATTTACACTGATGTACACAAATGTCACACATGGGGACTGGTTAGAACTTAGAACCATGAATAGGATAAGCAACATACAACATTAATAAACCAAAATACTTTCACAAATTTGCCGAAGACGAAGCAGAAGAAAACTAATATCTATCCTGTTTTTTTTTTTTTTTTGTGATTTATGATACAAAAGAACCCCATAACTTTACAAGAGAAGCTGCATTAGATGCTTTCGCAATCCACAAACCCCTTTCTTAACTGATTTATTTCACCAAACTACTTTTACTCTCCTCCGTAGCATCTTTCGCTCTTTCTCCTGCCTCCTAGCCATCAAAGTATTCGATCGTCTGCAGCACCGTCTCTCCATTGAGGAGGGGTTGAGAATTCGGAATGCTGAATAGAAGAACTGCCTACGCGAAGCTGTTGGAGGGACGCAAAAGAGTCTCTCGTAGCAGACATTGCCTCGAAGAAGCGGGTACACGACGCGAGAGCAGCAGGTATTGGACGAAGCATTTCCTACAGGTTAAATGCATAATCTTTAAGTTTTTTCTCTTTTTTTTTGGTTCAGAAGTTCTGAAATTCTAGCTAAAGTCAAAAAATTTTAAAAAAAATATAGTGCAAGGTATTAGTAGAAATATATCATTATACAAGTACTGAGAACTTACCCCCCAAACTGAAGGGGCCTCTCTAAAATTCTGGCTCCACTGAAAATCAGCAATTGATGCTGTCAAAGCCCCATAGTCACTAGCAGCCTTCATCAACAACTCCGAGAATTGTTTCTGAATCGCAAGTAAGAAAATCAAAAGGCAGATTAGAAAACTAAAAAAGGAAAAATATCTCAAAAAGTAACCACATAGAAATGGAGATTTGGCAAGCACTGAGAAGTAATACAATTCCTGAGACTCGGTGCTTGTTTGTCCTGGCTTTTGGAACAGATATTTCATTCCAAAACACAAAAGTAACTTTCCATATCGAGAAGCTAAACAGAGCCCTAAAAAACTGTAATCAAAAGCTTCTAATTCTGCTGCAGCAGGAAGCAGTTGGGCAAAACTAATTGAAAAATCTTTAACATTTTCATGAACAGCTTCTCACAATAGCAGAATTACAAGCTCTAGCCAATCCGGCCCTTAGGATATAAAATTTGTAGTATTATACTACTCCAAGTGTTTAGCTTTGTACTGTTCTTTATATCATGTGTGCAGCTTTAGACCTCCTACCTGATATTCAGCTTCCACCGGAATGCAATCAAGAGAGTACGGTTGCTGAAGTCGAGCAATGATGCGATCCTGCCAAAATTGCAAGTGTTAATGCATAGATGAACACAGCAAAGCAAGTATATTTAAAAATTCTTATACCTGTGATAGATGGAGTTGTAAAGTCGAATGAAATTTTGTTACAAGAATGGACCGCATTTTAGAACATAAATCTGGTGCTGAAACAAAAAGAAAATTCTTTTAAGCCCTGTTTACCTTGTTTTGAATTACATCTTTCAGAATAGCAGTAATTCTGGCCAAGGACTCGCATTTCTTTTCCATTTCACTCACATGTGTCAGATGTGCAATGGTCTTATCATCCTGAGTAATTCAAAAGAAAATATATTAAGAAAATTGGGATGTCAAAAGTAATCTACGGTTACATAAGAATAAAATAAGCAAATTCAAGTGGTGATCAAATGACGACTGAAAAGTAATACCTAGTAAGACTCAAATGGCTGAAAAAGGATAGGGAAGTAGCAATGATTCATGACTTCAAAATTTAGTTGAGGATAAGTTACTATATTAGAGGAGAGGATGAAGGAATATTTTAATACTCATTGGCAGTAGGACTAAAACATAAATAATATCAAACCTGAAGTTAAGAGAAGCCAACTTTCATAGCTTAGGCATAACAACAAATAAAGAAAGGAAGAAAAGGAAAGCAAAGAAACTTAAATAAAAAAAACTGGTTTCATTGATTCATTTTATTACAATCAGCAAACTGGATCGCATCATATGACCTTTCTTGTGTTCCTCGTAGCTTGCATAGAGCATCAGGAAAGCAACAGGTTAAAGTGATGCTATTCATGCAAACTAGTCCTACTTATTGCCAAACGCGTAACTAATCACTTGATAAAGCAGGTTTGCAAAAGAATAAAATAAAGCTGCATCCACAATATTAACAAAAAAATAATCTAGCTCATAGTAAACAAGAACTATTCAATGGAATTAGCTGAGTATACAATGCTTCACCCTTAACAGTGCAATCAAAGGTTCGCCATGATAGTTAAAAAAAATTAAGCTTTAAATCTTAATCTCTGATCCATTATCATGTCCAGGTGATCGAATAGAAGTCTAAACACTAATGAAATTACAATACCAGAGAAAAAAGTAAATCGGTATAAATATGTTCACATGACTTCTTAAACGAAAGCCTGTTTCTTTCAAAGCGAGTAGATCATACAAGAAGTAAACAGAAAATTCATTTCAAAAGTGAGACTACATACGCACCTTTCGCCCTTGAAGTTCAACTTGCAAATTAGCAATGTTTCGTTGTACAGAAGTCAATTCTCTCAAGATCTTTATCAAGTCGTCGCCTTTCTCAGCAGTAAAGGAGTTGGTTTGATCTTCCTACAAGGAACCACAACGCTAAGTATCAGATTAATGAATTCAAATTAATATGATACCTCAATAAGCACAGGAATATGCGATCTAACCAAGAAAAGGCACAATAGAGTGTTCACATTTGCTCTCCACATAGAAGAAGTGCCGGCCCAAATATTTTTTTTTTTTTGAGAAAATGTGCCGGCCCAAATATTAAGACCAAATTAACATCAAAAGGAACCGCATTTAACGAAGATGATAAAGTAAAACAGATACTACACATCAATTAGCATAGAAACGATTTTACCTAGAAAGGCCACAAAAGGAGATACACATTTGCCTCCACACATAGAACAAGTGCGATCGCAAAATTACGACCAAATTATCATCCAAAAGAGCTGCATTTACCCAAGAAAAGAGCTAAAATCTACTAAAAAATGAAGGGTAAATAAATGCCTAAATTAGTACAACAAATCACGATTTTAACCCAGAAAGGCCACAACAGAAGATTTAAATTAGCCTCTCGCCACAGAGAACAAGTGCGATGTTTAGCATCAAAAAGGAGACGCATTTAACAAGGAGGAGCACCAAAAGCTAGTACAAATAGACGTCAAATTGGTACGGGAATTCACAATTCAACATAGAAAGAGCACAGTAGGAGATTCAAACTCGCCTCTCCACATAGATGATAGAACAAGTGTAATCCGAACATTTATAAGGCCAAATTACCATCGAAAGGTAGCAGAAAAAAAGAGCGAGCAAACGAGAGAGAGAGAGAGAGAGGAAAAATAGGGGGAAAAAGGAAATTGTGGGGGAGGAATGGGTGACCTGGAAGGGAGGGGTGGAGAAGCCGAGATCGGAGGCGATGGAGAGGGCTTCGGCCATTCCCCCAACCCGCTTCGGGGGCTTCTTCCCCGCCAACGCCGCGTCGCCCCACGCCGACATTTTTAGGTCTCCGAGATCCGAGACGAGGGCTTGAGATGAGAGTGGTACGAAGAAGAAGAAGAAGACGACGAAGAAGAAGAAGAGTTAAAAGTGTACTCACCACCTCTCAGTATCTCACCAAACCGAACCAAACCAAAATAATAATATTAATATTAATAATAATATAATCTCAACTAGGAATGCATTTTGGATCCGGGTCGATGGAGCTCCACTCGTAATGAATCCGATCTTAGCCACTAAAAAAAAATAAGGGAAAACTTCAAATACCCCCTCGTGGTTTCACTTTAACTCACTTTAGTACTCTATGGTTTAAAAATTATGTATCAGTTAGTACATGTGGTTTTACACTTTTTTTTTAGACCCTACGATTTAAAGTGTATCGAGTTACTGATTTCAAGACTTTTCACTTTAGTACTATATAGTTTAAAAACCATATAATACTAATTTGATACAAAAATAAATAAATAAATCACAGCAGACTAAATCGATACAAAAATAAAACCATAATCTAACTTAATACACTTTAAACTACAGCAGTACTAAAATAAAAAAGTGCGAAATCACATGCATAATACACTTTAGATTACATGATACTAAAATAAAAAATACAAAATTACAATAGAGTTTTTTAAAATTTTGCCAAAAAATAAAATAATATCCGTCATAAAAAGTAGGAGCGAGGTGGGTAAACCTATTCTGCTCTTAAATCCGTTTCGTTTGCATTCCTCTTACAAATTTTCAAACAATTAAAAAATAATGTTTTTTAATTATTATTTTTTTTTTGAGCATGGAGCTCTTGCACCTTATTTCCAATTTTAGATCGAATTTAGTACCCAGTTTTCACCTTAAATAATTTTTTAAATGTATGATTTCTACCAATCAACCAATTAAATGCAGTAGCATCTGTCATTAATTATATATAATAAAAACGTACAAAATTTTCTCAGTACTATAAACTATTTTTACTCAGCTAATCACTATTTAATTTGAATCAATTAATAATATTATAATTTTAATATTTAATTTAATTATTTATTTTAATAAATTTATAGTTATGAAAGTTGTGTGGAGTATACTTACTGAATTTGTAAACATAAACGATACATTCAAATTTTAAAGTCAATAAAAATATCTACGAGTGATTTAAAATAAATAAATTAAGAAATTAAAAATTTTAAAAATATTAGGCAGTTGATTCAAAATAGTTCATCAGTCCGGTTCAATAATAGTAAAACCCGGTTTTTTGGCAATGTAATAGGCCCGGTTCATCGGTCCGGTTCGGTTTTCTGTTTTTCTTGTTTCCCTCTTCCTACCAATTTAAAATTCGAAAAAGAAAAATTCCCAATTTTCGACACTCTCTCGCGATCTCTCTCTCTCTCTCTCTCCTCGATCTCGATCTCGATCTCGATCTCGGCCTCAATCGATTCCGATTTCGATAACCCTAATTCGCCTCCCCTATCCGTCGATCTCCACCATCATTGCCTCTCGCTGTTGTTGTGATTCATGAAGCGATCGAAGTGTCGGGCGATCAAGGCGGTTCTAGGGTTCCTCGAGTCCGTTCTCATGGGGTGCTTCTTCGCGTGCTTTAGAATCAAGGACGAGGAGCGGAGGAAGACCCCTCCGCGCCAGATTTCGATCTCTTCGAACGATGGGGTAAGATGATAAATCTCTTTGTTTGGATTAATTTTTTTGGTAATTTAATCTCCATTTCGTGGCTAAATTCGTGCCAAACCATTCTGACTATTAACAGGATAATCTCTTGTCGAAGAACAATCTCGGATCGGTGTTTCTGAGTGAGGATAAAGGTATGGTCTTTGAAACTTCTGAGTTAAGATTTGTTCAGAAACATAATTGTCTCATTATTTTGGCGAATCTGAATTAAATTATGCTCTTTTGCTTCTTAGACATCGAAGAATGTGGTTCTCCGTGTGGATTTAACCCGAATCAAAGTTTTCAGGAGGTTTTTGATGATGACAACATCAATGGGGATCTCAAACGTGAGGTTTGTGCAATAAAACTAGTAGTGTTCGATTGTTAATTTTTAGTGGTTGTTGGAATCTCCTCTTCTTTTGGCCTTTATAATCTTTCAAATTCAGCATCAAGCTATGTTTTTTATTAGCATTTGACATGCATATCCTGAAATGTTTCATGTTAACATTCTCTTTTACATACGATTTCTTATTTCTCGGCATCTTGAAAATTACTTCTTCAAAATTTAGCTCATTCAAGATAGCTGTGGCCTTGCATGCATGGATTTCGAGCATGTTGCAGATTTTAAAATGTTGGAGCCTTGGAGATGTTCTTCGTCTTCTCGTTTCCCTTTAAGCATGATTATCGATGTTGTGATGCATGGAGCTTATTTTATGAACTAAATTTGTGTTTGCTTTTCAATTCTGTGAATGAAAACATATGATGGATTATGGATTTCTTATCTATGCATGTCAATTTACATTTGTTAACGAATAGTCGATCGATGTTAACCAGGCCAAGTACCTCAAATCTTGTGGTGCAATATCGGAAACTCCTGCGGAAATACGGAAAACTTTGAGCAAAACAGTTGTTAGAAATTCTAATGAGGATGACTCGTCTCCGAAATCCTTCTCATTCCATCAAAATTCATCTAATAAGAAACTTCAGCTGGATGTTCCACCACCACAGCCAGGAGAAAACTCGAGTTCTCCAGGAATGTTATTAGAAGGGTATAAAATCTCTCATCCCCTCTTTTTTCTAAAAAAAAACTTTGTTTTAGTGGAACCATAAGTTTAATTTTACTCTTTTTTTTTTTTTTTGTTTCGTTTAATGCAGATCCGTGTCTGATAAAAACCAGATTCCAAGGGCTGGTATGAATGAAATTGAATTACGGTTTAAAAGTGATAAGTTTGACAGATCCCCCTCTCCGAATGACATCAAAATTCAGCAACCCTGTGCTAGTGATTCTCCTTATCCAACTCCTCTGATTTTGACCGATGAAATGCAAACTCCCGCGACAATTCACCCGTCCCGCATCGAAAACACTAGGACCGGGAAGCGCGCTAGGGTCCGAACTCAGTATGCTCATCCTGTCCTGAAACCTATAGACAATTTACCACACCGGAAATCACTAAGCGAAAGCTCATCTTCTACAAAGAAGCTAGTACCGAACGCAATCTCTCCTGTGTCTAAAGTTTCAGAGGTTTCTAAGACAAGAAGGTCAGTGTTTGCAACTCCGAATAACAAGGAAAACCTAGGCAAGGAGAATGCCAATAGTAATGAGGAGCCTCTCTATGCCAATAGTAATAACACTGCACAACAAGTTTCGCACAGCAACGATGAAGTAATAGACACTCCAAACCTTCTTGTTCCGAGCTTTTCTCAATGGCTGAAGCCGACGGCTCTGAAGGATGCGAAAGACGATATTACGGACATTAAAGAGAGCTATGATGTGGATAGACCTATTATTGAGATCTTCGATGAAAATTGGAGGGACGATGGGTGTACTCGTGAATTGCCCGAATGTTGGGATCGAAATGGAATTCCAAATTCAACCACCAAATACAAGGAGGTATAGAAATTACGCGTTCCGCTCCTCTTGATTCATTGTACTGGAGCGACCATTCTTATATTCCATCTTTTTCGTCTCTTTTCACCTTTTTTGGTTCAGGATCAGAAGGTTAGTTGGCATGCTACCCCTTTTGAAGAAAGGCTGGAGAAGGCTTTGTCAGATGAGAAATTGTTCCCTCAAAGGTCTATATTTACTGTCTCTAATCTTTTGAAACAAATAGTTGTCTAACTTATCTTCAATAGTCTACTGGGGGTTCAAACATATATGTAATTTTTCCTGCGAAATCATCATCTATCTAAATGTACAACCCCAGTAAAGCGCTGAATTTTCGTATATATACATCCCGAGACTATCTTTCTACAAATTTGAGAGTTTCGGAAAGAGATGTATCGAGAACGCAAATGGATAATAGATGGAGAGTGTATGTAATCTCTTATCTGCTTACTGAGTATTATTGTTTGCAGGAAGCAACTGGGAGGAAGACTAATTGAGCTCGAGGAAGTAAACGAAGAGTGCGGTTCACCAGCTTCGCAGTAACAGATCAAGAGAACTTGATCTGCTGAGGAAATTACTTGCCATGAACTCTATACATAAAGTGATAAATCCATTAAATTTTCTTCGAATTTACCTTGTAACCTGTAGCCATTCTGTCGAAGCAGCTTCGGCTCACTGTTGTTGTTGACTTGTGATTGCTTCCTCTTCCATCATGCAGAGGAACCTTCAGTTCTGAACTATTTCATCATAAGGTTTTACATCTCAACATCTTTTTTTCCTCTCTTTTTGTTTTTCCTTTCTTGCTTTCTCTTTAAGAGGGCATTTGGATTCAGGTAATAAGAGTAGAAATAGGCTAAATGTTTTGATAGATGAGTTTCAAACCAGTTTAAAGAAAATTTTCTCGGTGTCTTCGTAATGGATAATGCGTGAATTAATGTAGAGAATCCTCAGCAATAACTTTTATATTTCTTAAAAAAAGGGAAATGAAGACACTTGATTAAGATACAATTTCATAATGGGAGCATTGCCCATGCTTTTTCTCTACTTTTTATTGCCTCTTTTTTCTATTTCATACATATACAGTGCTGTTTTTTTATTCCTTTTCTCCTTTCATTATTTGCTAACTGTATAATCACTTTCTCCTATATATTTCCAAGAAATATACTTACTTTAGCATTAGATCTCTGAAGCCGATTTCAGGACGGATAAACGCCTTGTCCAACTTGAAGCCACTTTTCGTCAACAATTTCATCTTCTCCTTCCTTGATACTATCTTCGTATCTTAACAAGATACCGAATAGAATCTTTCCCTGTTTCCACGAAAACAATTCAATTTCAATCGAGAGGCCGAAAGAAAGGGGGGAAAAAGAAATTTGACTCGATGTTATGCTGATTTTGTGACGAAGTTTGAGTGCCTGTTTTCGCCTATAGGATGCTAAAGTTGCTAGAGGCTCCTTCGTTTTCCGAACTCGCCCAAATTGCTGATCGATATTAATCATCTCACAGCGGTTACATCCTCCCAGCGACTGCGAATATATCAAATGATTCATGTGTTAGAAAAATGAATAGAAAGAAAACAAAAGGAAAAGTGCAAGCTCACATCGCTCACCAAGTAAATTCGATTAAAACGAAGAAAGAAATCAGAAAAGCAAGTTCAACAGAATATTCAATGAACTCACACTAAAATGTGCTTTTCCGATTTGAAGGCTGCTCCAGCTATCCTCAACATAAGGTTCTGAACATGAAATTACGAGATTTGGACGAAATCTCGTAGCATCAACGTGTACTGGCTGCCTAGACTCAGAGATATCTTTTCCAAAATCTGCTATGAAGAAAATATATATGTCCTTTAATTTTCCCATGAATAAATTAACTCAACAAAGAAAATGGAATAGCAATTAGTGAACATATTGCCAAATTAATCATATCCCGTAAATTGCACGCCAGCACGCAGAAAGCAATGCCAATGTCTTAAAATGAACAGTAAAAGTCATAACTTTCAAGTTGAAACTAGAAAATTGTTACAGTAAAATACTTAGACAGTCCTTACATCGTGCTGATTTTGCGACTTGGTTTCTGAACTTTTTCACTTGAAGAAATATTGTAACTCCAAAACAGACTGGTAGACCTTCGCAGTAGCATGACCTTTCTAACCCTATTTCAAGTAAACTGATATATGGAAGTCATTTCATAGAACCGTAAACTGGTCATTTTACAGGTGTGTTCTTTTTTTTTTTTTTTGGATACCTTCAAGTAAAAGGTACAGCAGATCAAGTTTCATATCAGAATAATGCAAGGACTTCTTATACATCTTAGCAGAAATGATATAATAAAAAGAAAGCAACGTACTTGCATTTAAGCGGCTGTTCAGATCAAAAGGCTCTCTTCAGATATTAGTAATAACTGTCCCTCATTAGAGAAATTCAGTTTGCTCGATGTATATCTGCATAGACCTTCTCTTCCAATCTTGTTCATGCAAGAGCGATTCTTAGAATTTGAACATCTCACAAAGGTACAAGGACGACCAAGGGCTTTAGTGAACCACATATTAACCTCATCATCATAAGTCTGCACCTCATATCTAGTTCAATGAAAACAAGCATCAAGTCTATTATTAGAATAAGTTATCATATAAACAATCGAAACTTCAACTTCTATTTGTCCTCCTTTGGCAGCTTTAAGATGAGCAATGTTGTTTATACCTCAGAAATGTACCCCAATGAGTAATCAACTTTATACACACGGCAACTAATAATCGATTTAGCTTTTAAAATATCAAAGATGAAACATGATAGAAGAAAGCTGACTCTTCAACATTATTTTGGAGTACATAATGCATTCTTAGGTACGCACAACACTACGCGCTTTGCAAACAAGACACTAAACATGAGAATGCGCACCTTTGACCATAGACATCCATTTCTTCATTTAAGCTTCGGGAACGTTTTGGTAGAGAAATTAGTAGTTTCTCTTTGCAATGTGGAGATTCTATGTACATTGCCTGAAGTTCTAAGTCGATAAATGTACGAATGGAGCACATTTCTGGAACCTGAGAATTAAAAATTTAAAGTTTATCTGAAATACATGTTCATATACCAAATATAGAATAAAGCTACGTAGATATGCTGTACAATTATACGTGGACACGAAATAATCACATACGCATACCTTTTTTTGAGTCAAAATTTCACCACTCAGACCTCGAAGAAGCCATTCTCGATCATATTTTAAACCTGTTCAGCAATAGACAAAATCAATGAAAACTATTTTCAATTAGATGTCTCTGTACAAATTCCCTATAGTACGAATTCATGGAATTTGCTTTTTTCTTGCTAGTAATGACAAAAGGAATTTGCTTTTTCTTGCTAGTAATGAAAAAATAGTCCTGGATAGGAAAATATATATATATATATAGAGAGAGAGAGAGAGAGAGAGAGAGAGAGAGAGAGAGTTGAGTTGGAATGCAATCGGTAGCAAACGAGCTTCGTTGCCATCCATTTATTTTCTCCAAATCGACGATCGGCACTGTTAAACATGATCTATACCACTTGAAGCATCTAGAAATCAAATTTCATGCTTTTTCGATATTGTTCTCTTCTCCATCAAGTGGACACAAAAATGAATGGTTGAAATGAATTTTCTTTAAAAGTGATGATAGGATTCTTGTAATCAAGATCGAGGGTATAGATCTTGTTCTAAAAAGTTTAAAGAATTTTCTAACCAAAATTCAATTGATTTGGATATCTTTACGCTGTTAAACGAGAAAACGCCTCATATCGACCATTAAAATTATAAATTTTGAAACCCTTTAATCATTAGGTCAATGACGTCGAAAAGATTTGAAATTTGGTTTCTAAATGCTTCAAGTTATATAGATCATGCTCAACGGTGCCGATCGTCAATTTAGAGGCTCTATCATCGAAAACAAATGGGTGGCAACGGAGCCCATTGGCTATCGATAGCATTCCAACTTAACTATATATATATATATATATATATATATATATATATATATATATATATATATATATATATATATATATATATATATATATATATATATAGAGTCCGGCTACTATACTATTATGAGTACGATCGCCCTCGTACTCATAAGTTGTTTTCGATGATAGAGCTTCCGAATCGACGATCCACACCGTTAAACGTTATCTAGAGCATTTAAAACTTCTAGAAATAAAATTTTATAATTTTTCGACATCATTTACCTTGCGATCAAGAGATCACAAAATTGACAATTTTTAACGGCGGTATGGGATGCTTACTAGTTTAACGGTGTAAAAGAATCGGAATAGGTTGAATTTTTGATAGAAAATTCTATTCACTACCTAAATAAAGATCAATAACTCCGATCTTAAATTAAAAGATCCGATCATCCATTTTTAAGATGTCGATCGATTTTGACCGTTCATTTTATACCCGCTTGATGGACTTTATAATGATCTCGAAAAATTATAAAATTTATTTTCTAGAAGTTTCAAATACTCTAGATCATGTTTAACGGTGTGGATCGTCGATTCGAAAATCCTAACATCGAAAACAACTTATGAGTAGTAAGGGCTCTATACTCATAATAGTATAGTAGCCCTACTCTATATATATATATATATATATTAACTCAAGATGACATGTTGGTCTACTCCCAAGTGGGTAAGTAATCTCCAATAGTGTGGAAAGAGAAAATTGGCCCAATTATTTAGGGACTTGAATGAAGATTTCTATTTTCAGAGGGCAATCAAGTCCTTATATTTTTATAGGGGTTTTCTCTTTCTGCCAATGATTATACGCAAGTAAATAGAAATAATCATATTTACAGTATCACTCCAAGAAGAGAATCGCATACCAATATTACTGAGAGGCCAGCTATGCACACTGAATCCTTGTAAAGACTTCACAGGGTAAACTGTGACGGATTTTAGTTGAACGGGTTTTAGTTCCTGCTGATTTGCAGTACCTGTTATTCATAATCATAGATAGACAAAATTAATTTTATGTGTAAATGAAAATATTCAAACACCAATTAGTTGCTTGTTGAGATAGAAGTCCATAAATAGCAAGAGATGATATCTCTGTAAAATACGAAGTCTTGTTCCTTATATCGTTAATACTGAGCAGCAAATGATATCTTCAGGAAAAACTGAAAAAACAATGTAAGAGCAAACTGAAAGGCAATATAATTACTTAATGAATGAAGTGCCTTCAAACTTGATTGATATCCGTCTTTGGGTTTGGATACAAAAGAAGTTTCCAAAAAATTCAAAAATTTCTGCAAGAGGAAATGGTAACAGATGTTACATCAAATCATATTTAAAAGAAGAATTAAATTGAAAGAAGTTCTCAAAAACTACATACATTAGTATTACATATAAACAAAGTAGCTATATACACATATATTCACTTTTCTATATAACTTAATGTAACAATTGTAATATACAAGAATTTTGGTCATGTTGCTCCTAGGATTATCTTACAGAGGATTTAACCGAAAATTAGAGAGAAACAGCATCTATGAGTTGTGCAACAAGAAATAATGGAGTAAATACCTCAGCGTCTTCATATGTTGACATGTAACCAAAAGATATCCTAACAGCACCAGTTGGTTTTCCATTTAATATGTCATTATCATCCCAGCAAACATGCCCAGCCTGACATAAAGAAAACGAGAACCATGTAGTATAACAAAATTAAATTTGTCATTTCATTACCAAAATAAGGCTCGCTTATACAACAACTACTAGTAAATTGCCATATCAGGAGGGTTTGGCATATAATAAGAATGTGATTTACCTCAAAGTTGGAAATCAAATCTGAATGAGACAAACCAAGATATTTGGCACATGCACCAGGGTTGCAGAAGCAGCCTGTCTACAATGAAACCATTATAAAAAGACAATAGTCGCACAAAAAGTTTACCTGATTTTTTGATGTACCCAAGTGTATACTGGATTGTTTTTACTTACACGCAAATGAATGCCTGATAATGAAGCCAACTTTTCCACTTCACGGTATCCAAACCAGGAGCCATCTTCCCTTTTCAAATTGAATGAAATTGTGGGACCATATGTTGAAGATAATACCTTAGATAAGTGAAGAAACATATCAGTTATCCTTATAAGATCTTGAGATAAAACGAAGCAAGTCCATGGATGCACTGTGATGATCATTTCACAAAGCGAACAGCTCCCCGTTAAAAATACTAACCTTGGAAGTTTCTCTTCCATAGATTGTGCAAACATTCGATCCATTACCATGCTTTAAGCCCACCATCATGTTCCTTGCGTAAGTGGCAAGAGACTTTGTATGTCTATAAGGGTAAAATATGATCATTTAAAACTCTTCCAAATCCACTTCCCACAAGTGAAGCAGATAGATGTAATTTGGCATACAAAATAGAACAGTTAAAAAATAAGCAAAATTCATGAGTCTTTACCCTCGCGAAACCTGAATTTTGATCATACTCTTAGAATGCAGTTTCTTACGAAATTTTCATATGTTAAGTGGATCATCCAATGCATGGAAGAAGTTGGTTTTTAAATTAGAAATAGGTGTTCAAAAAAGAGTACCTTCATACATACATGGTAACATGAGTATAAATGTAAGAGATCAATTTTTTTAAAGGCATATGTGAAAATTCAGATTTTGCCCCCAAAAAAAGAAGATGTGTTAATAGATGGTTTTCAAGGGTATACATATAATTATATCATGTTAAAAGTAGAAAAATATCTACAAAATAGCAAGAACATTTTAGAAGAGAAGAGTATACTTGCTAGATTTCCAAGAAGTGTTTATAACTTCACAATACTGCAACAGTGTTAACACACCTGACAATAGCAGATTTAGTTAAGGAATCAACTATCTTGAAGCCATGACGAATAGAAGCTATGGCCAAGAATGACAGAGTTCCATCTTCAAGCACTTGCTCAATGCTCTCTCTTCTTCGGGCAAAGTCAATATCAGCAATTGAAGCAGATACCGTGCCTAAATTATGTAGACATATTAAACCAAATAGTTTGAGATGAATATGAAGAACCTAACGAAGCTGGTATGCTACTGACCTCCACCGAAGTATGTTTTTGTTAACAACCTGGCTGCCTCTGTCAAAGAACAATAATATATTAAAAAGAGAACAAGATAATACATTCCACTCTACAGCAAGCAGATAGCTAAACGATCTTTGCTAAAACTTCAAAAAAAAATACAAACATTTTGCCCACAAAACAAGAAAATTGGGTTGATATGAAGTGCTAATTTCCCTCTTGAATAGAATAAAGATGCCACACTGCTTAACATAACAAGAATATATAAGGCTGTTAAAACTTGAAAACAGGAAAATACAAGAATTTGAAAGAAATAAATAAAAGAAACTAGAATCATAGTGCGTACGGCTAAAAAAAGATCAAAATGTAAAGGTGACAATGATGAATAACAGATGACGAAGTACCATTATATTCAAGAAATAGAGTAGAGAAGCACTTTATAGGCTAAACTAAACAGAAGTGGAAAAAACAGCCATCTGATATAAACCAATGTCAAGATAAGTAATCACAAACCATTTCGAACGACAAGCGCTCCTAGACCAGTTGGATAACCGAATATCTGACAAAGACAGTATTTTTGCTGTTAATAATATCCCTAATAAAAAGTTTTGCATAATACCGGAATGGTCAAAGTGCACACAGCATATACCTTATAAAAAGAAAAGACGACAAAATCGGCCGGATACCTAGCTAGATCTGGTGGTTCAGTTGAACATCCTTTTGCAGCATCTATTAGCACCATCCAGCAATTCCTGCATAAAATATCATATTAATTTTTTTTTAAAAAAAAGAGAGCTGCTTGTAAAGGGAACAACTATTTTATAAGAGTTTAAGCATTTTGAACTTGTCAATGCCTTAATTTTATATATTATCATGAAATCCTTGATTAGGATAATATCCAACTTTGGTATTAGTTGGATATTTCAATCAAATAGATACTATGTGCGAGAAATAGTGGTCATTGCATTTTAGTGCTATGCATATACTGAAAAATGATTCTTAAAGGTTGTAAAAGCCACTAATTTGTTTATCCCATCCCTTATGTACTATTTTCATGTCTATTTGATTGCCTAAATCATACCGTTGGTGTGATGGGACTCCCAAAGTTTTCCCGCCATCTTCTTTGATGACGTTAACCAAATCAAGAGGAAACTTCTGACCTGAGAAATTGCACTCTGATGGGAATGCAAACAAGTTGTATACATCTCCTGCCAGAAGAAAAGAAAACAGTGATAATAAGCACAAACTATCAATTACATCATTATTTATTCAGATTTTTCAAAAAAATATATCAAGTATGATCTTGTTAAAGTACATCGAAGGAACTGCATAAAAGACCCCTATGAAAAAAATATTTTACCAGAAAGCTTGCCATTTTGCAAATTTTGTGGTACTAAATCTTCAACTCTCCTCTGCACTGCGTGTTTCAAGATCCTGATAGAAGGTTCATGAGTTTCGTCACGTAGATCATGAGGCTCAACCTCTTCGATATCAACAGCGAGAGCAGTTGCTCCCTTATTAAGAGCATATCTGCCGATGCATAAGGATAAACAATACAAAAACTCCAAGTACCTACAAATGCAAAGAGACCTATGCAAGAACTTTGGTAAAGCAAGCCGGAATCCAATAGATATAGTTCTCAATGCAGGAAGGATACTCTCTAATCCCAAGCACACTGTTATGGTTTTCCATCGTGTACATGTAACAGCTTTCCCTGCTCCAAGGAAAACACTCGCCGACGAGTTTCAAAGCTGCCGTTGCCCCAGAAGTAAATATGCACTTGTAGTTTCTTGGACTTGCATTTAAATAGTTAAGGACCTGCAGGCGTGCTGCGCCAACTACGTCACTGGTTGCCATACTCGAATCACTTTGACTATCTAAATCATCATGTCAAGGACCCAACACGCCGTGATTTATGTGAGAAGAGGAAAACAATAACAGAGCAAACTGAAAGTGACCATGAATAACCTCCACAATATAATTCATTCAATATCTACTTGAATACACTAAAAGGAAATAAAAATACTAATAATAAATGGCTCAGCAATTTAAAATGACTCAGATAAGGATTAAATTGACTTAGCATAGTTTCCGTTTCCAAGCAATCCAAAATTACATAAACATGCACCGAGGCCAACCCAATTTCAAGCCATTTTGAAATAGACTCTCATCTTTATTTATTTATTTATTTTTATTGGGACCCCTTCACTCTTTAAGTAATTTGATTCACGTAATTATAGTTAGTAAAGGTGAGATTTTTTTTTAGTATATATATATATATATATTTAATTTGCTATTAGCTCTAAACCCTTGTTGTTTCATTTGCCGAGAAGTGATTAAAGCCACTAAATTTACAAATTAAATTGAATAAAAACAAAATTAAATTGAATAAAAACAATCCTAGTAAAAGATATATTACTCCAATTTCACAAAAAAAAAGGTCCTTTTCGGATGTTATACGCTAAAAATACTACTCCGAACACCAATTTTTCAACATAAACCCAGTAATTCAACTCAAACCAGTATTTTTATCTCCAACCCCCGAACAAATAAGCACTAAAAATCTAACAATGAAAAAAAAAAAAAAGAAGAAAAAATCACACACACAAAAAAATTAACCCAATCTGAGGATACGAGGGTTCCCATAGACACTATTGGCGAGCTCCTTAGCAACATCCCCAATCTGCGCCTCCGAGTAGAGCGTGGCTCCGGCGTGGTCCAAGTAAACCAACCCTAAAACCCCACCCAATTAAGCGACTCCAAAAAAAATCCAAAAAACAAAAGAAGAAGAAGAAGATCGAATTTTGAAGGGAAAAGAGTGATTTGGGGACCTTCCAATCGCTTGAAATCGAGGGCTCGCATCGCGTCGATGTTGCGGGGAGCATCAGGGTACCCGTAATCCTCGCCGAACTGCTTCAGGAACTCCTCCTTCGCCCTCGCCATTTCCTCTTCCTCCTCCTCGTCCCCTTCGCGTTAGCGCCCCTTACGAGCTCGCAAAACCTAAGCGCCGCCGCATTAATAGCAGATGAGAGTGTCGGAATTAGTCGTAGGATAATGGCGACGATGAGAGTGTCGGCATACACTGCTTTTTGCGACCGGAGCTCCGCGAAGTTTGGTACAATTACTCCCCCCCACAATCTATTTTTATTATTAATTAATTAATATATAAAGTGCATGGATTTTTGGTTGGGGTGGGGGGGGGGGGGTCCCTAATTTTTTTCTTTTCAATATGCTCCTGAGATATTTTTCTGTTATTCCAAACTAATCCTGCAGTTATCATCCGTTAAGTTAACTCTGGTTAAACATGAATTAAATATCTACTAAAGTTTAAAAAATCAAAATATCTCTTTTGCCCTTTAACTTAAGAGCAAATAAGAAATATTCATGATGGTAGAAGGGTACATTTGAAAAATACCAAAAATTAAAATATTTTTTATTCCCCCAACTTAAAGGGCAAATAAGAAAAGTCGATGATGATAAAATGGTATATTCGAAAGGATAAAAATAGTAATTTAAATGCAGTATTATTGCTAACAGTTCATTAACAGAATTTAATTCTAAAAATACAATTAAAATAGGTTGGAACATAAAAATGATATTTTCAATATTAGCCTTCTAAGAAGGGTAAATCAGAAAATCAAAAACTTTTTCAGTGATATGTGTCCAGCTTTACTGTTCAATACATCCGGTATACTGTAGACCATTGATTGTAGACATATGTATGATCTACGAAAAAATTTTGAGTACATCTCCTCCCCCTCACATATATATAGTTAAATTTCTTATCTTTATCGATAGACCAAGACTTGATCTTTATCAAGTTTTCTCTTAGTTAAATTAATTTCTTTGATTATTTTTACCCGTTAGATTATACTATTCAACCAACCACCCACTCAACTCAGTAGATTATACTATTATGGTATTACAGCCTATATAGCACCAAGTCATTGTTGCTATTAATTTTTTAGCCCTCGGATTGAGAAATTGGTGGTTAGGATGATGTGGGCTCCCTATGGTTGAATAGTATAATTTAACAGATAAAAATAATCAAAGGGTTAAATCTAACAGTGAAAAACTCGATAGCACCAAATCCTTAGTCTTATCGATAAGTACAAATGGGACTTTATATATATATATATATATATATATATATATATATATATATATATATATATATATATATAGAGGCTACTATACTATTAATAGCATCAAGTCATCGATCTACCAAGTTTTTAGCCATTGGATTGAGAGATGTGCGATTAGGATGATGTGGGCCACAGGGTTAAGTGGACGTGGTTGGTTGAATAGTATAATCTAACGGGTGAAAATCATCAAAGGAGTGGATTTAACGGTGGAAAACTTGGTAGCGAATCTTCATGCGTTATTCATAGCATAGCATAATTTATATATATATATATATATATATATATATATATATATATATATATATATAGTAGAGCTAGAATATTTCTAAAAGCACCAAGTGGATGGTGCTTTAGTGTTTTTAGTCCTTGGATGGAGCGATGTGAAGTTGAGATGATGATAATAGGTGGTGGTAGATGGAATAGTGTTTGATCCAAGGACTATTAATAGTCAAAAAGTAGATCCAATGGCTAAAAATCTAATAGCACCATGGAGGTGATACTTGTAAAAGTATCATAGCTCAACTCTATATATATATATATATATATATATATATATATATATATATATATATATATATATATATAATGGGGCTACTATACTATTATGAGTATAGAGTCATTGTACTCATAAGTTCTTAGCCTTCGGATGAAAAAATGTGTTGTTAGGATGAGAGCCGTTATGGTTAAGTTGATAGTAGACTCTCTAGGGTTGAGTGGGTGGTTGGTTGAATAGTATAATCTAACGGGTGAAAATGATTAAAGAGTAGATCTAACGGCAAAAAATTTATGAGTATAAGAGGCTCTATACTCAGAGTATAAGATATATATATATATATATATATATATATATATATATATATATATATATATATATATATATATATATATATATATATATATATATATATATATATATATATATATATATATATATATATATACTTATCTTTATCGGAAGACGGAGCCTTCCGTGCTTCCACGTCGTTCGATGATGCGGTTTCGAATCGTCGATCGGCTCCGATTAAATTTGATCTAGAGTATTTGAAATATCTAGAAAATAAATTTTATAATTTTTCGATATCATTTGCCTAGTGATCGAAGGCATAAAATCAAACAATTTTAATGGTTATAGTGAGCCGTTTGAAAGTTTAACGGTGTAGAAATATCCAAATTACATGAAATTTTGATAGAAAATTCTTTATACTATATAAAACAAGATCAATATCTTTGATCTAAATTTTTAATGCTATTTTATCGTGTTTTGTAAGATTTTTATTTTTAGCCGTTCGCTAGGCAAATAATATCGAAAAATCGCAAAATTTATTTTCTAGATACTTCAAATACTCTAGATCGAGTTTAACGGGCCGTCGATGATTCGGAAAATTTCTGACATCGAACGACGTGGAAGCACGGAGCCACTGGGTGGCTTAGGAGAAGCATGAAAATAGCGTATATATATATATATATATATATATATATATATATATATATATATATATATATATATATATATATATATATATATAGTAGAGCTAGAATACTTTTATAAGCACCAAATTCTTGATACTTCTAAGTTTCTAGCCCTTGAATCTATATCTCAATTACTAATACCCTTTGGATCAAACACTATTATATCTACCACCACCTACCACTATCATCTCAACCTCACATCTCTCCATTCAAGGGCTAAAAATAATAAAGCACCACCCACTCGGTGCTTTTAGAAAAATTCTAACTCCACTATATATATATATAGTATTGGGCTCCATTAATTTAGCAAAATCGTGAAAGCTTAGTTGAATAGGGTCTTCTTATGCGAAGAAATCTAGCGTACGTGAATCAGAAAGAGGTCTCTGACCAGTTGAGGCTATCTTACGTTAGTGACGAGGGTGTGCAGAATGTTGGTAGCTTTTATCCCCCCCCCCTTTATACCTAACTAAACGTATTGCTAAGGGAATTAGTGAAGCGGGTGCAGCGTGCTAGCTAGGTATATATGAGGAATTCGTGATAACGAACGCTACCGTCTGCATACGATGGTTATTAGTTTTATCTGCCCGCGTTTATGGACTTCCGTGGTAGAATCTACCACTTAGGTATGTTGCATTTTCTTGAACGTGATTTGGCTACAAGTTTACTAGTGTTTCCCAATGAATTTAAACCACAAAGCCGGTTGGCCACGACTACTGAGTAAACGAGACGACTACGCGTTCTTGTTGTTTTTTTTTATAGGGCAATTGCTTATATATTCCTGAAAAGTTTTCGATTTTTTGATTTACCCCTCTTAGAAGGCTAATATTGAAAATACCCCTCCTACCTTCTAACCTATTTTTAATATACCCTTATGGCGTGTTTGGTTTGAAGTCGGAATTAGAATCGGAATTGGAATCGAAATAAGCTGGAATCGGAATCGGAATGACTCATTACCTAATTTTGTTTGGTTCATCACCTGAATCGGAATCGAAATAAATCATTCCCATTGTCAGTGTTTGGTTCAGATAGATATAAAAAAATAATCAATTTAATATATTAATTTTATCTTTATAATTAATATATTAATTTAAATGCAAACTGAAAATTAAATATTAAAAATTTACATCAAAATTTTGAAATAATATCAAAATTTTATATCTATTTTTTTTTAAAAAAATAAACTTTGAAGTTGAGTGGATAATTCAAAATATAAAACTAAATTTTGATTTATTCAAATTCAAACTTAAAATTACAATTTAAATTTTAATTTGAATCCTAAATTTAATTTAAGTTTTAAATAAAATTTGAATAAAATTTTATTTAAATTAAAATTTAATTTAAATTTAAATTTATACGTTAGATTAAAATACTTGATTAAATTTTAATTTTTAATGCAAGTTCAAATTAAAATTTAAAATTATATATTTAATTTCTAAATTTAAACTTATATTTTAACTAAAAAAGTCAAAAAAATATCCATTCCGCCCGGATTCAAGAAAAAGGAGGCGATTGAGGGATTCCCATTCCACTCGGGAATCGGAATCGGAATGGGACTCCCGCATAACAAACACCCACAAACGGATTAGCTCAATCCCTTTCCCATTCCAGGGTAAAAAATAAGCGAACCAAACACGCCCTTAGAGTTAAAATTTGTTAAGTAATTCTGTTATCTCTATAAAATTACTATTTTGTCCTTTTCAAATACCCTTCTACCATCACTGTCTTTCTTATTTGCCCTTAAAGTCAAGGGCACAAAAGTATTTCGACTTTTGGTTTTTTCCAATATACCCCTCTACCGTCACCAACCTTTCTTATTTGCCCTTAAGTTAAGGGCAAAATTAGTATTTTAATTTTTTTTTTAAGCGTGGTAGATATTTAACTCACGTTAACCCGCATTAACTTAACGGAGATAATCATGGGAGTATTTTGCAATAACAGTGGAACGTATGAGGGGCAGTTTAGAAAAAAAGAAAACGTAAGGGTAGATCGGATATTTTCAGACGCATGAGGAGTATATAGGCAATTATCCCTTTTTTTATTTATTTTACACCCTCCCTTTGAGGTCCTAGATGCCTCACCAATTAAATTCATCTTTTTTGAATGAAACGCAGAACATTACCTTTAAAAAAAAAAAAAAAATTCAAAGTTCTTGTATGATGCTGATAAATGGGCAAAAATTTTCTGGGCATCATGCCCATAAAAAATAATTTGGGGACACTCCGGATGTCCGCCGCGTGGCACTTGGATATCCCGGATGGCCGCCGGGTGGCAGTCGGACGACGCGAGGCCCATCGCCCCGCTGCTCTGCCTTTTGGGAGAGTAGTGGGGTTTTTTTTTGGTACACCCGGTGCACCATTTTTTGCTTTAAAATTTTATTTTTTATTTTTAATTATAATTTAATATAGTTGTGATATATTTTATAATATTTTGGGAAGGCTCAGGATAGGCGCCACGATGGCTCGCAGGCGCGTATCTCACTATCCTTTTTCCGTCCTCTACATCTTTCTCTCTCTAAAAAAGAATCACAATTTTTCTTTAAAAAAAGACAGTGAGATGGGCGCCCGCGAGCCAGGTGGCGCCCATCCGGAGTGTCCTAAAAAAATGTTAATTTGGACACTATGTTTATACAATTTTTGCCCAATTTGATTGACTATTTAATTGACTACATATTAATTTAATTATCTATATATTTGATGCTTCTCTAGTGTCTATAGTCAATTACTCAATTTGATTGACTATTTAATTGACTATATATTAATTTAATTAACTATATATTTGATGCTTCGCTCGCGTGTATGCTAATTTAATTGACTATATATTGACGCTTTGTTAGTGTATCACCAATAGTAAAATTGCTACGTTAAAATTTGAGTGCCAAAATTTTACTTGTTTTATAGTTTCAGAATCAGTATTGAGACCTCACTTTCGAGGGATCACCCCCATCCTAAAATTACTATAGTTCTAGCACACGTAATTTTCTTAACATTTTAAGTCAAACTATCATTTAAAATACTATAGCCAAATTAAGAGGTTTAATTTTATATTTTATTTTTTTATTATAATTCGGCTTAAGATTTAGACTTGGGGAGAAAAGAAAAGACAACATTGTGGGTTCTTTGAGTCGGAGGAGTGACGATTGTGATGAGCTCACAACGGGAGATTGAGTCGGGTCAACCGAACTAAATAGTCCTGGTCCAGAAGTTTTCTTTTATTTCAAAAAATTATTTTGTACAATAGATTTCGTAGAACAGTTGATTGATGATAAAAAGGGGGGGGGGATTCCCCGTCCACCAACCCGTCCACCAACGAAAGGTATCATTCCTTTTTTTTTGAACTCACTAGAAGCGTCTGAAACCTCAGGAGATGCGGAAAAAAATCTGATCGGATCAAACAATCCCATAAACACAGGATTAAAAGAATTTAATTTGAAAAAGCTTTAATGCATTCAACCTACTCTACTATTCTCCTCTCGAATGCTAAACCTTCTTTTTTGTTCATCTTGAGAACTGCTCTTTTATCTTATCTTATTCAATCCAATCGAAAATGTTGAGGGGCCTCAAATAGAGCCAACTTAATCCAAAGCCATCCAGCTAACAATCCAAACTAGCTTGTAGGGGAGACATAAGCCGCAGAGCCATTTGCAGCAGGAACTGGGCTGGGACTAAACCTAAATTGCCGACGACAATTGATTGGGCTTGCGATACATAAACTTTGTTTGGGCTATGATCTGAGTTTTCGACCTTGCATCAGCCCACAAGGCCCTCTTCAAATTCAAGAGAAAGTCTTAAAGTTGTATTTGACTATAATAAAGCAGTTTCGCCTAGACACTCGGTCTCTGAAATTACTATCCCAGTCGTTGGAGCTGCAAATGACAATTCTCTAAAATCGTTCGATTTCCTCAAACTGCTGAAGAGTGTTTCGCAAAATAGTGGTAGGATAGCAGGATAAACTATTCTCATCTCATAACATTGCGTAGACAAGTTTTTGATAAACATCTTCCATTCTCATGACAAAATCATCGCCTATCCTCGTGCATCCGTACATCTTGTGCATAACACCCTTTCAATCCTCAAGCCCTATTTCAAGTTTCCGTCTCTACCGCAATGCAAAAGATATACAAATGCCTCACATAAAGCAAAAGATATACTATCCCTCTTCCTCACTTCTCCTCCATGGCGTTGGCACTGTTTGTACTGGCCCCGCAACCCTTGCTCCGATACCGTGGGCTCACTTCCCGCTGGTTCCTATCGCTCCGGCTGCAGTCTTCTGCTTCATTCCAGCTCCGCCCGCAGTGCCTACGTATGGCCTTCTGTGCCGTTCCCAAAGGCTCGGCAGCTGCGGTCGAGCGTGGCGGCACCTCGTTACAAGTTGTTTCTGTTATTTTTCATTTTTTTTTCTCATTGTTTTGAGTATAGAATGATAATGTTCTTTTGTTTATATTTCAGATGCATAACAAGTTTAACCCGATAATGGCACTTGCGAGTTCGGGCCGAGATCTTGTCTATATATACTTCACTTCTCTTTCTCCCTCTCCATCACTCTCTCCTCTTCCTTCTCCGGCCTCTCCTTCACTTCTCCTCCACTTACCCTCCTCTTCCTCTCCTTCACTCTCTCCACCTCCCTCTCCGGCCATACAAGTTTTAATGCATATTGCGGTCCAGTGTCAATGGATGATTATTAAATTTCCTTACTAATGCTGTAGTTTATTATATATGTAGTAGCAAACTCTTTAATTCATTCGATTCCCACTTAGAACTTTGTCTGGAATAAGTTAGAGATTATCACCTACGAAATTCGTGTGGTGTTTTTCTTTTCTTTTCTTTCTAGGGTCACTTGCATGAATAGTACTGCTATCAATCTAAACATTTAATCAAAAACTTTAGACACCTAAATCGCATCCTCGAGAATCTTAAGACCATATTTTGAGGGCTGAATCCGACCAGATCCTTCCCTCTCCGATCTATATCTAAACAAAGTCAAATTCGGCCTGCAAATAAAGGAACGTTATTTATATGCATTACAATATATAAATTAAATTACTTAGGATATACACATAGATTGCCTGGTGAGCCCAATCCTGGTTTGGACCTTGGATGGCACAGAGACATGGTTGGATCCGAGTGTAAGCCTAGACCATAACATGATTGCATGGGCCATACGAAGTTTTCCTTCTCTCTTTCTCTTTCCTAAAGAGGGGTTCGAACTAGGCTGATTTTCTGGTTGGATGTGGTGCGGGTGCGGGTGCGGGTGCTGGTGCCGGTGCGGGTGCGCGGAAGGCGTGTGACGTAGGCCGTGGTAAATTCATAGTTAGTTAATTCGTATTCTGCAAAAATTCGGTACGAGTATAATTCGGATAAAATTCGTCTTCTAATTTTTAAATTTGTTGAAAAATACGGCTAAAAAACGGATTCATTAATTACTCAGATACGTAATTTATTCGGATATTATACGTTCACCAATTAAAATTTTGGAATAAAAAATTCGCCTATTAAATTAAATTTTTTTTTCTCTCAAGATTTATGCTATTAGTATAAATACTCATATTTCTTAAAATTATAAAAATAAAGAGCTACAAAATTAAGCTAATTAAGGGGGAAAAATAGCAAACTATATTATGCCTCAAAAGAAATAAATAATTAAGCAAATAAAAGATTAAAATAGTTCATAAGACATTAAACATTTTTGATCGACAGATATTTTTTTTCTAGGAAAGAGGAGGGTGAATGGTTTGGAAAAGTTTTTTTTTTTTTTTTTTTTTTTTTGAGCCACAAGGCCGGCGAGCTGCGTGGCTCGCGACCCCTAGCGCGAACGCGACCGTGGGTGCAGGCCCTGGGGCCTTTTTTTGAACGAATTATTCAATTAAATAATTAGCGAATAATTATTTTTCTCAAAAAAATCGCATTTTTTTCGCACTTTTTCAAAAAAATACGAAAACGGCTGTTTAATTTGTTTTTTTTCAAAATTCCCGAATAATTCGTAAATAATTCGTGAATTTACTAACCATGGGTAAATCATAACTGAGAGTTTTTGGGGGTATTTGGTTTAACTTTATCAGAAGTGATTATGAATTTAAAATCACTTTTGAGTTCAGTAGAACATTTGAAGATGGAAGATGAAAATTTTTATTTTACTTTTCAGAATCAGAAAACTAATTTTGAAGTCTCCACAATCGAGAGAAAAAAGCTTCTCCAAAACTAATTTTGAATTTTAAATTAAAATTTAAAATTAAGATTTTAAATTTGAAATTAAAAAATTTAAATTCAAATTGGAAAATTGAAAATAAAAATTCAAATGTTAAATTTAAAATTTTGAAATTTCCAATTTATTTTTTGCACAATTTTGAAATTTAAAAAGTATACTTTTAATTCAAATTGAAATATTTAATTTAAATTCAAAATTTAAATTATTTTAAAATAAATTTAATAACAATATTAATATATGCAAGTATCAAAAAATTTTGCCAAATAATTTTAGAAAATCACTTCAAAAAAATTACTTTACATAAAACCAATCAAATCGTACAACTTTTCACCAAAATCAACTCTTCAAATCAAAATCATTTCGCAAAAATCATTTTTTCAAAAATAGACCAAACTGGCCCATTGCTTACCAGCACCCTACTCCGAAAGCCAACGTGTGCTAATGAAAAAAAAAATATTTGAATTTGACTATTTTATTTTCCAAAATTTTTATTTTACTATCTAATCTTTCAATTTATTTGATTTGAACCGATCAACGATGCTTTGATTTAAATATATAAATGTGTCGTTTATTTTTACAGATTTTATTAGCATATTTTATATAATCTTTATGACTATAAATTTCTTGTAATTGAAAATCAAGAGAGCATTTCTCAAAGTGGGTAATACAGATTATTTCCTTATAATGATCACATAAGTGATTAGTGTAGTAACATATAGGGGTGGCAATCCAATTGCATTGCTTCGTGTTTCAAATGAGCTCGAAATGAGCTCGAGATCGGCTCGTTTGTTTAGTAAACGAGCCGAACACGAGTGAATCACGCTCGTGTTAAGATATTTACCGAATATTTTATATTTATATAATTTATTTAATTTATATTTTTATATATAAATAAATAATTATATATAATATATATATTTTTTATTTAATTTTTAGTAAAATAAAAATATAAATGCACGCTTAATTATATAAAGACTCATTTCTATATGAAGTTTTAACTTATTAGATCAAATTCTAATAGATAAAATTTTATAAATTTATTTTTTTAATATATTTAATCTATTTTTTTTAATTTATTATTCGTTGATTCATTTCGGCTCGTGTTTGGCTCGTTTAATAAACGAGCACGAGCCGAAGCTCGACCAACTACCCTAGTAACATAATAGGAAAATTCAAGAGATGTATTATATAAATAACATTCCGTGTATATATATATATATATATATATATATATATATATATATATATATATATATATATATATATATATATATATATATATATATATATACCTTATAATGATTAAAAAATATATATTAACAGTTTCTCAAATTTGAATGTATGGAATTTATTCCTTATTATAATATAATGATCAAGCATTAACAGAATTAGAAAATTCAAGAGATATTATATAAATAACTTTCCGTGTATAGATATGTATACGACATTTATTCCTTATAATGATTAAATAAGCATATTAACAGAATAGGAAAATGCAAGAGATATTATTATGTAAATAATAATAACTTTTCCCTCGCTCTCTCTCTCTCTTTCTCTATATTATATATAACAGTAACAATATAACAGTAATAATTACTGGGTATTCCCTGCATGCTAATATCTATTTAACAATAACAATTACTGGGTATTCCCTGCATGCTAATTATATCTATTTATATCCGTCTCTCTCTGCCTCTTCCAGAGTCCCAGAGCTGACGAAAGCGGAAGCAGGGAAAGAGAGGAAGGACGCAAGGTGACAACCCCATCCTCAGATCGACGACAAGGATCGAGGATTTTTTTTTTTTAAAGAGTTTTTTAAAAGAGTTTTTTTTTAAGAGAAGAAAAGGTAATGAATGCTCTTCAACAGCCAACCTCATCATTTTCAACCCCTCCCCCAAGTGATAAAAAACTTTTTTTCTTTTTCTTTTTTTATTTTGAGAGATAGATAGCACATTACCTGTTTCGTTTATTTCATTTAGAAATAAATTTAGCAAGAAATGTAAATCAACCATTCAATTAGGATCACTTTACCAACCATCGGTTCTTCGCACTGCTTCAGAGACTTTCGTTTTTTTTTTTTTTTGTTGTTGAAGAAAACGCTTTAGTTTTCTATTGTTGCGATTCGCCCGATCAAAAATCTTTGGTAATCATCGCTGTATTATTATGTTAGAAGAGGGCGCCGACCCATTTATTTAATTGCATAGACGATTTGGAGGTTAGTTTGCAACTGTAACTATACGCTACCGTTAATTCCTTTAATCCAACTGTCAATGCTTTTTGATGGCTCATCAACATGCATGCATGCATTTTCTGGTTATCCGATCATCATCCACCGCTCTCAGGTTTTCCGCTTTTCACACAGGGAAACAAAAAAAAAAAAAAGCGAATGCGAATAAAAATAAAGACGACAACGGATCAACAACAGAAAAAGGAGGAAACTCCTTATGAAATTATTCAAGAGATTCTTTCGCGGCTGCCGACGAAGGCCGTCCTCAGGTGCAGCCTTGTATCCAAGCTGTGGTTGAGTGTGGCGAGCAATGCATACTTCCGTAGCCTTCATTATAGTCGGATGGGACCGGACCCGAAACCTGTGATTCTGCTACTCGGCGACAACAAGAACGGCGGCGTCACATCGTCGACGGGCCCAGCTCGGATTCGCCGGGGCGGCGGCAGTATCTCACTGTACCATCTCAGCAGCGCTCCTCAAAATTATGAGTTGTGCAACACGTGCAATGGCTTGCTCTGTTTCGCTTCGCGCAATCCCGCAGAGCCGATAATCGTGCGCAATCCCCTCGCCGACGAATCCGTCGCGCTGCCCGCAGCCCCTCCTCCCATCGAGGATTGCTATTGCTTTGTCGGCTTGGGCTTCTGCTCGACCAGCAACGGATACAAAGTGTTCCGAATCTCTTATCCTCGGGAGGGGAACTATGTTGCCTTGCATGCTACAGGCGGTGCCGGTGTGCTGGAGGTGTGTGATGTGGGCTGCAATGAATCATGGCAAAGAGCTTGTCGGCTCCGCTTGCCCCCGTTCGGAAAGCCGGTTTGTGTTGATGGGAAGATACATTGGGCGTCCCACAATCGTTTTTTTCCAGACGAGATGTTATCGGTCGATGTTTGTAGCGAGAAATATATATATACGACCATCCCTAGTGTCGCCGATTGCCGAAGACTCGAATTGTCTCATTACGGTAGCGAAAGATTTGCGCCGATCATTTTCGAGCTGGAAGGCTGTGTTTCCATCGCCGCTCATTATCGTTATTCAGGGCTTTTTATTTGGGTGCTGAAGGATCTCCAGCAGAACCGCTGGGAGCTACGACATACTTGCTTCCCCCTGCTGTCGCCGTTCACTTGTGCCGTTGCGTGGGCCCAAGAAATAGTTAGCGTATGTTTTCACGACGGCATCTTGCTGCTCAGGCTGCGTCATCAGCTGCGCCATCACTGTGTGATGTATGATACTAGGGAACATTCCTCCACGGTGCCGCCGCGTCGGTGGAGAGTTGATGCATCAGACATTCTGTCCATTACAGAGGGAGAGTTGATCGGAGGCTTTTACCCTAGTTTTGTTCCGGCCAAAGAATTTGCTTCCTGTTCGAGCAGATCCGGCAAGATGTGCCCTTCAGACGACTCCTGGTTTCCTTGTGAGGTGTTGAACATGACAGAAAATAAAGCTAGCGCCTTGGCCAGATATGTCTCGCGTAAGAAGGCATGGAATGGACGTTTGTATACATCAGTAGTGGTGAATACAAGCTTGCGCTTTTTATAGGTTTTCAGAGATGGGTTAACAATTATTAAGATTAAATTTCTGCCAAGCTAGCTAATATCAGGTTTGCTTTTGTTTTTCTGTTTGATGATGTTATTAGCAGCTGTTTTGATGATTTGTTGTTTAACAAACAGTGAATTTTATTGCTTCATGAATGAAAGGCTAAGACAAAATATGCAGTTTATATATGATGATCTCCAATATGTATTACTAATTTGTTTGATTAAATTCTATTTGATTCATACACGCTCCTATTAGCTCGTAATTTTAGTTTCTCTCAATTGAGCTCATTAAAAATCAAGTAGCTAGGTGCTTTTCATCATTCTGTGTCTATGAATGTTATGCTTTGAGCAAGCATTGTTGTTTCATGTTTCTGGTTCTTCCTGATGTTCCCAACGATCAAGAACATTTAGTCACTAAAAATGTTGTATCTAAAATGTAACTTTCATTTATTTTCCTTTGTAATAGTGCATTTGCGAGGTGTTCGTCTTTATTGATTATTATTGAGCTATACTATATTCATATACCGTCGTATGTATGTCGATTTCTTCTTATTTCGTTTAAGAATATTGTAAGGCTGCTGCTATTAGTGTATTATTGAATATATTGTGCGAGAAAAGACAACTCGAGTGTTGTTATTAGTGGAAAATTAGCATCTTGAATTCTGTCAGCAAATGGCAAATATCATACCTAAGTTAAAATTGTATTTATGCACGAATTCTGAGAACACAAACAAGGGTTCGATTTTCCGGTTACGTGTATGTGAATGCAATTTGGATAAGCATAGACATGTAAAAGACCTGGTACATTTAAATCAAGCTTCTTTTTCATCAACAATGTTGTTATTGCTAAGCAGATAGATGATAGAGGAGGCAGTAGCAGCAGCACCAATACAAAAATTGTTTTCCTTTCACCATTTCTTTCTTTTCCTTCCTCTCCTACAGTCAAATTGCCTTTTGCACCACATATATTTAATCTCGTACAAAACCGACAAAGGAAATTTAATTATATCATCAACTCTAAGAGTTACTGATCTACTACAAACACGCAATCTTTCAAACGGCATAAGCCGAACAAAAAGGCTAGCAAATGGCGTGAAAAAATTGTCCAAAAAAGAAAGCCACAAAGCCTGCTTAATTTTCATGAAGTTTGTTATAGATGGAAAAATGGCAACTAAGATCGATGTTAAGAACTATGCGAGCCCTGGTCGGTCAACAGTAGCAGCAGAAACATAAAGAAAACAGATATCATCGAGAAACAAAACCAAAGAAGATGGTAGAATACTGAAAAATAACTGAACATAGCCTCAAAACACTAGAGCAGAGCAGAGAAGCAACTATTACCACAAAAATTATACCACCACCATATCACTCATCAAAAAATAGGCATCTCCAAGTCTGCCCAGAAAGATAGAGTAGATTAATGCGGTACCTCGTCTCAACATATGCAACATACTTAGAGATTAGTCGGCCGGATTTGGCCAAAATTGGTTTCACCGGAGAGTGATTTTGTGTATAAAACTAAGATTAACTGAAACAAGTTTGCAAAGCCACTTCCAAACTGCCCAAAAAACACATGCTACCCAAGAAATATTGCAGCCGAATCAATCAGCACTATGCAGGCAAAATGAAGAAAATATACAGCTCAACACTGCTTTTACTTCATAGCAAACTGGTACATTCGAGTCAACACAAGTCCCAATCAAGAACATCAAGCTCCAGATTTAATTATCCATTACAGCTCAATCACTGCTTTGGCTCAATCAACATTATCCAGAACAGCTCAATTGTCGCTTTGGCTCAATCAACACTCAACAAGCCAAAGTCTAAAATGGAAGGGAGGGACTGCCAAAACTAGAAAAACATTTTCTTCATTTTTTTTTCTTTCTTTTTTATAAATCTAACAGATGTGATGTGTTTGTTTCAAACAAGCACTGCGAATTCCTCAAGCTTTCACATTACATTACACGAACATCTCTCCCGAGTCCCGACCAAAATCTGAAACAGCAAATGGAAGAATTTACTTGAAATCTTAAATAACCTGCTGTATTTGGTGTCTCTGCCGCAGTAACAGAGAGAGGAAGATAAACCAAGTATAGTCGGGCAAATTTCTCAGAAAAGCGCATCATCAGCAGCAACTATATATGTTTAAGCTTATTATCTACCTATATAAGAAATTCTGCTTTCTGGAAAGCATTTTCACCGAACAAGAAGGTATAGCTATAACAAGCTAAAAGAGAAGAGAAAATGCTACAAAACCAGAAACAGGTACGGCGGCTGTTCATGGTGAAACGTAAATACTTAGGTAAGGCCAGGGAAATGATTCAAGGGGCCGGGTTATTAATGTATTACACTGCAAGTAGATTTACCAGATGTTTTTCTGGTACTTGCAAAGGGCTGATAAGGTGTCCATGCTTCTGTTATACTGTACCACCTTCATTTTGAAGTCATTCAGTTTGCTACCCACTAAACATACACAATGCAGGTGGCAGGCAGGAAACAAAACGAAAAAGAAAAGAAAAAATGTAAACTGAATCCCTTTTAGTAAAGCACTAGCTCCATCGAATACCAATAGTCGCCATCAGATTAGGTTGCTCAAAAACCTGCTTGCCCATTATAGGCCAACTGACACACCGGATACACTAAACTGGCGTTGGACCGCCAACCAAACTTTTACTGTTAAGTCCCTTTATGATTTCATCACCGACGCAGGTCAGAGAGCCCCAATGTATGAGCATCTTTGGAGGTTAAAAATTCCGGTCAAAATCAAAGTATTTATTCGGATTCTGCTGCGCAAGAGACTGTTAACCGCAGACAGAATGATCCGCAGAGGGTGCCTGGTGGATCAGTTTTGCATTTTTTGCGTGTTCTTTCCTGAAACCTGCGACCACCTATTCCGAGACTGTATATTGGTCCGATACATCCGTATTTGTGCCGAAGGTTCAGATGCAAGCGAATCGGATGCCGGGGATGTACGAAGGCTATGGACAGAGGCATCTAACATACCCAATGCCGCTACGAGAGCGAAAAGTTTAACCCAATTGGCGGCAATCTGGTGGGTTGTCTGGACGGAGCGCAACAACACTATCTTCCGCGAGGTGCTTCCCAATGCTACCCGGGCTCTTGAACGTGTCGCTTCTTTGACCAATGCCTGGAACGGAGTCCTTTGACCCTTGCATGCCCCTTCCTTCATGCTCGGCCCCCATTTCTTTCTTTTCGTTATTCACCCCGCTTTTTTTGTTTACTTTGTCTAATTGGTAGGTGTAGGGTTCTTTATTTTGATTTTTCTTTCTTGTATTTTTTCGGCTCCTTTAGGAGGCCCTAGCTGTCTCCATCATGTATGCTTAGTTCATTTCGCTTAATGAATGAAGCAGGTAGCTTGCTACCTATTTCTCAAAAAAAAGAATATATCTCCAGACAAACATAAACCAAATACATGGTTCTCTTATCTCCCCGGACTATGTGGTACTAATTGGGTTGCCCTTCAAGGTAAGGGCCTCCTCCAAAATGTAAATTAACAGCAGCAAAATAAGAATCCAAATAGAATTCTCCAAATCAGCAACTAATCAGTAGAAAATGCCTACTCCCAAATCCTCAGAAAAACTCAAGAAAGAAATATCATACTTTCTGAACAAAGAAACAGCATCCTGTTATTGCCACAGGTCCCAGAAACTCAAAAATCCACACAAGCAGCAAGATTATTTACTTAGAAATGAAATTCTCTTTCATGTTTGCAGTCAGCACGCATCAAAAAACATAAGAAATAAAGTGTTGCAGAGTTTATGTTTTTATTGGGGGGCAGTTTCATGCCAAAAAGACAGCACACTGACACTCATGCCATTTGATGAGTTCCATTGGCCGGGGCGGCTGGGGCGGGGGCGGGGCGGCTGGGGAATGACTTCCATTTAGGGATGTCAACGGGTCGGATTCGGATTGGATTTTTAAAAACCCGAATCCGAACCCGACTACCGAACCCGAACCCGAACCCGAACCCGATGAATTTTAAAAATCCACATCCAAACCCGAACCCGAGCTAAAACCCGAAACCCGAACCCGAACCCGAACCCGACCAAAAATCCGAACCCAACCAAAAATCCGAAAACCCGAACCCGATTCTAAACCCGAAAATAATATTTTCCAATTATATTAATATATATATATATATATATGTATTTTGGTTTAGATTACAAAAGTTTAAGTATTTTTTTTGGAAGCTTGAATTTTTTTTATATATTATATCATATTTTTGTTCGTGTTCGTGTTCGAGTTTGGATTCGGGTTCGGGTCTCGATACCAATATTCATATCCAAATCCATATCCGTCGGTTTTTTATTTTTAATATCCATATCCAAATCCATATTCATTTACCTCAAATAAAATCCATATCCGTCGGGTTTGAATTCGGGTTAAAGTCAGGTATCCATATCCATTTACATCCCTACTTCTATTGGCGGGAAATACTGTTCCAGGGCAAATATATAAATATATATATACACTCTTAGTGGAATTAAAAGGAAAAGCGAAAAGAGAGATACAAAATCTCACATATAAGTCCGTAAAAGCAGAGAAGCGGCTTCTGAGAAAGAACCTCGTCTATACCGACAATAACGAACTACAAATTAAAAAAAATTAATTTTGGCTCTACATATTCATACAAACTAACTTTTTTTCATATTATTTTTTTTTACCTCGCCACAAAAAATTCTCTTCCATGCACCTAAGTGAGGGTCGTAAAGGACAGTAAGGTTCCAAAATCCACACTTAGGAGAACAGCATTAAGTTTGTATTTCGTCTGTCATTAAAGAAACACAATAATCTTATTATTTTTTAATAAAATAACAAAAAATACTATAAATGTTGGTGATTAATTTTAATAAGAAAATTTACCTGTGCAATATCCAATTGCAGGGGACAGGTACCGCGTAGGGATGCAAACGGATCCGGGTTGGTGGAGCCCTCGCTCACCCGCCCGAATGGGGCAAGAACGTAAATAAACGGATTCTAAGTAAACGGACAGCTTTTTACGATCCGAGGCGGATTCTGCAGAAACGGGGAAATTTTTGATCCGCCCGAATCCGCCCGACCCGAATCCGCCCCGAATCCGCTCCGAATCCGCCCCGAAATTATTTTTATTTTAAATATATATTTTTAAAAAATAATATGTTTACAAAAAGTTTAAAATACAAGAAAGTTAAGATTTCATTTCTAATGTATTTGAAATTTTTTAATTTTATTTTGAATTGTGATTGATATTTTTTATTTTTATAATTAATATTGTTAATATATATAATATTATTAAAAATTATTATTTTATATTTTACAAAATATTAATAATATTATAATTTTATAAAAAATATTAACTGGCGGGGCGGATTCGGGGCGCCGGCGGGAGGCGGGTTACGAGACGGGACGGGTTATGGTATGCATTTTTTAACCCGTCACGGATTCGGGGCGGGATGCGGGGCGGATTTTTGCTAATCGGGGCGGGAGGCGGGGCGGGCTCCCCCCATCCGCCCGTTTGCATCCTTATACCGGCGTTTTTAATAATCACACGAAAGGTAAACCGACTAATATTTTTGTAGTTCTTTCCGTGTCGGAAGAAGCACATGCAATTTGATTGCATGGACCAAAAGTGACTTTGAACTCTTCGTTTACGGCATCTTGTATGTTAAGTTCATCTCCAACAAATACGGCGTCAAAATTTATCTTCGACTCGGCGACACCACAGTTTGAGCATAATTTCTAGATATAAATACAAATCATTACTGAAAAGAAAAACTGTGAAAAAACAAATGAAAATAAGTAATTAAAAAATTTACCTCAGATAGAACTAGAAAACCTATCCCTTCATAAGTATTTTCATTTATCTCGGAAAAAATCTTTTGAACAACATGTTTTTTGCATCAGCGGCACTAGCAAACACTACATTAGCTACAAAATAAACGAAAAAGGAAAGTTAAGCAAGATATAATAAAAAAATTAAAGTAAAGATAACAAATAACTTACATAAGTGACAAGCTTGATAAAAGAAGCGAATTTTGTTTTGAGCTGTCATACTTCCGTTTACAAGAACCTCTATGCAGCATCTGAAATAGAACTCAGCTGATGCAAATGAATTTTGGTTAGTAGATATAAAAGACTTGAAAAAGGACCAACTTAAAGAAAGGGGTTAAGCGACCGCACTCGTTTCATGGTCATCATGAGGTATTTCCATCTGCAGCTGAAAGATCGCCGCCGTTTTGAAAAGAGATAGTAATACCGCCGCAAGCTCTTGGCCCTATATAACAATAATGTAATCACAAATGTAGGCCGTATAGATAATGCGTGAACTGTAGGCAGTGATTTTTCCTTTAACAGGACATAAGCATAATGGTCAATGGCTAAAATAAAATAATTTCAGGAGCTTAGATTGTCAGAAATCAAACTTAGAAGCATAATGAACCACATGGACTACCGATCCAATTTGCCTAGTTAATATCTGTCGTGTAAAATGTGAAGTGAAACAGAAATTTGCCTTAATGCTTGTTTATATGCATTGAGGTCATTTAGATGATTTCTATGAAAAACTAACACTATATGATGAATTGTATATTTCTCAATTTTTTAGAACTAAACTAAATTGAATAGTTTCAGGAACTGATTTCAGTTCAAGCCGAAGTATTGGCTCTGTTCAAATGGTCAGGACTAATTGGGCTTCTAAGCCCAATTTGATTGGATCCCTGATATTATATAAGATCAATTTTGCAAAATATATGAAAACAGCATGGAAATGAAAGTGGAAACGTAGATGTAAGAAGTCGACTTCATGTGAGTTAAAAGTCTGAGAACAGAACTGCTGTAATTTGAAAGTATAAGGACCTACAGTGTAAGGACCTACATCAATTTAGGAGTCAAATACAGTGAACTATATGTAACACTCTGTTGGAGTAAAAAAAAAAATATATATATATATATACATATATATATATATATATATATATATATATATATATATATACATATATATATATATATATATATACATATATATATATATATATATATATATATATATATAATAATAATAATAATAATAATAATAATAATAAGATATTATTATGAATGGGGAGTTAGTTGAGATTGAGATTCACAAATATCTCAATTTCAAATCCCAAAATCCTGATCCCCACGATCAAATAACCACCATCCCATCGTCCCAACTTCCTTCGCACGATCGCCCCAACTCCCACGCTCCCACGATTTTTTCAACTCCTCCAACTCCCCACATCCGCATCACGACATCCCACGATAGGCGTGATAAAAAAAAGGAAGGGGGAGGAATAAATTTCCCATTCCCTTCTCTCTCGCTATCTGGTACAGCGAAAAGAAAATAAAAAAAAAATATATCAAAAACCTCTCTCTCTCTCGGGCGCAAAATACAAGAAAAAAGGAAAGAGAGAGAGAGCATCAAAGCTTCTTTTCTCTCTCTCTCTCTCTCTCTCTCTCTCTCTCTCATTTAGTGCACCCGAACAAAGCTCCCAAAACGGAGCCCCACTTCGTCGTGCACCTCCTCGGGCCGCGTGCCGTGCCCTCTACACCACCGCGCCGCTCAACCTCGAAGGCCACACCGCGCCGCCTCAAAGCTGCGCCGGCCGCCTCGAAGCTGCACTCCGCCACTCGCCCCGGTCTCCTCCGATGAGCCATGCCGCGTGCCGCCTCAAAGCCGCGATGAGCCGCCCCTCGGTCGCGACGAACCGCGACGAAGCGCGCATGCCGAGCCGCGACGAGCCGCTCCTCGACCGCGACGAGCAGCGTTCCTACTTCATCTCCCTGAGGATTGCTGCGATGAACCGCCCCTGCTCCGATCCTTGAGGATCGCTGCCGAGCGACGTTCCTACTTCATCTTCCTGAGAATAGCTGTGACGAACCGCCCATGCCGTGATGAGCTCCTCGCCGCAACAAGCCGCTCGCCGTTGAAGATCGCCGTCGCCCCAGCCGCGACGAGTTCATAGATCCCTCAGCCCCGCGCCGCGCCCTCGGCCCTGTCGCAGTCCGCCTCCCTGAGGATCGCCGCGCGCCTAGACTCAGCCGCGCCTTGACTGCACCGCGCCGGACTTTGCCGCCTGCGCTGCACCTCGACTCCGCCGCTCGTGCCGCCCTCGGCCGCGCCTCGACCGCGCCGCGCCGGACTCCGCCGCTGTCACGGTCGAACCCGCCGTCATCCTCGAACTGCTTCGACGCCCACCGTCGCCTTGATGACCGCGCCGAGCACCCTTCAGCCGAACCACCTCGGAGCCCGTGCCACGCCGGACCCGAGCCTCCTTCTCGAACCGCCTCGGAGTGCCGCGCCGCGCCGGACCCGAGCACCCTCGGCCGAGCCTTGAAGCTCGCCGCACCCGTCGCCATCGGCCGCTCTTGAAATCGTGCCGCCCGCACCGAGCCTTGAAGCTCGACCGCGCCGCGCCGGAATCCGACGCCCTCCACCTGTTCGATGGAATGCCCAAGTCACTGTCGACGGCGAGGCTAAAAGAGTGAGAGCGGTGCTCTTCTCTAAAGCCATGCCGCAAGACGACGCCCTCCACCTGTTCGATGGAATGCCCAGGTCACTGTCGACGGCGAGGCTAAAAGAGTGAGAGCGGTGCTCTTCTCTAAAGCCATGCCACAAGACGACGCCCTCCACCTGTTCGATGGAATGCCCAAGTCACCGTCGACGGCGAAATTAAAAGAGAGAGAGCGATGCTCTCCTCTTTAATGAAGACGTTGCCGCGCCGCACAACGCGTCCGCCAATTGCTCGACGAAATGCCTAAGTCAAGACCGTCGACGACGAACGTGAAAGAGAGAGAGCGATGCTCTCCTCTTTAATTAAATTGGTGCCGCGCCGCACAACGCGTCCGCCAATTGCTCGACGAAATGCTTAAGTCAAGACCGTCGACGACGAACGTGAAAGAGAGAGAGCGATGCTCTCCTCTTTAATTAAATTGGTGCCGCGCCGCACAACGCGTCCGCCAATTGCTCGACGAAATGCCTAAGTCAAGATCGTCGACGACGAACGTGAAAGAGAGAGAGCGATGCTCTCCTCTTTAATTAAATTGGTGCCGCGCCGCACAACGCGCCCGCCAATTACTCGACGAAAATGAAGCCGACGACTTCGTCTGACGCTCCGCCGTCGACAAAAATGGAAGCAGACGACTCCGTCTGACGCTCCGCCGTCGACGAAAAATGAAGCCGACGACTCCGTCTGACGCTCCGCCGTCGACGAAAATGAAGACAAAAATATTCGTCGTCGACGGAATGCCAACAAATCCGCTCGACGGAATGTCAACAAAACCGCTCGACGGAATTTTAATAAATCCGCTTGACGGAATGCCGATCAAACCGTTCGATGGAATTTTAATAAATCCGCTCGACGGAATGTCAATAAAACCGCTTGACGGAATGCCGATCGAACCGCTCGACGGAATGCCGATCAAACTGCTCGACGGAATGCCGTTCAAAATAGAACGTTGAACTCTTTGATTTATCAAATTAAATCAAATTAAGTGCCCTACATTTTAAATTTAAATTATGGGACTAAAATTAGATTTAAAGCTACATGAAATTTTAAACGTTTGGAATCTCATTCACTTTTGGAAATCAAACTTGATTCGAACCCAATTGAAACCCCTAAACCCATAAACCCATTAACCCATATCCGTTAAGCCTAATCCAAAACCCATTTAACCCATCAACATATCCAAATCAATACCATTTAACCCAATAACCCATATATCGAATACCCAATTTAAATCAATACCATTTAACCCAATAACCCATATATCCAATACCCAATTTGACCCAATACCCATTTAACCCAATGCCCATTTACCCAAAGAGGCCCAATACCAAACCCACTTCGAAATTAAACCCATTAAACTAAACCTGTACACCCGGTCCATGAACCATGAACCATAAATCTGTACACCAGGTCCATGAACCATGAACCATAAATCTGTACACCAGGTCCATAAACCATGAACCATAAATCTGTACACCCGGTCCATGAACCATGAACCGTAAACCTGTACACCAGGTCCACAAACTATGAACCAAAATCATGGACCAACCCATACGCCAAGTCCATGAAATATGAACCAAAATCATGGACCAACCCGTACACCCGGTCCACAAACTATGAACCAAAACTATGGACCAATCCATACACCAAGTCCATGAATCATGAACCATAAACCCATACACCAAGTCCATGAATCATGAACCATAAACCCATACACCAAGTCTATGAATCATGAACCAAAACCATGGACCAACCCATACACCGAGTCCACAACCCATAAACCTAAGTTCATAAACCATAAACCTATGAACCAATGTTCATGAACCATAAACTTATGAACCTATGTTCATGAACCATAATCCAATGAATCTAAGTTCAAGAACCATAAACCTATGAACCTAAGTCCATATATCATAAACCAAACCAAATACATGAACCAAATCAAGTTCATGAACCAAATCTCACATACCCAATACCATAAACCTTATAATCCAAAACTTTCGACCGAAATGTCGTTAAACTAATCCAAACCCACTTTGACCGAAATGTCTTTAAACTAAATCTAAACCCAATTCCGACCGAAACGTCGCTAAACTAAACCTAAACCCAATCTCGACCGTAATGTCGTTAAACTAAACCTAAACCCAATTTTGACCGAAACGTCGTTAAACTAAACCCAATTCCCTAAACGCCGCTAAACTAAACCTAATCCCTGACCAAACGCCGTTAAACTAATCCTAAGTCTAAAACCTCGACCAAACGTCGTTAAACTAAACCAAGTTCAACCCATCGAAATGTCGTTAAACCAAAACCCCCAATCGACCAAACGTCGTTAAACTAAATCTAAACCAAAACTCGACCTAAACGTCGTTAAACTAAACCAAATCCCAATATTGACCTAAACGCCGCTAAACTAGACCCAAATCCAACTCGACCTAACGCCGTTAAACTAAACTTAAATCCACCAATCGTAACGTCGTTAAACTAAACCTAAACCAAAACTCCGACCGAAACGTCGTTAAACTAAACCAAATCCCAATATTGACCGAAACGTCGCTAAACTAAACCCAAATTTCACTTCCGACCGAAACGTCGTTAAACTAAACCCAAATTTCACTTCCGACCGAAACGTCGTTAAACTAAACCCAAATTCAAATGACCGAAACGTCTTTAAACTAAACCCAAATTTAATGACCGAAACGTCTTTAAAATAAACACAAATTCAATGAACGAAAACTCTTTAAAATAAACTCAAATTCAATGATCGTAACGTCTTTAAACTAAACTCAAATTCAATGACCGTAACGTCTTTAAACTAAAATCAAATTCAAATGACCGAAACGTCTTTAAACTAAACCCAAATTCAAATGACCAAAACGTCTTTAAACTAAACCCAAATTTAAATAACTGAAAAGTCTTTAAACTAAACCCAAATTCAATGACCGTACCGTCTTTAAACTAAACTCAGATTCAATGACCGAAACGTCTTTAAACTAAACCCAAATTCAAATTGAGCTCTAATACATATACTTAGAGTTCATCCGATTTAACCCTAATACATACACTTAGGGCTTAGTCAAATCCTCACTCTAGCACATATAACTAGAGTGAAAAATATATTAAACTCGGTTAGTCCTGATACATATACCCAGAAATTAGCCACCCTCTACTTTCAGATAACATCAATCCAATGACCGAAACGTCTTTAAACTAAACCCAAATCCAATGACCGAAACGTCTTTAAAATAAACCCAAATCCAATGACCGAAACGTCTTTAAACTAAACCCAAATCCAATGACCGTAATGTCTTTAAACTAAACCCAAATCCATTGACCGAAACGTCTTTAAACTAAACCCAAATCCAATGACCGAAATGTCTTTAAACTAAACCCAAATCCAATGACCGAGACGTCTTTAAACTAAACTCAAATATCAATCGACCACCCAGTCGTTAAACTGGGTATCCAGTCCTATGAAATTCATGTACAAATGAGGTATGCCTGCTAAGCCTTGTAACGGCAAATCATACGAATAAAATCTTGTTTGCCCATTGTCTCTTTATTATCAGCATTTATATTTGGTCTCTTAATCGAGGGTACCCTAACATTTTATAGGGGTAATTAACAATAGACGCTTGCGTTTATTGGAAGCCATGGATCCACAATACCTGATAACTATACATATTTAAATATTAATCTGAATCATGAATACTACCCCACGGAAAATACAAGATAAATTTCACCGTGCGAGGTACGTCATTCGTGGTGGCAGACAAAATGGCACGCCCGGTGGGACATGGCTTCACCCTCCATCTTTGAGACCAAATTTAATAATGCTGATAAGAGATTTATGAATAAACATGTGACCGATGAATATGATTTCATCTAAACGGAGCAATGTAATCTGACGAATATTGCCTTTTCCACCTCAGTCGAGATCAAAGCGAGGCATGTTGGTCATCCTCCAATTTGGCATCACTATGAAGGACGTTTTGGCTACCATCCTGTCCTGGTTTGTCAATCAAGTCATCAGGGGGCAGGATTATTATGACTGACAATCGTGGTCTTCTCGGAGCCATTCGTTGCCAAGAGGAGCAGCGGTTTCCAACAACACCATATCCTCTACCTCGGTGGAGATCAAAGTAAGGAATTCCAGTTTTCCTTCAAAGGACGTTTTGGCTACGATCATGTTTTGGTCTGCCACTCAAGTCATCAGGGGGCAGGATTATTCTGACTGAGAACCGTGGTCTTCTTCCTCTTAACATCATATCTTGGCTATTCGCCGCTAAGATGGGCAATGGCTTCTAACAACACCATATCCTCTACCTCGGTGGAGATCAAAATGAGGAATTTTGATTTTTCTCCAATTTGGCATCGCCACAAAGGACGATATGCCGGTCAAATCATCAGGGGGCAAGACGATTCTTGCTGATGATCGTGGTCTTCTTCCTCCCAAATGCATATCTTGACTATTCTTCAAGGCGTTCAATCCTTCGTCTTTCTCAAGATATCACTCATTCACTTTTCCATTTGGTGATATAACGGAGAATGTTCTATCACTCAATTGTCACGTAAAACGTTCGGGGGCAATCAACCTTTCTTCATCTTGAAGGCATATGTTCGTTCTCTTTTGGGAAATATCACTTTGACTACTTTACTCTCATTAGGATATATTATTCGGATGAGATGAAAAAAAAAAAGAAAAAAAAAGAGAAAAATAGGAAAAAAAAAAAAAAAAAAAAAAAAAAAAAAAAAAAGAAAAAAACAAAAAAAAATGAAAAAAAAAACAAAAAAAAAGGAAAAAAAAAACAAAAAGAAAAAAAAAAAGAAAAGAAGAAGAAAAAAAAAAAGAAAAAAAAAAAAGAAGAAAAAAAAAAGGAAAAAAAAAGAAAAGAAAAAAAAGAGTGGAGGACATATTGTCTAAACTTTTTAGATAATATGGGTAAAATATGAGCCACTGGCGGACTTGAGTTTCTATATTGGGACTTCGATAATCTACGGTGCAAGAAAACTTTGTTGATTATACGCGAGGGTTTTAATTGTTTATTAAGGCAAAATGAACAAACAAACCCACACCATGATCATCATCACAACTTAACATCACACAGCAAAATAGAGGAGATTAAAGCATAATCTAAAGCATTCAAAATTTCAAATTGCTGGGACTACATAATATTGTTTCTTACTAGAGACAAGCATAAGAAAAAGAGAGAAAAGAAGAAGTCAGATCTCAAATATTTGACGACGTTCCTCAAACAACTCTATTAATTCTCGAAGACCAGTGGATTTCGTAGAATCATTATAACCTTCAGTAGCCGCAGCGTGCTCTTTTTCTGCATCAGCAATATCCTTTTGCAATTCTTCCTGGGACGGTTGTAGCTTCTTCAAAGAGTCATCGGCCACTTCAAGTTGGAGTAACAACTCCGCTTCAGTGCTCTTCAAATGTGACATACTTTCTTCTAGTTCTTTCATCTTCTCTCTGGTTTGCTGGAGTTGTGAAGAGACATTTCTAGTAGCTTGAAGGAGAGAATCTCTAGTAGCCATGTGGGAAGCAAGTTTTCTCTTATTCAATGCCAAATTTTCATCAGCATCCATTAATCGAACAATTGGAGCAAAATCCGGACTTGATGCCAGTCCTTCAATGGCTTCTGCATGGTCGAATATGGGTTTTATACGCCTTTCCAGTTCAGATGTATCAAACCCAAGTGCAGAGAGACAGTGGCAGTATTTCGATACTTCTCATTGAGCCGACTTAAATTGGCGACGATCGAATGTCTTTATAATATCTATTATGCGATCGGTTAAAAATGATTTGGCTATAATTCGGGAACCTCCTGCGCCACTATCGAAGCAAACATCGACATTCTCGTCAAATGATACATCCTTAAAGGAAAGGAAGAAAGAAATAAAAAGAGAGAATAAAAAGAATGAGAAGAAATACACAACCATAAAATAAAAAATCACCGTGTTTTTAACTTCTGGTGGTGAAGGCGTAGGTTCATAATCCACCTCATCCCCATAAGGTGGCAGAGCATCTTCCGGATCATCAGTCGGTTTTGATCCTACTTGTAAACCTGCACAAAAAGATGTGTATAATATAAGGAGCGTTTTCATGAACTAAAAAGGGGGGAGAGTGAGGTTTTACCAGTTGAATCCAAATTGGTCTCCAAACGAGCTCTTTTATGCGGTTCCATGGTCGATATATCACTGACCCGTTCTCTTTTACCCAATGGAGGCATTTCTGTTGCAGCTTTATTTTCATCTCCACTCTTTTCATCCTAAACGATAGAGTTGTGTGGTAAGAAATTAATAAATACGCTTAATGTGTGGATGGAGTTTAAAATAAATACCTCATGACGAGATGGGGAAGCCTCGCTGAAAGGAGACACTCCAATATCTGCAACATCCGTGAGTGGATCCTGCAATTAAAAAAAGGAGGAAGACCATATGCTGATATTCAGAGCAAAGGAGAAAAGATACAAGCTGCAGGGACTGTTCTGTAAACGCAGGGACTGTTCTGTAAACGCAGGGACTAAAGCGTAAACAAGCCATAACATTTTCGTTATAGCTCCGATTTACAAAATTTTTGCGGCCACGGATTTCTGACGAAAAATTACACATTGTTATCCAAGGAAAAAGATCGGAATATAGATGTGCGTCAAAAATAAAAATAAAAAAATGAAGACGCAGGGACTGTTCTGTAAACGCAGGGACCAAAATGTAAACGGGCCATACCATTTTTGTTATAGCTCCGATTTACAAAATTTTTGTGGCCACGGATTTCTAACGAAAAATCACACAATATTATCCATATTTTACTCCCTTCTTTAGTCTAGAAGTAGATGCTCAATTTAAGACTAATAGAAGGCATATGGATTTAAAGAAAGGAGATGAATGAAATTACCTCAGTATACTTTGACGGCGAAGGTATTGAAACATGGTCAGCAAATTCGTCACTGTCCGAAGGTATATCATCCTCAATGGACCCACTCTTTCCGATTTGAAGTTCTATCAAAATAAGTACAACATATAAATATGGTGTACACTACATGCTAGTTATAAATAGAATATATTATTCATAAATATGCTAGTTATGAATAGAACATGAATGAAGGAGTCACCTATCATCGGAGGCACGGTAAAAGGAAGTTTCCCCCGAGCTACTTCGGTTAAAGCACCAGGAGATGGATTTTCTGGACTTCTTAAAGATGGTTCCACAGTGCACACCTATATATATATATATATATATATATATATATATATATATATATATATATATATATATATATATATATATATGTATACAGTTAATATGTATATATGGAAAGGGAAAGAATGCCGGAACAAATACATTCGAATCATTTGGATTCTATATCGTACATTTGGTTTTGTTGTAGAATCTGACAAATGCATTCCACTTGTGGTAATCGAATCCATAATGTGCACTCCCTACAAATAAAAAAAAAAAGTTCAGTAAAAGGGAGAGAAAGAAAAATTTGCTAATGAGCATACCTTAGATCTATCATCTTCGTGAATCGGAAAACTGAGGCTGAGAACTTCACGTTGAGGAGAGTCATCGGAAAGATCAGCCTGAACATGATCATATTCTGGGAATAAGGCGAGTTGTTTTCCCTTTGATTCTGGAGGATTTAGAGCTCTTTCGCCTATAACACGTGACGAAGTCGATTTCTTCTCAGGAATAGAATCTTCCGCTAAAGTAGCAACACTTTTTTTCTTCTTCTTGCGGGGGTCATCTGCAGCTAGTAAATAGCCTATTCCATGCTTGAAGCTCGAATGCAAGCTATTAGACCACCAACGCGCATAATGTAAAGTTGGTCTCGCAATCCGATCTTTCTTCTGCGAAATAATTGATAGAAGTTCCTTGTCGAATGAAATGATTCCAGCATCCAGCAAGTGTCCCAAGATGATCGGCTAATTTAGGAATATTGATACTTTCAGGGAAAGATTGGTCAAAGCCAAATTGTCGAGCAAAACGATGAGGGCTATATGATTGTGTGTGTAACTTATTCCCTAAACGAAGTGGAAGCACGCTCTGTCTGATGGAGATGATATATTCATAGACCTCTTTTGGATATTTGCACTCTCCGGTAGATAATTTCACATCATAAAGCCAACCATCATTGACAAAAGAATAAGAATATGGCAGGGGACGCCACACAAAATAGGCATTTGATCTTAGGTGAATTCGTGCTCGCTTAGCATTAAAGGGAGAAGCCGCCGCATCCATAAAAAATACCATCTGAGGAGGGCTTCGTAAGCGGCGATGTTTTTGATATTGTCGCTAATCATCTTTCTAGAATAAGTCCGCTCAAAGTGAAGACCAATCCACGCATACGTAAAATTGACAGAAATCGAGGCCCGGGATGCGCGGGACCTTCGGGATGATCGCTCATAAAAGACAAACCGATATGAATGGCACAAAGGATAGCAGGAGCTAAGGCGACCCTCTCACCTAAAGCTAACTTAGAAGCCATAACAAATGTTTCAGGTCTGATAAAATGATCTAACCCGGAAGGCATTACAAAATTGCATAGCCATAAAGAAATGAAGGCTGCTAGAGTTGTATCTTCTGTATATGATGGAGCGCGCTCTCTATTACTTATGTTTTGAGATCTCGATCGACTCAACTTCTTACAGCTTGTATAAAAGAAATTCACCCACAAGTCATACCGTACACGCTTGTTCGAAGATCGAGCTACAAGCCATTGATAAATATCAAAAAGCTCCCTAACACAATTGGGATAACTGTTTTTGTTATAAAGTTCAGAATTTAGCGGGATATACTCATCATACATGTCACCGATAATAGGAAGCCCACTAAGTTCTCTAATTTCCGATAGAGAAATCCCAATTTCGCCATATGGAAGATGAAAGGTGTTCGTTTCTGAACACCACAGTTCCACCAATGCTTTAATGATATTAATATTTTTATTGTACTTCCCGTGCGAAGCTACAACACCTCCCAAAATACCAAAGACGACGTAGTTGAGGTGTATAATGAGCAAGAATATAATTTCCCCATTCAATCAGACCTTCTACTTCAACGCTATCTCCAAAAGATCTAATCATTCCACACCAACCTGGATGATCATTAAGTATTTTATATCCAAGAGATTGCAATGTATCTCTTTCTTTCGGAGGACCTAACGGCGGCAACAATATAACATCGCCGTCACCATCAGAAGCATAATAATCGCCTCCAAAACGACCCAGTAACTGTTTTTGCTTAAATATCGCCCATTCTTTGAACGTGGGTGTCTCATAAGGGATTACAAGTTCGGTGGGATAACCATGTATTGGAGGTGAACGTGTTAAAGAAAGTCCTCTAAACACGCCTAAGGTTTTATCATCTGGATGAATTAACGATTCGCTCCTTTTCCACATGATCTAGAACGAGAAGATGATTACAAGTAGATAAGTAAAACCCGCAATCCAAAACTATCTACTTTATATGCGGATCAGATTCATACAAAAGAGAGGAAGAAGAAGATATGAATGTATATGAGATCGAAAAACGATGATCAATATGATAAAAGATTTAGCCATGGTAAACTCACCTCGGGTTTTTGATGGCAATCGGAAAACGAAAATCGCGTAGAAGAATTCACATGAAAATTACCGAAGATCTCTGATGGCGATACGAAAGTGGAGACTACGCGAGGAAATTATCGCCTTTTCAATCTTGTTCAAATCCACAGGTTTGAAAAGCCGGGGGGCATTTGTTGGAGTAAAAAAAAATATATATATATATATATACATATATATATATATATATATATATATATATATATATATATATATATACATATATATATATATATATATATATATATATATATATATATATATATATAATAATAATAATAATAATAAGATATTATTATGAATGGGAGTTAGTTGAGATTGAGATTCACAAATATCTCAATTTCAAATCCCAAAATCCTGATCCCCACGATCAAATAACCACCATCCCATCGTCCCAACTTCCTTCGCACGATCGCCCCAACTCCCACGCTCCCACGATTTTTTTCAACTCCTCCAACTCCCCACATCCGCATCACGACATCCCACGATAGGCGTGAAAAAAAGGAAGGGGAGGAATAAATTTCCGATTCCCTTCTCTCTCGCTATCCGGTACAAATAAAAGAAAATAAAAAAAAATATATCAAAAACCTCTCTCTCTCGTGCAAAATACAAGAAAAAAAAAAAGAGAGAGAGAGCATCAAAGCTTCTTTCTCTCTCTCTCTCTCTCTCTCTCTCTCTCATTTAGTGAACCCGAACAAAGCTCCCAAAACGGAGCTCCACTTCGTCGTGGACCTCCTCGGCCGCGTGCCGTGCCCTCTACACCACCGCGCCGCTCAACCTCGAAGGCCACACCGCGCCGCTCAAAGCCGCGCCGCCGCCTCGGCCGCACTCCGCCACTCGCCCGGCCTCCTCCGACGAGCCATGCCGCGTGCCGCCTCAAAGCCGCGATGAGCCGCCCTGTCGCGACGAACCGCGACGAATCGCCCATGCCGAGCCGCGACGAGCCGCTCCTCGACCGCGACGAGCGCCGTTCCTACTTCATCTCCCCGAGGATTGTCGCGCGATGAACCGCCTCGCTCCGATCCTTGAGGATCGCCGCGAGCGACGTTCCTACTTCATCTTCCCGAGAATAGCCGTGACGAACCGCCCATGCCGTGACGAGCTCCTCGCCGCAACAAGCCGCTCGCCGTTGAAGATCGCCGTCGCCCCCGCGACGAGTTCATAGATCCTCGCCCCGCGCCGCGCCTCGCCCGTCGCGCACCGCTCCTCGAGGATCGCCGCGCGCTTAGACTCGCCCGCGCTTGATCGCACCGCGCCGGACTTTGCCGCCGCGCCGCACTCGACTCCGCCGTCGTGCCGCTTGGCCGCGCCGATCACGCGCCGGACTCCGTCATTCACGGCTGAACCCGCCGTCATCTCGAATCGTTCGACGCCACCGTCGCTTTGATGACCGCGCCGAGCACCCTTCGCCCGAACCACTCGAGCCCGTGCCACGCCGACCCGAGCCTCCTTCTCGAACCGCCGTGAGTGCCGCGCCGCGCCGAACCCGAGCACCCGCCGAGCCTTGAAGCTCGCCGCGCCCGTCGCCATCGGCCGCTCTGAAATCGTGCCGCCCGCACCGAGCCTTGAAGCCCGATCGCGCCGCGCCGAATCCGACGCCTCCACCCGTTCTCGACGGAATGCCCAAGTCATCGTCGACGGCGAGGCTAAAAGAGCGAGAGCGGTGCTCTTCTCTAAAGCCATGCCGCAAGACGACGCCCTCCACCCGTTCGATGGAATGCCCAGTCATTGTCGACGGCGAGGCTAAAAGAGTGAGAGCGGTGCTCTTCTCTAAAGCCATGCCACAAGACGACGCCCTCCACCTGTTCGATGGAATGCCCAAGTCACCGTCGACGGCGAAATTAAAAGAGAGAGAGCGATGCTCTCCTCTTTAATGAAGACGTTGCCGCGCCGCACAACGCGTCCGCCAATTGCTCGACGAAATGCCTAAGTCAAGACCGTCGCCGACGAACGTGAAAGAGAGAGAGCGATGCTCTCTTTAATTAAATTAGTGCCGCGCCGCACAACGCGTCCGCCAATTGCTCGACGAAATGCTTAAGTCAAGACCGTCGACGACGAACGTGAAAGAGAGAGAGCGATGCTCTCCTCTTTAATTAAATTGGTGCCGCGCCGCACAACGCGTCCGCCAATTGCTCGACGAAATGCCTAAGTCAAGACCGTCGACGACGAACGTGAAAGAGAGAGAGCGATGCTCTCCTCTTTAATTAAATTGGTGCCGCGCCGCACAACGCGCCCGCCAATTGCTCGACGAAAAATGAAGCCGACGACTCCGTCTGACGCTCCGCCGTCGACGAAAATGAAGCCGACGACTCCGTCTGATGCTCCGCCGTCGACGAAAAATGAAGCCGACGACTCCGTCTGACGCTCCGCCGTCGACGAAAATGAAGACAAAAATATTCGTCGTCGACGGAATGCCAACAAATCCGCTCGACAGAATGTCAACAAAACCGCTCGACGGAATTTTAATAAATCCGCTTGACGGAATGCCGATCAAACCGTTCGATGGAATTTTAATAAATCCGCTCGACGGAATGTCAATAAAACCGCTTGACGGAATGCCGATCGAACCGCTCGACGGAATGCCGATCAAATCGCTGATTTAATGCCGTTCAAAATAGAACGTTGAACTCTTTGATTTATCAAATTAAATCAAATTAAGTGCCATACATTTTAAATTTAAATTATGGGACTAAAATTAGATTTAAAGCTACATGAAATTTTAAACGTTTGGAATCTCATTCACTTTTGGAAATCAAACTTGATTCGAACCCAATTGAAACCCCTAAACCCATAAACCCATTAACCCATATCCGTTAAGCCTAATCCAAAACCCATTTAACCCATCAACATATCCAAATCAATACCATTTAACCCAATAACCCATATATCGAATACCCAATTTAAATCAATACCATTTAACCCAATAACCCATATATCCAATACCCAATTTGACCCAATACCCATTTAACCCAATGCCCATTTACCCAAAGAGGCCCAATACCAAACCCACTTCGAAATTAAACCCATTAAACTAAACTCAGTACACCTGGTCCATGAACCATGAACCATAAATCAGACACTGTGTCCATGAACCATGAACCATAAATCTGTACACCAGTGTCCATAAACCATGAACCATAAATTGTACACCCGGTCCATGAACCATGAACCGTCAGAACTCGTACACCAGTGTCCACAAACTATGAACCAAAATCATGGACCAACCCATACGCCAAGTCCATGAAATATGAACCAAAATCATGGACCAACCCGTACACCCGGTCCACAAACTATGAACCAAAACTATGGACCAATCCATACACCAAGTCCATGAATCATGAACCATAAACCCATACACCAAGTCCATGAATCATGAACCATAAACCCATACACCAAGTCTATGAATCATGAACCAAAACCATGGACCAACCCATACACCGAGTCCACAACCCATAAACCTAAGTTCATAAACCATAAACCTATGAACCAATGTTCATGAACCATAAACTTATGAACCTATGTTCATGAACCATAATCCAATGAATCTAAGTTCAAGAACCATAAACCTATGAACCTAAGTCCATATATCATAAACCAAACCAAATACATGAACCAAATCAAGTTCATGAACCAAATCTCACATACCCAATACCATAAACCTTATAATCCAAAACTTTCGACCGAAATGTCGTTAAACTAATCCAAACCCACTTTGACCGAAATGTCGTTAAACTAATCCAAACCTAATATCGACCGAAACGTCGCTAAACTAAACCTAAACCCAATCTCGACCGTAATGTCGTTAAACTAAACCTAAACCCAATTTTGACCGAAACGTCGTTAAACTAAACCCAATTCCGACCGAAACGTCGCTAAACTAAACCTAATCCCGCCTGACCGAAACGTCGTTAAACTAATCCTAAGTCTAAAACCTCGACCGAAACGTCGTTAAACTAAACCCAAGTTCAACCCCGACTGAAATGTCGTTAAACCAAAACCCCCAATCGACCGAAACGTCGTTAAACTAAATCTAAACCAAAACTCCGACCGAAACGTCGTTAAACTAAACCAAATCCCAATATTGACCGAAACGTCGCTAAACTAAACCCAAATCCAACTCGACCGTAACGTCGTTAAACTAAACTTAAATCCACCGCCAATCGTAACGTCCGTTAAACTAAACCTAAACCCAACTCCGACCGAAACGTCGTTAAACTAAACCCAAATTCAAATGACCGAAACGTCTTTAAACTAAACCCAAATTCCACTTCCGACCGAAACGTCGTTAAACTAAACACAAATTCCACTTCCGACCAAACGTCGTTAAACTAAACCCAAATTCAAATGACCAAACGCCTTTAAACTAAACCCAAATTTAATCAAACGTCTTTAAACTAAACTCAAATTCATTGACCGAACCGTCTTTAACCTAAACCCAAATCCAATGACCGAAACGTCTTTAAACTAAACTCAAATTCAATGACCGAAACGTCTTTAAACTAAACTCAAATTCAAATGACGGAAACGTCTTTAAACTAAACCCAAATTCAAATGTACGAAACGTCAGTAAACTAAACCCAAATTTAAATGACAAACGTCTTTAAACTAAACCCAAATTCAATGGCCGTAACGTCCTTTAAACTAAACTCAAATTCAATGACCGAAACGTCTTTAAACTAAACCCAAATTCAAATTGAGCTCTAATACATATACTTAGAGTTCATCCGACTAACCCTAATACATACACTTAGGGCTTAGTCAGATCCTCACTCTCGAACATATAACTAGAGTGAAAAATATATTAAACTCGGTTAGTCCTGATACATATACCCAGAAATTAGCCACCCTCTACTTTCAGATAACATCAATCCAATGACCGAAACGTCTTTAAACTAAACCCAAATCCAATGACCGAAACGTCTTTAAACTAAACCCAAATCCAATGACCGTAATGTCTTTAAACTAAACCCAAATCCAATGACCGAAACGTCTTTAAACTAAACCCAAATCCAATGACCGTAATGTCTTTAAACTAAACCCAAATCCAATGACCGAAACGTCTTTAAACTAAACCTAAATATCAATCGACCACCCAGTCGTTAAACTGGGTATCCAGTCCTATGAAATTCATGTACAGTGGGGGTATGCCCCTGCTTAAGCCATGTAACCGGCAAATCATATCAATAAAATCTTGTTTGCCCATTTTGTCTCTTTATTATCAGCATTTATATTTGGTCTCTTAATCGAGGGTACCCTAACATTTTATAGGGGTAATTAACAATAGACGCTTGCGTTTATTGGAAGCCATGGATCCACAATACCTGATAACTATACATATTTAAATATTAATCTGAATCATGAATACTACCCCACGGAAAATACAAGATAAATTTCACCGTGCGAGGTACGTCATTCGTGGTGGCAGACACACTCATCCAAGGAGGATGAGAGAGAACAAAGAGGACTATGCTTCATCTGCGTGCTCTCCCTTCCAAGAGGAATCAATTAGTTTATGAGATTCCAATTCCATACTAGTATAAGAATCTCAAATAAAAGAATTATACAAGAAGAGATATGAGGATTATAACAGTGCAGAGATTTATATTTTGGAAACAGCAGAAAAATCTAGGGAAAATGACAAATAGAACCCCCGACTTAAATCATATTCAAATAGATCCCTGTAAAAATTTTTACCATCAATTTTTTATTTATTTGCAATTAGATCCTTCCATTTGTAATATCTTATCCCTGTTTCTTACTGAGTATAGATATGTTTTCTAGGAAGAATAACCACATTGAACAACGTTGTAATTTCTCTCAAATTTCTTAAACTAACTTAACTGGATATGGATGACGATAGTTTCACTTTAAATTTTTACGATATTAGCAGTCCTACCATTAGATCCATATTAAACTATTTTTAATTTTTCTAAGAGGAAAACTATTATACATTATGATATTAACAGTGTTATACATTATAATATTACCTTCGATCTATATTAAAGTAGTGTACATCATGATTTGTTCTACACAACATACGAAAATACAAATAGTACGAATGGTTTTAGACTATTTAAAAATCAAGGTAGATGAACAATCCAATTCCGTGTGAATCGAAAGTTGGAGGGTAATGGAGTAATTGCAACAATTTGAACCATACAGAGATAAAGGTATGCTCGATCTTAGAAGTATATGTTGAATCCAACTGCATGTGAATTAAAAATTTGGTGAATATAACTGATTTTGTTGCTACCAGTAGAGTATAAGGGTGAGGATCTACTCAAATCCTGGCATAAAATTCAGAGAACTAATGAACTAGAAAAATTTAGGAAGGCTGGATAAGGATCTCTGTACGTCTTGTCCGATAATCGATTATGAAGCATTTCTTAAGGAACCACTCCAAAACGAACATGAACGAGTCAATCTACAGAACTAAGAGCAATCCGATATAATGCGTAAATGCACAAGAAATCCAAGAAAAAGAACCGATCAAGATCCATTTTCTTAAAGACAATTCATGCTCATACAAAGAAAGAGACAAAACAGTACAATATCATATCCAAAAGAGTAATTCGGTGTAGCAAGAAGGATCACCACCTGAGAGAATAGATCGTATTCGTTGGTCGAGACAACTCCCAGAACCCAGTTCATTATATGTGACGGGACGTTCGGATCCTCCATTGGAGAAGGTCGAAGCAGCTCGGAGGGAGGGTTATTTGCTCCCACTAGAGTTTAAGGAAGGGAAATGGGAAATGGTATCGCGCCCTCGATCTCTCTCTATATATATACACGTCGCGAGCACCTCTGAGCACGCTGCTGGGCTTTGGCTATATCAGCCGCTTTGGAAGGTTTGGTGAAAATAAAGACTGTCACTTGATCGATCTATCACCGCAGTATATTATTGTTGGTTTCAACAAATGATGCTATGGCTGGTCTGACCACGGTGGTTGAAAAATTATGATAAAACATACTGTTGTAGTAAAGAGAGCATACCCTTGTGTAGGTGGTAAATGTTTCTAAATATTTAGAAAACTTACTCGAAAAATAGATTATTATATATCTAGACAAGAGTATAAACTTTAATTATATTATCATTAATATCCGGGGATTTGAAAATATCCTCTACTTCTGTTCACTTGGATATTAGGTAATACAAAATTTTATTTACTAACGTAATATATGTTAATACAATAGTTTATTTACTAACATTTTTTTCATCAACATCTATACACCACCTAAAGTCATGGAAGTTCTTTTCATTATGGGTATGCAATTTACATCCTAAACAGAGTAGACTCGAGACAAAGAAGAGCAGTTACTCCTATAAGAGACCAACTACTCAGCAGTAAAATTTTTACTTCAAAAAAAAAATAGACACAGAGTGATGAGGCTAGTATTAAAAAATTTGATATAAAATCTTAAAATTATAAGATTTACTTTTACTTTTGGATAAATAAGTAGCATTACTCTACTTGTTTAATTGATTACAATGATGGTAAATTAAAATTAGGAAAGTATTTCTGGAAAAGAAAAGAACCAGTTAGTGTGTCCTTTTTAACATGCATGAGCTATACCTAATTCATTTTTCATATAGTTTTTACGATTTTTATGATCTAACATTATACGGAATATAAAATTATTTTATTCAAAATAACTTGATTTTTAAATTATTTTAGTTGAACTTTTGAATTATTTTAGGAGCATGCTGGGCTTTCGCTACCTCAGCCGCTATTGAGGGTTTGGTCAAGATAAAGACCGGGCACTTAATCAAACTATCCCCGCAGTACATTATGGACGGCTTCAGCAAGGGATGCATCGACGGGTCTAAGCACAATTGCTGGGAAGTCGTGCAAAAGCGTGGTGTAATTACAGAGCGATCTTATCCCTATGTTGGTTGTAGGTGCGATCTTATCCCTATGTTGGTTGTAGGTGTTTGACACTCTTTAGGAATTTTGATAGGAAACTCGATTATTGTGTGTCTAGTAAAGAGAGCCTACCCTTGTGTAGGTGGTAAATGTTTCTAAATATTTAGAAAACTTACTAGAAAAATAGATTATTATATATCTAGACAAGAGTATAAACTTTAATTATATTATCATTAATATCCGGGGATTTGAAAATATACTCTACTTCTGTTCACTTGGATATTAGGTAATACAAAATTTTATTTACTAACGTAATATAAGTTAATACAATAGTTTATTTACTAACATTTTTTTTTCCATCAACATCTATACACCACCTGAAGTCAGGAAAGTTCTTTTCATTATGGGTACGTAATTGACCTCCCAAACAGAGTAGACTCGAGACAAAGAAGAGCAGTTACTCCTATAAGAGACCAACTACTCAGCAGTAAAATTTTTACTTCAAAAAAAATAAATAGACACAGAGTGATGAGGCTAGTATTAAAAAATTTGATATAAAATCTTAAAATTGTAAGATTTACTTTTACTTTTGGATAAGGAAGTAGCATTACTCTACTTGTTTAATTGATCACAATGATGGTAAATTAAAGTTAGGAAAGTGTTTCTGGAAAAGAAAAGAAACAGTTAGTATGCCCTTTTTAACATGCATGAGCTATACCTAATGCATTTTTCATATAGTTTTTACGATTTTTATGATCTAACATTATACGGAGTATAAAATTATTTTATTCAAAGTAACTTCATTTTTAAATTATTTTAGTTGAACTTTTGAATTATTTTAGGAGCATGCTGGGCTTTCGCTACCTCAGCCGCTATTGAGGGTTTGGTCAAGATAAAGATCGACCACTTAATCAAACTATCCCCGCAGTACATTATGGACGGCTTCAGCAAGGGATGCACCGACGGGTCTAAGCACGATGGCTAGGAAGTTGTGCAAAAGCGTGGTGTAGTTACAGAGCGATCTTATCCCTATGTTGGTTGTAGGTGTTTGACACTATCTAGGAATTTTGATAGGGAACTCGATTATTGTGTGTCTAGACAGTTAGTAAATCTAGACAAAAACATAGGTTTCAATTACATTACCGTTAATATTCGGGGATTTGAAGATATCCCCTCTTGTGATGAAGATACAATTTTGAAAGCGGTTGCTCACCAACCGGTTGTCTGTGGAATTCAAGTCAACGACTATTTCGAGACCTACGGGACTGTCATTATAATGGGAAGCGACATGCCAGAGTGTATTATAAAACTTAATCACTCAGTCCTAATTGTTGGATATGGAGAAGAGGACGGGATGAAGTATTGGATTGTAAAAAATTCTTGGGCAAATTACTGGGGCGAAAGAGGGTATGCGAGTATGGAACGTGGAGTAGGGATTGCAGGAATCGATCGGGAAGCTTCATATTCCATCTAATTGTTTACATCCATTCAGTTCACTTGCATATGAGGTAACCAACTTCTGACTCTTTTTTGTAGATTATTCTCTTTTCATCTTTAAATTTTGACAGGCTAGCTATTTTTTCTTTTTTGTTGTTAAAGGAAAATGATTAGTTGTTTTTTTTTATTGTTAAAAGAATATCTGTTAAAATATATACTTGATGCTGTGTTAATCAGGGATTGCTGTATTATTGTTAGCAATAAATGTTCATTTTATTCAGCTACACAATGCCATTTTTTTCCAATGTCTATTCATGACATATTGACTTCTCATCAAGATGGATAGATGAGGATGAGCTCATCAAGATGCTAATTTTCCACTAATAACAACACTCGAGTTGTCTTTTTTTGCATAATCTATTCAATAATACACTAATAGCAGCCTTACAATATTCTTAAACGAAATAAGAAGAAATCGACATACGATGATGGTATATGAATATAGTATAGCTCAATAATAATCAATAAAGACGAACACCTCGCAAATGCACTATTACAAAGGAAAATAAATGAAAGTTACATTTTAGATACAACATTGACTGACTAAATGTTCTTGATTGTTGGGAACATCAGGAAGAAGCAGAAACATGAAACAACAATGCTCAAAGCATAACATTCATAGACACAGAATGATGAAAAGCACCTACTTGATTTTTAATGAGCTCAATTGAGAGAAACTAAAATTACGAGCTAATAGGAGCTTGTATGAATCAAATAGAATTTAATCAAACAAATTAGTAATACAGAAAGTTAGCATAGAATGGGAGCATTGGAGATCATCATATATAAACTGCATATTTTGTCTTAGCCTTTCATGAAGCAATAAAATTCACTGTTTGTTAAACAACAAATCATCAAAACTGCTAATAACATCATCAAACAGAAAAACAAAAGCAAACCTGATATTAGCTTGGCAGAAATTTAATCTTAATAATTCGGCTTAAGATTTGGACTTGGGGAGAAAAGAAAAGACAACATTGCGAGTTCTTTGAGTCGGAGGAGTGATAATTGCGATGACGATGAGCTCACAACGGGAGATTGGGTCGGGTCAACCGAACTAAATAGTCCCGGTCCAAAAGTTTTCTTTTATTTCAAAAAATTATTTTGTACAATAGATTTCGTAGAACAGTTGATTGATGATAAAAAAAGGGGGGGAGGGGATTCCCCGTCCACCAACAAAAGGTATCATTCCTTTTTTTTGAACTCACTAGAAGCGTCTGAAACCTCAGGAGATGCGGAAAAAAATCTGATCGGATCAAACAATCCCATTAACACAGGATTAAAAGAATTTAATTTGGAAAAGCTTTATTGCATTCAACCTGCTAGATCTACTATTCGCCTCTGGAATGCTAAACCTCCTCCTTTTTTGTTCATCTTGCGAACCGCTCTTTTATCTTATCTTATTCAATCCAATCGAAAATGTTGAGGGAGCCTCGAGTCGAGCCAACTCTTGAACTAGCAATCCAAACCAGCTTGTAGGAGAGAAATAAGCTGCAGAGCCATTTGCAGCAGGAACTGGGCTGGGACCAAACCCGATCGAATTGCCGAGGTCGACGATCAATTGGGCTTGCAATACATAAACTTTGTTTTGGGCTATGATCAGAGTTTTGGACCTTGCGTCGGCCTACAAGGCCCTCTTCAAATTCTAGAGAAAGTCTTAAAGTTGTATTTGATTATAATAAAGCAGTTCCAACCGGTTAGACCTGACAATATCGATCCATACCTGTGGGTGTCTATAGGTTACCTACAAATTTACGGATATGGGTGCTAACTTTTTCAACCCAAAAATTACGTATAAAACGGGTGAATACATATTAAGCTTTAGGCATTTTGGGTAACCGGCGAGAACCGATGGATATCCGCACATATATTTTTTAATTATAAAATATATTTTTTTAATTAAAATATATAAATATATTTTATTTATCCATCATAAAAATTCTAATCCTAATTTCTTATCGCATATCGCCCATTTGCCAGGTCTACACTCAGTCTCTGAAATTACTATCCCAGTCGTTGGAGCTGCAAATGACAATTCTCTAAAATCGTTCGATTTCCTCAAACTGCTGAAGAGTGTTTCGCAAAATAGTGGTAGGATAGCAGGATAAACTATTCTCATCCCATAACATTGCGTAGACAAGTTTTTGAAAAACATCTTTCATTCTCATTACAAAATCATCGCCTATCCTCGTGCATCCGTACATCTTGTGCATAACACCCTTTCAATCCTCTAACCCTATTTCAAGCTGTTTCCGTCTCTACCGCAATGCAAAAGATATACAAATGCCTCACATAAAGCAATAATTTTTCATACTATATATACTTTTCTTGACATGACTTATACTACGATCGAGCCGACTTATCGGCAATCGCCAAAGTTTTATATGCAAGGGATTCAATTTCTATTTGGCAGGTCTTTTCGAGCAGCTTCTCTATTTTAGTAAATAAAATATCTAAAGTTATATATAGCTATAGCAAAGAGTTTAAATGAGGTACGTTCTACTCAAAATGGAAGCTGCAGCTTCTACTGTAGGAAAAAACTGTTTCTCAGTTTTCCTATGGGTGATGAACAAACTAGAAGTGACTAACCATCTCAAATAGAGGTTTGGGTACTCCTGCAGCAGCATGTCAGAACGCAAAGGTCCGGGCTCGCAATAGGGACAAAAACTTGTTCATTTTCGAATAGAAAAGCAGACGCCGCACAGACTTTGCGAACGAAAACGCTAAGTCCGTGACAAACAGCTACTATATATATATAGTGTTTACAACAAGCCCCACTTTTTTGACTCATTCCTATATTTATTCTCAGGTTATTTGGATCAATTATTGCACATCAAGCGAAGAGTTGAAACCAAATAAAGAGGAGTCACGGGTCCAACTATCACTTCAACTAGAAAACAAACCCTTTCCGACACTGTCAACAGAGTCCATGCATCTATATATTCTTATATAAGAATGAATGCCATATAGTTAAAGTTAATATAAAAGACATGCAATTGGTCAAGAGATATATACCAACTCAGGTAATTAATCACACCAAAATGGAAAAACACCTACCATTTGCATATATAGCATGCAGTAGCATAGGTAAAATTGTCTGGGAACCCCTTCAGTTATCGGCCGTTTTGAAATAAGTGGTTTTAATCGAATATATTAACTTGTCAATGATTCTTTTGCCATAAATATTTGAACAGCTTAAAAAGTTCAAAAAATGAATGAATTCAGCGAGAAATATGAATTAATTGGACTTCAAATTTGAGATCGTAAACACGATCATTAAGTTTTTAGCCAACTATATACGTTAGGTAAACAGCTAATAGAGTTAACTAAAAATTAAATGTTACGAATTACGAGGATGTAAATGAAAAATAAAGAAAAAAAAGTGAAGTTCAAAATGGGGCATGAACCCATGCATGATGCATGTCCCACTCCTCTTGGCTTATGTATCAACACTCAAATGGAGCTCTCAACTGAGTAGAGCATTAGATTCTAATTTGAACAACATGGGCAATGGTGTGTCTACTTGTTAGTTGTCACCATATATATACACTCCCCACTCACTCCCACATGCAAAAACCACTTTATATAAAACAATATTTTAAGTTGTTTAATTTTCTTTTTCTTTTTCTTTTTTGAAAACAAACAGATTTTTTTTTTTTTTTTTCACATAGTATTAGAATAGAAGTGAAGGTCCTCGATTCAAATATAATTAATTGAACATGGTTTGAAAATAAATAGTTTGTAATAAATTAAACTTGAGTTTTGGTATGGCAATTGTTTTCTTGAAAAATGATTTTTATAGAAAACACGGTTTCTTTACATTTTTTTTATTTTCAAATAAAAAATTAAAAAATAAAAATATTATTTGTTATAAAAATATTTTTTCATGTAGAGAAATAAAACTATCTTTTGAGATAGAGCTTTTTTTTTTTTTTTTTGCATGTAGCCCTTTTAAAAAAAATTTCCAGAAATAGTCATACAAAATTTATATTTATATAAGATTTATCTTATCCCTGTCATACAAGGGTCACGTATGTGTTATAGTTTAAATTAAATTGAACACGATGAATCATTCATCGTCTCCAAATAAAGTGAATGGTTCACCGTATTTTTCTTAAACTCAAATTCTAAATATTATGTAATATCGTGGTAGGAAAATAATGAAGTACGGTACGTTATTCATCGTGTCAAACACGATAAATGGTTTATCGTGTTAAACTTAACCTATATCATCATTCATGCTCACATGATGTTTGCTTGGCGGGATGGGGTCAAATTTGTAAATAAAAATTTTATGAAATTATTTGTGAAAAAAAATTGGAGAGAAAACGCAAAAAAAAAAAAAAACCCTTTGCCCCCCTTTGGTTGGGGGTTAAGGGGTGGAATAACCCCCATTTTATTCCCAAACACCATCAAAAAGAGGTGGGGTTAGCAAATCCCACCTCAAAAAGTTATCCCGGCTTAGCCAACCCCACCTAACTCCACCAAACCCCAACCAAACACTATTTTTCTATTCATAATAACTCACTATCCTTCTTATCCCACCTACTTCAACTAAACACTATTTTTTACTATCCTCGACTAATTCCAACTTCCAACCAAACACAAAAATACTTTAACCCCACCTTAATCCCAAACTTAACACTATTTTTCAAATAACTAGCTTTTTTCTTAACCCCAACCAAACGGGGGCTTTGAGATATTTGTAAGGGGAAAGCCAAACGCCCGGAACTTCCCATGTGCCCGGGAGCTTCCCGCCAAATTTTCGAACGCTAACGGTCACTTCCTTTTAAATCAAAAAAGAATAATAATAAATATAAAAAACAAAAACTGCGGCTTTACTCGTATACTCTCTCTCTCTCTCTCTCGTCTCCCACATCACCCCGTTTCTTTCGTTTTGTCCCCACACTCTCTCTCTCTCTCTCTCTCTCTCTCTCTCTCGATCTCTCCCTCCTCCCAAATGCCTAATTATTCCCATCTCTCTCCTCTCTCGCCCACCTCCAAACCCCTCTCCAATGGCGTCGTCCTCTTCCTCTCTCCGCGACCTCCTAGCCCAAGCGCTCTCCCACCCCCCAAAACCCCGTAGTAGACCCAACTCCGCAGCACCCAAACCCCGTCCTCCCCACTCCGACCTCAACCACCGCCCCGCGCCTCCGCGCCGCCGCCGCCGCGTCCCTCCCCGTCTCCGGCGACGACGACGACCCCCTATCGACGCCGAGGCCGCGCGCGCCGTCACCGCCATCCTCTCCGGCTACGCCGGGCGGTTCCTAAAAGACCCGTCTTTCCGCCGCGGCCTCCGCGCCAAGTGCGCCGCCACCCGCCCCGCCTCCGCCGACCCCTCCCCGCGCTCGCGAACCTCGAGCTCGCCATCGACAGCGTCGACCGCCTCGCCGATGAGTGGGAAGGGCCGGCGAGCGCCGCCGCCGCCGCCGCGGTAGCGCCGGGGGACGCGAAGATCCGATCTTTGCGCAACTCGGTGCGCCTGCTCGGCGTCGTCGCTTCGCTCGCCGCCGCGCCGGGGAAGCGCTCGGCGTGCACCTGCGGCGTCCCCAACGCGCACCTCGCCGCGTGCGCCCACCTCTACCTCTCTATTATCTACAAGATCGAGCGCAACGATGGGGTTTCGGCGCGGCACCTCCTCAAGGTGTTCGTCGAAGCGCCTTACCTCGCGCGCAAATCCCTGCTCCCCGATCTATGGGAGCACTTCTTCCTCCCCCACTTGCTTCATCTCAAAATTTGGTACACTAAGGAGGCGGAGATCATCCGGGGATGGGGTTCAGAGGATGGAGATCAGCGGATCAAGGGTTTGAAGAGTGCTTATAATGATCAAATGGACGTGGGCACCGCTCAGTTCGCTTTGTACTACAAGGAATGGCTTAAAGTTGGAGCCTTTAGGGCTCCTCCTCTCCCTTTGGTGCCGCTCCCCTTGAGGCCTGTTTATGCAGAGCCTTTGGGGAAGAGATCAGCTTCGTTGTCGAGGGGCTCCATTAGCAGAAACTTGTAAGTGAAATTTGCCTTCGACTTGTTTGATCATATGCCTCAATTAGATTTTTCTATGATTTTGCTGTGACTTTGATCTTATTGCTGGGATTTGAATGGAATAAATGCAGGTACAGAGTGGTTTTTGACCTGGAGCATGAAGAAGATATCAAGGACGACGAGGTGATTGATGAGATTAATGTAGCGGGTAAGAGATATTCGGGTTCTAAAGAAAGCAGATTCAGCCTTGGGAATCTTGTTCATGTGAGCCATTATTAAATTAAGCACTTACTGTTACTCTTTCAGATTGGATTTTTTTGAAATGTAGTAATACAGAGTATGATAAATGAGATTTGTAGCAGAATCACTTGATTGTATACATGGTTGAAAAAAAGAAAAAAGAGACTGTAAACCGACAAATTAATGCCCTTTATTGATTCGCGAGCATAAAATAGAAGTGTTGCGGACAGAACAGTTTGACCCCACAGAATCTTGAATTATAATAATTTTGTGGGCTCAATTGAACCATTATATACTCTTACATTTGTTCAAAAACTGGCCCAACGTCCTCACTTTCGTCAGCATTCCTGCATAGAGATTAGTTGCATTATTATTTTTATTTGATTTCATCCTCCTTTTATGCATGTAATTGAAGTAGTTTCTTAATACTACTGCTTCAGCTTTGTTCATTACGTATTTACCATAATTCAATATCTTATTTATGTTTGTAGACAACTGAGTTCAAGTATTTTGATTATTGAAAGTACATTTCGGGCTTTTCTTAATCACCGGCTGCTTAAATTTCTCAATCATGTTTGTTTTCTGAGTAGACAGAGTGATACGAGGCTTCAAGAAGGGGAATTCAAACATTCAGAAGAGAACCCAGCTCCTGAAACGGCACCAACTCCCCGCAAGTCCTACTCATTTCGACTATTATCGTGCCGCAGTGACTTAAATGTAGGTACAATCCATAGCCAACCAAATTCAAAGCAGGAATCAACTCAAGTTGCCAGAGAACCAGAAAGCAATGAGCAAATAACAACTCTAGAAAGAGCAATTGCTTTGATTTCAAAATCAGATGATCTTAAAAAATGTGAATCAGCTGTACATGTTATTGCCAAAGCATGGTTGGATTCGCGGAGACTCTACTATAGAGATAGCACTATTCTCGTCTAGCTTAATTGAAGGGCTTTTAGAGGTGGCTTTCACTTCTAAAGATGAGGAGGTATTAGAATTGGCAATTTCTACACTGGCCGAGCTAGTCTCAAAGAACGAGGCAAATAGACAAGTAGTACTGAATGCAGACCCACAACTTGAGATTTTCTTGCGATTATTCAGTAGCAAGAAGTTGTTCTTAAAAGCAGCAGCAGTGCTCTATCTGATTAAGCCAAAGGCTAAACAGATGCTATCCTTGGACTGGATACCGCTGGTGTTGCGTGTCCTGGACTGCGGGGATCAGATACAGACTTTATTTAATGTAAAATGCAGTCCGAAAGCAGCAGCTTTCTACTTCTTAGATCAGCTTCTTATGGGTTTTGACGTGGATAGAAATGTCGAGAATGCGAAGCAAATGGTTGCTCTTGGTGGGTTGGATCTACTGATGAAAAGATTTGAAATGGGCAACGCTCGTGAGAGAAGAAGCTGTGGGTCTCTCTTAGCTGCATGCATTCGAGCAGAAGGGAGGTGTCGGCATTACTTGGCTGATAATATAAAGAAGGAATCCATTGTTCAGCTTCTTATGGGTAACCAACTAAAGTCCAGTGGCAGCGCCCTTACCTTGCTGAGTGAGCTAGTCTGTCTTAACAGGTAAAATGAAGCTAATCATGAATGTTTCTATGATTGCTATCTTTCTGTTTTTAAACACATTACACAATTACAATGTCGACAGCAGAATTTTACTAACCAAGAGGTCAAGGAAGTTGTTTTATCAGCTTGCAGCATGTCTTGACCGTTAGGAAGTTCTTATCCAACAAAAATTACTATAAGTTTGCCAACATTTATCTCACTATTGTCCGTACGATTGGAGTTATATTCATTTGGCATGATGTTCAATTGAATGGGAATTAATCTTTTCTCGGAAAGAGGGGTTACCACGATAATACCTTGGTTTCTCAGTGGTGTTTGTCAATGATATGAACAATTTTTGCCAGCACCATCTTTAGATGTTCTTAAGCTATTGTTGAATTATTATTTGTATTTTTTCGCCAAACAGGCCAACTCAGATCATCAAGTTCTTAAAGGAGCTGAAGAATAATGGTTGCCTGAACACAATGCATGTCCTGTTGGTCTATCTCCAGCAAGCTCCAATCGCACAATGCCCAGTGGCTGCAGCAATTCTGTTACAGCTTGATCTTCTGGTACTATTTCGAAGACCATTTCTTCATCGAGATATTTACGTATTTATATAAGCGGGCAAAATAAATTATGTACATCCATATTGCTGCAAAAATCTGAATTTTTATACTTCAAATTCCTATCCCCTTGTAGTTAGGCAAATGCCTCTCTTCAGAAATCCTTTTCCAATACAAAACCAGCTTTCCTCATGAACTCGATGGAGTATGAAACTGCACTTTTAAAGTGCATATATAAAGATTTTGAAGCGCAAATTGATGATTTTCTGTGAGGAATATGTAAAAGCCCTTCTTTTATTTGTATTACATGTAAATCTCTTTAACTACCAGCTTTAGATCTACATGTAATCACTATAAGGCAGTTATTTGTGTAGGGAGATCATCTGCAGTACAGTGTTTATCGAGAAGAAGGAATTGATGCTATAATTGCAGCACTGGAACAAAATTTACTCAACAAGAAAATACAAGAACAATGTGCAAGAGCTCTTTCACTCTTGGCAATGCGCTTTTCTTGTTCGGGGAAGGCGATGACAGAGGCATGGCTACTTAGGAGAGCAGGTTTAGATGATAGCTCCGAGGGTTCCTTCAGTAAAGAAGAGATGCTTGGAGATAGAAATGCAAGAATGGTATGCTTATATTTTCTAAAGATGTATTACAAATTAGATGTCATAATTCCTCAATTATAATTAGCTAGCCAACAACACTGCTTGCTTAAGTGAAATTGACTACAATATATTGGCATTACCGCAAAGCTCTCGAGTACTTTTTTTTTTCTTATATTTATTCATCTAATAGTAGAACTACTATACATATTTTGTTGGTACTAGCCATTCATGAATGCATCCCAACTGAAAAGAATGTAGAATTAAGGTGGCATGAGAATTTTTGTCAAGTATATAGCTTGTTCATGTTTCATTAAAAATCCGTTGTCTCTTTCCTAATTCTAATTAACGACAAATACGGGCCCTTCTCTGATACTGTATATAGAGCATTATCAATCCTCAAATTCTATTCTAGCATTTCCTGTTTGTTTTTGCTCCAATCATTTGTTCTATGAACTAGCACATTTGTTGAATCTCTTGATTGCAAGTTTAGTTTGATACATTACTTTGTGTAAGATCTTTGTGGGTGACATTGTCGACGCCGATCGCCAGGAAGAAGAAAAGGTAACAGATGAGTGGCTAAAGAAATTAGCAACCATCTTGCTAACTAGCGGCAATAAGCGGCTGTTGGTTGCTCTATCAAATTGCATAGCGGAGGGGATTCCAAATTTGGCGCGATCATGCCTTGTTACAGTCGCGTGGGTGAGCAACTCACTCTCCTTATTGAATGGTTGTGGTAACAATTTCCAACCCTTAGCGTGCTCCATTCTCGCCCCGCAACTGTTCGAGTGCTTGAGCTACGATAGAGCACTTGAAGAGAGGGTGCTTGCTTCACTATCACTGCTTAACTTTGCGAGACACCCAGGTAAAGGAATGTATTCTAGTTATGGTATTCACCTCAATCACTCTGTTACTAACCTCAATTGCTTTTCCCAAGCAGAGTGCCTCCCTAAACTTTTTCCGATGGATAAAGAGACTATCACCTCATTGCGAGACCTCGCGGAAGTGACATGGACCGCGAAAGAGCTTCTATTCGCTTGTTGCAGATAATGGAAAAGCTCTAAATCTCGCTGTTGATCAAGAAGTATGTGCCTGAGGAATTGGAACACCATTGAAGTGACTTTTGCCTCAGAACTTTATCATACCATTTGCTATGGAGAGTATACATATTGTTCACCTATCTGTTGGTGTCTGCCGAAGTAGGGACTGCGAGTCTGCCGGTTCCTTTTACACGGCTTTCTCTAACAGTACTTTTGTTCTGTATAATCCAGTGAAGGACAGTTGTTTTTCTGTATATTTTATCATCAGATTCTTCGAAGAATTGAAATCTATTCCATTGCGTAATGAGAATTGAAATATGAAATATGATAGATAATGTCAGATAGGGCAGTCTGTGGCAGACATTATGCACAAAGTGTATGCAACAGTCTATCCTTATGGCATTTTGCAGCAAATAGATATTCAGGTCCAGTGACTTCAGTCCTCTCATGCACAGATAAAAGATCTGATTCTCATCTGAACACATTTATTTATATGATTGGGTAAAACTCAATGGTATCCTATTTACAGTTTGCTGTTTACATCCTTACATATAGAAAAGAATAAAACTAACAGTTCAGCTTTTTAACTTTTCACAACAGTTGTGCTTTTCACTTTTCGGCGGCTAATCATGTAAAATCTCATGCACATTTCATCAAAATGAAAGGACGGGAAATGCACTCGAAGCTGCTTCTTCATCAAGCTTTCCTCAGCATTCAGCAATTATCATGGCCTTCTCACACTCAAAAGTTCGATGTCAAAGATGAGAGTACCAAGAGTAGAACCTTCTCCATTCGCTAGGCGAGTCGGGTTGAATATAGTGGTAAACAGCCTCTGCCGATCGAAGAACTGCACATAAAAGTGAAAGAAAAAAACCCGGAAGACTTTGACATGTTAACTAACCTAACCCATGATCATACATTTGATGGTTGTAATGTCTCCTACTGTTAATAAATTAGCAAGTTGTGGACCTAAGGCTTCTTTGATACTAGCTGGAACTTTTGAAGAAACACTGTTTACATAATAGAGAATTTCAAAGAAGCACTGATGCTTTTTTCCTTAAGTCCTCTAAGAATCTTCCGTTGCAACTAAGTAGAAGTTTCAAATTGAAGCTATTTATTTTGAGGTTTAGAGCCTCACTTCAAGTCCCTGCCATAGGAAAAGTTCTTCGCTCTTCATTTTCCGATGCATGGATATGCTTCTTAGAGCAGAAAAAGCTACTCTAGGAGCTAAAGAGTTATTATAAGCATTTAACAAGAAAATTACGCACACATTTCTCCGTTAAATAAACTTCACATCGTCGTTATATTAGGGCCTTCTGAGTAGTATGTGCATACATTCGGTGGTATCGGCTCCTGCGATGTGTTCTGATACCCTTGCGATGGTGGAATAATCACACGACGGACACCTCCTACTCTCATGGACTTCACTGCTTCTTCAATTCCTGATATAACCTGCAAGTAAACACATTTTAGATTTAGCAGTGCTAAAGATTCTCGACATGCTAATACATACACACTAGATGCACTCTTTTACTTCCAAAAGAAAATTTGTAGGGATTTTTAATCTTACTTTTCCCGATCCAACAACAAACACAAAGGGAACGGGATCGCCGATCGCGTCCTTGTGATCGTAAGTCGAGTCAAAGCGCCATCCTTGTTTCGCAGCCAACCTCCCATAATAATGTATTGCAACCTTCAGTGAGGGAGGGAAAAAAAAACACAATTTTTTTTAAAAAAAAAACGCTTTAATCGCAATAAAGAACATAATGACAACATATAGAAATGGTACAGTTTATACATCTCATTTTCTGAATTGGAAAGGAGTAGCAATGAATTGACCGCAAATTTCTGAATAATCCTACTGTCTCAACATTTCTTAGCCTCAAAATGCCTACCATATAGTAGTAATTCATCAACAAATTTAAGCACAAAAAACCTAAAACTTCAAACCAAACCAAATTTCAAGCAGTGAACTGCAATAAAGAGATTATCGTGTAGTGCGCGCTCCCATTAATCCCAATTTAGCACGCGTTATTACCACAATTTGTGTAAAAATTTCGACTTTTTCTCAAAAGAAAATGAGATGAACAATAGAAGCAAAGGAGCGGGATTAGATCGAACCAGTTAGTTTTTCACTACCTGATCCCCATCGACAGGGGTTTGCCCCGAACCAGCTCGTAGCTCGAGGGCCTTCACTCCACCGGATCCCGGGATCTCAACGAAGCCCCCTAGGGGCGGAGGAGGACGAGGAGATGGCGCCGCCGCCGCCGCCGCCGCGGAGGAGAGGAGGAGGGCGGAGGACGACGAGAGGAGGGATCTCCTCGCGGTGGTCGTTCCTAGGGTTAGGGTTTTGGGACGCGGCGCGGGGAGCGGCGTCGGAGGAGGAGCGGGGAGCGCGGGAGCGGGAGCTGCTACGCCGTCCATGTCCGCGTCGACTCACTCCGAACTATTCCGAGTCGCTCGAGCGTGACTCGTTACCCGTTACCCTACCCTTTTCTTAACGGGTCGGGTTTGACAAGGTGAGTAGAAACTCGGTATTAAATAAATCCGATCCGCAACACCGTTTGCGTCCCAATGCAACATGCATGCAATTGTAAACATTTAATTTAACATAAATTAAAAAATTAGAGAAAATTTAATTTGAAAACGATATCAAACTTTATCTATTTAATTGATTCACATAAATACGTGTTTGTCCTCGTATTAACATTTAATAATTCATAAATAAAGGACTATTTGTGGACCAGAGTATTTTTTATACTATTATCACATTTCTCATGTATCTTTTTTTTTCTCACTTTATTTTAATAAAAAAATTATTTGTTTGAGACCCTTCGTTTATTTATTTTACTTTAAAGTTAAAACTTAAAATTTTGAACATAAATTATTAAAAAAATTATTTACACAAGAAAATAGTCGATATAATATAAAAATTATCTTTATGTCAAATTATATAATTATTTTTTAAAAAGTTTTTTTTAATAGTAGAACAGTATAAAACTCTGAGACGAAAAATCTTAAGTACGAGACGATCTGATCATAAATGCATTTAATTGCTCATGTGCACGGAAATAAATCTATACATTAATTTTCTTTTTTTCATTTGAAATATTTTTCACATTTAAGTGGAAGTAGTGTAGTTATGGAAGTACATAATTTGATTAGATTACTGGTTGGAATATTAATTATCCATATAGTTGAAATTTATATTTTATAGTTGAAAATATTAATTTATAATCCACTTTTTTTAAAAAAAAAATTTATAATGGATCTATCACAACCATTGCTACCCATTTATTTATTTATTTAATTTTACAGGTAAAAATGTATGAAGACCCATCAATTACATATATTTTTATTGGGACCCCTCAACCCACAGAAAATTATATTTTAAATTAAATTATCTAGACCAAATAAAATTAAGATTTTCATCAGATTAACTAATAATTTATTAAAATTAAATATTTTTATAACGAATAAATCTAACTTCTACTAGTGTCTAATTAGGCTACAAAATTAACAATTTTTTTTAAAAAAGTTGTCAATAAAAAAAATATATATGGAACATTAGGGTAACAGAAAGAAATATATTTAGGGTGTAAACGGGTGTAAATGTTTAACACGAGCTAGTTAGGGTTGGTCAGTGGTTAACATGAATGTTACGAGCATTATCGGCCCAATCTCACTGCTCGATCATATCAACGGCTGTTAATCCACACGAGTTGAGCAACGAGGCTCATCTTGAGCACATAAGTTAAAAGAATTAGATTGAATATATATATAAAATAAATTTATAAAATTTTATTTATTAGATTTTGATCTAATAGTTAAAATTTATATATAAAGGAGTCTATTTATGATTGAACTTGCCTTTATTTTTTATTTTTTACTAAAAATTAAATAATAAAAATATATATTATATATAATTATTTATTTATATATATAAATATAAATTAAATAAATTATATAAATATAAAATATATGTATTCGAGTTGTTATCGAGCCGAACACGAGCAAGTTGGCCCTAGCTTGTGTTCGGTTAGTTTATTAAACGAACCGAAAAATTCAACTCGTATTCGACTCATTTACTAAACGAGCGATTCGATCTCGAGTTCATTTTGAGCCAAACACGAGCTTGGAGAATGAGTATAATTGCGGGCGTTTCCATACACTTTCACCTTCTTTTATAATAAAAAAAAAGTATAAATATTAATATAAATAAATAGATAAATAAAATATTTTACCCCCATAAATTTTTAATTTTCTCATATAAAGTAGATTCAAACCCTAAGCTCTCTTTTTTATAACTCTCTCTCTCTCTCTCTCTCTATCTCTCTCTCTCTCTCTCCCTCCTCCCCTTGCGATCCCCTTGCGCTACGCCGCAGGTACGATCTCCTCTCTCTCTCTCTCGCTCTCTCTCTCTCTCTCTCTCTCTCTCTCTCTCTCTCTCTGTGTGTATCTTCAATCGCGTTTTTTATACCCCACGAATCTATTTTTAACCCTAGTTGATCACTCCTCTCGGATCTAATCCGAGTATTTTGTAGTTGTTATGGATTCTAGTCGTCGCCGGGATCCGATTGTAGATTTCGATCTTTTGCTGTGTCGTTTTGCTCTTTTTGATTGTGATTCCTGCGAGATCTGTAGTCAATTTAGTGTGTTTGATGCTTTGTTAGGTATAGGAGCTTTATTATGAATCTCATTGTTGTAAATGTTTCGAATTATCAGCAATTCGCTGTTTTTTTTTTTTTTTGCTTTTTGGTGACTAAATGATGCCTGTTCGAGAATGCTGTTGTTGTTCTTCAGTATTTAGTGTGGAATATTCTACTTTGGGGAATCTTGTGGAGATTGGAGAAGGGAGGCGTGGGCATCACTTTAGTGTGACAATTTACAAAGGGATCTTATTCCCTACTAGTGGTAAGAAATTCGCGAGAAAAAAAAAGTGCTTTTTTTGTGCTTTAGAAGAGTAAAGTGTTGCTTTAGTTGATTCTACTCTTATCCTTTAACTTTTCCTTTTGCTGGGTTGCGCCTTTTGAGTTTGTTATGGTCGCTTTATGTGCTGTAGTAACTCGCATTACTTGGTTTACTGGGAAAAACTAGTAGGAAAGGAAGAGTGTTCTTCTATATTTTGTTGATTGTAATCTCTACAGCTATTTTCTTGGAGTTATGTCTCGATTCTATAGCTGTGATGGGGAAGTGTAATATTTAGGATCGTTTTTGGAAGGCTTCATCGTTTTTCAAGGTGCTTCATGTAGAAGATGTTGGAACTTAGAGATGGAAGAGGTAAGTAGGGGATAGATATGACTATATGAGCGACCACAATATGAGTAGATTGGATAATGTAAACAGCAGAAAATTTTGCATAATCGCCTTCTTCATTTTGTTTGTTACGCTATTATCTCAAGTGAAATCTCTCCTTGATACCCTGATTTCTCTTTTTTTGTCTGGTTATTCAAGAATTTCAAATAGTATTTCAAGCTACTTTGCTGTGATTCCCATGAGATAAGGACTAGGTTTGTCTGAAGGTTTGTACTTTGTAGAGATGAATTATGTTCCAGGGGGAACCAGAAATTGGTGCTGTGCCCTGTACTAATGTACCTTCTTAGTAACCTTTCAAACATATTGCGACTGGTCATGTTGCGAATTTGGTCTAAAGTTATTAGGATATAACTTTTCTAATAGGAAATTTAGCAGGTAAAAAGTTTTGCATAACAGAATGCTTCGTGAGGGTATTGTTTCTAAACATGTAGTCATTAAGTTGCTTACCAAAAGAATTATTGGCTTCGGCTTCCTTACCCTTGAGAAAATTATGCTGTTATTTTGATTTTACTTGATTTAATTTTCATGCTATTGTACAGGTGCTTTCATTTGCTTGCTCTTCGACTTAGCGCCCTCTTTTTATATGCAAGGTTTTCCCATTATGTAATTTGAAATTTAAGGTTTATTCAATCTCAAGAATGGATGGTTCAATGGTATCAAGCTTTTGGGGCCCAGTTACATCCACAATTGAGTTGTGTGAGGAGAACTATGCACATTCCTCGTATATTGCAGAATTTTATAATACCCTATCAAATATTCCTTGCATTATTCTGGCACTAGTTGGCCTTATAAATGCCCTGCGGCAACGATTTGAGAAGCGGTTTAGCGTCCTTCATATATCCAATATGATACTTGCAACTGGGAGCATGATATTCCACGCCACATTACAACATGTGTAAGTTCCTTCATTATCATGGTAGTTTTCTTTGTCCCTGCCCTTTTATCCTGTTTCTTAGTATTTTGTATAGTATTATTGTTTGTCTGTATCACTCTTGATTTTGTGGGATGTGATAAGGCTGATCTATATTTTTGAAGAGAAAAAGATTGGCAACCATTTCTTCCTCCTCAACATGCAATACCGGAGTATTCACCATTTGCACCTCATGAATTTGAAGCTATATGGAGTGTTATACAAGTTTCATAATTTGATTTAGAAACACTGTATGCATACTTCTGCTCTATGCCAAACAATATTAGATATGTGGCGCTATGAATAATGTACAGGTTGGTTTTGAATTTAAAGTAGCTGACCCGATTGTCGTGATAGATTATCAACGGAAAACCGACCATAAAAGACTTAAAATAGAAATCAAAACCACTGAATGCTACCACACAAATTAGTTGGAAACCTATATGTTGCACGTCAAACAATGGCCTTTTACTGCATATTATAGATAGACATTATAGTTTATCGTTTGTTGAGGCAATATTTTATGCTCGGCAAACAGGTTTTTGTCTCATACTGGTGTAATTTGTGACTTCACGTTTATGTATAATAGCGTATAACTTTCACTGATGTGGACTGGTGTATCTGTATTTACCTTTGAAAGGCATATTTTTAATTGCTGTCTTTTAGTTCCCAACTCTAAGATATTGTATTCACACAGGTTTATATGCCACCTGAATCTTTATTCTTCTCATTCGCTTAATCTCCTTTCACTTCACAGACTACAGCAAAGTGATGAGACACCAATGGTATGGGAAATGCTATTATACATATACGTACTTTACTCGCCGGATTGGCACTATAGAAGCACCATGCCCACTTTCCTCTTCCTTTACGGCGCTGCCTTTGCGGTCGCCCATGCTCTATTCCATTTCCGAGTAGTATTCAAATTACACTACATCGCCTTGTGCCTTCTCTGCATCCCGCGCATGTACAAGTATTACATACAAACCAGAGACGCAGCTGCAAAGAGGCTCGCCAAGCTCTATGTGGCGACAATAAGTCTCGGAACTCTATTTTGGTTATTCGATCGCATATGTTGCAAGAAATTCTCTAAATGGTACTTTAACCCGCAAGGCCATGCATGGTGGCATGTTTTGATGGGCTTCAACTCATACTTTGCAAACACTTTTCTCATGTTTTGTCGGGCTCAGCAACTCGGATGGGAGCCCAAGGTAGTTTATCTTTTTGGGATCTTCCCTTATGTTAAGGTTCATAAGACAAAGAAGCAGGAGTGAGGAGGAAAATGCGCGTACGAGAAAAAACACTTTATCATAAGCTGTTTCAGATGATGGTTATCTCCTGTTTAATCTCGAAGCGTGAAAGCGGATACATTTTGTATGTGGATGGTCGAGTGATGCTGACAATTAAGGTTTTTTTTCTTTTTTAAACTGATTTCTTACTAGTTTTTTAGTAGCACAAACTTGCAGTTGCAGTGTACCATAATTTTTTCAATCTGTGGAGATGAGCTGGACTCTCGACCTTTCTATTTTTTTTTGGTTTTTCGCACGATAATCTTTTGGTTGTAGATCTGGTATTGAATTGATCTCTTTATATTCACTGAATCTGATAAAACAATTGATTGATCTCTTTATACACAATTTTTAATTTTTATTATTTTTTTTTGTTTTATGTGTGTGAAGATCTGGTATCCTATTGTATACTATTGGTTATTTATTGGAGAAGCAAAAGTCTAGCATTTGCAATGAATAGTTCTGGAGTTTTTTGCTGGATTGTGGAGCTAAAGCAAACTTTTTTTTTTTTTCTTTTTTTTTGAGAAAAAGGTAACATGCTATCTGCTTTGTTCAATGGAGAAGTGTAGTTAGTTACATGTGTGAGGCAACTCAGGCCTCGAAAGGGATGCGAAAAAAAAAAGAAAAACAAAGAAAAGAAAAATCGTCAGCTAATTTATTGTGTTAGTGACCAGAAGGAAATTCCACCCATTGATACATTAGTTGCTTAATCTTACGAAGAAAAGGGTCAAGTTTGAAAATCACATTATTTCTAATCTCCCAAGTGATCCACCAGCATGCAATTAATTAAGCCTAATGCTTCGGGGTTTAAAGAGAGCGAGCTTTTTCTGCACATCCATGTGTTCCAGACCGAAGTCACGTCATGACCCAAATTTCTTGGCTGAATATTCTTCAAAATCAAAGCCATAAGAAATCTGAAAAACACACTGATCCACAGTTTCTTAAGCCGTTCCGCATAGTACTAAAGCAAACTTTTGGGCTACAAAAAGTTTGATTATAGTCAATTCAAGTGAACCTGTTGAGAAGATTTATATGAAAAAAATGGTTTCATATTTCCATCCACAGAGCCTTCAGCATTTGAATTTTTGATTCTCAAATTAGGGGTTTGTTTAAGTTCCTTAGAAAAGTGTCTGTTTTCTCAAAAAAACATATATAATTCTTAAATTTTTTTGAATAAAAATATAAATAAAAAAATAACACTTTTTTTATAATATCTGAAAAAATCCTAAAAAAGTTACCTTTTATAGGAACCAAATACATCTTTTTTTAAGAAACCAAATGGTCAAAAGATACATCTTCAACTTAAAAAAAAAAAAAAAAAAACTACGTTGTAAAATATTTTCTCAAAAACCAAACAAACTCTTTACAGCAACATTATTATGTAAATACTAAATAGTAGCTATTTGAGGAAATTTGTAAAAATATTATAAAAGCTAATAAATACCTAAAAAAAATCCTTAAAAAAAAAGAAAAAAAAAAAGACATGCAGGGTAGTGATGTGATTGGCCAATCCGCTGACATTATCTCCTCCTCTCTACGCTCTCTCTCTCTCCATCCTGCATATAAAAACCCCAAATCCCTCCCCCCAATCCCTCCTCCAATCTCATGTGGGTGCTTCCTCATCCTCCTCCTCCTCTTCCGCTTCTCCACCTCCTCCACCCTAACAATGGCGTGGCCCATTTCCATGAGATCCCCTGCTACCCACCACCCTCTCCTCACCTCTCCCTCTCATCTTCTTCGCCGCACCGCCTCGCCTACTGGGCTCCGCCCATCCCGCTTGAGAAGCCCTAGGAGAAGGACCATGGCCAGTAACGCGGCCGTGGCCGTGGAGCAGGAGACCCAGGCCAAGGTCTCCCTGTTGAGGATTGGGACCAGAGGGAGGTAGAGCTCTATCCTTGTTACATTCGATGTGCGCATCCTCTGATTTTGTTTGATATTGGGGGTTTTGGGGTAAGAATTGCGACTTTAGCTTGGTTTTTGTGGTAATAATTGCATAGATTTGTGGGGCTTGCTACTTTTCAGTTTGTCGTGTGCGTAATCTTGTTGGCAAATTTGAGCATTTGCATCTTTGAGCAGGAGGTAGAGTTCTCTTATTTTTCGGTTTATCCTTGTTAAATTCGAGGCGGGTCATCTTTGATTGTGTTAGATATTAGGGGTTTTGGGTCAAACTTGGATTTTTAGCTTGTTTTGTTTTGATATCGATGCGTCAGATTAGCGGGGATTTCTACTTCTTTATAGTTTATCTTGCTCATTATTCTACTGGGTTTTCATTCTAGATGGCGAATTTGAGTCTTTTGTTTGACTTTTGAATGACTTGTTAATTTGTATTTTATCCGGATTTTAGCTTTTGCCCTGTATAAGTTGAACAAAATTTAAGCTTTGTTGTTTTTATACTTGTTTGTATTCAGATTTGGAAATTCATTTTTGTTTGTTAAAATGTTAAGGATCCGAGTTCCACGACCCTTTACTATTCTAGGGTGTGCCATTAAACAGGGCAAAAACTTGTGCTTTTTTAAACTATTCATCTCTGGTGCTTGCTTTTAGTGAACACAATTATTTATTTTCTCTACTATATTTTTTACTCATATGTTGTGTTAATTTTCTCTGTACTAATAAGCTTGCCTTGTATAACTACTGAATCTCGGGAGCCATAGTATTTTGGAACTCTACCCGCTTTTGGCATTGAGCCTTCCACTGTAGAAAATATATAGCCTTTTCTAGGTTTTGAAGATTATTGGTCGGTTCTTCTAGTTTGAGTAAGCTATCTGTCGACTGTTGTGTAGGACAGTCCTTTAGCCCTCGCACAAGCTTACGAAACTCGAGACAAACTGATGGCAACCCACCCAGAATTGGCGGAGCACGGAGCTATCGAGATAATAATCATCAAAACCACGGGTGACAAAATACTGAATCAACCGCTAGCCGATATTGGCGGAAAGGGCTTATTCACGAAGGAGATCGATGAGGCTCTCTTGGAAGATAGAATCGACATTGCAGTTCATTCGATGAAGGACGTCCCCACGTATGTCCCAGATGGAATGATTTTGCCGTGCAATTTACCAAGAGAAGATGTCAGGGATGCTTTTATAAGCCTGACTGCAAGTTCTCTTGCTGAGCTTCCGGCTGGAAGTGTTGTTGGAAGTGCTTCCTTAAGGAGACAGTCTCAAATCCTCCATAGATATCCATCCTTAAAGGTAAGCTTTTCAATGCATTTGTATTTCTAGGGCGAGAGATTATTGCACCTGTTATCTTATTTGATAACTTTAACAATATTGTGTAGTACCTTCTTGCACTTTTGTGCGTTTCTTTTCTTGGCAAGAGTATGTGGAGATCCAATAAACTATAGCTCATCTGAAAACATATCTCTGAACCTTTACTTCCCTTTTACATGATACCCTCAACTAATGTATTGTCAAGTTGAGAAAATCATTGAGAAAATCCCTATAGGTTCCTTCAGAATGTAATGATGTCGTCGAAAAGTTACAAACTAGTTAGTTAAGTTGCATGACAGTGTCTTCAGTCCAAAAAATGACATGGACTGCTGTTGAAGGAATTTTTCTGCAGTCCAATAGTACTTCGGTTGAGGGGTTCAGATCCAAAAGAACTTTAACTTTGGGACCGATTACAAATTAACCTATAGTTAAAGGTGTGCTCAGATGTTCTTGCCTTCTTTCACTTGAACGATCCGTTGGATGGTTCTTTAAAGTTGCTGCCAAGTTGAACAGTTTTAAAGGTTTACGTAATTGGAACTCCTATGTGTCGATGGCTTGTTGTATCTTATTACTTTTTGTTGGGAACTTTTGGCATAAAGTAATTGATCCAGTTCGCTGCAAATTTTGATCCCCAACCCCTCACCCACCGGCCCAAGTAAAGCGAAAATACAAGGCAAAAATAAATCTCTCCAATATATATATTGACAACTATATCCTACAGCATTTAGATTTTAGAACATAGTTGAGTCTCGTCTGTCTTGACGTGTATTTTTCTTCTTTTTTATTTTTTATCTTGAAGCATCTTTTGTTTGAGTCTCATACTCCTGAATTTCAGGTTGAGAACTTCAGAGGAAATGTTCAGACGAGACTGAAGAAACTGAATGAGGGAATAGTCCATGCAACATTATTGGCCCTAGCCGGGCTCAAGCGGCTAAATATGACTGAAAATGTCACAGCTATACTATCTGTAGAAGAAATGCTTCCTGCAATTGCTCAAGGTGCTATCGGAATAGCTTGTAGAAGCGACGATGATAAAATGGTAAATCCCTGATAATATATATATTTTTCTTTAATTACAGTTTTCTTTTTCTTATTTTCAGAGGATGAGATTAGAAAGAAAAGTTAACTATGTTTTCAAAATACATGCTAATTTGAAATTTTTAGTGGTCTGGAAATGGAAATTTTTATGGTTTTATAATGCTGGCTGAAAATACTGATTTTTAGGTGAAATCTATGTGAAAGCAAACCTGTCAGATGACGACTATATTCTATAAATGACAGCAGAGATGCATCGTGAACTCTAAATTTTGGCATATTATATATAACTTCTTGGTTAAATTCAAATAACTGTCATTGTCTATAGTCTTCCTGTAGATCCACGACTATTAAAGAATTAATTAAGCATTATATGGAGTCCAAACTAAAAGAGTATTAATAATAATATTATTCAGCGAGTCCCTACTGCGCTTTGTAAATTAGATATATGCTGGGGTACTCTGTCGATAATTTGTCAATGTGATTATATAATGTTGCTCAACATTTCTGTAATAAAGAAAAAAAACTAAAGTTGGCATGGCTCTATGTCTAGATTCAAACTTCTTTTGCCCAAAAAAAAGTTCTTTCCATTGTGCCCCAACAGGAAAATAATGTATCTTGTTACTTTCATGGCTCATCATAATCTTTGGATATTGTAATCTCCTCTATTTAAGTACTCAGAGAGGGTCGGTTGACAGGTAGAGTATTCTATCTTCATTGTAGATTAGGGATGGATCGAGGAAGTCATTCTCGTAGAGTATCTTGACGTCATAAACAAAGTCTAAGAAGGAAAAAGATGGTACCTTTTGAACATGAATTCAATGGTTGCTAACATCGACATCAATGGGGCATAACCATGCTGCAGAATTAATGTTCTAAAATTAGGGTGTTTGATAGTACACATATGGGCTAGGCTAATCTTATACATTGCATTACTCTTATTACACAACTTTCTACAGATGGAATCGAAGCTAAACTTGATTTTTGACAGATTAACTATTTATCTTCTCTGAATCATGAGGAGACCAGATTAGCTGTTGCTTGTGAAAGGGCATTCCTTGAGACACTTGATGGCTCCTGTCGAACTCCGATCGCTGGCTATGCTTGTCGTGATAATGACGGGAACTGTACGTTTAGAGGTTTGGTCGCTTCACCCGATGGTACTCGAGGTAAATTATCCTGATATAGCTCAAGCTAAAAAAAAAAAAACCCCATTTTTCATCTGATTACTATTTCTGATGATTCAATTTTTTTCTTTTTTGCTTTTGTTTCCTTTTGGGGCCAACTTCTAGTATTGGAGACGACGCAAACAGGGCTATATGAGTATGACGCTATGGTCGCAATGGGCGAAGATGCCGGGAAGGAATTGCTTTCGAAGGCCGGCCAGGACTTCTTCGATTGGTAGTTTGCGTGCTTACTAAACAGGAAAAGAGTGGGAAGAAGAGACTTCGAGCTTCGGCATTGTGCTTCTTTTTCTTTTTCTTTTTCGAGTTTGTACTACTAGAGGTTGCACTTTAAGTTAGAATTGTAACAGTGTAATTGTACTCTTCGCAATTTTTCGATGATTAATGTGTTTTATTCATCACACCTTACTTTCGCTATATATATATATATATATATATATATATATATATATATATATATATATATATATATATGTCAAACTCCTGATCTCTTGATAAGTTAATCTCCACTGATTTTTAGTTGTCGAATGGGTTGTTTGGAAATGAAACTTCGCTGAAATATGAATCAATTAGGATTCGATTTGAATTTTGATACTAATCACTTTCTTGTTTTCACTGCTTTAAATTATATTATATACGTTATATGTGTGTGTGACAGAGTGTGTATATATAGCAAAGGTTTTGTTTTGATTTTTATTTACAGCGGGGAAGTAATCGAGCTCAGTACCCAAAAAAACGAAGTAAAATCCTCGCTAGGGTTTCACTTTACCCATCCATGGAGGACGAGCGCAGTAGCCCTAGGGTTTCTCCTCCGGCGACCACCACCACGTCCGCCGCCGCCCACGGCGGAGGTGTCGCCGGAACGATCCGCCTCCGCAGTAGCCCGCCGCCTCCCTCCGCCGCGGACGCCATCGGCGGCGTCCACCTCCTTCCCTGCTCCATCAAGCACAACGGGCCCTGCGCCATTTCCCACTACTTCAAGCCTCGGACCACGGGTAATCCTCGTTTCCCCTTCCCTTGCGCTCTTCGATTCGTTTCCCAAACCCTAACTTTCCGATCCATTTTCGCCATGGATGTAGATGTGGAGGTGGACGGGTTGAGCGTGGAGGAGGCTTTCTTCAGAGGGAGGAAGTTGCTGGGCGCCACTGTCCCCATCCCCGATGGCTATCGCGGTGAGTTTTCGGGGTCGCGTGTTGATGAGTTGTGTTGGGTGTTCATCAAAATCCGATTTTTCCTTTAAAAAGATGGAATATGAGGCAAAACTTTTGAACACAACACATTTTGAAATTAGAGAAAGCGAAAATGAGGTGAAAATTATTCTTTGGTGTTCAAACTTTTGCTAGCCTCAATTGATGATTGAAACTAAACTAGGGGCCTGCTCGGATATCTCAAATCGAAGGTGATTCCGTAAAGTCTCATTGTCGACCGTCTCTAAGGGTTTATGAAATTTGATGTGCCATCACAGTCCGTAGAACTAGATTTTCGAGCTTCCTAATTTCCATTTAATCGGCCCATATAGAACAAGAAGACACCTATTTGATGTTTACATGGAGGTTTTAAGGTACGATTTGTTTGTTCACGATGCGATCGAGCACTGATTGGGATGCCGCATAGACTAGTTTTAAGTTATCGCAGTAACACACCACATCTCCATTCTCTCTCACAGACGCAAGTTCACGAAACCAACTTAATCGAACCACTTACGAGATTTTATCATCATTCGAGATGAATTCAAGTATATGAACTGAAATGCACCCTCTCTCCTTGTAAATATTTGCTTAGGATATATATTGGAGAGGAAGAAACTGGGGAAGGGAAAGGATGCGGAAGGCTCGACGGATGGGGATTTCAGTAGTTGGGCATCACGTGCTGAGTTTCGTAGCGTAACGTATTGGAATCATGACATTCTCCCTTCGACGGATGACCCTCTCCTTCGGTGCTTCCATTGGTTTCCTGTTGCCAATGCGGTGAGTGTTCTTGTATAAGTTGACTTCTCACATTACCATCTACAAATCGGGAATTATGATAGAAGAATGTGAACCAAAATCCCAGCATAATATTATTTAATTCCGTGCTGCTGTTGCTAGCTCTCTCATACCCGAAGGATTACATAAACAAACTGACGCCCCTTGTACTGTATATGCTTCTTAGGTCGAACTGATACAGAGAATACATTTCATAAAGATTTAGCCTGCTAGAAATGCTAAGATGTCATCTTTAATTTTTGCAGCTGCACAAGCCAGTTAATGCTGAGGAGTTGGCTAAAGCCTCAAAAGCTGTTCAGGACAAGAAACAGCTAAACTGAAGCTAGATTGAGCTGATTTCCCCATTAATAAGAGTTGCTGCATTGTTCAGGACATCTAAGGAGTTGGCGATCCTTTGTTGGCTTGAGGGAGCTGTGAACTTTACACATCAATGACTACCCAAGCCTCTGCTCAAATGCTCGGACAAAATTCGACCCGATTGGAATCAACTTCGACTATGAAGCTTTAGAATTACTACCTCGACGTTACAATCCATGAGAATCAGTTGAAGTCCTCCTATGGGATAATAAACTGACTTACTATCCGAGTTTTTGGGCCGATAAAAAAAAGCCGCATTTCACCTCGGGCCAGCAGACACCAAGGGCTTCACAATCTCAAGTTCTTGTCCAGTTGATTCTTTGTAGGTCTCCCCACCCAACATGATAGTAATTGCGCTGTTCTTCCAGTTGCATCCACGGTCGATCAATTAATCATGCGTGTAGTCGAGGGCAGAAGATAATGGACAGCTCTCTATTTTGTTTTTTGTTTTTTCCCCCCTCCAGCCATTTTCAATTGCTTTAAATGCACATTTGTATCTGCCCTTGTGCTGCAATACTTGCTAGAGTATGTGTAATGTCAAGGCGGAGTTACCGCCAGTTTTGCTCTCCAAACAGAAGGTTTAAAGTTTTGTTCTGTGGTGGAAAAATGAAATAAGCTTTTCAAGTCATGAGATTTCTGCTTCTAGCTGCAGTGGAAAGCTAAATTAACTCTGCATTAGCTGCAGGAGTTGATAAAAAACTGCAGATATGGTTCATGGCCCAATGGTGGATGATGAGGTGGAGATGATGTAGAAGCAAACCAATGAATGGCAACCAACAAAGATGGAATCTGGGAGGGGCCCTTTAGACACATTCCTATCTCTTCATGGATTAGGAATAAGAGGGAATAGGAAAGGCACCAAAATCCCCACAGCTTTGCCATCTCTTGTAGGGATGTCAATGGGTATGGATACTCGAAATTTTACCCGAATTCGAACCCGAATAAAACGGACATATCCAATGTTAAATGGATATGGATTCGAATATAGATATCAAAAATAGAAACCCGACGAATATGGATTTTGACTGTATCCGATCCGAACCCGAACCCGAATTTATTTTGTATATATATATATTATATGATGTTATATTTAAATTTGTATTTTAAAAATTTAGATTTAATATAATATATTTTTTACCGTTAGATCTAAGACCTTGATCATTTTCATCCGTTAGATTATACTATTCAACAAACCACCCACTTAACCCAAGGGGATCCACATCATCCTAATTTCTTAAAAAATGATGATAGGAATCTTGTAATCAAGATCAAGAGTATAGATCTTATTTTAAATAGTTTAAAGAATTTTCTATCAAAAATTCAATTGATTTGGATATCTTTACGCCGTTAAACGAGAAAACATTTCATATCGACCATTAAAATTACAAATTTTGAAACCCTTTGATCATTAGACAAATGATCTAGAAAAGATTTGAAATTTAATTTCTAAATACTTCAAATGGTCTGGATCATGTTCAACGATGCCGCTCGTGGATTTGGAAGCTGCATCATCGAAAACAAATGGGTGGCAAAAGTCTTGGGTTTGCTATCGATAAGATTCTACCAACTCTCTCTCTCTCTCTCTCTCTCTCTCTCTCTCTCTATATATATATATATATATATATATATATATATATATATATTTGATGTTATATTTAAATTTGTATTTTAAAAATTTAGATTTAATATAATATATTTTAAAATATTAAAAAAAGATTAATTATTTCGGGTTCAAGTTTTTGGGTTCGGGTTCGGTTTCAGATTTTTGGTCGGGTTCGGGTTTGGATATGGATTTTTAAAATCTGTCGGATTCGGGTTCGGGTCTCGGAGTCGGAGTCGGGTTTTTGAAAATTCTCTCCGAATCCGACCCGCTGACATCTCTAATCACTTCTTCTCCACCAACCTTAATGAAGGCCAAAGCTAAATAAGCACAAATAACAATGGGCTACACTACTAAATAGAAGCCATGTGCCTCTACTTATTGATGTAATTGGGAGAAGTTGTGGTCCTTCCTCATGTGCTTTGTCTACATGTCTCCATGTTTATTTGTTATCAGCCCAATTTAATACACGGATGGAGATTTTAATACTCTAATAACCAATTATTATTTATATTATTATTATTACTAGGGAAAAGGGATTGAAATGCCAAGTTGGTTGAAGAATTTTAGCCTAATTAAGCAACTGATTGCATTTTTTTGAGCCATAGTAATTTTTCAAGAATAAGAACCCATCATCTTCATCAAGAAAATCTAGAAAAATTAGTTGGAGATGAAAAAAAAAAAAAAAAAAAAAAAAAAAAACTGATACATATATATAAATATATGATGAAAAGAACAGCACAACTAATCCAAACAACTACCAGAATAACAATAACAACTGTTGTTACAGTTGCTACCTACTGTTGGGGTTAAGTGTTGCACTTAATTAATCACAAATATGTCCTTGGTTGTTGCACCATCATTATCATTGCCCATTCAACTTTTTAGAGGATGCCACATCTATATGTACATTCTCTTTCTTTCAAATTAAATGGAGAACATTTTCTGTGTATAATGCAAATCTATATGTATGATTTTCTAAAGGATATGATGTAGACAACCTTGTCTTAAAATTGAAGCAAACTTTAGAAGTTACGCAAAATCAAGCTAGTAATATGTATATACACTTTACTAATGTTGATATTCTCCTTGTGAGATACTGTCATGAGGACATTCAAGGGTAGTGGACATTATCTTAAACTTTATGATCATATTGAATCAATTTTTTCTCGGTCTCGCGCGATCCAGTTTAGCAAGAGCTAGCTTCTATCAGCGTTGTTTCTGATGTTATGTTATCCGAAAGAATTAATGAATAGGTAGAAAATGATCAAGATCACATAATCATAACAATTACTAATGTTGTTGTTTAATTGACACTATACTACTTACTGATACTATTGCGGCTATTAGATAAGTAATAACTAGTTATAATAACATTCGTAGTTAACAGTGACAGCATTGTGACTTAAATTATTTGCTAAAAATAATTTTCATTAATGTTATTACTGGTATAATATATGTGGTTACATATGAACCCTAATATTTCTCCATGCATGGACAAAATCCAGCTTATCAACATACAATATGTAGAGAGAGAAAGAGAGAGCAGGGTCACTGTCACAAGCTGTAGCAAGGGACCAATTAAAGCCCTCCATTAGAAACACCCCAAATGATCATATATATGGTGCAAGTAGGAGAAATATGTTGTTGACAGTGAGCATTTATAGAAAGAAAAGAGAGAGAGAGAGAGAGAGAGAGAGAGAGAGTCACAAGGGTTACCATGGTATATAAAGTGTAGGAGCTAGAGATCTCTCTTAATGAGTAACCACCACCATATATATACATGCACCACCTCTCATTCTCTCTCTCTCTCTCTCTCTCTCTCTCTCTCTATATATATATATATATGTATGTATATGTATGTATACATAGATAGAAACACACACACATGCACCGACCGTCCCTAGAGCAAGTGGCAAAGGGCTTGGTGGTTGGTACCCGAGACCCGAGTTCGAATCCTAGTTGATTCACATTTCTAGCTAAGTTTATTTCTTAATGAAATAAATGAAGCGGGTAGCGTGCTACCTATCTCTCAAGAAACACACACACACACACACACACACACACACACAGATATATCCACCCCACCTCTTCTCTCAGCCCATTTGCTACCAATATATCTTAAGTGAGTGATTAGGAAAACTTGTTGGTGTGAGAGCTTGAAGCTGCCAGCATGATCTGGTTGAAGGCTAGCTACAAGATATGTTTGCAGATATATAAGACTTTCTGATCACTTGGTACTTGTTGGGAGTATGAGGAATTAGTTCATATGTGGTTGTTGTTTTAGATCTGTTATTCTCCTGGTATTTAGATTTTCTTTCCTGTGGTGATCAAACAGTACATGCTAGTTTAGTTTGCTCCATCAGATCATCTTGCAGCTTCAGTCACTCACCACCAACAAAAAGATTTAGAGGTTGCTGATCTCTCCCACACCTTAAAGTGCTTCTTCAAACAAATTCAGATCATCTTTAGGTATGCATATATATAACAACTACATATATACCATCAAATGCATCTCTCTTGATGTGAGTATTGGTAGATATATAGATATAGATGTATTTTTCAACTTTTCCTTTTTCTTGTGATTTTTCTTCGCAATTTTGATTCATTCTTTGCCCCTTTATTTGGCTTTCTTTAATTGTTAGCTGTTGTTATTCTCTTTTAGAGGGGGGGAGGCATGAGTAGGCAATTAGTTAAAGATCAGGTTCCATTGTTCCCTTCACAATCTTCTTACTTCTATTCTCCATGCCATGGTGCATGAATATAATATCATAATCACTGGTGCAGTACTGCATGAATCTGAAATAAGAACTCTTCTTAATTACCACTTCAAAATCCATTGCCCTCCAGTATACTTTTACTTGCAGAATCATCGCAGATCTGAATTACCGAACCAAACCGACACAATTCACTCAATTTGTTTCGGTTATGGAAAAAGCGCAATTTGATTCTGTTTGAAAAAAAAAAAAGTAAGTGTTTTAACTTTTCAATTTGGTTTACGATATACAGGTTGAGTATCAAAGATCTGGGTTTTATAGATCATCCTCAATCCATGTGCTTTGTTATTGCTCCATTTTTTTTTCTGTTTATGCTAATCTGCTTGTCCATGTTTAATTGTAGATCTGAGAAGAAGAATAGCTTCTTAACTTTCTCTAATTTCATAGTTTTTTTGTTTATTGTTTTTTCTATACCGAGTTCTCTGAATTAGATTAGCTGTAAAATTGTCAAAGGTTACATCTTGCGAAATTTTGGAGGTGCTTTAATTATTTGGTGCCTTCAATGTTAATTTATTTGTTGAATCACAATTACTTCAGAGGCATTACTGATGCACAAAAAGAAAAAGGAAAAAAAAGACAACATATTTTGTCTTCTTAAGTAAGATGTGATGTTTGTGGCATTTATATCCATAGATCATGTACAACTGAAACACGACGAAAAATTAATTCTTTCATAGGCTATTTGATTAATTGCTAATTTTCCTCTATTGCACAATGACTCTATTCAATATTTACTGAGTATATAACATGAACCCTTCTATGGTAAATTTTAACATGAAATTTACAGAGGAAGGAAAAAAAAACCTAAATACAAAATGGTGAAAAAAGAATAGGAAAGAAGAAACTGCTGTGATATCCGAGAGTAAGTAACTATTGTTATTGATAAAGCAGATGAGGTGAATTTGGCACTAATAAAGTCAATAAATCTGCTATGTTCTGTAATAAACAATGCTCTGCTAATATCACTGTTAGAGATGAAAGCATTCAATCAAATATCAATTTCGCAATGTCAATAAGCATAGCATGTTTTTCTTGCGTATTTGTCGGCAAAGAGTGTACATCAGCATGTGAACGAGAACGCAATAATTTTTCGATTAGTCTAAAACAACATGTGCATTATGATTCCCTTGCCTCAAAAAGCCAGTGCAAATTCATAGACTCTTCACTAACAAATATATAATAAGACCCCTTGTCTGTGCTTAAACAGTGATGTATACAGCATAATACCCCATGTGGATCACTCTAGAAAGCCAAAAGAGAGCTTTCTCAACAGCATCAAAGAAGATTTTATTACTGTATTAATAATGCTATAGGATTAAGTTCAACAAAATTTATGATGTTGTGAAAAATCAATGGTTGACACTGGTGATCATTATGGTGATGAAAGATTCTGAAGAACCTAACCGACCCAGAAGCTTCTAATGCTACTGAGTCGTCGAATTGCATGGTTTTTTTATGTCACCCTTTTCTCTTTAGTTCTTGCATTTGGCATATCCGATCATTAAACCCGCTAATCAAATTCATGTCCTTAGGTAAAAGAAAACACCATACTAACCAAGATTTGATGTTAAGTTACTCCCTCTTATCGTTCTAGTTGGTGGAAGTTAATCTCCTCCAAAAAGCACTTTGAGAAATGATAAAGAAGATTCAAGCATTGGAGATAGTATTGCCTACACAAGTAAGGTGGTTCGCCACTTAGAACAAACATAATAAACATGTCTGCTTATGATCAATAAATAATAGAGGAACAAGAAAGAAAAAAAGGGAGGATCAATGGGCCATAGTTGAGAATCTAATGCCCCTGTAAAAGTAAATCCAACTTAACCACTATAATAATATTTTTTTGAATATAGTGATCACTAATTTCCTATTCCCTGGTCATTATCTCCCACTTGTTATATTGCTTTTGCATGATTATTGTCTAGCCTTTATCTGTCAGAATGTGTCAAGTTGTTGTTTTATTTAAAGAGTTTGTATTTCAGAACACCCCCATTTAAGAGCCAAAATGATTAAAAATGCACATACCAAAGGAAAAAACAGACACAAAGTCACCTAGTCATTAGCCTCTGCTGATCCAAGGAAGACAAAACAACATTCAGATTGAATAAAACAATGATTCTCAAGTGAATGTCTCAATCAAGGATTTAAATCAACAAAAATTCTATTTTTGTAGTATCGTTATCCTCACGAATCACAGAGATATCTCCTAGACCCAGAAATTACATCTGTCATGCAGTGGAATGTCAACTTATTATTCACAAATCATCTATAAAACTTTCAAGTGAACAAAATGACATCTTACATAGGTGGGCCCAGCGGAAAAGAACGTCAAATACGCAGTTTCAAATCTATGCATCATCGAGGGTGAGAACACCAGGAAGCGACTTGCCTTGCAGCAACTCGAGTCTTGTGCTGCCTCCTACTGAGATGCGGCTCATCTTATCAGCAAGCCCTGCCTTCTCCACTGCTGCAATAGATTCACCCCCTCCAATTATTGTTGTAACCCCCTTTGAGTTCAGATTGGCCAATTCTTTGCAATAGCCAGTAAGGATCGAAGATTATTCTGTAAATACCAACAAGATAAAGCATAGACATGTAATATATATTAGAGTTTTTTCTTGTTTCTCCTTGGCTATCGTTTACCTCAGTTCCCACTGCAAAATTCTTAAACTTAAACACACCCATGGGTCCATTCCAAATAATAGTCTTGGCATCGTCCAAGGACTCGCTGAACTTTTTATGGAGACAGGTACAAAGTCTAGATCCATCCAGCTGTCAGGGATGCCATTTGGTGGTACAACCTGCAAATGAAATCAGCATACTCTCAAAAACAAATCAACGAAACTTAATTATGCAAATTCCTAAGTTGCCAATCAACAACAGCTCATTTCAACCATTTAATGTATGCCAGATTTGGGGATCGAATGAATTACATCAGCAAATAAACGGTTAGTAAAGTGCATCGATAAGTGAACTTTCTCAAGTCAACCAAAATAAAACCATATTGTCCAAATGTCCTTTATAAATTTTAAACAGGGAATATAAAACATTTACAATGATAGAGAAGTAAATGAACAAACCTTGCAGTAGTTGGCATCTGCAGCAAACTTGTCAGCTACGACAACATCAGCGGGAAGCAAGAGACACACACCATTAGACTTTGATTTTTCTAAGTGCTGTTGCATGGTCGAGCTTGTCTTCCTCCATGAGCGAGGACCCCACAGAGTATACTTGGGCCTTGTGGAAAGTGAAAATCAACCCACCACCATGGAGAAGGATATCGACCTTCTCCAACAAAGACTCGATCAACCCAATCTTGGTTGACACCTCGGATCCACCGACAGCAGCAGCAAATAGCTTCTTAGGTTTGGCTACAACTCCAACAAGGTGATCAAGTTCCTTGACAAGTAAACACTACAGCAAGGTTTAACTTATAAATTAAGCAGGGCACTAATAAGTGAATAACAAAATAGGGAACGTAAAAATTATCTCACTCAGTAGGCAATAAAATAAATACAATTCTTGCTACTCTTATTAGCATTATTCTGATGAGAACACATTCAACCAGGATGTTATAGGCTATGCTTATAATTTCTGTTAACAAGCTGTGTTCCATATGTATAATAAGGACATGCGACGAGTCAAAACACTATTTATGACAATGACTTATAATGCATACTCAAAGACCGTAAAGCGGTGGCCAATAGATAAAACAAAAGATAAGTGATGATGTGGAAGAGCAGCTTCTGCATGAGAAAGCCGGCAACAGATGGCTTCAAGAACTTGGTGGTTCCCTTTGCCGAAGCATGAGGTCTGTCAGCTGTGCCAAAGGAATCATTTACACCTCCATCTGGTAACGCAGCTATCTTTTATCCACTTCTATCTCAACCTATTTTCATGCACGACGAAGAACAGTGACAAATAATATTTGTTAACATAGTGTTACAAATAAGAAAAGAAACTACAGATTCCACAATTCCAGTAATTTTACACGTACATTAACTCCAAGGAGCTCAGATAGTCTCAGCAGGAGGTTTCAGTTTGTACTTGGGAGTGACACCTTCCGGACAGCTCTGAAATCAAAATTACAGACCAATTTTACATCATCTAAAATGTGCGAAAAGTATTTATGACGTAGAATGACATGAGAGATGGATATTCTTTCAAGGTAGAATGACTGTATCTACACGAAATTTTCAATTTTAACTGATCAAACATCCGGAGAGGTACAAATTTGCAAGTTTTTAGATATATTTCATAGCTAAAACTTTCGAGGGACAAACCCACAATTTCATAACTTTGCAGGGATATTTAGGCAATCTTTATGTAATATATTAACTAAGTTCCCTTTCATATAAGATTGATCCAGAAACTATAAACTAAAAGGCTGAGTTTTTTTAATTCTTTTTTTAAGATCACTGTTGAGCCTAAACCTGTTTGAAATATAGTTAGAAAGGCACTACAACAGAGTGGATAAATACAATAAATAATATATGTAAACCAAATTAACACAGCATCGACAAGCACTATATAATTCTATTACATCTACTGCATTCTCCGAACCAATCCATTCCCTATAAATTCAAATATATCACCTCGTAAAAAGTGGGAAAAATGGAAGCTTTAAGTATGTAATCGCCGAGAAAACCTGAAAGGAGCATTAAATTAAGGTGAATAGTGAACATTACTCCGTAAAAGAGATGATCGCGCAATGGATCAAAAAGGAAATGAGATCGTCATTGGATTGGGGGGGTCTTCGTCGCCATTTCCCCCAACTACATTGAATCAAATCGCCCAAAAAATCCCTCAAAATGGCACCGAAATAGCGGAATCCGACACGATCGCGAAGAACAGAGTGGGTTTGAAAAGAGATCGCCGAACAAAAATCGATCAAATCGATCGAAATTGAGGTGAGGAGTGCAGAGATAGAGTGAGAGCGAGCGAAAGGAGGGACCTTTGTTTTTTTTTTGTTTTTTTTTTTTTTGTTCGAAAAGGATGAGGAGCGTACATTAAGCGGGAGTTGCTAACGTGCGCCATCAACGGAATGGGTTTGGACGGTGAGATCTGTTGTGTAGTCACAGAGTGTAGTATGATCGGACGGTTCGGATGGAGCCTAATTAATAGTCGTGCACTTGATGACGAGTCCCCGTACTATTTCTTAATTTCAATTTACCTCCTAATTGAACATTAGTTAACGATGGAAGTAAAATAATAAAGTTATTGGAGGACCAATTTGCAATTTTCCGCTCCGATATTTTCACACCACCCTCGGAATTTCGCATCAATGGCTTCGTCCTCTTCTTCCTCATCCTCCCTCGCTCCCCTCTCTCTCTCCCCTCTTCACCTCCCCACCTCCTCCAAAACCCGACCTTTCCCTCCCCAAACCCTAACTCTCCCCTCAGTAAGACCCCCCCATCGCTCTCGCGTCAAAGCCCTAAGAGAATGGCGCGAGTACGAGGACGCCGTGCGGGACAAGGACCTCGCCCGCGCCCTTCGCTTCCTCAAAACCCTAGAAGTTCCAATGGCTTCGCCGGCCGATTCGGTCTCGTACTCCCCGGGGTGGGCGAGGCCGGAGAGGGATTGGGAGGTGTTGGATACGTGCTTAAACGCCGACGACATGAGGCTCGTCGGGAGCGCGTACCAGTTCCTACAGGGTCGAGGGTTATTGCCTAATTTTGGAAAATGCAAAAGTATTGGTATGGACTCTTCCGCTCATTGCTCTTCAATTTTGCAGGAATGTCGTGGTTATTTATGAAAAATGCGACCTTTTTTTCTTAATTACTGTGGGAATTTGATCTGTTGATGTAGGTGGGATTTGCTTTTGTGGGGTGGTATGGCTGAATTGGATTCACTGTACATAAGAGCAAGTAGATAGATATAGTGACTGCTAAATCAAAATTACCTTAGTATATGAACTGTATATTTGTATATATTGCGATAAATAGGGAGAAAAATGATGCAGAGATAGTTGGATTAGGAGCTTATTAGGTTTGAGATAGCTCACCATGTTCATGCAAATAATGTTGGAACTTGGAAGAGATTATTTTGCCCTAGCTTTTCAGTTTTGTTTACTGTTTAAACTCGCTTCCACGAGAAGGTGGGTTGTTTAATGTTATTTTCTTTGTTTTCTTTCTCTTTTTCTACAGTCCTAGAGGGGCCGCGGGATGTGACGCCGACAATGCTAAAAGAGGCAACTGGTTTGGAAGGTGAGATCTTCAAGATGTTTCCGAAATCTAATTGCTTATGTTTTGAAGGTCAAGTTGCCAGTGTCGCGTACATTTCAGCATAAAACATCAGAATTCGACGTATGTTTTCACCTTTTTACCATGTTGTTAAATAAAAGGAATTATCATCTTTTGTACCTTCATAAACCAATACCATCATTCCATTAGTAGATAAAATTTTGAATCAAATAAATCTTATACTTCGTTCTTGTATCAATTTTTGCAGCTTCTAAGCTTGCGCCGAAGAAGTGGGGCCTTTCAGGGAGCTCTAGGATAGCCTTACTTGCTTTTCTTGGAGGTGTATCGTTTCTACTCTCTCGGGGAATCGACTTACGTCCCAATTTGGCTGCCGTATTGGCATTAGCGACAGCTGATGCGATTTTTCTAGGTGGCAGTTGTCTTGCTCAAATATTATGTTTCTGGCCTCCGTATAAGCGCCGTGTTCTTGTTCATGAAGCGGGACATCTTCTTACTGGTAAACCTGATGGTTTTTGCTTTCGACTCATTAACCAATTAAAAGGGAAAAACAAATTTTTTTTGGGCTCGGCTGTTGTTTTCTTTTCGAAATTTGAACTTTATCATTTATGTATCTAGATGGATGCCTTGAAATACAGAAATAGTTGATTTGCTTTCTTAATGTTTATGTATTTTACAGCTTATCTAATGGGTTGTCCAATACGGGGAGTGATTTTAGACCCATTTGTGGCATTGCAAATGGGCATTCAAGGCCAGGTACTCTTGTAATATGGCCTTTACATTCTAATTCTTGCATCACACTTATAATTAGTATTCACCTGTGCCATATACAGCACTTCGTATGTACAGCTTATTCGTAAGCTCATTGTAGGAAAGCAAATATGCATATTATCTTGTATGAATTTGATTCTAGAGCCTAATTTTTGAGCATTCATGTATCAAATCCACTCCTTGTCCTTTTTACGTAGGCAGGGACTCAATTTTGGGATGAGAAGATGGAAAACGAGCTTGCTGAGGGTCGTTTAAGCTGTACTGCTTTCGACAGGTAGATAGATTAATCTTTAATTAGGTTGAAGCATCCAAGCATTTACTTTTTCTTGGCCGTACATGCTTTATGCGAAACAGATTAATTGGTTAATCTTAGGTACTGTATGATACTTTTTGCTGGAATCGCTGCGGAAGCACTTGTTTATGGGGAGGCAGAAGGTGGTGAAAATGATGAAAATTTGTTCAGAAGCTTATGCGTGCTGCTGAGACCTCCTCTGACTGTTTCACAGGTCTTTGCTTGGTTCATATAGTTACATTTTATGGCAAAATGCATGTCACTCTGAACCTATTGCTAATTGCAACTATTTTATTTTCTTTTTTCGAAAAAGAAAATCTTAACAATCTAGCGCACCCAGTGCCCTCCCTACAACCGAATTTTCTCTAACTCTTGCAGTTGTCACAAGTCATGGGAAGTGAATTCTCTTAAAATGCCTTTGAACTCAACTAGGTAGTTAAAAGAGGAGGGCTTGGTCCTGAAATCTTACAGGTAGCGTAACCGAAATAGGGATTTGATGGGGCATCGGGTGCGTCGTGAAATTAGCTTATACTGGCATAAATCTTTATTGGGGTGATTAGCAGATGTCGAACCGAGCACGGTGGTCGGTGCTTCAATCGTACAATCTTCTCAAGTGGCACAAGAGTGCACACAGAGCGGCGGTGAAAGCTTTAGAGAGTGGGCACAGCCTCAGTGTAGTCATCAGAAGGATTGAAGAAGCCATGTCCTCCCCTAGATAGATGATAACTGTAATAAGAGAGAACTTACTAATTCTCAGATTGCGCCACATTCGACGCTTCCTACTACATTTCACCGTAAGCGCCTTGTATATTACTGCAATTGTTTCTTTATCCAATGCCATAATAATATAACCATTTAACAGCTGCAGAACTTCTTGACTTGCATTGAAAGCGTGGTTGCTGCGAAAGTTTGATGAAGGGTTCCCTATGAAGATTAAAAGGGTTCGGCGTAGCACGGAGATGATTAAAGCGAGATGTGGATTGAGTTTACTGTGGCTTTTTCGTTTGCGACAGGAATAAGAGGAAAAGAAAAATGAGATATGTTGCATTGCAGTTTGTTGATTCCAGATGCATGTCCAACATTCCCAGAATGGTACATAATACACATACAGGGTTAATTACAGTAGAGTGTTTTTGTCCAAGTCTCTGATAAAGGGTGCTTTTGTTAATTCTATTTCAGGATCTAACACTTGTTAATAAAGTCATGCTTTGTAGATAAAGCTCTGTGCTGTTCTATCAGATTGTTTTGTTTACTAGTCCAGCAAAATGGCATCCTTCCTGCAGAGATGCAGCTGCATCAGCTTGAAATTCATGTTTGCATCAAAATCCAATATACCATTGACTTTGATAATTCAAATCCAAACTCAAATAATTTTGAACAAATTCATATTTAATTGGCCCTAGTGGTTTGAAATCAACCCAAGTTTTCAATCCAAAATCAGTTCTATGTAGTTCATAATTGTTGATGTGTAATCAAAGAGTACTATCACACAACCAACCTTAAACAGCTAAATAAAGAACAACATAAACAAGATACAAAGCCTCTTCCACAAAGAAGGAAAAACAATAAACTTGAAATAGATAAATAATAAGTGATTGAACTACTACAAAAGAAGATATTTTGACAACTCTTCGCAGCACATAGAAGAAACAAATTATTTTTTCAACTCAAAAGCTCGTCATTAGAAACGAACAAATTGAAAATTCGACCTTGCCGCACACAAACAGAAAAAAGAGCACTCTTGAAAATCAAAACGGCGATATACGAGCCAACGCAAATGCATTCAATGTTTTGCATTTTCTTCCTCGCAGAACTTTGAATATTTGTCAGAGTCCATCAATGAGTTCAACTCACCGGCGTCGCTTATTTTGACCTTGATGATCCAACCGCTGTCATATGGGCTTGCGTTAACCTGAGTAATAATAGCATGAGGCCAAAGCTCTATTTTCAGTAATTTAATTTAGCCATCAAAACCAGAAATCAAAAGAAGAGCTAGTAGTAGGTCAACAGAAGTCGAGCTTTCAATCAAAGAAAAGTGAATAGATATGTAGTTAACATGAATCCTTAGCTTATAACACAATGTTGAACAAGATTAACTATCAAAAGAAATGGAAGAATTATGTCAAACTTAACAGCCAACATGAAACAGAGTTAAAAAGGATGTTTTACAGGAAAGATCCTCGTGTTAGCAGATAAGTTTAGCATTCAAGAATGTAATGCAATATATGACGAAGTTCAGAGGCTAAGTTACTGGATCGGTATTATACAGGATTATCCATGCAATTTATACCCTAGAACATATTAATTTTACAAATTTATCATGCTTTACCTCATATAACAAAAAACCCATATTATTCATGCTATAAGATTAGCCGAGTAAATAGACTCGAAACTAACACTTACTAGTCCAGGAGAGTCACTAAGCTTACTGTTGACTTCAATTACTTCTCCTGATACAGGAGAGTACACATCACTAGTGGCTTTGACACTTTCGACTGCACCAAAACTCTTTCCTTGTTTAACATTGGCACCAACATCAGGCAGTTCCACATATACAACATCACCCAAGTGGTCCTGAATACACAATTTGTTAGTCCAACAAATGGTAAAAACATACGAACCTTACTCGAACTATAGCATATTTCAGAATACATACCTGAACTTATAAAATTCTGATTTTTGTCTGACCTCACAATTATTTTGATTTTGGAAAATTCAGTGGCATTCTATTAGAGCATAATGTTTCCATCAAACTATAATAGCATTTTACTTTGGTTATAAAGTTAGATTAGTCATTATCGACAACATTGTTCGAACAATTACAATATGGACGAACATTTACTAGCTTGTTGGAGGTAACCGAGACAAAAAGAGATACCTGAGCATGGTCTGTTATCCCTACTGTTGCAGAATCGCTGTCGACTTTAACCCACTCGTGAGAGTCAGCATATTTCAGTTCCTGCAGAACTGCCACCAAATATGACTTTGATCACTAAGTTGAAAACACATGTAGTAGAATCTTTCTAAGCATAGCTACAGCAATCTATGAAAGTTGCTTCTTCAATAAGTAATACTAATACAATTCCTCGCCTACTTTACGACAAAATTAAAGAAGGGCAACACAAGTTGCGCAGAAGAAAGTGAAACAGGACATATGCATACATGGCTAAAGAATCCACAACTTCCTTGTAAGCCTATAAATCATGGGGAAAAGACAATGAAGAACACAGGAGAAAATTGCCAAAAACTCAATGAATCCCCAGTGTTTATGTGAGTTTGTAGAGAAAAAAGGGGCAAAATTCTAAGTATCACAATGCATGCGTTGCGAATGGTGCCGCTGAAAAGTGATGAGAAAAGGAAATGGAAGTAACAAACTAAAACTGAACTAAGGCATCTGAAAATCTATAAGAAAATGATCAAATTAACAACATGCAGGACTGCATATGAAAATTCATTTGATTATTTCAAATTTGATCTCACATGTAGAAATAGTAACAAACCTTACTTTGTTAAAGGGCATGAATTTCCACTCTTCACATGTATTCAATAATTGCCTTCGATTTTTCTCAACTCATCAATCCAACATAGAACTTAAGATTGACTAAAAGACATGAGTTAACAACAAAACTTTCAAAAAAGGAAAAAGAAAAAACATAAATTAACAACAAAAATCTAATCTTTTATTCAGAAGAAGAAAATAATACGAAAAAGACCATCAAAAAGGTGACTATCACTACAAGCGTATTAAAATAACTACTACTCACCTCTTAGTCGATCCACAACCAAAAAAAAAACAAAAAAGACCAATAAATCCATTTAAATGAAAACAAAACGTAACAATAACAGAGAGATCACAACAAAAGCATAAAAAAGACACACATTTAAACATTGGCCTATGCCAAACATCACAAAATCTCGATAAAGGTGAAACCTTTTCACCAGGGAAAAGGTTTAATCTCGATACACCAAGGAAAAGCCCAAAAAAAACCCCAAAAAACCATTTTTTCCCCTGAAAAAAAAAGGATCTTTATGTATCTCATAAAACGCCCCCAAAAAAAGAGAGAGAGATCTAATAAGAGGGTATAGAGAGGATCATTCATACCAGTGGAGAATCCCCTACAGAGAGGGGAGATTCGGAGGTAAGAGGCGGCGCGCGATGCCCACAACAACCTCGACGACGCCATTGTCGATCGCACTATACCATGCGCCTCCACTCCCGTGAACTCTCTCTCTCTCTCTCTCTCTCTCCCCCCTCTATACAAGCTCGTACACAATACATATATAGGCGTTGTGGTCACCGCATTAGTATTGTTACCGCATAAGGGAGGATCCACCGGGTTCGTTTGGGTTAGAAGATTCTGGTCCAGCTCATGTGTTATATATCTGTGTAACGTATTTCACAAATTAAAGATTTTTACTATTAGTGTGTTCGGTAGAAAAATATAGTTAATTATAGATAAAATATTTAATCTTAATTAGTGAGTAATCTAAATTGAGATTGCACCTTCTTCTTTCAATAAAAATTCTAGTTTGATCAAAATCTTTATAATAGAAACTCTTCCTCTTCTTTCTCGCTGTCTCTTTAATTCGTACTAGTTTTAAATCTGTAACTAGAATTCCTCGATCCCCATTTATCCACAAAGCGTGTTACTTCTCTCATGTCAAGTGAGAGAAGGTAAAAAAGAAACTATAACAATGATAGATTGAGTTAATTTTTATAAAAAAAAAAAAGATAACATTGAAAATATTTTAGGTGGGCATTTCTATACAATTTTAACAGTTAAAATTTTTGGAGGAACATATTTGTGATAACAAAGTTGATAAATAAACAGTAAAATAACGGTAACAAACTAGAGAGATAAATATGAGTATAACTAGACTTTTGAAAAGATTAATTTAAAATTTTAAACTTTGTAGATATATATATATATATCTACTGTTCAATGAGCTTATAGGAAGCTGTATAAAATTATCCTAAAATTCTAATATTTTTGCTCTAATATCGGTAAAAAAAAAAAAAAAAAAAATCAATTTGATACTTTTTTTTAAATAAAACAATATTACTAATAATAAGAAAAATAATAGAAGGAAACGGAAAAAAAGAAAATCAAAAAAATGTTTTGAAATTTTCAATGCGTTTAAGTCTAAGGAGGTGATGGGTCCACTAAACTACCAAAGCGGGTGATGTTAACGCCCAACCTTCTCCCTCTCTAAAATCAAAAAACAAAAAATAAAAAAAATAAAAAAAAAAAAAACAAGGCGGAAAAATTACGAGCCCTAACCCCCACAGCGACCCACCTAACCTAACTTACCTAACTAGGGGGGGTTGGTGAGTGTGACACAGATGCACCGCACCCAGTACGAGGTGGGTGCGGTGAGTGCACACACCGGTTTAAATGAACCCGGTCCGACACTTCCCCAGCGGTTTAATTGAACCCGGTCTAGACCGGGTTATTTCTAAACCGTTCCCTTCCCCCACGCACGCTCTCTCTCTCTCTCTCCCTCTCTCGTTTGCTTCCATGGCCGCAGCAACGCTCTCCGCTTCTTACTCTCTCCTCAGGTTCTCTCTCTCTCTCTCTCTCTCTCTCTCTAATAGGGTTCCTCTTCTTCTTCTTCTTCTTCTTCTTCTTCCTCTTCTACTTCTTCTTCTTCTAGGTGTTCTCGTTTTGCACGTACTTGTGCGCTCCGATCGCTCGATCCATGGCGAGATGCCCCTGCTACTCTTCGCCCAAAGAGGTCCCCTTTTTTTTTTCCCCCGATTAATGCTCAAATTCGTCGTTTTTGGGAAATTTCTCGTATGTTTTTTGATTTTGTGGTGGAAATGTGTGAACTAATTGACCCAAATTCGCAGATTCATGTTTTAGTTTCACTTGGTTTAAGTGTGTTTTTTTCTGATGAATCTTTAGTCAAAAAATGTAATTTTGGAGTGCACAAATCGTTTCTAGAGTGAAATTTTGTGGCATGGTTTTGGCCCAGTAGCAGAATTTAGTATAATAATAGGAAAATTGAGAACTTCTTGCTGTAGCTCATGTGATTTTGAGCCCCAAAAGCACAAGTTTTGATTCTGCTGCGGAGAGAAGCTGCTAGGGGGATACAATGTATCGCGTCATCTAATAGGATTGCACATGCAATATTTTTTTCAAACAGCACTACACTTTACAGCAGAGCCAAACACACAATTAGAGATTAGAGAGATTAGATATCCTTCCTGTGAATTCCTCCTCCCGTTAAACATCATCATCTAGTGGCACTTGACAAAAAAGTGATCGATGAATTTTCATGTCCAAGTAATAAAATTTAAAAATTGCTGTTTAGAACTACAAATCGACGTTATTATTGAAGCGAGATAATAGATAGCTTCCTGATTAAATAATGCAAAAGGTCAGCATTTTGAGGGAAAATGATGTCTAAATAGAACTTACTGTAAGAATCAAAAGCGCTCACTTGAATGAAAATTTCTATCCAACCATTTTGCCAGAGTAAGTTTACAAGTTTGTAGTTTCTCTTCATTTACAAAAGTGGCATATCTTATTTACTTCTTGCTAGTTAATGTTGATTTCACGATGAAAATTGTGTATTATTTGACAGTTCTTATATAATCACTCCCTGATGGTTACTGGAATTATCCAGTTACCTAACTAACGAATATTCCCTATGTCAGATTTGTGCGCCATATTACCGCCTCTATAAATGAAGAAGCTGCTGCAAAAGCAGCTGCAACTAGCGCAGATAACGGTGCACCAACCATGTAATTTTGTTGATTTCGTCGGGCAATTATGATGTGGAGCATATATATATATATATATATATATATATATATATATATATATATATATATATATATATATACATATATATATATAACGTTATTGTCCTTAATTTCCGTCCTTTCTTTACTTTAGATTTGACAAGATCATTGCGAAGGAGATTCCTTCAACCATTGTCTACGAGGATGAGAAAGTGTTGGCATTTAGAGATATAAGCCCACAAGCTCCTGTTCATGTTCTACTCATCCCAAAGATCAGGGACGGATTAACCCAACTTGGAAAGGTATTTTTTGCTATTCATACATTTTTGGAGGAAATTGGAAGACTTGCTCTATCTAGTAGGAAGCTTATTCTACGAAGATTTTTTTGGTAGTGAGCATTCAGACAAGACTAAAAATACAGTATAATCTAATTCTGCAAGCTTAACGCCTGTGAACTTTACAAAGTCTACATTAAACATTTCAGGTATTTATCGTCATTAAGCTGTTATCTCATCCACATTATTCTTATCTGTTTTTTTCGTAATTCAACATAGCATATGTGCCATGAAAAATATCATGGTTGTAATGAAGAATGCATTATTCCACCTACCATTGTGCTCGGGACTTTTACTTAAGCACTAATCCTTGAGTTTTTCATTTGATTGGCTACAATAATTTAAACAATGGTGAATCAAATTGGTACCTCTTAGGCCACTTCTTATAGTGCAAATTGTTGGAGTATCTTTACTAGATCAGAGTGGAAACTTCTTTCAACAGGAAAAATGGCCTATTATTAGATCCTAGTAGGAATTCTGTAATAAACAACCGGAATAGAATGTTTTCTATGATATGATATCATATCTTCAAAATTCTAGTGAGAAAACAATTGAACAAATGATTCCCTTTTCCCTACTTGTCTGAGAAATATGAAACTATTCTATTTAGGCTGAACCAAGGCATTCCGAGATTTTGGGTCATCTTCTTTACGCTGCGAAAGTAGTGGCCGAGAAAGAAGGCATAGCAGATGGGTTCCGAGTCGTCATAAACAACGGTCCTGACGCATGTAAGCATGGTCATTAATCTTTGTGGCTTCTATTTCTGTTGCTCCATTCTCACACTGGAGAGCTTATATTTCATATTAGTGTATAATTTTCACGAATCGTAATCTTATTTATATTCCTCAGGTCAATCAGTTTATCATCTCCATTTGCACATCCTCGGCGGGCGGCAGATGAAGTGGCCTCCTGGTTAAAATTTTCACTGTATGGTGACTGTTAACTTAGCTTTTAATCTCAAATCAGCAATAAGTTGATGAAACTTTGAATGATGATAATTTGGTTTAATTAAAACTATCATATTGTTGTGTTGTGATGTGATGTTCTTTGTAATCTTTCAGATGACTTGGTGTTATTTAGATGTTTTACATTTGATTTTTTTTCTTGGACATGTATGTTGAAAATTTCCCCATGAACTCCATGAAAATGAAAACATTTTAAAGTTGTTACCAAACTACAATCTAACGAAGTTATTAGATTGTAATTTGCAAATACATGTTTATTTATTTATTTATTTATTCTAATTTAAAAGTTAAAAAGTTTTTTATTGGCGCCGTCTGTGGGAATCGAACCCACGACCACATGGTTAAAAGCCATGCGCTCTACCAGCTGAGCTAAGACGGCTTAGTCTTAATCTAAACGCAAGTATGCTTTAGTTAGCTTGCCGACTTTTATACAATAGAAGTCGGCAGATGTACCCACTAGATCGAGTGCCGAGTTCCTCGTAAGCCATGTTCCCTGAAGTCGGTAACTTAGAGACCTGCGATGCCGGCTTATCTTAAATACTGCAGCAACACATCATGTGTTGCAGACTAAGAAAGAGAGTGTAACACACTTGGTTAATTACTACTGATTGGTTTGGTTGATTCATATTTATATAGCTTGCACATTGAGGGAAAAAAAAGAAAGGGCAAAAAAAAACCCTCATATATAGATATGTGTAGGAACATATATAACAATTATCTCTTACAATTACAAATTAATGCCAATAAATATAATGCAGGTCATCAGCATAAGGAATATAGATATATTTTATATTATTATAAGAACAACATTTACACAAGCACTAATTAAACCTTCCATATAGAAGTTTCAACACTCACATATATATAGAGACTTACGCATTATGAACCAGTCACTAATGAAGTCCACAAAGCCCCATGCCTTATATTTAATTAGAAACATATATATATATATATATATATATATATATATATATATATATATTATAAAATAAAAGACAAGTTCACTTAGCATACTTTATAATTAATAATATTAAAAAACACAAATCAAATCCAAGAGATAGGACTCGGATTCTCCGTTCTCTTCACCTTCGTCTCCCCCTTTCTTCTCCTGGTGCTTTGTAATGATCTGTAAGAGATAACCATGTGAAGTTAACTTGTTATGCCCACTAAACTTGTACAAGAATATTAAATGTATAGAGCAATTAACTGAAGTTTAGTTCATCATTTTGCAGTAATTAAGAAGCAAATTAAGTGTAGCATAGTTAATTCATCAACATGAGTACGTCTTTAGTTAAAGTGTAGCATATATATTCAAACTTATGTACGTACATCACTCTTGATCTTAAGTGAACTAAAAATTTTCATCAAGTTGCCTCCTAATTCTTAGTGTTCTTTATGCACATCACTTTGCTTGTCGGTTAATTGGGTCGATAACATGCGTAGGATACTAGAGCTAGGATTCAACATTTCACCTTTATTTGCATACTTAAGTGGATGGTTTTAAGGTAACCAATTAAGTTCAGATAAGTTAGATGACCAAGTCCATTTACATATGTTTTGGGTGCTTAATTATGATTACCACAGCTGCAGGCCATAGCCATGGAGGTTGGGATCCTGCAGGTTAGGCTGGGTGGGCTGGAGGCGGAATGCGTGCAGCTGAGGCGAGAGCTGCAGAAGAGTCCTCGACGCGTCATCACCATAGAAATGCCCAAAGTGGTCTAGCATTGCCATGTCTCCTACCTTCTGGTCCATCGCAGCGCGCTCCACCGCCTGGTTCTCAGATATCTACAATGCCCAAACACCCGCATTTGCACGTATATATATATAGATATCTCTCGTTTATTTAAACAATATAAACATCAGTCTATTACTGCACATTTAACCCGCTTTAATTTGCCACATTTTTGGTCTTAAAACTATGTTATGTTATTAATTTGATGGAAGAAACAACAGAAGCGGATTAAGCTCTAATAGATAGTTAACACCGATCGACAAGTTGGAATGTAGATTTTTATTTTAAATAGAAAAGTTCAATTAAATTTTATCGATCGAGCTGCTTTGGAGCCATTGAACCATATTTAATCTAGTCTATGTTTGAATTTGATGGTGAGTTAATTATGGATGCATGGCTAACTCACCATGCGGGAGAGATGGTTGTTCTGATCTTCTAAGATGTGCTCCTGCAGTTAGACACAAGCCATATATACTTATATTATAAGGCGAGAAGTTATTGAAACTTATTTTTGATTATGTAGGAGATATATATATATATATATAGATTGAGCCAAATCATATATATATATATGCATGCATGCTTAATAATCCTGTTTAATTACCTTGCGACGCAAGTTGTCCAATTGTTGGGTCAGAAGTTGATGCTGTCAACATGATAAATATAATAACAGGAAACAGAATTCAAGTGATTAGCAATAGATTTGAAAATTGATGCTAGCTATATATATGAAAAAAAAAAAAAAAAAAAAAATAGCTAGCATATATAAAAATGCAGTTGCAGTTAAATATATATAACAAGATATTTACTCCAAAGGCTTGAATCCTTGATGAATTCTCATCTTCCTTCTTTGCTATACCATAAACTCATTAATTTTTGGGAAATTTTTTGCAACAAACTAAGGTTAATTTACTAAAATAGCGCTGAAATTTTGGCCGGAACAGTTTTTGGCTTCCTGTTTTATCTTTAAAAGGAAGTGAGAGTTCAATTATGATGTTAATGTATGTTTAAACCTACTTCAACTCTCCAGATGTTCCTTGCTATTATATATTATAAGAACATGAACAAAATTAAGGAGAGCAAGCTAATTAAATATGACATGGATTGAACATGCATGCTAATTAACTTGGTATGACACACTATGATCTAATCTAAAATTTGCTAGAACTATATATTTAAGTTAGGAGAAGAAATGATGTTACCTTCCTTGCTCGAACTTTGTCGACGGCAAACTCGAGCTGCTGCTCAAGCTGATTCAGGTCATTCATAGTGAGAGATGTCAAGTCCTCTCCAGTGTACTGCCGCATGCTCGCTTGAAGCTTGTCGTTCTCGCTCTTCATTCTTGTTATCTCGCCAAAGATGTGCTGCAAAAATGTTTAAAGGAAAAAAACACACAAAAAAAGAGTGAGCATACTCATGAAAGGAGAAACAATATGTCATGGATTAATGTGGCAAAAATGGATTAATGCTACACCTGTTGGTTATCGATCTCCTCAAAGCGAGTGTTGGTGACTCTCTGGTACCTATCAATGAGATGTCTCATGCTGCGATTCACAACGGTTAGGAATTAATAACGTTAGGATGAGGCTATAAATTTTACATAGTACTACTGGCATGAACTTAGTCAGCTCAAAGTAAGTAATGTTGATGCATAAATAGTTAAAATCAGAAGAATTTGCTCTTTGGATCATGAGAATAGAATTGTCGACCTTCTAATCATACCCTCATCGATCTTACATGTCTAATAACATCCTTATTTCATGACTAAGAACTATAATTGTAGATTTTCAAATCATGAATTTCATGTTATCCTGGAGAGCTATATATATATATGTATAACGCCAAAACTAAGATTTGAAGGAGAAAATTAAAGATTACTTTTGTGATGCTAATCGGATCGAGATGATAATTGAATTCTTTTCCTTCAAACAAAACACAGATTCCTCAATTAACTTATGTTTAACGTCAAACCAAATGCTAATAAATTCTTTTTTTTCTTTCCATGAAATTCCTTTTTCCTTGAAAACGGAATATATATAGTTTTATGTGTGAACAAAACACGACCAAAACTATTGTTCTTAAAGTTCTTCTTGATTAGTAAGGATTTAATTTTGATACAGCACAATTATTTTAAGGAGACAACATTTGATTCAATGCAATGTCCAAATAGCTAATAATTGAACGCGCGATCATTGTAAATACATGTTCATTAACTACGTACCCTTATCACCATGCTCTTGTTAAGAAAACAAATGATGCTTAAACTATAGTAAACGAAAATATAATATGATATGCAAAAACTGTTAATCTGTCATAGAACATATCTTCTTTGGTTTCATGCATGTGGTAAAGTTATGGCATGCATTAAGATCTTGACATGATTTGATCATTAGCTACCAAAATCTGGTATAAACTTAAAAACAGTGCTAACCTTCACAAAGAAAAAAGGGAAAATTAATGGCATTTAAATGATGCGGCATGAAATGTACTCACTTTTTTCAATTCCAAAATCCATCATTTATAGACATACGCATTATAGATTCTTTTAATTCAATTAAAAACACTTCATCTTAAGCAAAAAATGTTAAACGAGAAGGGATCTAGCTATCGCATATATAAAAGAGGCGAAACTTGTGATTAATAAAGCAATAAATTAACATTTTCTTTTTCCTTAAGAAAAGAAAAAACAGGAAGAAATGAACTTCATGAATTAATAATTAAACTGGAGTCAAATTAACATTAGGGCCATGCCAGGTTTGCATGCTTGTAGTTGGTAGCAACAATCAATAGTAAAGACACAGATGTAATCATTAGAATGACCTGCTAAACGCATAAAACATTTAATGAATGCACACCATAGATATTCTTTAATTAGGTTTGAAATGTTTAATAATTAAGAATATCAAGATCACAGATTTCATCCTTAAGAGTACAGATAAATAGAAGTAATTAATTAACAAGCTAAGAAGAAAGCAATTACATAATCAAACTATGGAAATTGGATTTTAAACAAAAGTAACAGCTAAGAAGAGAAATCGGTGAAATCCAACTGACAAACAAAATAATGAAAAAAAGATTTTTTTGATCATACTTCAAAAGCTGAAAAACAAAAGAAAAAAAAAAACAACAAATTTCATGATACATATATATTAAAAAATAAAAAAAAACCTTGATAAATTAAGTAGCATAAAACTGTGGTGAAGAATACAAAACTTGCGGAAAGCAATAATTAGTTGGTGAAGTTCCGAACCTCAAAGCCGGGGGACTGCAAAATTCAAACATCTTGCCGCTGCTCGAGAAGATGACAACCCCGACCTGTGCGTCGCACAGCACAGCCAACTCATTGGCCTTCTTGAGAAGGCCTCCGCGCCGCTTGGAGAAGGTGACTTGGCGGCTGGTCGGGTTCTCGATCCTCTTGATCTCAATCTTCCCGCGACCCATAGGCATCAAGTATTTGTAAACTCTTCTAACTTCCTTCTCTTGGGGTAGGTGTTAAGGGAAATTTACCTTTTTCGACAGGTCGAATTTCCTAGTTGAGATGTACAAATTAACAAAACTATTAGAAATGGCATGATCAAGTATTGCAGGAGAGGGATGCAGTACTGCTCATGCACCATGGTATTCTCTTGGAACTAGTGAGTAGGCTTAAATTGCATCTATAGCTAGTTATTTAAAGGATTAGCAGGAACATATGACTGGGATCAGAAGTAGAAAATTTTCATTTAAAAGCAAACTGAAGACATTTCTTTTTCTTTGAAATCAAGGTGATAGAATTAAGAATGGGAAAAGGAGCAAAGAAAGAAAGAAAGAAAGAGGGGAGAAGAGTTGAGCATCACCTGTTATGGCTTTGCCTCCTTGAAGGGTAGAGAGGGAAGAGAGAGAGAGAGTAACAGGTAATAGAGAGATATTTCATAGTTAATTTATAGGCTACAATTAACCCTCTATATTCCCGAGTCTTAACCTAACATAATGACAAATGTGGTATATTCTTGATTGGCCCATGTTTTAAAGGAATACTACAAAAATGCACCCCCCCATTGCATATATATAGGACCACCAGGAACATATTATATATGAGCTTATGTGTGCTCAGAATACAGCATTATATATAATATAACAGGTCCTTTATTCTTTCATGATCTTCTTTTGTACTTACTAGATAGAAGTGTGTATATGTTATATATGTAAGTACACTTGTGCATGTATCTGTGCAATAAGTTCATGTTGTGTGTTTGCATATATATCATGTGAGTTTCAGAGAGAGAGAAAGAGAGAGAGAGAGAGAGAGAGAGAGAGAGAGAGAGGGAGCTAGGTTGTGGTGTAGATGGTTATATCTTCAAAACCCAAGTCCTCTTTTGCATGCCCTTGTAATGGAGCATGAAAATGAACGTTGTTGTGGACTGTTAACTACCCCTGACGTGTTGTGGCCCTAGCATTTTTTTTTCCTGGGCTTTCCCTCTAAAGGAAACCCTAGCAACCAAGTTTCTCCCATTAGTGGAAAAAGGAGGGGGTGCTGGGCCAAAACCTTAGACCCTAAAAGGAAACAGGCAAAGAGTCACATTACCTGATTAGGCCCTATCGCCACATGGGACTGGTTAGGGCCATTGATCACTGTTTCTTCTTTAAGCAAGGAAAGATAGGGTGTCAGAGATTGCACACATGGTTCCCACCAATCCTCTTCAATGCCCACTACAAACCCTAGAGATCAACACTAGTACTCCTAATTAAACCATCAAATTAAGCTGTTAAATCCCACTTCTTAATTATAAGCTTGATAATTAAAGATGATCGATCATCAGTGTATAACAAACTAGCTAGAATATATATCTTTGGAATCAATTACCATGCAATTAAGTATAGCTGGAAATTAAGAACATGCACTCATGAGATTGGAAGTGTTTGAATTGATGCCTCTAAGGATTTGACTTGGAAGTATATATATATGTATGTACCTATGTAGATGCATGCTTGTATTTGTGGTTACTAATTATAAAATTGCTAATGTTGGACCAAAAATAAGTCAAAGTATTTCATAATAGAGGTGTGTTTTTGGCATCTTTCACCTTGCAGTCTCAAATATATATACTGTGATATCAAACCCTATTTATTGTCTTATTTGGAACTCCAATTACCATGAGAAATACTGTATAAATTTCATGATGTTAGAGTAAACGTATATGTATATACTTGCTAGTTAATTTCTAGTAACTATATATATACGGTAGGAGAGCTTAATTAATTATAACGCGTTTGTAAATGCTTGCATGGTACGTACGTATATACGCAGTAAAGTTAATATCTTGCATGCTAATTATGATCGATGCTAATATTAAGTTAATAAGTAGAAAGACCCATGTAATTTTTACAAGCATAGAGAAAAACATAATTTTACACATAAACATCTTCAATATTTATCTTATTCTTTTCCTGATCGTTGGAACAGATTTAGCTACTCATCAATAAGTAAATTGATGGTGTTTTTTGACTAGGGGAAAAAGGAACTTGCCATTACAACTGCATATAAGAATAGTTGGCAAATATATATAGCTAGTTAATTGTTGATGATTCTCCATTAATTGTAGTCCATGCTAGCTCATGCAAAGTTATAACCAAACACATGATACACAATTGAAGAATCAACGCGGAATTGAAGGGAAAAAGAGAGGGCTCGATCGATCGGATGAAGAAAATTTACCTTCAAATTTTCGATGCGATCGATGCTATGCTCTTTTTTTCTCCTCTTAGCTGTCATATTACTTAATTCTTCCTTGTGTTTGCCACAATTAGAATCTAGCTAATACATCTGTTTTCGGCATCATCTGTATATATATATATATGCGGTTGTTGGAGCATCATTGAAGCCTATCCCTATAGAAAATTGGAGTCAAAATGAGGCGGTGTTTAATTTTGTTCTATAATTAACAAGTCGACACAGGAGAAAACTTGTAATGAAATTTCAAGCCAAAATTATAACTTTGTAGTGTCTTAATTCTTTGCAGTAGTACTAGCTATATAGAACTTATTCGACATGCGCGCAGTAGGGTTTTTGATCACACAAAACACCTCGCGATCGAGTTCTTTTCTCTATTCAATCAAAAGGGTGCATGACATGCATATGGTGTTTCTTATTTTCCGAAATGATCAATGGTGGAATTAACTATCTCATCTAATATATATATATATATATATATAAGGGTTGATAAATTAAACTATGCCATACAACTTAGGCAATTACTTCTCATATATGGTAGCTTAATTCCTTGTATAGGTATGTTGTTTCAGCTAAGTGGAAGAAATTCACCACCTATGGTACGTATCAACAAAAGACACAAATTAAAAGCTTATTTGTGGAATAGGTACGTCAACATTGCATATATATGAGTTAATTAAAATTAAAGAACATGCATGCACGCACTCACATATAATTAACATGCATGATTAATTTGAGTCCTTTTCACACTTCACAATATTTAATAATATTGAGCATCCGCTAAGATTAATTCACATGTGAATGTATAGTCCAACATCACATAATTAATAAAAAAAAAAGTTAAAAAAATTAATATATACTAGCGGCATGTCCAGATCTAATTAATGTCACATTCTTGGGCTCATGTTTGGGTTTGGACTAAGCTTAAATTAAACTACTCTTTGCCAACTTGGGTGCATTCAGGTTTCTAAATGAAACATGGAATTAAATCAATTTGAAAGTAATTCTTAAAAAACAACTGATGCTTTTGTTCATTTAATCTTAATTATTACTCCGCATGTACAACTTCTCTGCATGAATACAACAAATTAATGCATATTTGGCCTTGGTCATTTAATTTCTTATCCTTGCCTTGTATTTTGGAACTTAATTACCATAAGAGAGAGCTCTTGTAGTTTGGTTTTGCACTCCTTTAATTAGGCCTACTTTGCATATATAAGTGGTAATTGAGTTCACATGTACAATCACAAGTGCTACTTCCTGAAGCAGGATTATATAATCTCGTACTCGGTAGCAATTTGTTCATTTGCTTTCTTTCACTACAAAAAATCTTATATTTAAGGACACTTTAAATAATAATTAGCGACGCTTTAAAGCGTCGGCAAAAATAATTTCGACGCTTGTAAAAGCATCGAGTAAAGAGTCGTTAAATAAACATGCATGTCGGGATAAATATATATACCAACGTTTTAATATAGCGTCGAAAAATTTATATAAATATTTGATAAAAATATGTTTATTGGCGACGCTTAATCATAATGTCGGTAAATGCTAAATATTAAAGACGCTAGAAGTAAGCGTCATCTAAAAAGTGTCGTATAAAATATATTTTGTTGTAGTGTTTCTACTTTCTTTAAGTAGCTTAATAATGTCCCATGGCTAGCTTCCTCAGGGTTTAAGCTTAATTAGTGGTGGTTGCATGGGTGTTTCCATTGATATAACACACACACACAAACACACACACACACACACACACAAAAAAAACCTTGTGCAAAGGGCTTTTTTTGAAAATAGCCCCCTGGCTTTTTATATTTTGCAAAATAGCCCTACTGTAAAATAAATTGCAAAAATGGCCCTACCCATGCCACGCCAGCGGCCAGGTGTTTAAGTTGAACACGGTGAATGATTCACCGTGTTCAATTGTATTGGACACGGTGAACCATTCACCGTGTCCAATATTAATGTAAGGGCCTAGCCAAAATGGCTAAGTCCTGGTAGTTGTATTGGACACGGTGAATGGTTCATCGTGTCCAATACTAATACTAATGTATTGAACACGGTGAATGGTTCACCGTGTCCAATAGTATTGAACACGGTAAACCATTCACCGTGTTCAACTTAAACACCTGGCCCACGCCGCCGCGTGCGCGCATACGGGACGTGGGTAGGATAATTTTTGCAATTTATTTTACAATAGGGTTATTTTGCAAAATATAAAAAATCAGGGAGCTATTTTCCAAAAAAGCCCTTGTGCAAATTTAATTAAAGTAGGTAAAATCAACATATACATAGCCATATATAGGCTACTAAAACCACTATTATATATATATGAATAGAATTGGATTAAATTGGGCAGAGAATTACTCAGCCTTCAATTTTAATAGCATGATTTTAGTCTAATCTCCCCAACTCTCAAATTTCATACTTGAGCTTTGGAAAACGTGTTTCGCTTTAAACTCCTCCATGTAATTAATTAAGCACGTACCATGTCATAATATATGTATAAAGCTTGATAAAAGCATATACAAGATTAATTAAACACAATTTGCCTCCAAAAATAAAAGCATGTATTATTACTAAAGTCCTCCCATAAATCATACACGCAATAAATGATACTGGTCACTTCTTTTCTTAATTCAACTTTTGTGTAGCAATTTCACAGTGATTGTTTCTCTGAGATTATTCCTAAGCTCATACATACAATAGTATATAACACCAACTTAATTAACATGCCCAGGAAATATATATGATCAAAGCTTGCTGGATGGGGCACCAACATTTGATGCCCTGGACTTCGTCTCCACAACCCTGGAGAGCTGCTTCACTTCCTCCTTCGGAATGTGGCGAGGCGGCTTAGCCAGAGTCCTCCGTCGACTACCACAGTATGCCCATTGACGAATTTACCTTCACAAGTTGTTCGAGAGTCAGATTAAAGTGTGTAAAATTGAGGTCTTTCAAACAAACTTGATTAAGATGCATCATGCATGAGATTGTACGAATCGTTTCTTTTCCTCAGTCGTTCTAATGTAATCCTATCAACATCGCAAAAAAAAGACAACTCCAAAGTCTAAGGTAATACAATAACATAACATATATAATGCCCAGTTAAAGTCATCATCTATATAAGTCTGCACTCCTGTAAAGTTTGAATCTTCATACATATCCCGCTTAAAGTACAGATTCTAGATGAATATCCTTACCTTAAGGTTGGGTCTCGCTCAACTCATCAGGAGATATTGTTTGGTATTCGAGAGAAATTTGTACATGTAACACTGTTAATATACAAGGAAACATATATAGAGGTCATATTATAGGAAAATTCCGATTTTTTACAGGGGCACTTGTAAATTGATGATTTAAATACCTAATTCGAAAAACACCCTTTTAGTTTTCCAACACTGAAAGATGATACGGAAACCAACGATACCAACCTGCATCAGAAGCAAGGTACAGGGCGGCCATTGCAATATCCCATTTCTGCCCCAGCTTAAATAATGGCATGTATTCTTGAGTTCTCATCTTCATCTCCTCCGGAGCAAGCTTGCTCATTCCAGGAGTGCCTCCGATTGGTCCTGGTGCAATCCCATTCACCCTTATATCATAATCAGTTCCCCATTCGAGAGCCAGGGATCGCGTAATACTATCAACTGCTGCCTGGAGACGAATAAAATTTTTCTTATACAGAAAGCAACATGTTTTATTCACACAATGAAGCATGCCAACATACCTTAGCAGCAGACACATGAAGTTGGTACCAACTTGCTGTGTAATGCAGAGTTGCACTTATATTTATAATAAGGCCGCCCGTAGATGGACCCTTCCCAGGTCCTCCCTTCTTCAGATACTTCAGAGCTTCATGGCACATCGTGTACGTGCCCACAGAATCGATTTCTATAACTGGGGGAAAAAAAATTCAAATGGGTCAATAATATGATTAGCTCAAGTTTTATATATTTTGTTGTTCGTAAAGGGACTTAGGATCAATAAAAAGGTTAGAAATAGAAGTGTTTTGATACGACAGCAAGATCAAGGGCATAACCATAATAATCGGGATGAAACACAATTGGGGAAAGCCTAAGACTCTTCTCGCCAATGATAAAAGTGTAAGTTCTACATAAAGAGATATCGTATAGTATAAACCTGTTCGAAACCCGTTAGGTGACAAATCCTCAGGCGATGCAAGAAAATTGCCGGCCGCACCATTTACAAGAATATCGAGCTTTCCAAAATGTTCAACTGTTGCATCTAGAACCCTTCTAGCATCTTCCTGCTTACGAACGTCTCCCTCAAGTCCAATCGCCTGTGGCTCGTAGCAAGAAACTTGTTACTCGATGTATTCCACTCAATTTATTTATTGCTAAAATCTACTGGTGAAAGAAATTAGAAGTTGCTACTTCTGTTTACTCTTCAGCGGGCAAATGAGAGCAAGAAAACAAGAACTTTCTTCCATATCGACACAAGAAAACTCAATTTGATATAACACATGAAAAGCATATAGGAAACAGAGCAATTTACAGTAGATAAGAATAGAAGTCCTTCAGAGGGACTTCTAGCTGCGGCCGTAGTATGATATTTTTTGCGAAGATTTCCTGAAGTTAAAAGACTATAGTTCCAGAACATTAGCTACAAACTTTATTTTCCACCAACAGTAGGTTACTGTAGCTAACTTTCAATTTCCTATCACTCTAATGTTTTCACTTTGCTCACTCGATGAGCATCTCCTTTTCCGTGTGAATAATACGGCAATTTTATAGAAACCCTAAACCCTAAATCCACAGAACTAAACAATTTAAGAACTACCCAACTCGACGAGAGGCATCAGATTAAATGACTAACAAATCCCCAAAGATAACTTTTTTTAAAATTCTTTTTTCCTTCTCAAACCTAACAGAGAATCAGAAATTAAAGAGATAATTACCCTTAAAGATTGCATTTTTACCAATTTTCCGTGCACAAACCTAACAGAGGTTTAGATATTAAAGAGAAAATTATTGACCCCACCCAGTGTATCAGTACATCCCGCACATTGCACTCAATATTCGACGATGAACATCTTAAAATGAAAACCGAAGCCAACACATGCGATCTACAACATTAAAAAAAACACTACTTGTGAGACTTTAGTATCAAAATAGTCAATTCCCAACAAATGATCGATTCGTAAGAAATAAGCGAGCAAAATCAACGCTTTTTGACACGCAGGCCTTTCGAGGGTTCTAGAACACGCCCGACGATTCAACATATGAATTTGAGGGGTCTAGAGGGAAAAAAAATACGATGATTGATAGGGGAGGGGGAAGGGGGAAGGGGGTGGGGGGCTCACCCGGATGCCCTGGTCGCGGAGGGCGGAGACGGCGGCGACGAGAACGGGGCGGCGGCGGCCCATGACGGCGACGGCGGCGCCGTGGCGGCCGAGTTGGGCGGAGATCTCGAAGCCGATCCCGGAGCCTCCCCCCGTCACCAGCGCCACCTTCCCCTTCACCACATCCGCCCTAAACGGCGACTCCATTGTTTCTTCTCAACCCTAACCCTAACCCTAACCCTAATCGCCCCTTTCTCTCTCTCTCTGGGCTTCGAATGCGAGGGCGAAGTAAGAACTCAGAACTACTCACTACGCACCAAAGATTGGGTCAACGAATCCTCAGTCAACGGAGAACTCAATGTGTTGCTCCGTTACCCGCTCCGTTACGGTGATGCGCTCGTTACGTGACACGCGTTATCGGGTTATGGTCGTAGACTCGTAGTGGGGGAACGGGTTCGGACGAGGATTTATTTCCCGGACCCGGTCCACCACGTCTTCCCCTGAACCGCACAGTCTAAAATATATTACCGTATATTTTCAAAATTTTAAGAATTTTATGTTAGTGCACTTTATATTGAACAATGATAAATCTCATTCTATAGTTCAGGTGTAAATTTTTTGGGTTTTTTTTTTTGCAAGTACTGATCCACAATAGTTCAGACGTAGTTTTTAGCCATGTTCGAATTTACCAGACGCCTAGTCTCTTGTCGCTCGCAACTTACCACATTCCCTGTTCTCAAAATAAAAAACTTACCATATCCCCTCTCTCGGGATAATCGCTAAACAGAACTCAGCTCACTCTTTACTTAGTTTGAACCGCAAGTCTGTCTGCCACGGCACGACGGCAACGACTGGGGTTGGAGAGGAATGTAAATATATGGGTCAGGTCGGCCCACTGGACCAGATAATTAAATCGAACCGGGCTTTTGGGCCTCTGCAAATGGATCAAATATTTGGACTATATGAGTTTGCGGATTCTTTGCAACAAAATATAAATATCTTATTTCTTTATGTTTTTATTGGCGACAAATGTTTGGTACGTTAGTGATAGATATTTTTGACATCATCTTAATTAAATGTAATAGAATTTTAAAAAAAAAAATAACATTAATTAACTAAATTGAAGTTGAAGAGGGTATCTAAGTAATTCGTAAGCATAAAGGTGATGTATACGTGGATACATATATATATATATATATATATATATATATATATATATATATATATATATATAATATATCCTTGTCATTAGATGCATGTCAAAATTGTTATCCAAAGCGAAAAGGTACACGTACGTGTTGAGCTTTAATTACTTAATTTGGTTTAAATAGAAATTGAATCTTATCCACTTTGAGTGGTGGGTAATAGGTGTTACATAGGGATGTAAATGGATCCCGGTTGGCGGAGGTTTTGTTTCGATCCGTCTCTAATAAGACGATAAGCGCTTATTTGTTTTATTAGTGAAAGTGAAAAAATAAAAGTTAAATTTTTTTATTTTTAGTATTTCTTTTGACGTAAATCGAAAAAATATTATATAACCCAGGTTACTTTAAATATCCATTTTACTTGCTCTTGACCTTTTTTTTTTTTTTTTTATTAGAGTATCGAACTCAAGATTCATCGCACACTCAACCTTCTCTAAAAAAAGTTATTAAATATAAAATCCAAACTCTATTTCATTTACAATTAATGACTACCTCCTTTACAACAGGTTAGGGCTATTTTTAAATAATTAATAATAGAAAATTTAATTATTTAATATGTTAGATTTTGTGGGAATAAGTTTATCACTATATTTAGAAGGTAATGAATATATTTATTTACATCAAAATAAATAATAGAACTCAAATACACAAATATCAAGTTATACCAAAATAAACAAAAAAATTGTTTGAATTTAATTTTCAAGATGTATAAGTTAAATTTTAAAAAATAATGAGAAAATAACTACACATTAAGAAAACTCCAATACTATTAGTTATGTTGGATCTAGAGATTCGTCGATTCGAATGCGCCTCTAATGGAAGTCAAAATAAGGAGAAAAAAGAACGACCGATCTATGTAAAATTCGTTAAAAATATGCTCTCGCCCCGAATGGAGTGGGAGGTGCTTCCCAATGCTACCGAGCTCTTGAACGTGTCGTTTCTTTGACCCTCGCATGTCCCTTCCTTCATGCTCGGTTTCCACTTTTTTCTTTTCGTTATTCACCCCGTTTTTTTTGTTTACTTTGTCTAATCGGTATGCGTAGGGTTCTTTATTTTGATTTTTCTTTTTTGTATTTTTTCGACTCCTTTAGGAGGCCCTAGCTGTCCCCATCATGTATGCTTAATTCATTTCGTTTTTAATGAACGAAGCAAGTAGCTTGCTATCTATTTTTCAAAAACAAGTGAAGGTACAGAACACAATAAAATTCAATCTACTCTAAATTCGTCACAGTCTGCTAAGAAAACAAGTACAGAAGGTTAATTGAGACTCCCTCGTGCCTCTAAATCTGTTCTGTTTCCATCCCCACTAATAAAAGGCCAACAACACCGCTGAGTGGTCAAGCTCAAAGCTTTCTACTTTAATTAATGGTCCCTATTGTATAAATTATTTTGTCCAATATAATATACACATTGGTGCATGGAATATGCCTTTGAATATATATATATATATATATATATATCTATCTATAAAGTCCCGCTTTATCTTATCAATAAGACGAAGACTTTCGTCTTCTTAAGTTTTCCACCGTTAGATCCCACCCCTTTGATGATTTTCACCCGTTAGATCATACTATTCAACCAACCACCCACTTAACTCTAGGGACCCATATCATCCTAACCGCACATCTCTTAATCCAACGATCAAAAACTTGGCCAATACGAATGACTTATTCTTATTAATAAAGATATATATATATATATATATATATATATATATATATATATATATATATATATATATATATATATATATATATATATATATATATATATATATATATATATATATATACTATATATAAAAGCTCCCTGTATATTCAAATTTTTTATATTTTTGAAAATTAGCGCCTATTTTATTAGCGCCAATTTTTCTCTTTCCTTACGTAAAATTTTAAATATAAGAATAAAAATAAAAATAGAAACCGAATACGTAATTTCTCTATAACAGACATTGGTTTGAAAATCCTAAAAAATATATTTTATCTTATTAAAGATTCTTTTCTATATATATTTTCGAATTTCAAAATATTTTTTTAAGATAACATATTTTATTTTTCTATCCTATAAAAGATATATTTTCCTATTTAGTTTTAAAATATATTTTTTAGATATTTTGAAAATCCTATAAATTTATTTTTCTATATATATTTCTGAATTTCAAAATATTTTTTTTTAAATAAGAGATTTTATTTTTCTATTTAATTTTAAAATATTTTTCTTTTTTACATTAATAAAAAAAATATTTATACTTATCTATAACTTCAATTCTACGAACGGTTATAACCGATTAGTTAAAAATATTGAAACTAAAAATGAACTATTATGTTCAATCTATTAAAAAGTTGCATTTCTATTCATTTATTTTACATTACAATTTAAATATGAGTTTAAATTGTGAATTAAATTTAATTTTTGATTTTTGATATCAAATTTATCCATCTATTTTATATTAACATTTAAATTTGGTATTGTAGATATTTTTTAATAAAATGTAATATATAAATTTAGAAAATATTTTATTTTAAATTTTTGATTAAATATGATTTACAAATGTTACGTGCGTACACTCAACTAAGATATATATATATATATATATATGCAGTTATGTGGGCTATTCTAGCTCCCTGTGACTATGACATTTTTTTATTTTTATTTTCCCCCTCCACGTTTGCTAGATTTGTTGTGGTATTAAGAGTTTTCAACCTTCGAATTTTAATTGTAATTAAACATCCATTAATTTATTCTTCTAGATTTGAGTTCAATTGTACTACAATAGTTGTCAAAAGTCAAATCTCAAATCTCTCTCTCTCTCTCTCTCTCTCTCTCTCTAGTTTTCAGGTCAAAAAATTATTTTGTAGTTCTTTATATATGTGTTAAATTATTATTACAGTTCAATATTCAGATCAACATTACAAACACAAATTAAATTATAAAAATATTTTTTTAAAATATTTTTGTGCAAGTGTCCTATATATATTAATTTTTTTTAAAAAATCTACTAAAGTCTAAGTATAAAGTCAAATCCAACCAAAAACAAAAAGTTTCTTTACTCAACCAATCCCACCTAGCCCAATCAGTCTAATTACAAATAGAAAAGAAAAAAAAAAAATTAACCACCATCCTCCCTTCTCCTCTTTCGTAGAGCTAACGAGGTATAAATGGTTAGTTCGATCGAGAGGATCTCGCATTTTACGATCGCCACGTATTTTATTTTGGAAAATCCCTCTCAAATATCGAAACAACGCATATATATGCACTTTAAAAAGTGTTGATAATTTAGCCAGTAATATTTTTTTGATATATATATACGGACATTTAAAAGTACTGCTATACATCATTTTTTTTTTTTAGTATTAGCAGTACTATTAAAGCATCTCGTGAAATAAACTTGTTTAGGTCAAGTCATACATTTCATTAGAAGCTAATTAATGCACAAAAATACATTGAATTATATATTATATAATTATGATTAATTTTATATTTCACATATTCAAATAATCCATAATATTACTAATGCTATGAATCTACGTACGAACACAAATATAGATGTGTGTGGGGTATTTTCAATTAATTAGTGACACTTTATCGAAATTAAATAACATATATGTACTGCAAACACAAATTAATGTATGTAAGATGCATGTGAACTTGTTTGGTCCACATGGATTTGTACATGCATGTACGAAATTATATTATCTTTATCAATCAAATCAAAATAGATAGAAATCTTAATTATAATAACAGCAAAAGTACTTGTACTCATATATACTATAAAAATAAATAATTCAAGTGCATGTAGAGCTACAATAAATGGTTGTTTTTATTTTTCTTTTTATTTTGGAAAATCCCTCTCAACGTGCGCACGCATGCATCGTATAGATTAATCTTTTGACTTGATTAAGTTAACTCGGGATCATTTATTTTCATTTTTTTTTTCCATAGTTAGTTTATTAAAGTTCATTCGTGTATGCATGCAATTCAATAAATAGCATGCGTGAGGAATATTAATCTATATAGTTAGGAACCTTATTAAATTAATTACACATTATTTTAATTCGTTCAAACTGTATTAATGAGTTTGAGTCTAACGTGAAGTGTGTGTATATATATATATATCTTTGAACTATGAAATAACATAAAAAATAGTTAATTGTAAGTAATATTGCTTTCACAAAACATCATCTAAACATGTACTAGGTAATTAGAATTATTAGCCGTACCTGAGATCAAACAATTAAAAGTTATGAGATTTTAGGTGCACCACATTAGAAATTTTGACTGAACCCGATGCGCCGTGCGAGCATAGACTTGTAATATACTAATGATCGACTGAGCGTTCCGCGGCTGATGTGGTAGACGATGTTCACGTAATAGTAGCTTCATATATATATGATGTTATTGTGGTCCATTATATATATATATATACGCATACATAAAGAGAAAAAAGACAGAGAGAATAATACACTGGCTCAGAGGGTGAGATTAATGAATTGGGCCCTCATATATATTATTATGTGTGGTTTTTGCATATATGTTTGCAATAGTCGAGGGTGCTGGTTGTTTCAAAATTAGGTTACATGTAGCACTGTTTCTAATAATTAAAGTTTGCATATATATATTTCCACTACGTACCCACGTGGGAAAAGAGAGGTAATCAGGTTTCTTTTGGGATATATATATTGTGGAAAAAAATGTATATATATTATGTAACATTAATTGCATTGTGTAAATTATAACAATTCAGTTACAATAACCGACCGTCTCTAGGACAAGTGACAAAAAGGGAGACAAAAAGGGTTAATGGTTGGTATCTGAGACCCAATATCAAATCCTAGTTGATTCATATTTTTAATTAAATTTATTTTTAAATGGCATAATTACAGCACATCTAAAAGAAAAGCTAGCTACTATAGAAGAGCTTTTTTAATATGATAATTAAGGTTTCGTATGAATTAAGGATAAAACAATTGAATTATGTACGCAAGATTAATTAATTTGTTTAACTATTAAAACCATGGGGATTGAGCTTTATGAGAAAATTAATTAAAGTAAACAAGTGATCATAATATGCTGATTCTCTTATCCTAAATATGCATGCTTAATAAGTAAGCAGCAAATCTCTTATTATATATATATATATATAAAAGTAGTCATTTTCCTTCTTCGCCCGTTTGCCTATAATTAAAATTATAATAATATTAAAATGTTGTTCTCTAATAACTTAAGTTAGTAAAATTTATGTGGAGTACTATATATATCCTTTTTTTCTTTAGCATCTATGTTGTATTTTAGATCTTCATCGAAATATTTTGGTCCAATTAATGAAAAATGTTCTTCTATACTCCAAAAATGTAATTTACTTATATTTAGAAAATAAATGATCTAAGGCTTAAAATTTTAATTTAAAACTACGACTTTAATATAATAGTTAAAGTTATAAAAACGCCATTAAAAGAAATATAACAAAGATATTAATTAGTACCTTTTACAAACTACTCTATATATTAAAACAATTTGAAAGTGAAATATATTAAACTTATCTATCAAACTAAAAAAAACATTTATTATATATGTTGATATCAAAATCGGATCTTTGGAGATAAAACATATCCCTATGAATTATTATATAATGAAGAGGCTGTTGTGTACATGTCATGTACAATATCTCCATTATTCAATTTTTTAAAGTTTTAATTTTACTGGCTAATTTTTTATTTTGTTTAATTTGAGTCGGTCAAAATACTTTAATTTCAAATTTTAAAATAATTACTTATTTTTATAAATTTTAAAATCAAAATATCGTTGATTGATTTAAATTAAATAAATTGAAAGATTGAATAATAAAATTAAAATTTTAAAAAATTGAATAACTGATCTAAAATTATCTGAATTATCTATAAAATAGGACTAAATTAAAGCTAGTATAGTAGGGGTAAAAAATAAAAAATAAAAAAATCACATCAAGTCAACAAAAAAAGAATCAAAAAATAGAACCAAGTAATGCACCATTCCCTGGACCTGGTCCACTATGTCAGGGAAGAGCCAACATGCATGTATTTTCTAATTATGGGATTCCAAAAATCTAAAATGAAAATTATTGGAAGTCATTTACCAGCTCTAATTATTTCATAAATGGAGGAAATTTATTGCCTAAGCATTCAATGGTTACAAAAATTGATGGTGCTGAGAAATAAAAATATTTAATTAATAAAATGGCCGAGCTAGTTTGAGAAATATTATATTAGAATTCCTTTAATAATTTTTGCAATAAGTGCCGAACTTATAATTCTACATTTTTTCTTTTTGTTACAATAAGAATCTTAGTTTTTTTTTTATTGTTTACTACGCCAAACAAAATATAAAAACGAAGTTAATATATCATACTATCTCACCACTCTTGACTCTTGAGTAGTTTAGTTTGTAACTATCTTTTTGACAGCGGTATTAGCTTAATTATGTTTAGGATATATTTGGTTCAGCTATATATAAATCCAAATATGATAATTAAATTTGATGAATTTGAATCAAACTGCTACAATTAAAACTACACAAGAAGACTCAATTACATGAGTTAGAACTATACCGAAATTAGCCACGATTCTAACTCCAAAAATAAAGATAATTAACTTCATACTCTCTTTTATATATATAGTTAGACTGGGCTACTATTAGTAGTAAAATTTTATTGTTGTTACTAATTTTTTAACCTTTCGATCAATTTTTTTTATAATTTCTAAACATTAGATTAAATAGTATAACCCAATGAGGAAAATTTGAGGGGAGAAGAACCTGGTCCATGGTGAACCAGGTCTAGGGAACAGTTTAACCTCCTCTCTTCTCTCTCTCCATGGCAATGTAAATCCCACGTTCTCTCTCTCTCTCTCTCTCTCCCTCCTGGTTAAAACCTTTCCCCTTCCCTCCTCCATCGATCCAAAATCCTCTCGAATCCCCTCAAATCCAAACCCTCTCTCTCGCGCTCTCTCTCTCTCTCTCTCTCTCTCTCATGTCCGGGACCACGCCACGCCACCTGTGAGCCCTCTTCGCCCTCTCCAAAACGACACCTTTGTCGCCCCTTCTCCTTCTCTCTCTAAGCCGCTCGGTCTCACTCTCTTCTGTCTCGCTCCGTCGACATTTGCCTCTGTTGGAGTTGGATTTTGATGCCTCATCCCGTCCTAAATCGAAAATTTTGATCTTGGATTTGTTTGGTTTTCGCTTCTGGATCACTAGAAGCGGATACTTTGGGGTGTTTTTTGAGTTGGGTTTTGTTTTTTTTTTTTTTTTTCAGAGTTTAGTATCTGGTTGGTGAAGTTGTTGCGTTGGAGTATAGTTTTTTAGCTCAATTTGGGGGAAATTTTAGCCTTTTTTTTTTTTTTTTTGAGATGGCGTCGAATTTGTGATGTGGCTTTTATTTTTCTTCAGAATTTTGTATCTGATTGTGAAGTTATAGTGCTGTGGTATGGTACTGTTGTTGAGCTCACTTTGGGGAAAATTTGGCCCCTCTTTTAATTCAGGCTATAAATCTGGGGTTTTTGATGCTTGTGTGGTGTTGGATTAGATTAAACTGTAATTATAGAAGTGGTGGTGTTGAAAAATTTATCTAAACACTAAATCAGGGTTAAAATAATGGCGTCGGGATTGGGAAATGGGGATTCGAATAAGGGGAGCATGTGGGAGTTGGAACAAAATCTTGATCAGCCCATGGATGAAGAAGCAGGGAGATTGAGGAATATGTATAGAGAAAAGGTGTGACTCAAAAATGCTTAATTTATATACTTTGATCGAAATAAAGTGCTTAAGTTATTAGAGTTGTAGTAATATTGCCTCTTTTCCTTTGTAAACTGATTCATTTTGCCCTGTCACCAAGTATGTTAATTAATAATGACTCTCTTTACGCTTTTTATTGTTTTCTTTTTCTCATAAACTTAGCTTTGCACTATTGGAATTGCTTTTGAAAAAAGTATCTGAGTTGGCCTTTTAGTCTCTTTTATTTGGCATGAATAATTGTTTATGGACTAATGGTTGGTTCTATTTTAGTTGGTACTTCAATGTGTGTGCATTTATAGCTATTTTTTGTTTGTATAGGATGAAATAAATGTCCACACCCAACCTTCATGTGTTTTTTTTTTAAAAAAAATAAAATTCTAGCTATCACAATTTTCGGAACTACCAATTCTTAATCTTTACTGGTTCTTGATAACGATACGATTTGATTCCTGGAGCTCCCTACTTTCTCGTACGTAGAAATTTTGTTTAATTCAAGAGTAGGTAATATGTTGTGTGGGTGAATCTTCTTATTAAGGTCCTTTTCACTGGTGTGGGTACAATGCTGTAAAATACAGTGGTTTGTGTCTGAAGTATATTTATCTGCACACTGACATGCTTCTTTTCTCATTCAATCCAGAAATTCTCGTCGATCTTAGTATTGCGACTCGCATTTCAGAGCCTCGGAGTAGTATTTGGTGACTTGGGCACGTCGCCCTTGTATGTTTTCTACAACGTGTTTCCTCATGGAATAGAAGATACAGAGGATGTTATTGGAGCTCTTTCGCTAATTATTTATTCTCTGACTCTTATTCCACTTCTTAAATATGTTTTTGTCGTCCTGAGGGCAAACGACAACGGCCAAGGTGGAGTATTTGCTTTGCACTTCTGTTTCATAATTATTCCAGTTTTGGGGATAGATAAAGGGTCTACTGCAAATTCCAATATGCTCTTTCAATTGAATACTTATGTTTTTTTTTGAGAGATAGGTAGCACGCTACCCGCTTTATTTATTTCATTTAGAAATAAACTTAGCTGGAAATATGAATCAACTAGGATTCGAACTTGGGTCTCGGGTACCAACCACCAAGCCCTTTGCCACTTGCTCTAGGGACGGTCGGTAATGTTTGTTAGAACATGATATCATCGGAAGTGATAATACTAGGCATGAAACAAGCACTGCTGTACTAAATAAACCACTTCAATTTCTATCATGACTCATTTACTGATGATTTTTAGGCTTTAATTTTGGCTTCTTTTTTTATTTTTTTATTTTTCAGGTGGTACATTAGCTCTTTACTCCCTACTTTGTCGGCATGCGAAGATAAATACTATTCCTAACCAACATAGGACAGATGAAGAACTAACAACGTACAGTCGTCAGACATATGATGAAAGTTCACTTGCGGCAAAGATTAAGCGTTGGATAGAGGCGCATGCGTATAAAAAGAATGCACTTCTTATTCTCGTTCTTATTGGTACTTGTATGGCGATAGGAGATGGGATCCTCACTCCTGCTATTTCAGGTAACGATTTTCTTCTGTTTCCTGTCCCTCTGCTTCAATGTCTTGGTAGTGTTGCTTTAATCCAATATGGATCTGAAGTCCATCTTCTTCCTGCATGCTACTGTTTCCTTTGATTATGAAATATTTCGGGTAACATTTTGCTGATTTGGAACTTCTTTTGACTTCATGAGGGTAGTGAGTTTGTGGAAACTTCTTTTGTCTGGCACTCTTCTTATTTAAATAAGCTTCTAAAAAGTATATTTAAGCATAAGTAGAACCTTCATGGTATTCAACATTTTCAGATTAGCAAGGATGGGTCTATTAACATGTCATTGTTATTAAATTGTTCCTTTTTTCGATAGGAGTAATTTAAGTTAGTTCTGTTGATTGTTCAATTATTTTTCGGGATGCTACTCTAACGATCCATATATGACATGGCATTAATCTTTTCGTCATTAGCCATTTCTTCACTATATACTGCATCTGACGCTAAGCTTCTAATGTGGGCGATCTCATTTTTGCAGTTCTTTCCGCATCAGGTGGAATAAAGGTCGAAAATCCTAAAATGAGCAATGGTACATTTATTGCTCTAATATTCAAATATGGTCTAATTATCTTGTACATTGATTATAATAAGTTTTTACTGTTTGTGCTTGTGTCAGATGTTGTTATCCTTGTCGCAGTTGTCATATTAATTGGTATTTTTAGCATGCAACACTACGGTACCGATAAAGTAGGATGGCTTTTTGCCCCAGTTGTCCTCCTCTGGTTCTTATTAATTGGAACAGTCGGAGCTGTGAACATATGGAAATATGATAGTTCGGTTCTCAAGGCATACGATCCAGTTCATATATACCGGTATTTTAAGCGAGGGAAACTGGACAATTGGATCTCGCTCGGGGGAATTTTGCTTAGTATCACAGGTCAGCTTTGCCTTTCCTGTCATGTCATATTTCCTTTTTTCTTACATATATATATATATATATATATATATATATAACTAGGCTGGAATACTATCAATAGCACCAATCTATTGGTGCTAAGTTTTCGGCCCTTGGATGAAAAAATATACGGTTAGGATGATGGGGGCCCTCGAGAGTTGAGTGAGTTATTAGTTTAATATTATAATCTAATGGGTAAAAATAATCAAAGGGTTAAATCTAACGGCGGAAAACTTAAAAGCACCAAATACTTGGTGCTATCGATAGTATCCCAGCCGGACTCATATATAACTCTCTCTCTCTCTCTCTCTCTCTCTCTCTCTCTCTCTCTTTATATATATATATATATATATAAAACTCTTGAAAGTGCTTCGCGAGATTCATGGGAGAAGTTGGTTTTGTATAGTTTGAGAAAAGAGGCACACCCAAGTACAAGGGCATATACGTAGGAAATTGGGTCTCTTTAAGGGCATAACAAGGATATTGATTGTGCAGCTAAATATATGTAAAATAGATAATTTTGAGGGATTATATATGTAAATGTCTTTTCCTTTTTGTCATTATATTTGTTGTTATAAGCATAGAGTAACATGGATATCATCATTCGACTCTTTTACAGGGACGGAAGCATTATTTGCAGACCTATGTCATTTTCCTGTGCCGGCAATTCAGGTAAATAGTATTATTTATTGAATCAAGAAAAATGAATCACTTTTTAGCTATCTTTTGTACTTACTCTGTCTATACTATGCATTTTGTGCAGATTGCTTTCGCTCTAATTGTGTTCCCATGCCTTCTTTTAGCATACACCGGCCAAGCTTCTTATATCATGTGTAATAAAGACCATGTGTTTGATGCTTTTTATCGTTCTATTCCAGGTACCTTTCTAACTATTATATTTTATTTTTTTCCTTTCTTTTTGATAAAGATAAGTATGAGATGTTCATTCATATATGGTTGCTGAGTTATCATTTGCTTATATATATATATATATGTCCCCTCAAAATCTGAATTTCTTTTATGCACTTTGAAAACTTGAATTTGCTAACGCGTTATCTTTCTCAAGAATTCAGTGGAGTATTTGTGTACATAGATTTGTTTCATAGGGGTATACGTGCAAGAGCTTATGTAAGTTCTTGTTATCGCTGCAGATGTTATATATTGGCCCGCCTTTGTTATCGCAACAGCTGCTGCAGTAGTTGCCAGTCAAGCCACAATATCTGCGACATATTCGATAGTAAAGCAAGCACTTGCACTCGGCTGTTTCCCTCGAGTCAGGGTGGTACATACCTCGAAAAAATTTCTCGGTCAAATATATATCCCCGATATCAATTGGGTGCTCATGATTCTCTGCATAGCTGTTACCGCAGGGTTCAAAAATCAAAGTCAGATTGCAAATGCATATGGTGAGCTCGCCTAAACGGTACATTTGTTTATGTATATTACACGGGATTTTAAATTAGGCATGCAATATTAGTTGTTAATGCTTACAAAGCTTACCTAAATTTACCGCGCTTTTGAAATGGGTACCTTTGACAACTTAGATTTTAGTACCTAACCTTTTATTTTTCTGATTTTATAAATTTTTCCATCAATTTCTGATCGAATTTGAAAATTCCTGTCAAAAGAGTTTAATATGGTTGGATACTTAGAAGGCCAGGTACTAAAATCGAAACCTGAGAAGTTCATGTACTTATTTTAACATTACTAACTCCCGAAAAAATCCTCCTACATGAAACAGGCACTGCAGTTGTGATAGTTATGCTAGTAACAACACTTCTCATGATCCCTATAATGCTACTAGTATGGCGGAGCCACTGGTCTCTTGTATGCATATTTACGGGACTGTCCCTGCTTGTGGAGCTCCCTTACTTCTCTGCGGTCATATTCAAGATTAACCAGGGCGGGTGGGTTCCGCTCGTCATTGCCGCCACCTTCCTCCTCATCATGTATGTGTGGCACTACGGCACAGTGAAGCGCTACGAATTCGAGATGCATAGCAAAGTCTCAATGGCGTGGATTATGGGCCTAGGCCCGAGCCTGGGTCTCGTCCGGGTCCCGGGGATAGGCTTCGTCTACACAGAGCTGGCGAGCGGCGTCCCTCACATCTTCTCTCACTTTGTAACCAACCTCCCTGCCATTCACTCTGTGGTGGTCTTCGTTTGTGTGAAGTACTTGCCGGTCTATACTGTTCCGGACGACGAACGAGTCCTTGTAAAGCGGATTGGACCGAAGAACTTCCACATGTTCCGATGCGTTGCAAGGTACGGATACAAGGATCTCCACAAGAAAGATGATGACTTCGAGAAGATGCTCTTCGATAGCCTTTGCCTATTCGTCCGGCTCGAGAGTATGATGGAGGGGTACTCCGATTCTGATGAATATAGCATTTGCGGGCAGAAGACGGAGGTCAAGTCGATCGACTTGCTCGTTAGCGATAACGGCTATACCAACACTGCCTCTTCGAATGTTGATCTAAGTTACTCGTCCCATGATTCAATCGTCCCGGCACAATCATCACCACTTAGGGGGAGCAGTTTGGTGAGGTCGTCGGGCCAGACGAGCCAGACGGTAGGGGGTGAATTGGAGTTCCTGAATCGGTGCAAGGATGCTGGGGTCGTACACATTCTCGGGAATACGATCATCAGGGCACGAAGGGACTCTGGGATTGTGAAAAGGATCGCGATCGATTACTTGTATGCTTTTCTGCGGAGGATTTGCCGCGAAAACAGTGTTATCTTTAATGTTCCTCATGAGAGCCTGCTGAATGTGGGGCAGGTATTCTATGTGTAGTTCCAAGTGGTAGAGTGAGCTGAGCAAATCTTCAGTTTTTCGGGGTTTCAGGAGGCGATTCTCGCGAGACTTACTGTTTTGGTCGTGGAAAGATGACGGCGATGCCGCGAGAGGTATCCTATCGTGTGTGTGCGTGTGTGCCGGTGATTCCGATCCGTGGGAACAAAGCAATGGTTTGAGAAGTCGAAACTAAGCCAATATCGAGTATTCTCATTGAGTCGGCAATTTGATAGTTGGACTTCTTGCTTTGCTATAATTTCAATTTGTGGTTGTAGAGAGAGAAGTAATAATGTATATTAGGTTGCATTAGGTCCTTGGAGGGATTCAAATATTTGTATCTTTTTTTTATGAGGGAATGTAAGAGCTCATCTCTTTCCTTCAATTTTGGCTCAAAAAGACTCTGTCCACTCTTGGTTCATAGTAACATTTTATCTCGTTACTCATTTAAAACGAAGGGGGAAAAACAAAAAATGCAAAGAGGAATGGCTAAAACCAGATCATTTAACAACTGTTGAAAGAAATACATCAAACATTTTCCATTCATCAGGATGCAGAAAAAGTGCCAAGCAATAAATCTGAACTCTTGTTTCTTTCACATGAGCAAGGGCAGAACTCACCACTAAAAGTAAATGAATCCTTCGGCAAAACGGAAAACTATTACTACATTAATCAAACTGATTTTACATCAGAATTATCAATCATCATCTTTGTATGGGTACTCCTCGGGGACTTGCTTCAGAAGTTTTACGCGCAGCTCGTAAGCGTCGTCCCCCTGCAGCATATCTCGAACCCACGTGATTTCGGTCTTCATCGAGACCTGCACAAACACATCAATAGCTTAGAATAGAAGTAAAAATACCCTTTGATATGATGAGGATGAATCACTTGATAAACACTCCAGTTCATTACTAAGCTAACAAATAACACTGCAAAACAAAAGGACATAATTTATCTTATTCTCTGTAGGAGATGCAATCTCTTAATATTTCACGATAGGGAGAATCATAATGACAATGATTGTTCCGAACCACCATAACTTATTAAGAGAAGTGAGATAAAGAAGGGGAATAAAAACCAGGAAAAAAAAAAGAAGAGGGTAGAAGATAGGAACAAACCATTTCTAGCGCCCCACGAAGAACTCCGCTTAAGATGTTGCAGTAGGAAAGGCCTTGGCATGTATCGGGAAGCTCGACAAAATCCACGAGAGGGTTATCTTCCAAAACGAGGCTGCAGCTCATGCCCTCGGCATCCCAGTTGGTCACAGTTGCGGTGACCCCTAAGAACATTTTGAAGCCAACCTTTTCCAATAGTCAAGAATTTGCCGAGAATTAGTTAGATGGAGAAACAAGACTAAGAAAGCATAACAAGAAGGGAAAGGACTTAAACACCTACAACTTGAAACATCTCAACTCAAAAACACACATATATGGTTCTATAGCTTTCTTTTGTTATAAAGGCTATCTTGGATGACCAAATAGTATCAATAACTTTCTTTTATTATTATACCTATGAAGGCTATTACACTTGAAATTAGCTTTTGAGTAGCCAAATATAATGATGACAAATAATTTAGAATGTGGCAAAGTGAGGAAAAAGAAACAGAAACAAGCGGCAACATTTTATGCAGGTTAATAATTTAGACTCGTTAAATATAAGATGGTCACAAATCTGTCTTAGTAGAAAATCATCATCAAAAGAGGGGGAAATTGTGAACTTTTGCTGTGAGCAATCACAAGAACATTTAGTTGAGCAGCTCTACAGCGAAATTTTTTTTCTAATCAAACATGTAAGAAATGAGTACAAAGAAGGGAAAGAGGAGAATATTGGGAAAAAAAGATGACATAATTTTGCAGTTCATCACTGAAATACTTCGGAATCTACGAGTCAGTGTGACCCATCCATTCATAAAGTTGCTCGTTTGGGAAAAAGAAAGAAAATACCATGATAGTTAAACATAAGCACCTTTGCAATTACTTCAGCTGTCTCCTTGAAGTCCACGCATCTTGACACATTGGACTTTGCTAGAAACTCATCAATCAACCGAACTCCGATATTATAACCCCTGGAGAAGCATGAAGTTAAGCAAAACAGACTAGCAAGAAATTGGAAGGCCAACTCAAACAGGACATGTCCAAAACTAGGCACAACTATCATGCAAAATTACTCAAGAGCAAAAAATATAAGGTATTTAGATGATTTGGCTCATGTCTAAAACTACTCACAGATAATTTGGTCTGTGTCTTTCCTCTATAAACCAGTATTTACTCACAGAAAAGTTGTCCCACATGCTACGTATTCTAACCATGGAAAATAACAACTTGAGGAAGTATTCAAGATAAAAAAGTGATCATAGTAGGCAATAAAGCAATTATAGTAGTTCAGCTTTATAACATTAAGTTCACAAGAGCATAATTCCCCCGAGAACACTAGATCAACTAGATCAACTATTCAAGTATGCAACTAACTATCTAGATATCAGATCAAGGTTAACTTCTGTTTGCAAGTTTGATATTCTTGTAGAACTTGAGCGAATTCGCAATGTTGGTATGATCAAATTTAGGAGATTGTTAAACCAAGAGAGAAAGTTTGATGCTTTGATCAGGGTAGCAACATATCCACTTCTGAACAAGGGGAAAAAAAAAATCTTTTTTGGCTTTAATAAACGTAGTTAAAGATCTAATTCTGAATAGTAAACGATGTTTAAGTCGATTACAATCAAATATATGTTTGAATTCCCAATATTAAGGATCTACAAAGTATGATCTCCAAAACCGCAAACATCACGAAGTGTACACCACCACTAAGGACAAATAAACACCCATAACGAATCAAAAACTCTACAAATATATATATATAGTAGAAATTAGAGGAGATCGAGAGATGAATCGCGTGATATGGGAGAGAGAAAGAGTGATTACATCTGATCGAGCTGCTTGTTGACCTCCTCCACCTCCTCGAGATCCGTGATGAGCTGCCGCACGATCGCCCCATAGGTAAGGGTGAAGAGCTCCGCATTCTGCGCCAAACAAACCCTTGAAATATATATATATATATATATATATATATATATATATATACTAGATCCGATCGAGCACAACGAGATCGAGATCGAGCGCGAGGGGGGTGCTAGGGTTAGGGTTTTGGGGGAGCTTACGACGCGCTCGACGCTGGCGAATACGGCGTCGCCGCTTCTCGGGGCGAGAGGCGCCATGGCGATGGATCGGAGGAGAGAGAGAGAGAGAGAGAGGTTTGGACTTTGGAGAGCCCACGTTCGTTCGGAGCGAGGAAGAAGGGGTTACTTGAATCGGACCCATTATGGGCCATGATGGGCCAAGATGGGCCAGACCGGCCCGATCCATAAAGTGGGTTCTAACCCGGACTGTTTTATAGCCTGTTAAGAACCTGTTAGTAGACCCGTCGCCCGTTTAGCATTGGGGCCTGTCCAACGATATTGGGCCTAAAAAAAGCCTGATAAAAACATATATCTCTTTCTTTTTGTGCCATGTGTTACTTGTGGTTATAGTTGGTGATTTTTATTTTTTGCCCTCGGATCAACCCCTTGATCATTTTTAACCATTTGGTTAATGTTATTATCCAATAGAAATCACTCAACCCTAAAGAAACCACTATCATTTTGATCCAAGGGCTAACAAATCAGAAGCACTAACTCTGATCCCTTATACTTCCGACAGCATAGTAGCTTTACACTATATATACTATTAAAATTTTAGGCCAATTCAAATACAAAGCGACTTATATTTTATGAATTTTAATTATTAGATTAAAATTTTATTTTGTTTCTCAACTTTTTATTCACTAGTAACACCGACAATCTAACTTATTATTCACAAGCCGGCTTGCGAGCCGAGCACGAGCTGAATATTTTATCTCGATATTTTAATGAGTTCACTCGTGTTCGGCTTGCTGACGACGCTACTTGTATTACAATACTCATCAAACAGAAAAATGAAATGAAATTCTAAGCTTTGAAAAATTAAAAAAAAATAAATGCAATTTAATGTTTCTAACCTTTGTGTTCGGAGAGAAGCTTTAATACAGTTTCTCTTAAAAGCACCACCATAATAATATTTCAAGGTAAAATGAATAAAATCCTCTGTTAGGGTAAAAATAAAATCAGAATTGAATTGATATATCAAATTATCAAATGTGGATGGGACCAAGTTCATTAATTGCTTTCACCAATTACAGTTGATTCAATACAATTGAATATTAAGATCACATGGATAACGCACATAGCATTTACAAAAGAGGTAACATATATAGAGTCCCGCTATAATGTTTGTAAAAGCACTAAACACTTGATGTTTGTAAGTTTTCGACCATTAATCAAAGAGTCGAAAATTTACAAATACCAATAATTTGATACTTTTAAAAACATAGAAGCTCAATTTACACACACAGGCAATATATATATATATATATATATAGAGTTTGGTTACTATACTATCGATAGTACCAAGCTCTTGGTACTATTGAGTTTTCTACCGTTAGATCTACTCTTTGATCATTTCCACCCGTCAGATTATACTATTAAACCAACAACCTACTCAACCCTACTATCATCCTAATCACATCTTTTCAAATCGAACGTGTTCAATAGTACCAAAGACTTGGTACTATTGATAGTATAGTAGCATATTTCTATATGAGTTCGGCTACTATACTATCGATAGTACCAAGCCCTTGGTACTATTGAGTTTTCTACCGTTAGATCTACCTTTTGATTATTTCTACTCATTATTATACTATTAAACCAACCACCTACTCAAAAGCATCAATAGGTTGGTGCTTTTGAGTTTTTAGTCCTTGAATGGAGAGTTGTAGGGTTGAGATGATGGTGGTAGGTGGAATAGTGTTTGATCTAAGAGGTATTAGTAATTAAGGAGTAGATTTAGGGGCTAGAAGTTTATAAGCACCAAGTAGTGAGAAAATAATTTTTTTTCTAAACTTGAGTTTAACTGAAAATTGTTATTTTTTAACTTGAAAATCAGTTACGAATATATTAGACTCTTAAGGCCACGAACCAATTCTCGCAAAAAAAAAAAAAAAAAAAAAAAAACCTAACGGATGAAAATGATCAAATGTGTAGATCTAACTTTTCGCTTATATATAACTATATATATATATATATATATATATATATATATATATATATATATATATATATATATATATATATATATATATATATATATATATATATATATATATATATATATATATATATATATATATATATAATTCTTATCTTTATGAGTATTAGCCTCCTTATACTCATAAGTTTTTAACTCGATTTATTAATTGATCATTTTCAGTAGTTAGATCATCTTATTCAACCAACTACCCACTCAACCCTAGGGGACTACTATCATTCTAAGTGGGGACCACCATCATCCTAACCACACATCCCATCAATCAACGGTTAAAAATATATGAGTATAAAGGGATCTATACTCATAATAGTATAGTAATAGTGCCTATATATATATATATATATATATAGAGTTGAGCTAGAATACTCTCAAAAGCAAAGGCTTGGTGCTTTTGAGTTTTTAGGCATTGGTTGGAGAGATGTAGGGTTGAGATGATGGTGGTAGGTAGTAATAAATGGTGGTAGGTGGTGGTAGGTGGAATAGTGTTTGATCCAAAGGGTATTAGTAGACAAAAAGTAGATCAAATTTAGAAACTCAAAAGCACCAAGGGGTTGGTCTTTTGAGAGTATTCTACCAACTCTATATATATATATATATATATATATATATATATTCTGTGAGATACTAAAGTTATCATAATTCACACTTTTCCGTATCACATTATTCAAAATATCGATCTGTTTTATTGATCAATTATTTTTGTCTGTAAATCATAACTCCGTTTTTTTCAAAATATCATAATTAATTGGCTTTGCTTTGTACGGCGTCAAAGTTAATTATGGATGAGAAAGATATAGCAAAAGATAATAAAAAAAAATTAACTGCTATAATTTTTTTTCATGCTTAGTAATTGGCTTTTGTTCAAACAAACAATAGTGAGAAAATAAATTTTTTTTCTAAACTTGAGTTTAACTGAAAATCATTAATTTTTAACTTGAAAATCAGTTACGAATAAAGGCTAAGGCCACGAACCAATTCTCTATTATAAGTTAAAAAATATTAAAAAAAATTAAAAAAATAAAAAAATCTAGCTTAAATATATCCTTTATATATCATTGAAATGAGGTCCAATACATTGGATCTGGTCTCTACTTTTTTCGTGACAGAGTTGAAAAATATTATGCCATAAAACTTTATGCGCTATTACAATATACATTTCAAAATTAAATAAATTACAAAGCAATGGAACATATTAACTCATAATTACATTACAATAATTGAGAATAGTAATTTTCAAATTTTACGAAATTATAAAATATTATAAGCAATGCCAAAAACTATTCATTCCAAATTTTCAGAACAAAAATTTCAGCATTAACTCATCGATCCTCCTTGTTTAACATATATAAAGCTAACAAAAATTACTGCATATTAACAACATCTCTCATACTCTTAATCACCCAAACTCATACAACTTATCCACTAAACAAAAAAGAAATTAAAAGAGATAATCTTAATCTGATGGAGATACTCGCGACGAGACGGCGGCGAACCGCGACGAGAAGGTGTAGTAGAAGTGTGTCGAATCGTCGTCGAGAGCGGTGCCAAAGCCGCTGCGGTCGAAATTGCGCGCATAGCTCAGAGGATCATATTGGCAGTGGAATGCACTACTCCTGGGCCTTGCAGGGGTCATGCAAAGCAACTTGCTTTGCTTCCTTAGTTTTCTGATGAGGCGTCCAAGGCCGCAGCTCGGACGCTGGTGATGGTGGCTGACAGTAGTGGCGATAGAGGCCACGGAGTTGACTCTATTGGTTGAGCGCGTGGTGGAGTTTTGTGCCATTTGGACACACACTCACTCTCTCTCTCTCTCTCTAGATTTTTGCCTTTTTGTTGTAGTGGGAGAAAGAGTGAGGAGCTATGATTTCTCAATGTAGCAAATAGAGAACACTATTGGTGATTTATAGTGGTGTCATGTGGCATGCCCTAGTTTAGGGAGATGGATCCGGGTTCGTGGAGATCCTATTTTGATCCACTCCGAATAGGACGATAAGTGAAAACCAAAAAATATAAAATAAACCTTCCCGATCAGCTAAGAAATGGAGAAATTTTTTTTTTTTTTTTTTTTTTGATCTGTTTCGATTTGCTAAAAATTCGTCAAAAACTTACTCCTGTCCCGACATATCCCGAGTATAATGATTAGTCAGGTTATGAAATAGAATAAAATTCAATCTGTTCCAAATTCCAGCGGACTTACCAAAAATAGGGACACCCCCACCTTTCCCTTATCCAGATCCGCCCTTTCTGTATCTCTAGCCCTTGCGAGCTTTTGCAAACACATAGATTTCTCAAACTTTTAACCAAATTTTAACCAATGACGAAATTTGTAATATTTGCAATTATAGATGATCAAACATGGTATACCACAGGGAGATATTTGTAATATTTTCTAAAATAAAAAATACCTGTATATTCTAAAAGGGAGATATAAACTTATGTGTCACAAAATTTTAAAATAAACTATAGTAAACATAAAAATTAATGTGATGAATAAAAATATAATGACCCTCATACAAAAAGCATGTAGCAGAACACAATAAAAAAATATGGAAAGAGTGATAGGAGGCTTTTACACTTGCATTCATTGTGGGGAGTGAAATAATAATAATAATAATAATAATAATAATAATAATAATAATGTTGGGAATCGAAAACAAGGAGCCGATTTTTGCGGGGACTTGTCTGAAAAGTCTCATAAAAAAGAGTGCATTTCAAAACATATTTAAATTTAAATATGCCTAAAAAATTATACTATTATTAACTCATCGTATTTAGCAGATTTGTTCAAGAACTTGATAGTTGATATATATTCGAAATCTCAAGATCGAAATTCACTTATTTCATATATTTTGCTGAATTTATTTCGTCTGTTCGAAAGTCGGAGTACTGCGATTGGAATATATATGAGATGAAATGAATAGCTGATGGAGGACGAGCATTATAAGTAATAGTTTTTCTATAATAATAAGAGGTAAATTTGGCTAGTAGTAGAGCTATTTAAAATACGAACAACATTATGGTATTTTTACTCCTTTCGAAGGGGGGCAGACTTATTCTGGGTAATGTTGTACTTGCCAGCGTACCCCTATATTTTTTATCTGTTTTCAAGGTCCCAGGATGGGCAATTAAGCATATCGAAACCCTTTGAAGAGATTTTTTCTGGAGCGGTTCTCGTAACCGACCTGGCAAGGATTGTCTGGTGGCTTAGAAAAATGTTTGCAAGTCCAAGAAAGAGGGTGGCCTTGGAATTTTGGACGTTGCAATCATGAATCAAGTTCTCCTGACTAAATGGTGGTGGAAATTCCACACAGCACCCGAACTCCAGTGGAACAGGCTTATTCGGGAGGTTTACTACCGGCGACGAATACCTATGTGGGAAGGTAGGTCTTTTCGGCCCTCTTCTAGCTAGTGGAAGGGCATTCTTACCGTCACCACCATTTTTAAATGGAGAGTGGCATTCACACTTGGAAACGGGAGTGGGAACTTCTTCTCGAACCCCTAAGCGGCACGTAACGTATTTCCTTATCGCGACCTTTTTTTTTTTTTTTTTTTTTCACATGTCTCACATCTGTAGCCTTAATTCATCGAATCAATGAATGAAACGGATAGCTAGCTACCCTTCTCTCAAAAAACATTATGGTATTTTTCTATTTGAAAGATACAGGTAAATGCCTCAATCAATGCATGCACATATGTTAGGTTTCTGAATAACAAATTACAGGTGAAGGTCCAAATCTTTGTGTTAGGTTTTTTCACCTTTTCGATGTTATGGGCCTCTTTTATATATATATTTTCGACCTAACTTTATGATTTTACTTATTTTAATTGCCCCAAAATGAATAGAAAAAATGCAAACCTACAAAATTCTGAAAAGCACTAAGCCAAAAGGCATAAGAAAATAAAAGGAAAAAAACATAAATCTCCTAAGAGATTACAAATTAAGAATGTACTAAAGTTCAATATATTGGCCATTAATTAGGCAGCGTTTGGTTAGGGGATAGGAATAGGAATAGACTCTTATCCCCTCCTTTATATCCAAACGTTAATTTTTTATCCGAGAATAGTAGTTGTCGGTTATCCCCACCAACCCCTCTATTTTCTATATAAAATTATTTAATATTTTTTTATCTCCGGAAACAATCCAATTTTCATCTAAACGTTATTTTTCTTATCCCCATACTTGTACCTATTCCTGTAATAGCTAGTTATTGCTTATACCCGAACCAAACGGTACCTTAAAAGTATAAAATCGCATTAAGTACCCCTTAATTATAGGCTATTTTGAAATCGGTCCTTAAATTTTATTTTTCTTAGTTAAAATACTCGCAATCTCCTCTAATTTTACGACTTAAGCTACATTTCGTCGTAATTAAGACAAAATTCTAATCTTAACAAAAAGTCTCATTTTATTACTTGTATGAAACAAACCCAAAATCAAGTTGAATAAATTAAGATAATTAAAAATATGTCAAAAAAAAACCAAGGGGTCTCCATATATATATATATATATATATATATATTTACAATTAATGGATCGATAGAGACTCGATTCATGATAGTGTTGACTAGGGTCATGGCGCATGCATGTGATAGTGTTGTGTTCTTCAAGGCCATGTGCAAATCCACATGGGTGTGGCCTTAAACACACACTACACCATCATTGAATCTTTTGCTACATCAACTACTTTTGCATTGTAAACTACATGTTTTCATTTATTACATAGAGAATTACGTACTTTGTTATGCTCAAATTGAAGTGCTCTAATTAAGTTATTAATTACCAGCAAATTAAGCTTATTTTAACCATTCATGTACACCATGAAGAGTAACCAAATTACATAGTGTTTCGTTGATCATAAGATTATTATACTAATTAATCTGATCCTTCTTTATTGATTGAACGTAATCAAATTCAATAAATATACAGCCATGCACCTTCAAATACATTATTTAAGAGTATAAATTTGGCATTTAAGTTCTAGCTAGTTCATAAATAATTTAATGCTTATTGATACATGTTTAATTATGTGCATAAAACAATATTATGCATCTTAATTTAAGAACACAAGATATATAACATGGCCATATATGTACATGATCATCAAAGGGCTTATATATATATATATCATGTGCTTGTTAATATTAACTAAGTTGCATGGTGTACTAGCATCTAGCTTTGTTTAGAGTGTGCTTGACTTAATTAACAAATATTCCATTAGCACACAATCCTATAATTCATTAATTGGACTAGTCAAATGCATACTTATTTTTCTTCTTCTTTTTCTTTTTTTTTTCTTAACAAGGTTGACTAGTCAAAGATTGGTTTAGTTCATGAGTATAATGGGAGTCGCGCGCGTAGCTGTTGAATACAAAATATAAAAATAATATTAATTTTTAACTAATTCTGATTTTAGAGGCACATAATTAATATTTGTATGATATCACATCACAAGACACATAGGGCGTGTTTGGTTGCTTATTTTTCATCGGGAATGGGAATGGGAATGGGAAATTTGTCAGTTTGTCGGTGTTTGATGCAGAATCTTCCGATTCCGATTAAGTGGAATGGGAATCCCTCAATCGCCTCTTTTTTCAATCCTAGGAGGCTTGAAAGTTGAATCCGTGGGAATAGATATTCTTTAACTTTTTTAATTAAAATATAAATTTAAACTTAAAAATTAAATATATAATTTTAAATTTTAATTTGAACTTGAATTAAAAATTAAAATTTAATCAAGTATTTTCAATCTAACTTATAAATTTGAATTTAATTTAAACTTTAATTTAAATAAAATTTTATTCACATTTTATTTAAAATTTAAATTAAATTTAGGGATTCAAATTAAAATTTAAATTGTAAATTTGAATTTGAATAAATCAAATTTACATTTTGAATTATACACTCAACTTCAAAATTTATTTTTTATTTAAAAAATAGATTGAAAATTTTAAGATTATTTCATAATTTTGATGTAAATTTTTAATATTTAATTTTCAATTTGCATTTAAATTAATATATTAATTATAAAGATAAAATTAATATATTAATTTGATTATTTTTTTATATCTAATTTGAACCAAACACCGATTGGAATAATTTATTAGATTCGATTCGAGTGATGAACCAAAAGAATTAGGTAATGAGTCATTCGATTCCGATTCCAACTTATTTCGATTCGATTAGATTAAATTCGACTTTGAACCAAACACGCCCATAAGTTCATGGCCAATTCTCTTTCTTAACTCCTTTATATTATCTACATTATTAATTTATTATTCCCTGAATATATAGATCTCTGAGTCAGTGTCACCGACACCAAAGCAAATTCATTTATCACGGCCTCGTGAATGTCCTCGATCATATATATGACTAATATTATTGTGAGTGTATTTTTTTTTTTAAATTTTATTACATTCTAGTGCGTAAATTTTTTTATAAAATAATTAAATAATTTTATAATTTACAAACTAGATTCATCTCTACCGTTGATTTTTTGTACTCTTCCTTTGTTGTCAAAACCTTTTATTGGTGGAGGTATTTTTAAAAATCTACATTTTTTCTACTTCGATTTTTTTTTTTTTTTTTTAGAGATATTGGAAATGTAAATGTTAGAATTGACTTGGAATCTAACCACCGAGCATTTTGCCACTTGTGATAGGGACGTTAATAAAATTTTAAAAATATTTTTTTGAAGGATACGACGTTAACAGAGAGGGCAAAATAACAAAATTATTCTTATTTTTTTTATAAATTTTTTAAAATATATTTACGTCATTTTGAAAGTTATTTTTAATAGAAATTAAAAGAAATAGACGGAATAGTGATAGAACACTGACGAAGAAATGTTAAATATAAATTCTTGAAATGTTGAGATCTAGAAAATAAAATGTAGATTTTTAAAAATTAAAAAGCAAAAGTAAAAATAAATAAATAAATATTTATAAGAGAATTTTTTATAATTTAGTCAACATTTTCGGCTCACCGAGTTTTGTCGTGTACATTACGACCCCAACTGACAAGTAACTTTGAAATGAAACCTTACATCAGTAGTACCTCTTCCCCTCCATAATAGAACATGGAGTGTTCCTTTTTAGGGCAACATAAGTAATCATTATGTACGCCCAGTGCATCTGTACAATTGCGCATCATATTTGTTGATTTGACCTTCATTCCATCATATAATTCAATCTCGACCATTCGTCATTAAAATTGATATAGACATTCCAATGGAGGACAAATTAATGAAAAGTAGTGCACAAAATGTATAAATGTATCTGGTGTAAGCCGTTACCCACAAAAGAATCGAGCTATAGTAGAAAAACAGTTTAGAATTAGTTCTGATACTTTCGTTCACATGCCTAATTTGAATAAAAGCACTTCAGAAAATTAAAATCTATCATTTTTAAATAATCCTTTGAATATATATCTCCCTATCTAAACTACAAACCAGAGATTAAACTTTAAATTTGATAAAACTTATATACAGTTGATAAATTGACATTTCCAGTAGAAAAAGATCGAGGAGTAAAAAAAAAAAAAAAAAGGTTCCGACAACAATGCAGCATGGGCACAAATATCATTAATATTTAGATGGGTCAACATGATCACGTCTTTAATTAAGGAAATGTTATTACCCATAAACGAAAATAACTAATTAGATTAATGTATTGATTAATTCGAATAAATAATTAATATATGTTTGTTGCTTTGGGTGCTAGAGTAATTACTGCTTTGTCACATGCGTGTCATGTGCCAAATAATATTAAGAGGTTATCGCTAATCAAATGACACTACGTCACATATATACTTTTATTTATTTATTTATTATTATACTATTAATTATAATAATAATAATAATAATAATAATATCGATCTAAGCATTTATATATCGACCGTGCGTTAAATATAGATTATTACAATGCAATTCGAGGCAAGTGGAGTTAATTAATTAAGGGTTAGTAATTTTAATTTTTGACATCATCATCACCATCATCATCATCATCATCATCATCATCATCATGGCACCAATCTAAAAGTCCACGTGGCATCCTCATATGTTATGCAGTTGCATACTCCCCGCTCTGTACACGTGCGACGCATCACCCTCTCCTCCGCGACACCTCGCACGCGATGTTTAATGCATATACATATATGGATACATATATTTACCCTTATATGGGTTATATAGGTTATATATATATATATATATATATATACTCACACATTCTCTTTGGTTCCTATATATATATATGTATGCGAGTAGTTTTGTATACATATAAATCACGAGTCATTTTGGGTACCTTAAGTCTCTTTTTTAAGCAATTAATTTGTACCAATAATGGAGAACAAGAAGGGAATTACGTACGCAATTTTCATGGTGCTTCTCCTCTTGGCCTCTCGTAAGTGATCGATCACCATGCATATATATATATATAATCCCAAGTTCTTTTTTTTTTTTTGCAATTTATTTACAATATTTATACAGCGGTGGCGGTGCCGGGGGCGGAGGCGAGGATTTGCCGGATAAAGAGCGCGCGGTTCTGGGGCCCGTGCATCTCCGACCGCCACTGCGCGGAGACGTGCATGAAGGAGGGGTTCGGTGCCGGCGACTGCGAGGGGTTGCGACGCCGATGCATGTGCCAGAAGCCATGTTGATGCACCAACCTATATATGTTCAAGGTTCACTGCAGTACACTTAAATTTGGAGTCTCTCTTACATTACGTATAATAAGAATGGTACGTACGTACGTAGCTAGGTACGTACGTGCTGTAGTAGTTGTTGCTTCATGCAAAGAGTGAATGCATGCATGTATGATGTGGCTAAATACGTGTACGTACGTACGTACTCGGTAGGTTTTAAGAAAACAAATAAACGAGAGATGCTGTTTTATATATGTGTGTGTAAAGGTCCTTTGTGTTGTGCCCGGCCATAAATAAATAAATAAATAAAAGTGAGATATAATTAATTACTGTTTAATTTCATGCAAACCTTGCACGTAATTAAGATTTTGATTTAAAAGTGTTTTTTTTTTTTTTTTTTTTTGTAACTCAAATTCGCTGTATATATATAGTTGATACATTTATATATCGACAACAAATTATTTGTATTAAAAAGTATAAAATAATTATTGTTTTTTTAAAGTTTAAGTTATCAAATAATGGTGATTAATTCCATGTACTCTTGTTTTTCAAAATTTTAAACTATATATATATTATGGATGTTTTTAATATTTATTTTGGATTAATTTCAATATCAGTAACCCTTATTAGCACTGACCCGGCCCAACCGTGCCCGGCCGACCCGGTCCAATGAGGTTTGTTGGGCCGGGTTGGGTTTTCGCGTTGTAAAGGGCCAAATCCTTCTAAACGGATCGGACTTGGGCCGAGAAAATATATGCAATGCTGTAACCATACCGGGTTGGGAATATTGGTTTGTACCGAAACCGTTTCGACCGGATTTGGGTCCGAAAATTTATTTCTTACATATTTTAAGCCCGAATAAATTCAAATTAATAATAAAACCTCAGCTCAGAATTGGTTAAAGTATATAAAAAAAAAATTGCTATTTTTGTCATTGCAAAACATGAATAAAATTAAAAGGAAACGAATTTAGATCAGTTGAACAGTGCCTATATATATATATATAAATATATATGTGTGAGGCTACTATGCTATCAAGCACGGATTCGGTCGTTTCGATGTTGCGACTTTCGAATCGTCGATCGGTTCCGTTAAACTTGATCTAGAGTATTTGAAGTATCTAGAAAATAAATTTTATAATTTTTCGATATCATTTGCCTAGTGATCGAAGGAGCACAAAATCAAATAATTTTAATGGCCATAGTGAGCCGTTTGAAAGTTTAACGGTGTAGAAATATCCAAATTACGTGAAATTTTGATAGAAAATTCTTTATACTATATAAAACAAGATCAATATCTTTGATCTAAATTTTTAATGCCATATTATCGCGTTTTGTAAGATTTTTATTTTCAGCCGTTGATTTTTAGCCCCTTCGTTCACTAGGCAAATAATATCGAAAAATCGCAAAATTTGTTTTCTAGGTACTTCAAATACTCTAGATCAAGTTTAACGGAGCCGATCGACGATTCGAAAGCCACAACATCGAAAACAACGTGGAAGCACGGAGCCCTCCGTGCTTCCAGAAGCATAGTAGCCTTACTCAATATATATTGAGCTCCTATACTTTTAAAAGTATAATTTAACGATTAAAAATGATCAATTAAAGGCTTAGAGATCTAACGGTAAAAAATTAACGAGTACCAAATGCTTGGTGCTTTTACAAGCACCATAGCCGAAATCTCTCTCTCTCTCTCTCTCTCTCTCTCTATATATATATATATATATATATATATATATATATATATATATATATATATATATATATATATATATATATATATATATATATATATATATAGTCCCTACTAAGTTGAGATATTACATATCCTTCTCTGTAACATTAAAATTGTATATTTCTGCAAACTTTGGAGCCTTGCAAATAAATTACTAAACTAGTTGGAATATACTGTATTTTTTTTTTTTTTGAGAAATAAATAGCACGCTATCCGCTTCCTTTTTTTTATTTAGAAATAAACTTATCTAAAAAAGTGAATCAACTAGGTACTGTATATTACTTGAAGAAAAAAATGTTGTCCTTATTTGCTTCATCACTCCTATAAAATCAACAATATTTGATACTGTGATGATGTATAATAAAAATGTTTTTTAAGATAAAAGTATTATGTTAGCCACTCTTTTTTCTTTTCTTTTCTTTTCTTTTTTTTGAGAAATAGGTACGTAACAAATTAAACTACTTACTTCATTAAGCAAAATAAATTTAGTATACATAATGGAATCAGCCAATAATAAAAATCTTACAAAAAGTTATGATGTAGCATTAAATTTTTTATCAGAGATATTATTTTTGATATAGATATAAATAAATTTTTATTAAAATTTCATCTAATTTAAATACTTCTACACCGTCAAATATGTAAATAGCACACCTCAATCATTAAAAATTATTGATTTTAAAACATTTCGATTAATAGACAGATTATATAAAGAAAATTATAAAATTTCTTTTCTAGACACTTCGAATATATATATTAGATTAAAGGGATAATTGACTCATGCGTCTGAAAATATCCGATCTACCCCTACTTTTTTTTTCTTTCTAAAATGCCCCTCATACGTTCCACCGTTATTGCAAAATACCCCCGCAGTTATCTCCTGTTAAGTTAATCTGGGTTAAACGTGAGTTAAATATCTACCAGTTAAAAAAATTAAAATACCAATTTTACCCTTAACTTAAGGGCAAATAAGAAAGGTTGGTGACGGTAGAGGGGTATATTGAAAAAAACTAAAAGTCGAAATACTTTTGTGTCCTTAACTTTAAGGGCAAATAAGAAAAACAGTGATGGTAGAAGGGTATATTTGAAAAGGGCAAAATAGTAATTTTACAGAGATAACAGAGTTACTTAACAGATTTTAACTCTAAGGGTGGTATATTAGAAATAGGTTGGAACGTAGGAGGGTATTTTCAATATTAGCCTTCTAAGAGAGGTAAATCGAAAAATCGCGAACTTTTCAGGGATATATAAGCAATTGCCCCTAGATTAAATGTAACGAAGCCGCGCGACTCTCGAACTCTTAAGCTTCATTATCAAAAATAACTTAGAAGCATGAAGGCTTTGATGCTCCTAACAGCACATTAGTCCTGCTCCATGAATTAATTCATGTTGTGTTGCCAAGTGCAAGTTAAGGCCAATTCTCAGCCTCCACGTGATGATGCATGCATGAAGGCATCTACCGCATGCATCTTACGTGCATGTTACGACATACTCCTTTTCCCTTCCAAAACTTGCTATAAATACATAGTTAGTTATATAGTTTATTTACATATATATATATATATATATATATATATATATATATATATATATATATATATATATATATATATATATATATATATATATATATATATATATATATATATATATATATATATATATATATATATATATATATATATATATATATATTATGAGTATAGAGCCCTTACTACTCATAAGTTGTTTTCAATGTTGGGGTTTTCGAATCGCGATCCACACCGTTAAACATGATCTAGAGTATTTGAAACTTCTAGAAAATAAATTTCGTAATTTTTTGAAATTATTATAAAGTCCATCAAACGGGCATAAAATGAACGGTCAAAATCGAACGACGTCCTAAAAAAGGATGATCGGATCCTTCAATTCAAGATCGGAGTTATTGATCTTTATCTATGTAGTGAATAGAAGTTTCTATCAAAAATTCAACAAATTCCGATTCTTTTACACCGTTAAACTAGCAAGTATCCCATACCGCCGTTAAAAATTGTCAAATTTGTGACCTCTTGATCGTAAGGTAAATGATATCGAAAAATTATAAAATTTTATTTCTAGAAGTTTTAAATGCTCTAGATAATGTTTAACGGTGTGGATCATCGATTCGAAGCTCTATCATCGAAAACAACTTATGAGTACGAGGTGATCGTACTCATAATAGTATAGTAGGACTCTATATACATATATATATATATATATATAGTAATCGACGTCCTAAAAGATCAAGTAGAGAACACCCTGAGAGGATATGGAGATCTAGATCGAGTAAGGATGTGAAAATTGGATTAGTGTTGCTTTTGTAATTGGTCGTGTTTGAACTTTGAATCAGGTAAGTAATTAATTAATTAACTTTTTTTTTTTGACTTAATTATGTCAACACTATTCTAACAATAATCGTCTAAGGTAACATATATATGCATTTTTCATACTTAATTTAGCATAGTTCATACAATAACTTAATTGGTTAATTCGATTTAGTTTTAAAATCTCTAATCGAAAAATTAGGTTTGATCATTTAGGTAATTTTCTAGCTAGCTACTTTGTTATGGATATTAATTAATTGGTGACATCAATTACTTTTGACACGCACTACAATAGAATTAGGTTATAAGAACACATATTAGGGACGCTTTTGTGTAAGTGTCCCATTTATGTTAAAATTTAAAAACGCATCTACTGGTGTCTAAATATAAAGCCCAATCAAACTAAAAATAAAAGCTCAAACGTTCATCCACATTTTGCATCCCCGCAAAAAAAAAAAACAAAAAAAAAAAAAAAAAAAAAAAAACGAATAATTGATTACCATCTCCCCTTCCCCCCCCCCACCTCTCAATCCACTGAAATTCTAGATAAAAACCCTTCCATGTCGTCCTTCTCCGCCACCGCAGCCAACGAGATAGAGTTTCGATATTTGCTAAATACTTAGATAAGTGTTGGTAAATTAGCAGCACTCTTTTAAATTATAATGACACTTTTTAACTGTCACTATATACCTAGCGATCCTACATATAGCAACACTTTTTAAAAGTGTCGGTAATTTAGCTAGCAGTACATTTTTTGACTTATAGTTATATTTAAAAATGTCGTTATAAGCCGTTTTTGTTATAGTGAGTTGCCATATTAGTGTTGTTAAATAAACAAATGTAACTTATCAAACAAGGCCCTTAACATACGTGCAATAACGAATAGTGATAGTTAACTGTCACTATAATTTTTTAAAATTTGGTATTTAAAAAATTATAAGTTTTAATTTTAAAATTAATATTATAAATTTTGTAATAAATTTAAATTTTAAAATTTAAATATCTCTCCAAGCTTGTTCCTCGCTCCAAGCTTGTTCCTCTAGCTAACGTTTCCAGGAACAAGCTTACTCCACTCAGGGGTGGGAACACTACAACAAAATATGTTTTAGGCAATGACTTTTTAAACGACTTTCTTACGCGTCTTTAATATTTAACATTTACACTTTGATTAGGCGTCGCCAATAAACATATTTTTATCAAATATTTATATAAATTTTTCGACGCTATATTAAAACGTCGGTATATTTATCCCGACATGTTTATTTAACGACTCTTTACACGACGCTTTTACAAGCGTCGGAATTATTTTTACCGACGCTTTAAAGCGTCGCTAAATATCATTTAAAGTGTTCTTAAATACAAGATTTTTTGTAGTGGAACAATAGTTTCCACCAAACAATTTTTTTTGTTTCGGGATAAGAAGGGAAATAAAAACTTATTCCGCAATTCTTATATCCCAACAAAACACTATCTTATAGTTTAAGCCCCCGTTTGGTTGGGGGTTAATCCCTATTTTATTCCAAAACACCACCAAAAAAAGATAGGGTTAGCAAATCCCACCTCAAAAAGTTATCCCAGCTTAGCTAACCCCACCTAATCCCACCAAACTCCAACCAAATACTATTTTTCTATTCATAATAATTCATTATCCTTCTTATCCCACCTATTTTAACCAAACATTATTTTTCACTATCCTCGACTAATTCCAACTTCCAACCAAACACAAAAATACTTTAATCCTATCTTAACCCCAAACTTAACACTATTTCTGGAATAACTAATTTTTTCTTAACCCCGAACCAAACGGGCATAATAGTTTGTTAATGTGCCGTTTACTCAGGAATAGGAGTCATTTGAGCATTAATTATATAAGAGAGAGAGAGAGAGAGAGAGAGGGAGAGAGAGAGACCATTGGTCAAAGCAAGGTGCAGTGGAATAGAGATGTGAACAGCTGCAGCTGCCTCTCTTTACCCTGCAAAAAAAAAAAAAAAAGAAGAGGCCTGGCCAGCAGTAACAAGCAGGGGGCCCCTGTCTTGTTGCTTTCATGACTTTCTTTGCATGCATTGTTCTCCTCCTTCTTCTCCTTCTTCTTAAATTTTGCTGACAGGTCTCGCCGTCCCTAGCGCAAGTGTCAAAGAACTTTATGATTGTTGACCGACCGACCAATCGATGTTTCACTTTCTAATTTTAATTGTTTTATATTATCAGCAAAATTTATTTTTTACAAAAACAAAATAAACGGAGCGGACAGCATTTGAATTTTTTATATTATGTAAAATAATTGATTGTCAACTATTAGAAAAATTAACAGCTAGTACTAATAGGTACCGTTTGGTTCGGATATAAGCAAGAACTAGCTATTACAGGAATAGGTACAAATATGAGGATAAGAAAAATAGCGTCTGGATGAAAATTGGGTTGTTCCCGAGGATAAGAAAAATATTAGATAGTTTTATATAAAAAAATAAAGGTATTGGTGGGAATAACATAAAAAATTAGTGTTTGGGTATAAAGGGGGGATAATGGCCTATTCCTATTCCTATCCCCTAACCAAACGGTGCCATATATAGAGTTTTTAAATTTTTTTTGTTTTTTAAAATTGAACTTAACTAGCAAATTGAATACCCCAAAATTAGGGGCTAATTCCAAAATGTCCTCTAGTTGAGGTGTATATCCCCATACATTTCTACTATTGTTAATTAGTCCTTGTACCTCTCCCCTAAAAATTTTCCTTTTGTGCATGCATGTCCAATCCTTAATTATCTCCACACACTCATGGCTCCATGGGGATCGATGCACCTTAAACATGACTTGTGTTTATTCATATGTGGAGGGTGTGAATAATTGATCACTATGTATGTGATGATATGCTTTGAATACAACCATGGATGGCTCATAATTGGCCTTACCATATAGTAGTACTCCTCATTGGTGACCATTAATCAAGGGAAAAAGTGAAGTGTGGGACATGCATATTGTACAAGTTGCCTATTCTTAGAGTATCTTTTACTATATCGATTCAGTGTGTGTGATATGATATCAGAGACAGTCCTATTTAGTCCAGCTCATGTTAAGAGATGCTAGATTAATCAATTTATACGCCTGTGCGTTGTTGAATAATATAAATTATGTTTGTTCCATCTTCATTATAAATCATATTATGACATGTCAGTTGATAACTTACATATAGTTCCACATGTAAAAAAGAAGTGTTCCAAAAAGAAATGTGACATATGGAAAGAGAGAGAGAGATGGAAATAGATGGAAATAGGATGTGATGGGATGTGATATGGCTGCATATATATATATATATATGCATGTGTAAGGCTGACATGCATGGTGGGTAGAGAGGAGGGAAGGGGAAGGGATGGATGAGGCCATCCAGTCAGCTGCAGAAAAGAAAAGACAGATGGCAGTCTAGATTCTGCAGGTTCACTTGGGATCTGAGAAATGCATACATTGCATGCACACCACCACAACTTGGCCATCACTATTGAGAGATCACTTGTGGGAACCCCACAACAAACTAATAATGTTATGACTAGAAGAAACCTTTGATACCCACAACCCCTGCAGTAATACATCAGAGATCTCAGTTTCTCATGAGCTTCAAAAGCACATAGTTCTAATTTAGTGCTTGTTTTAATTACTACCCCAATTTCCAATTGATTACGTAATCGTAATGTTAAAGATTTGAACATTCAAATCTTTAAAGTTGGAGTTTTGATTTATGCAGGAGATAAGTGAAAACAAATCAAATTGCTCGACATCTCGTCTTGTTTGGGTCGGGTCTCGATTTTTCATCAAACTCGAAACTCGATCCACGAAAGTACTTTCTTCTCATAAACGCTCAAGCCCATGCCGATCGACGGTACATACAGCGCCAATTACTAGATTGGGCCAGGCCGAGTCTGGTCGTTCGGGTTCGGGATAACAAGGTCCACTTTAATTTGACCCGACCCATTAATTTGCTGAAGTGCATGCCCATGGCATTATAGTTTTAATTACACTCTAAGCTACTTAACAATACAGATAAGCAATTACGATCACTTGAGCAGACGTCTGATTACATAATTTGATATAAGCACAGTTCGCACGACGGCATTCAAAAACATTTCAACATAGCGTTCCCGCCCTTTATTGTTTTTGTAGTTCCTAGTACACCCACGGGAGTTTGTTAGATATGCCACTCCTGAAGTGGCAATTACTTTGTGTCCTTCCTTGTCACCGCTCTTGATCGGGAACATTTTGTTGTTATTACATGATTGCGATAGCGCAGCAGTTTAGATGCACTCTCGAATGTTGCTGATGTATCAGTAATTTTTATACAATAATATTAAAAAGATAAAGAAATCAAAGGAGAAAGAAAATAGATTATCAAAATCAAACTCACAAAACTCTAGTAATAATAAAAATAAATGATTGGGAGATCATATAGATGCATGAGTTAACATATATATATATATAGTAGTATATGGCAACGACTTGTGAATGATAAGACTAACAGATTTTAATTATTTATTCTTTAATAAGCTGTTCATTGGATGCACCTTCAATCCCCATCTCCTTTGAAGTGACACATCAAAACCCTAATAACAACTTTCCCTGTCAGTGAACTTAGATTGCTCCAACTGTCCCTGTCCACTTATTTGTGTTGGCAATAATAATAAAGTTATATAAATAATAAACTTATTATTTTTTAATAAAGAACACTAATAATTGGACTCCATAAAGCCATGATTTGATATATATAATAAAAAAAAAAGAAACAAAAAAACTTGTTAAGAAAACACCATTGTTGCATGTCTCAAAATATGCCAATAAAATATTAGCTTGATATATATTGACATGATGGTATAAAGATATTTAATTAGCATATGTATGTATAGTCCAAAGCACGTGGATCTTTCCCCCAATATTTTCGAATCTTGTCAATTGTTCTCAGAGTAGGTCAAAAAAAAAAAATTGTTTGAAATTTTAAATTTAAATTTTAAAAAATAAAAGAAGTGATAACATTATCATTGTCTCTCTCTCATATAAAAAAAAAAAAAATAGGATCACTAAAATGCTTCTCTTATATGGAGTTTAGCTGCAATACTCTTAATAGTATTTAAATTTTTTTTACCATCGATTTTTTAGCCGTTAGATCTGCACTATAATTAATTTTATCTTTTAAATAATACTATTCAACCAGCCGCCCACTCAGCCCTAAAAGACTCACTAATAAATCTTATGGGACTACTATCATTTTAACCCTATAATTTTGCATCCGAGAGTTAAGAACTCCATAGCAAAATAATCCAAATACTTTTTTGAGAAATAGGTAGCTAGCACGCTACCCGCTTCGTTTATTTCATTTAGAAATAAATTTAGCTAGAAATGTGAATCAGCGAGGATTTGAACTTAAGTCTCAGGTACCAACCACTAAGTCTTTTGTCACTTGCTCTAAGAACGGTCAGTAAAATTGTCCAAATACTATTAATAGTATTGCAGCCCAACTCCTCTTATATGTATTCGTATTTGGCTTTTTGAAGTTGCTCAACTCAACTAACCCAGTCTGGAAGCCCCTGTTTGGGGATAAATAGGGGGTTAAGGGGTTATTCCATCCTTTAACCCCCAACCAAACAAGGGCTAAAAGTTTTTCTTAAAACCTATACAATATATAATATTTGACAAGTTTCTCTAAGAACCTATTCAATATATAATACAAAGTTTGAATTCGAACCGAAGTTCGAATTCCCAATTTAGTAGAGAGCATTCCAACTATATATGGCACTCAATCAATCAAAAGTTTTTACATTATTTAAGATAAACTATACTTTTGGTCCTCAAACAATGAGCCGCGTGATACGGTTATCCTCAAACTTTAATTTTGTGCAATTTTTTATTCAATTTTTTTAAAAAATAGTTCCAATCAAGCTTACAAGTCAATTTAAATGGCTAAATATTGACAAATTAAATAGAATTGATGCGAAAGTATTATAATTGATAATGCGATAATAATTTATGAAATGATATCACTTTGATATCAACAATTTATCATTATTTAACCAACTGAATTAGATTGCGGAGCTTAATTTACAATAATTCATAAAGCTTGAGTTAAAAAATAATATATATATATATATATATATATATATATATATATATATATATATATATATATATATATATATATATATATATATATATATATATAGAGTAGAATCTTTGTCTATTAATAGCACGACTGTTTCTCTAAGTTTTTAACCATTCATCAATTTTGATGGGTGGTTAAGATGAGAGAGAGAAGAGAAATTGGTGAGATATTAAAAAAGATGAGAAATTGAGAACCTTAATTTCTCACCAATTTTTCTTCTCTCTCATCTTAACCTCCCATCAAAATTGATGAATGATTAAAAACTTAGGAACTGCTAATTATGACTAACCCTGATATATATATATATATATATATATATATATATATATATATATATATATATATATATATAGTAGAGCTAGAATACTTTTAGAAGCACCAACTCATTAGTGCTTTTGAGCTAGAACGCTATCAATAGCAAAAATCCTCCGTTGCCACCAATTTGTTTTCGATGATGGAGCCTCCAAATCGACGATCGGTATTGTTGAAAATAATTTACACCACTTGAAGTATCTAGAAATCAAATTTCATGCTTTTTCGATATTGTTATCTTGTCCATCAAAATGGCGTAAAAATGAATGGCTAAAAATGAATATCCTCTAAAAATTGATGATAGGAATTTTATAATCAAGATCGAGAGTATATATAGATCTTGTTCTAAATAGTTTAAAAAATTTTCTATTCAAAATTCAATTGATTTGGATAGTTTTACACCGTTAAATGAGAAAACGTCTCATATCTACAATTAAAATTATAAATTTTGAAACCTTTTAATCATTAGGCTAATGATGTCGAAAATATTTAAAATTTGGTTTCTAAATACTTTAAATGATATAAATCATGTCCAACGATGCCGATCGCCGATTTGGAGGCTCTATCATAGAAAATAAATGAACGGCAATTTAACCCGTTTGTTATCGTTAGCATTCTAGCTTAACACACACACACACACTCTCTCTATATATATATTTATATGGTGCTTGTAAAAGCACCAAGTCCTTGGTGCTTGTGATTTTTTTACCATTAAATCTACATTTCGATCATTTTCACTCGTTAGATTATACTATTCAACCAACCACTCACTTAACCCAAGGGGGCCCACATCATCCCAACCGCACATCTATTAATTCAATGGCTAAAAACTTACAAGCATCAATGACTTGATACTTTTAAAAGCATAAAAGCTCAATTATATATATATATATATATATATATATATATATATATATATATATATATATATATATATATATATATATATATATATATATATATATATATATATATATATATATATATATATATATAACTAGACTACTATGCTATTAATAGCACCAAGTCATTGGTGCTACCAAGTTTTTAGCCGTTGGATTGAGAGATGTGCAGTTAGGATGATGTGGGCCTCCTAGGATTAAGTGAGTGGTTGGTTGAATAGTATGATATAGGGTGAAAATCATCAAAGGGATGGATCTAACGGCGGAAAACTTGATAGCACCGAGTGCTTCGTGCTATTGATAGCATAGCGGCCGGACTACGGCTACTATACTATTATGAGTATTGGAGCCATCGTACTCATAAATTTTTGGCCGATGAGATGAAAAAATGAGAGGCTAGGATGAGAGTGATTACGGTTAGATTGATAGTGGGCCCCCTAGGGTTGAGTAGGTGGTTGGTTGAATAGTATAATCTAACGGATAAAAATAATTAAATGGTGGATCGAATAAAAATTATGAGTACAAGAGCTCTATACTCATAAAAATATAGTAATGGGACTATATATATATATATATATATATATATATATTTACCAGTAGTCATCATTGTGGACTGTGGCATAAAATTAAAATGGATCCCACCAATAGGGAGGGTAAAATGGTGACCCATGATGGGATGGACCCCATCCCCCCATGGGGTCATGACAAGACATGACATCCTTAACAGTCCAAAATGGAGGCAAGGGGGTTTAATCCCTGCCACAGCCCACCTCCTCCCACTGTACACCTATACACCTATCCACCTATACACCTATACATCTACACCCACCCCCCCATGACATTACAACACATGCCCACATTATATATATATTTATATATTTATATATAACACACACACACACACACACATGACACATATACCATTATTAATTAATTGGACCCTTTTTGGTGTGACAACAAGCCCTCTATACATGATACCTAGATCAGAAGCTAGTGCATGATTTCATTCCTTCTCATTTGTAACTTATTATTGAAAGGGATTATTAATTCCTCAATAAGTAGTTTGAGCCCAGCATGCCCATGTTCTTTAATTTGTTTCTGTACTCAATTAATGTTTGATTCATGATTAATTGCACAACAACAGTTTAATTAGTACCTTATGTATTGATGAATTACGTAAATAACACTCATAATAATAATAATACTCTCAATATTCGTAACAATTTTTCTTTTCGCCGCAAGTAACTAGATCTAATTACTGGCCCAAATCTACTCTTCACATGCACTTCATTTTTTTTTCCTTCTTTTTTGGCCCCCACACAGGGTACCGGTACCTGCACGAAGCTAATTGGTTTCGCCGAATAGTAACACTTTAACGTGCGCAGAGGTGACAAAATCTGATCCGACTTAAAGGCCTATCGCGAAGGATTGCTTCAAATTCTGACCTAATCCGAACTGTGTTTGACTCAGAAGAGTCAATAATGCGAACGCTAAATCGATTTGATAATCTTAAGTAATTACTTTAATCTGAGAACCTGAATAACCTGACATATGAACAACTGTAAAGCAACCGAAAAATCGACCAACTGACAACTAACGCGACTGAAACCAAAAGCCCGAACTGATTGGAGACACGAAATGATCCGCATTTCGCACCAAACCCCGCTCCGACCGCGACCGCTGTTGCAGGGCCCGGGGGACCCTCTCTCTGGTCCTGCATAATTTCCCCCGAGCCCATACAAACCCCACCCATGCACACACCCAAATCAAGCTCATTAATTAAAACTTGATTCAGGTGTCAGTGGCCCAACCATAGCTATATACATCTCTCTCTCTCTCCCTCTCTCTCTCTCTCTCTCTCAAACATGGGTCCAATTTTGACCCTGGTCAAACCCACCTGGAGAATGTGGGGCCCAATGCAGTACCAGTAAACCCCCTCTCCACTAAACACACATCTGATCCCCCCAAGTTTCCTTTTACTGCACTGTGGAGGACCACCCACAGTATTGACATGTACCATGCATGATATTTTTCGTGGTGCAATTTGGGTCCACACACAGTAGTTGGATAATGTTGATCTTGGGTGGGGGGGCTGAGCTCAAATCTGGTGTTGGTTTGGTCAGTTTTTGAGCCCGGCCTTGATGTAATGATGTGGTCTTGTGGTGAAATTTGGCCACAAATGGTATTGACTAAAGGTTGAGATCTTTACTGCACGAAATGGTGGCATGTCTGCTAGCTGAATAGTAGAATGCACTTTCAGGCCATATTGCACTGCCGGTCCCCGAACTTCCAGTCGCGCTTAGTTTCGGTCCTCGATTTCGATCTTCGAGTCCTCAATGCAACTATTATTTCCTAAAAGTTTAAACTGAGAGACATTCTGATAGACCCAATTAAGATGACATGAACTTGAATTAAACAAAATTAATCATGCTCTGATACTATATATATGTTTAAGAATACGAAAGAATCATTATTATTTTTCAAAATCTTAGGCTACCAAAGAACGGTATAATATTCAACACGATATATATCTTTTATATAAAGAAAAGAATTCCATACCGACCGTCCAAAGCAAAGGGCTTGGTGCATGGTTGATGCAGGCGACGAATTCGAATCACAGTTGATATTTTTAAGTTTATTTCTTAACGAAATAAATAAAAAAAAAGAAAAAAAAAAAAAGAATTAAGTCCATAAATGCAAAGATATACAAATGCACTCAGCATATATAGTTCTAGTTAGTAATTTACCCTCAAGCAATAATAATAAACAAGTGTACGTAGGAGTATCAAAATGAGACTTGGCCACAAGTTTGGTGGATGGGGTGTCATCAGGGGCAGGCAATAATTTCTCCATAAAAAGGTGTTGTAAACTGTATATAGTTCTTGGTTTATTATCAAAATATTTTATTATTATTATTATTATTTATTCGTGTTCAGCTCGAGAACAGTTACAGCGTACTACTCCTTCGTAAAGTGAACGGATTGTTATATCTCATAACGATCAATTGAATAATTTTGCAGTGCGTGGTAAAAATTAGATAAAATACGGATACGGTATCGGCGAATCGATCACTAAAAGAACCCGTTTGGGACCACGGCGGCGAAGGAGACACGGTGTGGGCACAACAAATCTCAGTGAAAGGAACCATTTGTTTGCAGGAAAATTTTGAATGGACGTGGAAGTAATTAATTAATGATCCAAATCCTCAAATTATTTTCGAAAAACCCATAAAACTATAAAAATTAATTAAAACAAAAAAGAATAGTAACAATTGGAGTACGTAGGCGCATGTTCTAGGAAATCAAAGAGATTTAAATAGTTGGATTTGACCCTTTTATAGTGCATTTTATTTAATCCCTATCTAATAAGTTATCTAAACCCTAAACTTTTCACATGCTTAATTTGATGCGATGCAAATCAAAAAATTCACGACCATTATGGTTTCATTTTTATATCGCATCTTTCTAATCATCCATTCTGTCATATAATTTATTTTATGTTATTCAATTAATAATTGACTTAGAATTACAGCAAAATCTCATGTTTGATTTAAATATGGAATATTGTAACATGATAGAATTAATATATATATGGCTAGAAAGGTACAATGGAGAAGGTACGTACGTACCTTTGGTGCACTAACTCAGATGTTAAATATAAACTATTAAAACACTATTACTAGCTTTCAAATACTACGTACAGTTCGACCTGTGGACGATTTGGCTACGATGACTAGAGCATATATAATTTGCTCCACTCAATTTGGCTACAGATATATCGCATCGTTGCAGTTGAAGAATTTACTGTACAAGTCGACACAACGAGATTCTTATCGAGCACACAAAACTGTCCATCAGTGTAGTTGGAGCTGCAATGCAGTGCGGCTCCAAATGCTATATATGCACCAAACATGCCCTAAATTATCTCCTAACACTTCACATGGATGTGTTCACTTCCGAAACCATCTCATGGTGATCTTGACGAAGAAATTTAATAGTCAAGTCATTAATTACTATTTTGTTGTGATCATCAGTGACTCGTGTAGTACGTGGCCGTGATGCACGTGATGATAGTGTAAGTGTGTCACAAGCGTATATTCCGTACCTGCAACGCGTGGCATGCATATCATTTATCTCTTTCATTTTTCCTTCATTTTTCCCTCGATCCACTAAGTGACACATAATGCTAAGACATATATAAACACCTCTCTCTATATATATATATATATATAGTCCGGCTATGGTGTAAAAGCCGCAGGAAGTCAGTCCGGATTTTATACCGTTGCTTGTAGAAGCACCAAGTCATGGTCTTGTGATTTTTGTTAAATCTACAATAGCAAAAATTTACTCTTTTATTTATTTTTACCCGTTAAATTATATTATTCAAACAACTACTTACTCAACTGTAGAGAACCTCTATCATCCTAATCGCATATTCTTTCATCCAAAGTCCGAACAAAGATAACACAAAATGCTTCCTACTATTAATAATATATATATATATATATATATATATATATATATATATATATATATATATATATATATATATATATATGGAATTGAGCTTCTATGCATGCTTTTAAAAGTACAAAATTATTGGTGCTCGTAAGTTTTCGCTTCTTAGATTAAGGAATGTGCGGTTAGGATGATGTGGACCTTGTAGGGTTGAGTGGATTGTTGATTGAATAGTATAATTTAACGAGTGAAAATGATCAAAGACGTAGATCTAACGGTAAAAATTTATGAGCATCAAGTGCTTTGCATGTGCTTTTACAAACACCATGGACTCTCTCTCTCTCTCTCTCTCTCTCTCTCTCTCTCTCTATCTATATATATATATATATATATATTTGATGATATGCTAAGTCCCGATAAGTGTATGAGTTTAGAAATATGCGACTGAGACCCCGTGACATAGCACATGGGCTATATCTCATAATTCAAAGCTATGTTGGATCATAATGTACGACTCTATTAAACTAAGAGGTACGGACACATAAGAAAAATCGATTCTTTTTAGATAGTGGAGAGTGAAAATTTCATGTGCTTGGTGGGGTAGTTACAAGTGGTAAAACAGTAAAAATTCAAGGAACGAGCCATGGTAATTTCAATTTTTTGGGCCCCATTAATTATTGTTCTAGTGTTTGTAGAGAGTTTCTTTGCAAAATTCATTAATGTTTTGCTCCCAAGTAGATTAGAATACAATTTAGATGGTTAATTAAAAGCGTATATGATTAAGAAATTTATAGAATCTCAGAGATCGAAACCGTTCACTCACTCACTAAAGCTTGGATTCTAAAAAGAACACAAACTAATGCAACTTAATTACGTGGTTCAACAATTAATGCATTCATTTTAGGTAAGATCTTCAATTACCTGTTTTGCGTTTTACACACTTACATTGATCGTCGCTGTGTGTTCTGTGGTTTTAATTTTGTGTCACTACTGTAATGATCTGTTGTTCGATAGTGCTACTAAACAGGGTAGTGACGTGAAATAGGAGCTTCTAGCTACCATCCTAAACCGCAATACAGAAACACCTACATAATAATTCTCATAAATATTAGTCTAGAGGTTGCGAATATCATTATACAAAGTCGGATTGATCTATGAAAGGCCACCAAAATCTCATGTAACTACAAAAGAAATTGGTTGGTAAGATATTGTGGGCGTGAGGGTGGAGAGATTAATGATGAAGACATCTTTCCACAATTGTACGAAGAGACTGTATACTTTAGCGGGGCAAGCCGATAGACAATGTGAAAACTTATATGAGAACCAATTATTGGCACAGGCAATATCAAAAGTGATTTTAGCGTGCGATATAGAGCGTAATCTAGCTTTTACTCAATGAGGCTTCGCTAGGCTTAGTCATGTTTTGCTTTACTTTTACTTTGGTTCCGTTTTAATTGTTGTAACTTACATATTTTGTATTGCATTTTCTTATCCTCTTCCTAGTTTCTCTTTGTCACCTAACTTTGCCGCCCTCTTTACCGTTTGTTCGTTTGTATTTTTTCGAATGAGATTTCATTGTCTAGTTTATGTTTTATATGAATGAAGCGAGTAGTACGTGCGCAACTTTATTTATATATATATATATATATATATATATACAAAAAAAAAGAAAAAAAATTGGATTATGGAATAACAACAAAATTTTATATCTTTTCTAGATATATAATATATCTTTACCAACTATACGAGCAGTCGAGGATATCGTTTAATTATTAAGCTATCGCTATCACCCACGACAAGACCTAACAAGCTTAACTTAGCCTTTTGGTGGAATGCTGGGGATGGGACACTGTGCTCTATGAACTCTTCTCTGAATGAAATTTTTGTTTCTTTATGCGCAAAGAAGGCTCCATCACTCCATCTGATATTCTTCTTATCTTTCTCAAAAAAAAAAAAAGAAAAAAAATAATATATCATGAAATAAATTTCTCATAGTTAATAATTAATTTCCCCAAAGATATGATCATTCCCACAAATTTGTATAGATATTAATTAAAACGGCTACAGCATGATAGTTAATTGCCAATTAATCAATTGCATCTCATAAGCAAATCTTGCAAATTAAGCTCAATTGACCACCCTTAATTCTTTTTTTTTTAGAATAAGATATCATGCTATCCGCTTCATTAATTGAAGAGATGAATTAGGCTACAGGAGTGAGACAGCCAGGCCTCGAACTAGGTTAAAAAAAAAAAAAAAAATTACCGATTAGGCAATAAGAGTTGATTCCATTAAATAGACAATTGATTAACCTTGCGAACAACTTTAAAGGGGTCCAGCTGAATCGATCTGAAAATTATATCATTTCTCAACCTTGGGATTGGTCACCAACAGTTTCGATCCTATATAAAGCGTAGATTGCGGGCCCTTCCTAGCCGCCCACCTGTCCCATACCCCATGAACATCGGCTCCCAAGTCACAAGGCTGCACACCCCCTCCATTGTCATGATAAAGTAATTCTTAATTGGGTGATAAAGTATACAATTAATTAGAAAAATAGAGATATTAAATATTGAAGTATATATAGATTCCTTATTTGACTAAAAATATAAATACTATTCATTCATGCTATTTTCCAATCTAACCAATTATAAATGGAGACATCATAATTATGTCTAACATATATGTGGGGGCCTCTTCACATCCAATCAAAAACCTTCTACGCGATCTCGTATAATTTGAGCAACTAAGTTTTCCAAAAAATTAAACGATTTATTTTAAATAATAAGAAATCTGAATCGACAGTCGACTTCGTTAGACATAATAATTTTTCTATTATAAGTATTTAAAAATAAATTGAGTACTCATGAAATGTTCTTAAATAAAATTAATAATTTTTAAGATCGATGTGACCTGCAAATAGTAACTTAAAGGTGTAGAATAATTCAAATACACTCAAAATTTTGATAGATTTTGCTTTCGCTATTTAGAATAAGATCGACACCTATCATCTAAAATTTAAGCCTGTTATCATTATTTTTTTTTATTTTTTTTTAAGACTAGTTTGTTCTATATATTGTTAAATAATCTTGAAAATAAATATAAAAATTTAGTTTGCAGATACTTCAGGTAGAATAAATTATGTCTAATCGAATCAGATCATCGATCGATTACAATATCTTATCATATGTTCTAAAATAAATTATTATTATTATTATTAGGATAATGGTGGATATTAATTACAACCCCCCACTATCTAGGAAACAATAAACTAACACTTGACTTTTGTCTTCGTGGCTTCGTAACATGCAAATGTTAATATTATTTAGAAAGGAATAATTTGATTGGATTTAATTAATAGTGCAATGTCGTGGGTGTGTTTGTGTGGAGAACCAAATACTAATTTTAAAAAAAACTTTTATTTTTTATTTTTTATTTTTATTTTTGTGATGGAGACGTACGTTTACACACACCGACAGGGTGCAGTTTCAGATGCTAATGTTTCGTGCTTTGGAATTCGCGAACGTTGTTTTTTTGTGGGTCAAATAGGGCGAAGCCCCAAACAAAATTTATTAATTAATTAATCAATAAATGTCCACAAAAGGGACCAAAACGAATTATAATAATAAATAATAATTAATAATTAATAATAATAATAATAATAAATTAAACAAAAAAATAAAAGTGGCCAATTATTTTTTTTGGAAAAACTTCAAAAAAAACGCTCGTGGTTTGGTATTTTTTTACTTTAGTACCATGTAGTTTAAAGTGTATCAATTTGACTTTCTATAGTTTTATTTTTCTCCTTTTATTATCAATTTTATTATTTTTTCTTAAATCAAAGTGAAAGTTAAAATTAAAGAATACTAAAGTGAATATTCGATAAATATAGATGGGTATTTGAAGTTTTATTGTATATAATTTAACGAAATATTAAAAAAAACGCTACCGAAAAGATAAAAACGAAACCGCAGTAGGACAAATTGATACACTTTAAATAATATAGTACTAAAGTGAAAAATTATCAAACCACATGGGGTTTTTTAAAGTTTTCCTTTTTTTTTAACTTTTTTTGTTTTTTCCTCACTTCTCTTGTGAAAACGACCCAAACGGCTCTTTTCTCGGTGTATTTATTACTCTCTCTCTCTCTCTCTCTATATATATATATATAATTATTTATTCACTTATTTATTTATTTATTTATTTACTTTATTAATTATTATTAATTATTTATGGGGGTTTCTCTCTCTGCTGAGCCAAACAACCATCTCTGTGTAGAAAAATAGGCATCACGTGGAGCAAATGGTTTGGGTTGGGAAATGTTATTTTTTTGGAGAGAGATTTTAATTTGGTTTTATTAATCTTATTAATTTACTTTAATTTAAGTTGTTCTGGATATTCAAAATAAAAGAAAAGGAATAGTTAAAATTATTAGTTTTTATCATCTATTTAATCCATTTGAACAAGCTCCAATTAATGCGGGGTTGTTTATAAAATATTTATCACCTTTGTTTTTTCCCAACAAAAAATTTTTGACAGAAAAAGCAATTTCTTATTCATTTTGTTCAAAAAATAAAGTTTGTTTGATTTTTCTTTTTTCAGAAGTCATGAAAATGCTTTTATTTGAAATATAAAAATTATAAAAAGAATGGTTTTCAAAAAAAAAATTTCGCAAAATCAAGATCAATAACTTTGATCTAAAATTTTAATGTCATATCATCATATTTTGTAAGATTTTTATTTTCAGCCGTTAATTTTGAGCCACTTCGATCACTAGGCAAATAATATCGAAAAATCGCAAAATTTATTTTCTATATACTCCAAATACTCTAGATCAAATCTAACTGAGCCAATCGTCTATTCGAAAGTCCGAACATCGAAAACAAAGTGGAAGCACGCTTCCATATGCACCCTAGACGCACTCTATATATAACTAGGCTAGAATACTATTAATAGCACCAATGACTTGGTGCTCTTAACTTTTCTGCCCTTGGATTAAAAGATGAACGGTTAGGATGATGTGGCCCCCAGGGTTGAGTGGGTGGTTAGTTGAATAATATAATCGAACGGATAAAAATGATAAAAATGATAAATCTAACAGTAGAAAATATGATAACACCAAATGCTTCTTGCTATCAATAATATTTTAGCCGGACTCTCTCTCTCTCTCTCTCTCTCTCTCTCTCTCTCTCTCTCTCTCTATATATATATATATATATATATATATATACCCTATATATATATATATATATATATATAGAGTAGAACTATATCTTATTATGAGTAGTAGAGCCCTACTACTCATAAGTTGTTTTCGATGATAGAGCTTCCGAATCGACGATCCACTCCGTTAAATATGATCTAGAGTATTTAAAACTTCTAAAAAATAAATTTCGTAATTTTTCAAAATCATAATAAAGTCTATCAAATGGGCATAAAATGAACGGCCGAAATCGAACGACGCCCTAAAAATAGATGATCGGATCTTCAATTTAAGATCGGAGTTATTGATCTTTATCTAGGTAGTGAATAGAATTTTCTATCAAAAATTCAACCTATTTCAATTCTTTTACACCGTTAAACTAGCAAGTATCCCATATCGTGTTAAAAATTATCAATTTTGTAAGCTTTTGATCGTAAGGTAAATGATTTCGAAAAATTACGAAATTTATTTTCTAGAAGTTTTAAATACTCTAGATCATATTTAACGGAGTGGATCGTCGATTCGGAAGCTCTATCATCGAAAACAACTTATGAGTAGTAGGGCTCTACTACTCATAATAAGTATAGTAGCTACTCTATATATATATATATATATATATAGCGTCTCCAATGATATCAAAAGTTCGAATTGAGCTAGAATATTTTTAAAAGTATCACCTCATTAGTGCTTTTAGGTTTTTAGCCTTGGATCTACTCTTTGATAATAGCCATTGGATCAAACACTATTCCACCTACCACCACCTACTATCATCATCATCACAAATTTTACATTCCTCCATCTAATGGTTAAAAACTCAAAAACACCATCTCATTGGTGCTTTTGAGAGTATTCTAGCTCAGCTCTCAAAAATTCACATATATCATTTTACTGTACTAGAAGGATGAAGGTACAATTGTACCTCAACATTCAATGTATGAAATGAAGACTTAATTGTAAGAAAAATTCCTTTTTTTTTTAAAAAAAAGAAAAAGATAACATATAATAAATGACTCCATCTCTATACTCTTTATTATTATTTTTCGATACGGTGCAGTGGGTAACAACTACAACTATACAACTACCATGAAACAACCATTTACTCTAAAATATGATAAGAAAGAGATAAAAGAAACTAAACGCCTTATAACTCGAAGTCTCTTATATACGTACTGTCATATTATATAAAACAATTGTATGCTTCTAAAAATTTTAACTTGCCAATATATATATATATATATATATATATATATATATATATATATATATAGAGAGAGAGAGAGAGAGAGAGAGAGAGAGAGAGAGTTTTGAGCTAGAATACTCTCAAAAGCACCAAAGGCTTGGTGCTTTTTGAGTTTTTAGCCATTGGTTGGAGAGATGTAGGGTTGAGATGATGGTGGTAGGTAGTAATAAATGGTGGTAGGTGGTGGTAGGTGGAATAGTATTTGATCCAAGGGTATTAGTAAACAAAAAGTAGATCTAATTTAGAAACTCAAAAGCACCAAGGAGTTGGTCTTTTGAGAGTATTCTATAACTATATATATATATATATATATATATATATATATATATATATATATATATATATATATATAGTTAGGATATTTTTAAAAGCACTATTCACTTGGTGCTTAAGTTCTAATTTCTTGGATCTACATCCCAATTACTAATACCCTTGAATAAAAAATTATTCCACCTACCACCACCTATCATCATCATCTCAACCTCACATCTCTCCATCTAAGGACTAAAAACACCATCCACTTGGTGATTTTAGAAGTATATATATATATATATATATATATATATATATATATATATATATATATATATATATATATATATATATAGTTGAGCTAAAATACTCTCAAAAGCATCACTAGCACCAAGAGAGGGGGCTTTTGAATTTTTAACCATTTGGATGGAGAGATGTAGGATTAAGATAATGATAGTAGGTGGTGGTAGGTGGAATAGTATTTGATTCAAGGAGTATTAGTAATTAAGGAGTAGATCCAAGAGTTAGAAACTTAGAAACACCAAAGAGTTGGTGCTTCTAAAAATATTCTAGCTCAATTCTATATATATATATATATATATATATATAGTTGAGCTAGAATACTTTCAAAAACACCAAAAGGGTGATTTTTTTAAGTTTTTAATCATTGGATGGAGAAATGTAGGGCCGAGATGGTGGTGGTAAGTGGTGGCAGGTGGAATAGTACTTGATCCAAGAGGTATTAGTAATTGGAGAGTAGATCCAAGAGCTAAACTTAGAAGCATAAAAGGCTTGGTGATTTAAAAGTATTCTACTCTATATCATGAGTATGTATATATATATATATATATATATATATAATGCTCAAAAACAAGCATGGAAGCATAAAAGCATCTATCCAGGTGATATTGGGCAGAAGCATCCCCACTGTACGCGACCAGTACTCAGAGAAAACCCTAACCCTACAAAGAGTTAACACAGCATATATAGACATACAAATTCCCTCCTCATATGCATGTTTCAATTCTCATGACATGCATATGTGTATTAATTGTTTCTTATTTCCCAATTATTATTGTAAACTTGAGGGTGTTAATTGTGATAAACAAGGGGTTGGAACAAGTGATCGATGTTGGTCAAAAGACAAAAGAGAGAGACACACACACACACACACACAAATATAGAAAGAGACCAAGTAGTACAAAAGCCCCAAGGTTACATATAAATTATAAATATATGAATATATAAGGATGGATATGGAAAATGTGCACCCCCATTACAATGAATACAAAATTGGTGGCCACTGTGAGCCTCAAATATGGCCCCACTGTGGCCACCTGGTTTGCAATGGAAATGCCCTCGAGTCCTCTTCAGAGTAGCAGCAAAATAATGCCCATAATATCCCCCCCACCCTCTCCACATGAATAGGGGCATTCTGGGCAAGAACAAACACATACACACACACACTAAACAACATCAACTATTAAGATGTTCTATAGTAGAATTTACCCTTTTGAGCTTTTCATTTCTTTTTTTCCTTTTTTTTTTTTTGTCTTGTGGAAATTGAGGATTCAAGAGAGAGGAGATCTGTGAGGAGCACCCTTCCTCCTGTTGCTTAGAGAGAGCACTATCTGAGGGAAGAAGCCACCACTTTTCTTCCTCTTCTGCACTTCGGACGCCTCGCCTTTCCGAGAAGTGCTTCTGCCGCCGCCACCGCTGCCGCCGCCGCCGCCGCCGTTGCTCGATCCCGAGGAGCCGTTGTAGTGGTAGGGGTGCTCGAGGATCGAGTTGGGTGTTATCTGGCCATCGTCCTCGATGAGGTCGGAGCTGTCCATCCTCAAATTCTCAAAGCGCGAGAAGGCGAAGTCTGACTCTTCAAACCGGAACAGGATGCTCGATAGATCCTCACCTTGTAGCATCATATGATCCACCTGCAATTCAAAGAGAATTTTAGTTCTAAGAGTCAGCTATCTATCTACTACTGGTGAAAAGTTCCTGCAATCCCCTACCTAAAATTAAATGTTTGGATTAGTTCCTGATCATGAACCTGTTTAGCATTGCGGTATAGTGCAGTGCTGTTCAATAAAGTGCTATCTGAGTAGTGCCTCGGCGAAAGTTTTAACTATATTCAATTCCCTGAACGACTTCTCTCTCAAGTAAAAGCACAAGCTCTACACTATAGCACTTTGCATATCAAAGTAAAAGCAGAAGCGGAGCTAAACAAGCGCTAACCAAGAATTCAAGATCCAATCTAGCTATATGAAGTGATGTTTGGACTTCCAAGTAAATAATTTACTACTATGTAATTGAGATAAAACTATAAAAGTTAAAATTTTAAGATATATATATATATATATATATATATATATATATATATATATATATATATATATATATATATATATATATATATATTTGAGATAAGGACAGGTACCTTGCAGGAGAGGGAGCAGAAGTGGAAAGGCTCTTGGAGGATCCTATCACAAGTGAGGCAGATGTTGCCAGAGCCCTTGAAAGGCCTTGATTGGGGCCTTGGCTTCAGAAAAATTACTTTTGCACTGTTTATAGTGTAGGGCTAAACCACAAAATTATAAACAAATACAAGTAAGAATACAATTTTTTAGATTTTTCACAACCATGAAACGAGGAGATTATGTCTTCTCTCTAACTTAATTAGTCATAATTCTGTCTTCTTGAAGAACTACTGATCAAATTTTTACCTGAACATAGGAGCAGTCGATTAGCTTCTCGAGATCATCCAATCGAACGACGTCGTTGTACACGTACCGTCGTACCTAAATTATTACCAAAAATAGGAAATTGTCAATTACTCAGCTAACTATCGTTTAACTATCATGCATATGTGTTTAAGAAACTAAATCAACATGGTCAAAATTCCCAGAAATTAAATGTGTTTGTTTGATTAAAAGTACTCGGACAAAGTACTTAAACAACACATTCCCCTACTTTGTTTAAGTACTTGAACAAATTCTTAATTACCATGCACACAAAGTACTTAAACAAAGCTGCTTATTAGACAAAATTCCAACACTGCCCCCCAAAAGTGGAATCTTTGAGCATTTAAGATGATTAGATAATAATTCGGACTCCTAAAGATGCGAGTCATTGGGTACTTATTATCATACTTTGACCAATTGATCCTTATCACAGTGTGCCCTAGAAGAGAAAGGAAAGGGCAAACAAGAGTGGAAAAGACATTTATGCCCCTATGACAACAGTACTATTAGGAAAAATCCAAGCATGTCCAGTGGGGCAAAAGAGTAAATTGGTCTGTGTAGGTAGGAGAGTAGGAGAAAGTTTGAAACCTTTATTATTTTGGCCTATAGTGGATAGTATCAAACAATTTTGGATGGCCAAAAAAAAAAAAAAAAAAAAAAGGAAAAAGGAACTCAACAATCAAATTAAAGGTGAAAATTGTTAATGCAGTGTGGTAAAATTTTTGGGTAAAAGTTTGCAGTAATTGTTTCCTTTGAGGAAAAGAAAATATAAGGCTATGCTGAGGATGTTTCCAAAAGCAAAGGATAAAAGTTTCCACTGATAGCAAAACAGGTTTGGATAATTCTAAGCATTGATTGCAAATGAACATAAATGGATGGAGTAGTAAACAACAAGTGTAAAAATTATTTCTTTTTTTTAAAAAAAAAAAAAGAAGAAAGAGGAACTCAAGAAGAGCTACAAAATTTCTTTGTTTCTGTGATTAAGAAACCACCTAAATTGACATTTCCATCTATAAATTTAAACTTCCTTTACTAGAGGATGCTATTACTATCACCACCATTAAAGGTTGGCCTCTTTAGGCCACCTTTTTGTAAAAGGTGCACTTCCCCAATGTCCTTTTACTATCAAATGTTTAATAGAGAGAGAGAGAGAGAGAGAGAGAGAGAGAGAGAGAGAGATATGCATGTTTCAAGAAAAGAGGGATATATAGAGAGAGAAAGTTGCATGTATGAAGACCAAGAAAAGGGGGGGTTTGTGCTACAAAATTAACACCTATTCCCACAACCACTACCACTACAATGACTACATACTGCAGCAGCTGCTACTATTTCTAGCTTCAAACAGAGACCAAGACCAGTAACAGCTCAACTTTTCCCTCATAGCATTTATATCATTTAAGGCAACACCCAAAAAAAATAACAAAGAAAAGAAAAGAAAAGAAAAGAAGGAAGAGAAATTAATACAAACAGAATAAAAATTAGACTATTCCAGTGGACTAACAAAACTAATATCTTAATCATGGCCTAGTAAATTACTTCTATTTGTGGGGAAAAAAACAGAGGAGAAATTTAATTACCCAACTACTGCACCATTTTTCTCTGAAGCCATAATCAGAAATGCATTCAAAAAAAAAGAGAGGGAAAAAAAAAAAAACATATTGAGTGAGAGGATTATTAAGAATTACTTTAAAACAAGGTAAATAGAGAGGGAAAAAAAAAAAAAGGGAACAAACAGTAGAAGCCACCCAAGATGCAATGAATTCTAAGTTAAACCCACATAAGAAATCAGGGTTTTTTTTTTTTTAAAAAAAAAAGTAAACAAAAAAGGAAGGGTTTTTTTTTTTTTCTGTGCTTAAAATTCCTGCCCCATCTTTTTCCTAAAACCAAGCTGAATTCAGAGCAAAAAAAAGGGACATCAATCAGACTTTTAAATTTATAGATGAAAAAAAAAAAAGAAAAGAAACCATATTGTTGGGTTTATTTGTTTGTTTTTCTTATATAGTGTAAAAACAGAGATTTTTTTCCTTCCTAGGGAGCCAAAAAAGGGGGGAAAAAAACAGAGGAGAAAACCCTAAACCCGAGTTGAATTGAAGAGCAAAGCGCAGGGAAGAAAGATGATGAATGAAAAGAAATTGAAGGGTAAAAAAACCTGGAGGAGAGGGTGGGAGGGGTGGGAGGGGGCGCAGTGGGGGCAGATGCTGGTGCAGCAGCCGAGGCAGAAGATGTTCTTCTCGTTCTTCTTCCGGCTCTCGTGGGCCCCGCACCCCACGAAGAAGCTCTCCTCCACCAATCCCCCAACCCACCCCGGCGCCCTCTCCATCATCCAATTCTCCCCCCCACCCCCACCCCCAATCCCTACCCCCAAAACCCTAATTCAACCCCCTCCTCCTCCTCCTCCTCCTCCTCTCCCACCAATTCAATACTCCATACACACACACACACACACACTCTCTCTCTCTCTCTCTCTCTCTCTCTATCTACGCGCACTAGTAGAACACGGCTTGTGCGAAATGGGGCATTTAGTACTGTGATTGTACAGGGTTTAGGGTTTCGATGATGTGTTGATGGAGGAGGAGGAGGAAGAAGAAGAGTAGTAGGAGGAGAGAGCGGAGGCGTGGTAACGAACCTTATAGAGTGGTATTTATAGAGAGAGAGAGAGAGAGAGAGAGAGAGAGAGAGAGAGAGAGAGGACAAAGTGGAGCAAAGGAGAAAAATAATAATAATAATAATAACCACAATAAGAATAATAATAATATATGATAATAAATAATAAATAATGAAAATATTAATAAGGAATTTAATGTGAGGAATGGACCAACTTTTTTCTTATTTTTTTTTTATTTTGTTACAAAGAGAGAAATATAATATGCTGCCCGCTTCGTTTATTTTATTTACAAATAAACTTGGAGCATGTTTGTTTTGGCGAAAATGAATTTTGGTTTGAAGTAGCGTTCGGTAAAAATTACTACTTTTTCGCTGTTTGTTTCGTAATTATGGAAGTGGAGTTTCATTAGTTATATGTTTTGTTTGGTAGAAAATGTATTGATGTAAAACTATAATTTATGTATAAATAATAAATAATTTAATAAGTAAAAATAATATAATTATATTTTTGTATAATTAAATTTTAATTTAAAACAACTAAATTATTTTTTTATACATAAATTATAATAATATAATACAATAATAAAATTATAAAGAATAAAAAAAAAACTTAATTAACCAATTTTTATCATATTTTAAATATGTCAATCGAATAAAAAATAATTAATATCATAATTAAATATAAAATTATCTTTATCTAGTATATTATTTTATTATTTTTTTTCACCCTTCTTTACTATAATTGACTTTGGCTACTTTGTTTGAATTAACTCAAGTTTCTTTCTATCAGACTATTGTACAACTAAGTGATAACTTATGGCGTAAATGACTTACTCCCTCTCCACTTTCTCCTTAGTGGAAATGTGAATCAATTGTGATTCAACTCCTCGGATATTAACTACCAAGTTTTTTTGCCATTTACTCCGCAGAGGTAATGGACCAACTTGTTTAAAGGAGAAAATAAAAGGGGCGGAAAAAGAAAAAAAAACTTAGATAAAGAAAAATTATATAGTATGTAAAATTATATAGAATGTAAATTTGTTTCAGTCAATTCTATAATATGGGGTACAAAAAAAAAAAAGAAATAAAAAGAAATTCAAAAAAACAATCTTTTCTTATTTTAGTTGGTCAACTTGAAAACAAAAAAATTAAATAAATAAATAAATAAAAGTATAAAATTATTAACAAATTTGATTATTCCACAGCAAATTTAGTCAAATTTTCAAAAAAAAATTCTCAATTGTTATTGGGCGAGTCTAATCAACTTTTTCCTCTCTTTTTTTTTTTTGTTCTTTTTTCTCACTCTCGTTAACTTTTATTTTGGACTTTAGCGGATTTTTAGACTCACCCTTGATGAAGCTGTAAATAGCAAAAATGCCATTTTGCGAGGCGGTTCCTTTCCTTGTATTATTTTGTCCTTTTCTTTTTCTTTTCAACAAAATGCAATTATGGATCAAGTAAGAATCAAAAGTATATAATTAGTAAATAATTAACTAAAGTATCATATAATAATAATAATAATAATAATAATAATAATAATTGCATGCTTAGTCAATGATATATTTACATGGTTTGTGCTCATAATAAAACGGTTAAATAACTGTGTTTGTGGTTGCACTATTTGGATTTGCGACAACATGGCATTTGCCTACAAATGTGTTGGATTCACTAATGATTAGTCCCCACAAGAGATGGGATTTTTTTTTTTTTTTTTTTTTTTTTTTTTTTTTGTCAAGTGTTATGATGATGTCCACATTAGGGTTTTGTCAAATGATGCTTGGTATAATACTAAGAAACATCAGAGCAAATAATAAGGCAATAAGATTGGTCTTTTTGGGAAAAGAGAGAGAGAGAGAGAGAGAGGAGACCAAAAAAGGACAATTAAATAATTGCATATGATGATGATGATCAACAGTAGTAATGTCCCACATGCCTTTTTCTGAAGGTGCACCGTTAACGTTTCTCCGTATTCTGCTGCGTCTGCTTTAAGCTGTAGTCATCTGTATCAGAGCACTAAGTAATCAGTTAACTAAGTCTGAGACTAAACAAAATATACGCATTTAGTTTGAAACTTGTAATTGTACCGCGAGCAACTACTCGGAAAGAGAAAAATAAGAGATTCAATTGTGTAGAGAAGTTGCTGGAAAAAGTATTGTACAAGTTTTTACTCTCTAATAATACTTGTGGTTCTTCCAAAAGTATCTCACATAATCACAAAGCAAGTTCATCTTCTTATTCCTTTGAATGAGAAGTAAACATAGAGTGATTGATTATGTCAATTTCAAGTACACTATACTATATGTTTTGCCCTAGAATTAAGGCAATCAACGGGCTAGGCCGGACCGGGCTGGCCTGTCTAGGCTTGGGGAATGGCCGACGACTCGAGGGCCCATACGTTTTTATCACAAAATTCCAAATACATGATGGCCAAAAGCCCAAATCAACAACAGGATGACAAGGTACAAAGAGATAACTACGGGAGAGCACATCGTGCCGAGCTACTTTTGCTTCTGCATTCAGCAACAGTTATCTACTGCTGCTGCGGTAATACCAAATGAGATTCTAAGGTGCAAAAAAAGAGCTTTCAAAAATATCATGTTCACACAACATTTCATCCATAAGTACTACACCCTTTGACAATATAACCTAGCTAGCACACTTTTTTATGATATTATCCCTCTAAAAACTTATGGTGAAGATATATTTATATATATATATATATATATTCAGGCTATCCGAGCTTTCAAAATTTTAATTTTACTATCTAATTTTTCAATTTGTTTGATATGAGTCAATCATTTACTTTTACAGATTTAGTTTGTATATTTTATACAAATTTTACAACAAGAAATATATTAAAGCAATTAGCCTAGATCTTAAAGTCAAAACATTCTTTGATTGACTTAAATTAAGAAAATTAAAAACTAAAATTAGACCTTTAGTAGGTTAGCAGATTCAAATTGATTTATAGTTCAGATAAACTTTGTGTGCGTGTGTGTATATATATTTTTATTACGGCAGTGTTTGGTTAGGAGATAGGGATAAGAATAGGCTCTTATCCCCCTTTATATCCAAACGGTAATTTTTTATTCCAAAATAGTAATTCTCAGTTATCCCCACCAATACTTCTATTTTTTATATAAAACTATCTAATATTTTTTTTATCTCCGGAAACAACCTAATTTTTATCCAAACACTATTTTTTTTATCCTCATACGTGTACCTATCTATGTAATAGTTAATTCTTACTTATATCCGAACCAAATGATACAGTAGGCTTTTCAAAATGTAGAACAACTCTGGGTCTCACCAGGCCCCATTGAACCTCAATCAAAGGAAGACCCAGTTTGCATGTGCACTCCACGTGACGCAAAGCTGTTGGGAGAAACACATCAGAGTGGGGGATGTGACGCGTGGTCGATTCTCCACCGTGCAACCAAAGCACAGCAACGCCGACATCATCAGCAGCCGTACAAAAGAAGATGTGCGGTGGTGAGGCCTCCATGTGGCATGTCTCGCTCGCTATGATTGGTGGACCAGTGGTAGCAGGTCAAGACCAAGGCACGAGACTCCGTACCCGATTAGTCTTTCCAAGTTCCAACAGCACCCACTATTGGAGCCAAAAACAGAGCACACAGGGAAAGAGTACTGATACAGTTATCGGAAAAATATCCATCACATAAAAAAATTATAATAATTTTTATTTTTTTAATTAATAAATCATATCACATGCACCGACCGAGCGCGAGGAAAGATCTAGCCAAAGCAATACACTAAAAACCTTTTAAAGATAAAACAGATTTGAGACGAACTCTGATATCTCGTAAGTCACAACAAAAAGAAGAAAAGATAAAAAAAGATAAAGACTATATAAGTCATCTTTTGATCTGCATAAGACGCACAAGTATCGATTTCGTAGGACTCTTTTGCTTCTATCTATGCCTATTTCTATACAATGGCTTGCACTTTGATTGCATGTGCGTGTACAAAATGTATGAACATCTTATTCGGCCTATCTCTTTCGCCTACTCAAGGGGAATTTGAGTAATCGACCGACAAAGAGTATGAGTACATATCTACAATCGCATGAGATGTATAAGAAACCACTTTAATTGTGGTTGGAATACTTTTACCTGATAAATCATGTATATATAAGAATATACCAATAGCCTAAAATCAAACTCTAAGTAACAATCACAAATTTTTGTTTCTTTCCCCCGTACTACAAAGTTATCACCACATAATATGTTCAAAGCCCATCATAGTAACTTGCACACACAGATCAAAACATGTTTTAGTAATTGCAAACTAGTTCGCAACGTATCATCATCTCCTAATCACACCACAGAGAATAATTCATTGCGTAATGGCAATGCTATAACATAACCATATTAGATACTACGTTAAATTAGTTGCTACAGTAAGATACTTTAATTTCACAATTCAAAAAAAAATAAGGTAATTTCATGCAAAAATAAGACTATATTTTCTCCCTCCCAGAAGATATTTCCTCGACCACAGGAACCTCTAATCACAAGGAACCTAACTATTGATTGCTTGTCGGTAACTATAGCCAAAGAAAAGGACATACACTTCCATATAGAAAGGTAAATGTTATCGGAGCAAACATGTACGGAGCATCATGGCTACAGTGATAACGGCTGCTAAAAGGGGCCCTCTTCCTTTGCACTAACTTTGAATGTAGTTGGAGCTTCTGCAATGAGCGACTTGACTAAAGTTGCTCGAATAAGCACTAGTAAGAGTTTTTCCATTAACAATATATTAGTGCGGCGAAGCAAAAGCTTCGCATATAAGTATTTACTTTTGGAGCTCAGAATATCACGTCACATCAGTTAGTCCATACTGAAGAGCTCCAGACTTTTTGTTGGCCAAGAATTTGACTGTTGCTTCTTAAAGTAGAGATGTTCCTGATTCCAGGTCACATAGACAGCGAGGTAAAATTTGGCCCTGTTGTAGCTTCTGCATAGATACTATTTAAGCAGAGTTGTTAGAAAAAAGCTCATTTTGACTTTTTATATTACGACTACCCCAAGAACTTTCTTTTGCAGTAGAAGTAGAAGTTCCAAGTAAGGGCTTTCACTCTTGGGGCTCAAAGCTCATTTCGGCTTTTCAACAAAGCAGAAGCACTGAATTTTTCAGTTTGTTAAACACTCTACTCAAGTGGCTGCCGCTTAAAGCATAAGCTAGCATAAGGCCACTCAGTGAAATGGGGGCTACACCCCAGTAAGTCCATAGTGAAATGGGGTCTACAACCCAGTAAGTCCATAAGAGGGAAAGGAGGGGGATCACATGCTGCTCTTCCACTACCCACATCTGCTTAAAGTTGGGGACAGCCCATCAAAGCTCTGAACTTTGGCATTCATCTCACTCTAATAATAACTATAAAAAGACACTATTGTACCTCCCAGGAAGTGATGAGTGCCTCTCTTATTGATGCCTCTTCTATGGAAACACACATTGGGTTGCTAATGGTTTGGGGGACAGATTCCTCTACCTTGGTCATTTCTCTTTGGAGTGAGGACATAGATGAGCCGATGTAGCATCTTTGTATGAGAGAAGAAAAAAAGGAGCCAATGTAAGCATCTTTCATGATGCAGCAGGATGACATCTAACAGGGAGTATAACAACTGTGATGGAAGTGTATTGTTTGTAGTATTGTCAGACACATAAAGGCAGTATAAGTAGAACAAAAGAACTCAAAAAACAATAACAAGACAATTGCTGATGAGAGTTACAAAACTAATCATTGTTTGATTGCAATGTTAACGAGTTACTAGTTGGATTTTAGTTACTCCTCTAGTAATCTTGTAAGCTCTATTAGAACCCCAGAGCGAAATTCCAAAATCCAAACCGGAGATAAAAACCATTGTGGGTCCACGTTCACGAGTCAACAGTTAGAATGCAGTTCAACGGCAGCGACCATATTAACCTATAATGTTGCCACGTAAGATTTTTATATACAGGATCATAAAACAAATAATGTGAATTAACTAGAAGGAAACAAGGAGAATACCCTATCCTAACGTTACGATATACAAAAAAACTAGCATACATCCGTCATCAATCAATTTCCCATTTACACTACTTCAACCTCGATCATTCCACTTTGGAAATACAGCGACTGAGTAAGTAATGGTTTTCGTATTCGAGCTCTAACCTCAGCTTGCGTCAAATAAAAAGAGTCAGCATAGAACTTATAACTAACGATGATCGAACTCAAACATATTGCTCTCGATTGATACGAAAAGAAATGGATACATCAAGTAACACGACAAACAAACTTTGAGAACGGTAAAGCGGGTGATAAGGAAACTAGCCATGTTTTCCCCATCACACGTACATGTAGCTTTTCTAGAAAAGTTTTTTTTCAAAAGACGCATTGTATTAGCTTCCCGGGACAGTAATACAACTAATATCCAAAAGAGCGAAAATGTCCAATTCAAACATTTGGTGAGTTAGTACATCTATCCGATTAATTCACAAGCAACAAAATAATTCCATCTTGCAGTAAAAGTGGTGTTTGCGTGCCCCCACAACTGTCTAGTAATAGATATCAACCAAAATTTCAAAGGCATCGAGGTCGAATGAACCAAAATTTCAACAACATGTTCATCGAATTGTAAACAACAGGTACTTGTGGATTTTTCAGCACCTTTGGAAAACTAATACTTTAAATAGTAATCAGAAGGAAATTAACAATAATTGAGCTCACAAATTCTAACCAGTAGTAGTGTTAAGCAAAAACTAATCAAACACAAAGCAAGTAGAGCCATTATACATACATTTATCTCATTTCACTATTCAAATTAGAAACCCAAGCCATAATTGGGGAAAATCGGGGAGAATAATTTCTAATCACATGAAAATTCCACATAAATACATCCAGTAATTCTGAATTTCATGCAGAGCAATTATAAGAACAAATTTTTCCTACAAATTTCGAATTAATCAACAACCGTACCTCAAATTTTTTAGCGTTGGATCGTTCAATCGGGAGCAAAAATTACCACGGGAGTGAGTCGATCTCCGTAACGCGTTCGAGATCGAGTAATTAGGGTTTCAAATTTTTAGGCATACGGAGGATGAGGCAATCGTTATAGTTACCCACGTATTTCGAAAAATTACGCAACCTAGTAAGAAGCCATGGGAAGCTCGGGCGTAGTAATAAGAAAATACGGTGTGTAACTAAGCGATCCGACTCGAGCGAGTCGCTGACTCGGTCCCGTATCTAAGCGGGATCGATGAGATGGTTTTGAGTCAACTCGCCGAGCCGTAGCCCATTAATGGCGAAGCGGGTCCGGCCCAATTACGGCCTTTTGGTTTGATTGGGCCTGATATGTTAAAATTTACGAATAGTCCCTATACAATCCTAATATTGTAAACTATCTCCCACTCGAACACTTTGGTCCCTAGATAAAAATTGTCACAAATATTACAGCTTAGACCTTGACATAAATAAAAATTGTTACACCCTGGCCCGTTTATCATACCACTTTCTAGAAGAAACGAACTCGCTTATTTCAATTTACTACTACAAAGACGAGAAAAAAGAGTCATAAAGTTTAATATACGTAAAAGTTTACGGATGTTTACGGGAACATAACGGGCCGGGCTTGGATTCTTCGTAAGTTGTGCATAAACTCTTATTGGGCCTATAAAAATAAAAGTTAATTGGGCCAATATAATTGAGGCCGTAGAGTGATCCTAGCCCAATTTGTTCACGCTAAAAAATTAGAGATTGAATTTCTCTTCTTCTTCTTCTTTTTTCTCTCTTTCTAATGTGACTGGTGTATGCTCCTCGTCTCAAAAATCTCTTACAAAATCTGATACCATATTCAACTCGAGGAGATCGAACCTGTCGAAGGGGGTTCGCGTTCGACCCTCTGACATTCAGAACAGCATTTCCAAATAACAATCAACTGATTTAAACAGTAATTAATAGTATAGTTTAGGCTTATATAATCAATTTTCCACACACGTATAACATGATTACGGTAAAAAAGTATAAAACTTAGCTGAACTATGAACTATTTTGAGTCAGCGGTACATTAACTTCAAAATTTAACAAAATTTAAGTCATTTGCGAGAATTGCACAAAATATCCTAACTAAATCTGAAAAAAATAAACAATACTTTCAAATTTTAAAGTCAAAAAATTATTGGTCAATTCAAATTAAATAAATTGAAAGGTAGATAGTAAAATTAAAATTTTAAAATATTAATTTGTCGATTCAAAATGGCCGATAGTCAGATAAATTATGTACGTTTTTATCTTTGATCAATTTAAAATAATAAAATTATTATCCCTGCAGAGGAGTGCAGACTGTCGGTGAGGGCCGAGCCAACTGCCAACTGTCGCAGTTCAGCCATCAAATCACCACAAATGAGACAGCAAACAAGTGCTTGTTATGAAAGCTCTAAATAATACTACGTACAAATCTGGGCATTAATAAAAACTTGGGTTAATTTCATACTAGTCCCTTTAAATATATTTTTATAAAGTTCAATTTGTATTTTTTTTTTTTTTTTTTGAGAGAGAGATAGGTAGCAGACTACCCGCTTCGTTTATTTCATTTAGAAATAAACTTAACTAGAAATGTGAATCAACTAGGATTCGAACTTAGGTCTCGGATACCAACCACCAAGCCCTTTGCCACTTGCTCTAGGGATGGTCGATAATTTTCATATATTGTTTCTGTAAAAGTTCTGATATTTTCAAATATGTTCATCTGATTTGTTACCGTTAGAGAATTGTCAAAGAACTGTTTATATTTTGAATTTTACCATTACAAATATATCATTTCAAAAACCATAACACTATAATATAAAAAGATAAACATGTCAACAACTAATCACGGTTGAGTATTTAATCTTTGGTTAACTAAATTTTTCTAACGAATTCTGACGGCAATAATATATTTGAAAATATTATGACTTTTATAGGGATAACATATGAATATTGAACTTTATAAAGATATATTTGTCATTTACTATACTTGTAGAAACCGGCATGAAATTAACCCTAAAAACTTCAACATTTTTTCTTCCAAAATCCTCTCTGATAATTTATTTAGCTTTACCGACCGTCCCTAGAGCAAGTGGCAAAGGACTTGATGGTTGGTATCCGAGACCCAAGTTCGAATCCTAGTTGATTCACATTTCTAACTAAGTTTATTTCTAAATGAAATAAATGAAGCGGGTAGCGTGCTACCTATCTCTCTCTCTCTCTCTCTCTCTCTCTTTCTCTCTCTCTCTCTTAAAAAAAAAAAAAACTTAGTTGGATATATGTAATATTTACCTTTGAAAATTAAGTAGGTAAAAATGTACAGAACTTACTTAAGTTATAGTCCATTTTGAATGGTTACCCAATTTTTTGAAGTTTTGATTTTATTATCCAACCTTTCAATTGGTTTTGATTTGAATTAGTAAACGGTACAATAACTTTGAAATCTAGTTAATTACTTATTTTAATAAATTTATAACTGTAAGAATTATATAAAATATACTAACTAATCCGGTAAAGATGAACGATATATTCAAATTTTGAAGTTAAATTATCGTCGGTTAACTCAAATCCAAAACTAAAGTTAAAAAGTTGGATAGTAAAATTAAAAATTTAAATAATTGAAGAGCTGGATCTAGGTTTCTATACTATGTATAGTACCGAGACTTCGATACTATAGTCTTATTTTCAATCTTATAGTATTCAAATTAATTAAAAATTCATATCGTTAAAACTGATTTAGAGTATTTGAAATTTTTTTTAAAATTTTTTTATATTTTTTCAACATAGTTTACTCTTTGATCAAACAATTTCAAACTAATTAATTTTCAATGATTACCTTGGCGAGTTTGTAGTTTAGGATGTATTGATTCAAATTTTGATAGAAAATACTTTAAACTATTTAGATCACGGTCAGCATTCTTGATCTCGAATTCACAAGTCTTATTCTCAAATTTTAAAGATTATTTAATTTTCATAGTTTATTTTGATATAATTTACTTACTAAACAAACGATATTGAAAAAAGCTAAAATTTTAGTCTTAAAAATTTCATATAGTCATCTGTATCATATTTAACGGTTTGGATCGTTAATTTAAATACTCTAAGTAGATCGAAAACGAGACTACAACATCGAAGCTTCGACACTACAGATAGTACAGTAGAACAGCTTACATATTCAAAATGGTCTGTAATTCAGATATAGATGTCGCACCGTTCTACGTACCAACTTAAGTATTAACGGGATTTAGTACATGCACATGTTAGATCTAGTAATGTTGATATATGTACAATATTTCTTTTTTGGCATTGAAACGCATCACGAGCCTTGGGAGATAGAACATGTACATCATTAAAAAGAATCGCATGCGTACCCTATTAAGCTATATACAAACGGGTACAGATATAAACGGATCTCAGATGTGAACTACTTTGGTATATGCCTCTGACACAGAAGCAGTTGGTGCATGCATAGAAATCAAGTTGTTGAGAAAAAAATGTACTCCACCAAACAAGCACTAATAAATATTCCCAACCAGAAAAAAAGAAAAGAAAAGAGAGTAATAAGTGCTTCTCTAGCTTCGCTTCAAAGCTGGGATTTTCCTACTTTTTTGGAAAATAGTAGGAAATTCAATATTTTGATGGTTCTTTTATCGCTTGGTTCGGGTATAAATAAGAACTAGTTATTAAGGTATCGTTTGGTTCGAGTATAAGCAAGAACTAATTATTACAGGGATAGGTACAAGTATGGGGATAAGAAAAATAACGTTTGGATGAAAATTGGATTGTTACCGAGGATAAGAAAAATATTAGGTAGTTTTATATAAAAAATGAAGGTGTTGGCGGGGATAACCGAGAACTACTATTCTTGAATAAAAAATCAGCGTTTGGGTATAAACGGGGATAAGGGTTTATTCCTATCTCCTAACCAGTTGTCGGGGATATGTACAAATATGGGGATAAAAAAAATAACGTTTGGATGAAAATTGGGTTGTTATCGGGGATAAGAAAAATAGCGCCTGGATAGATAATATGGAAACAGAAAAATAGTGGGAAGTTATATATAAAAAATGGAGGTATTTGTGGGAATAATTATATGGTTTATTTCAGGTACCCGAAAACTACTATTATCGAATAAAAAATTAACGTTTGGATATAAAAGTGAAGAACAAGGGGTTATTCCACCCCTTATCCCCAATTCAAACATAGTGTTAAAATTTCAGAAATATTTTCAAGAGGCACGGCGTTAATAAAGAGCATAAAATGATCAAGTTGTCATTATCTCTTCTATAAAAAAATAATATTTTAATATATTTTTGTCATTTTGAATGATATTTTGGATATAGACTATAAGAAATGAACGCAATGGTGATGGAACCTGATATAGAGAGACTTAATTAATGCAACAACTTGAAATATTAAGAACGTAAAATATAAATTTTTAAAAGTTATAAAATAAAAAGTAAAAAAGCGGAGTATTTACAAGGTTTTTTTCTTTTTTTTTTTTTTGCCTATTTTAAAGAAAATTCTTTAAAATAGAGTCCCTAGATAGATTTAGGTGGCCCCATCAAATGTTCATCCAACTGTCCACGTGGCAATATGTGATTGGGGAGCCACACTCTTTGGCTATTTTATATCCCACACCAAATCAACAAAACCTACGTTTTTTTGTCCACCAAAGCGTATAGGAAAAACTTCAAAAACCCCCCTTTAGTTTCGCAATTTCTCATTTTGATACCCTGTAATTTAAAATATATCAATTTACCTCCATACGGTTTTGTTTTTATCTTTTCGATAGCTTTCTTTTTAATATTTCGTTAAATTATATTGTAACGACCCAGCCCACTAGCAACAATAACTCGTTGGGCCCAACCACTGATCCAAAATGCTTAAGCCTAGTTATTATTACTAGTGTCTAAGTCTCTTATAAACCCAATGACAACTCTCCTCCTTAAGGCCCTGACGTTCCCGTCAGTCCAATCACACACACAGCCCACGATCACCAGGCGATGTGAGACTCGTCTCGCTAGGTCATCCGTACGCTCACCGAGACTCGCCACACATGCTCATTTCCAATCGCTGGCCAATTTGGTAACATCGACCCCAAATCGAAGCGAATAACTCGTTGGGCCCAACCACCGATCCAAAATACTTAAATTCAGTTATTATTACTAGTGTCTAAGTCTCTTATAAACCCAATGACAATCTCATTCCCATCCGATGTGGGACTATTGGGGTGTCACATATATACAAAAAAATTTAGATAACCATATAGATTTATTGAATATTTATTTTAGTACTCTTCAATTTTAACTTTGTCATTGATTTAAGAAAAAAAATATATAATAAAATTGATAATTAAAAGAGAAAAAGGAAAGGAGGCAAATTGATACATTGTAAACTACATTCCACAGGGTACTAAAGTGAAAAAGTGCGAAACCACAGGGGGTGTTTTGAAGTTATCCCCAGCATTATATGCATAATATACTCTCCATACTCCAACACCATCACCTCTCTCTCTCTCTCTCTCTCTCTTTCTCTGTGGTGCGCACTGTGTCCCCAACGCTCCTTCAGTGTTTTCACAGCGAGAGCGAGAGCGATCGAGGGAGAGAGGGGGGGGAGATGAAGGAGATCGTGATCGGATCGGACGCGGCGGCGCGGCGGGGCGGGACGCCGCCGCCGCCGCCGCCGCAGGCGCTGCTGGAGAGGCTCAAGGACTATGGCCAAGAGGACGCGTTCGCCCTCTGGGATGAGCTCACCCCCGACGAGCGCGACCTCCTCGTCAAGGACATCGAGGTGGTTGCCCTAATCCCCTCCCCCCACCCCACCCCACCCCCTTTTTTCTTTTTCGCTTTCCCGGCCCCTCCCCTGAGTCGATTGCTCGAGTTTGATCCGTTGAGATTTGGTGTAGATTCGAGCGGATCGGGGATTTTTTCTGGGAGTTTTATCGTGAATTTGATCGATTTTGAGCTAAAAGATCGACCTTTGGGTGTTTTCTGTTGGATTCGATCGATTTTGAGCTGAAGCAGCGACCATTTTGATCTAATTCCCTCTTCTTCTTTTTTTTTATCAAATTGGGGAACTGGGTTGCAATGGAGTTGAAGAAGCGAGTTCGTTTTGTGTAGTTTCTGGTTAATTTGATTGGACGCGAGTGTGAAAAATGTGTGCTTTTTCGATCGAGTTGCTTCATATGGTTCACAATGAGTAATAGGTCCTACCATTTTCACATTATGGTAGTGAAAATTTGATGGTTTTTTTTTTTTTTTTTCCACTTGATTGGATCTGTGAAGACCCCGTCTTCTTTTGCAAGTTTGATTGATCTCGCCAATTTTTATTGCAATTTTTAGTTGTAGTGCAATGTTATGGTAGTGAAATGTTCTCTCTCTCTCTCTCAAAAAAAAAAAAATGTTGGAAATGGAAAGGTTTGGTTGGATCAATGTAGCCATTGTAGATAACATCCAGTGTTTTCTCGAAAACAAGAGGAAGTCACATTTTCATCCACTCTAACCATGTAATCCATTGCTCTTGATGACTTTCTCATGCACAAAATGTGTAATTCTTGTCACATTGTACACATCAGAGCCTGGATCTTCCTAGGATCGACCGGATTATCAGATGCTCACTTGGATCCCAAGGTGAGTTTCTTCCTCCCTCTCTCTCTCCTCGCACATTTGAGGTGTTTTTTTTTTTGCCCTTTACTTTTGATTTGTGGTTTATGTAGGCCTTCCATTGCCCGCGGTTGAGCCTGTTCCCGAGTCGAGCGTCTCAACTGTCGAACAAAGAACTTCTGATGAAAGAGAACGGTGGTGGAAGAGAGGATTGAAGGCCGTCTCGGAGGGGAAATTGGCCGTTGTACTTTTGTCTGGCGGTCAGGTACTCTAATCGCTATCATCTCACTTTTGTTTAGTAGCTGCAGTTTGTACAGGCATGTCTTTTCCTGGAACTCGCCCCTTGATTTAACTTATCCGTTTATATATATAATTCGCTTAGAACCAATGTGTAAACACTGTTCTTGCACTTTGAATTGTGATTTTCGCACAGGGCACTCGGCTTGGAAGTTCAGATCCGAAGGGATGTTTCAGTAAGTAGATCAGTCCTGAGCTAGTTCCGCATATTTATTATGCATTTTACTGGCGGTTCGGTTCGTGTGTTGAGGGATAGACCTTAGATCTAAATAGAAATCTCTGTTATATGAAAAATTATCCAGTGTGCATATTCGAATGTACAGATCAAATATCTACTGCATCTGAGAATATCGTACTAAGAAATCACTTGTATGTCAATTTATAACCGATTTGAATAGTAACTCATATTCGATTTGTGCCTTGTTTTAGACGTTGGACTCCCATCAGGAAAGTCACTTTTTCAACTTCAAGCTGAGCGCATTTTGTGTGTTCAGAAGCTTGCGGCTCAGTCCACCGATGGTTACTTCATAACCCCCCAACTTATACACTACTTTTTCCCCCCCTTTTAGTAGCTTAATGCATGTGTTACTCACAGGCTCTGCTGGAATTGTTCCCATTCATTGGTACATAATGACTAGCCCGTTTACGGATGAGCCCACCCGCAAGTTCTTTGAAAGCCATAAGTATTTTGGCTTAGAACCCGATCAGGTAAAAAGAACAGAAAAACTTAACAAATATTTCAGTTTTATGAGTAAGTATTGCCTTTGGCTTACCCTCGTTCGCTGTAGGTGACCTTTTTCAAGCAAGGCACTCTTCCCTGTGTTTCTAGTGACGGTCGATTTATCATGGAGACACCCTACAAGGTATTGTTTTTTTTTTTTTTTTTTCCGTTTACATTTTTATTTACCTTTTATAAAGAAATCTCATAACATCAAATGTTGTATTTATTTGTGTATAGCGGGTCACAAAATTTATAGATGCGCCAACTACATTTGTCTTTTTTGCTAATCCAAACACATTTTCTCAAAGCAGGTAGCTAAGGCTCCTGATGGAAATGGAGGGGTATATTCTGGTATGCCTGTTAAACGACAAAGATGTTCGTTGACATGTTATGGATTGCTGCATCATATCAAGTTTTGTCTTCTTTTTTTTTTTTTAAATTCCTATACAGCTTTAAAATCTTCAAGACTGTTGGAAGATATGGCCATGAGGGGTGTGAAATATGTGGACTGTTATGGAGTTGATAATGCACTTGTAAGAAATTCCCCAACTATAAAATCTCACTTCAGCTGTTTCCCTTTTTTTTACGGATTAACTTCCAGAGGGCAGGTCCGTGTTGCAGATCCGACATTTTTGGGGTATTTTATTGATAAAGGTGTAGCTGCCGCAGCGAAAGTTGTAAGGAAGGTAAAATATTTTCTGTATATTTCATTTTGGAGACCATTTTCTGCATGAACTTTACTTTTGTAACAGGGTTGCAATTTGAGTTTGATATACTTTTCACTTTGGACAGCCATTTCTTGCTCGTTTTACTTAATAAGGCGGCTAAACTTTATATGTTTCCAGTACTCCGTTAAGGGGGAAAAAACTTTCGAGGTTTTCTGCGCCACTTCTTATTATCCACTAGGCTATATGTATTATTCTACCTATTTCGATATTTGGGGAATTATATTCGTTATCCTTTTCTTTCAAGAAAGTTATACCTAATTTATTACTTGGTTCACGAAAATATGGTTACTTAACCAGGCGTATCCGCAAGAGAAAGTCGGGGTGTTTGTCCAACGTGGCAGAGGTGGGCCCCTCACTGTGGTTGAATATAGTGAAATGGAGCAGTCAATGGCTTCTGAGATCAATCAGATAACCGGCCGCCTTCGCTTCTGCTGGAGTAATGTAAATATTTTCATATTCTCATTCCATTTTTCGCGCTTTCCAGTATTCATCTCTACATATTGAGTTCCTTTTAGCTTGTCGTGTTTCCTTCTAAAGTGCTTCTTTCTCTCACTCATTACATGCATCTATGCTGATTCATTTCTCGAACATTTATTGTAGGTATGCTTACATATGTTTACTCTGGATTTCCTGAATCAAGTAGCCAACGGCCTCGAAAAGGACAGCATGTTAGTTTCTAGTCATTTCGTTGCGTTTACATTGCAATTCAGCTTTCATATACTTTCATATTTGGTACCATCTAGTAATTGTCGTCCATGCTTGTCGTTTTCATTACGCCGCGCGTGCCGCGCAAATTGGTGTTATAAATATGTTTGGTCGCTACATTCTTATACTCTCGTTATATATCCAACATTCGATGACAGATACCACCTAGCGGAGAAGAAGATTCCTTCAATCCATGGATATACCGCCGGCTTAAAGCTCGAGCAGTTTATATTCGATGCTTTTGCTTACTCTCCATCGACAGCACTTTTTGAGGTAACAACGACATTTCCCTTAATGTAAACTACTTCGATCACGAGCATTTGACTCATTTTTCACTGAGATCGAAACTGCAAAACCAGTTCTCCATTCATTCGCCACGATTTTGGGATTTTGTTGAATTAAAATTTGAAAAAAAAAACAATACCAGGTATTGAGGGAGGAGGAATTCGCACCGGTCAAGAATGCTAATGGCGCCACTTACGACACCCCCGACAGCGCCCGGTTGATGCTTCTACGCCTCCACAGTCGCTGGGTAGTTGCCGCAGGTGGCTTCATTACTCACTCTGTGCCCCTATATTTAACAGGTAGAATATAAATTGCTCTTAACCAAGTCATAACTGTGTGCATATTATTATTATTTCTTTTCCATTTTGTGATAAAACTAAGTTGCAGTATCTGATGCTAAGTATTTCTCTTGCAGGTGTAGAAATTTCTCCTCTTTGCTCGTATACCGGAGAAAACCTCGAAGCCATATGCCGTGGGAGGACGTTTCATGCGCCGAGCGAAATTACATTCTAGGGTTTAGAGATTGTGCAAGGAATAGTTTCATTTTAACCATGCTCTACATTATTCTGTAAGAAATAGTTTTGAGTGCTCTGTTAGGTTTATGTTATGCGGTTTGGATGTTCTCTTTCGCCCTTTTTTTTCTTTTTTTTTTTCTTTTATTTTTTTTTCGCGGGCTGAGTTTGTTGATGCAGTGGATGTAATTGTAAACTATGTGGAACCAAATTTTAGTTTATGTTGGTTTCAGTGTGCAATACTTGTTTCAAGGGAATAAACACCGAGAATTGGATGTGTACGTAGCTTCTAAATTTGTTCTCTTAATTGTTGGAATTAATGTTTTCTCCTTTCTTTTCCTCGAAATGTTAAATTTATTTCAATCTGATTCCATGCATTGAAAAGCTCAGATATACTCAAAAATCCAAAAATCATCAAAAAATTTTTTAAAAAAAAGGAACCTGCAAGATCTGATAATGAAAGAGTTCGTTCACAAAGCCATTTGTTAATATTCGAAATTAGATTCACTAAACATCAACTGCAAAACTTTTAGTTTGAACGAAATTATATACTGTGAAAGAAAACAAATTCCTTCCGATAAATACGCAGCAGGAACTTCAGGAGAGAAAAATGGTCTTCTTCGGACACGTTCCATCTTGAGACCGTCGCAAACGCAACTCGACCAAGGGTTGCGCTGAAATCGAACAGGCGTTCACCGTCCCGATTGGAAATACGGTGAAACTCCCAGAAATGGCTCCAATGAAGCAAGATGATGCCTTAAGAACATGTACACGGACTCTGTGGTCGTTGCCGCTACCCGAGTCACCAAGCCGACTGCCTGCGTTACACCATAAGCTGAAGGAATTTATATGTTACAAATTGCGAAAGTAAGACCGTGAAACAAGCTCCCGTAAATGTTGGGTGAAACGAAGGGTTTAGTAGCTCAGAGGCGTCAAGAGTCGTGAGGGTTTGAGATTATCGACCTATCGAAATCCCATTTGAGAAGTCGAGATTGGATTTTTAAAATCCTATAGTAGTATCTCGGACCTACCCCAACTCATGATGATCCTCAACACTTCTGAGCCGCTAAACCCTCCCTCCTCTCATCTAACATAACTATGCAATCTAATCCTGGGTGCGCAATAGGAACATACCTGAGGGCCGAAAGAACTGCAAGAGGCGATAAAAGGTGGCGGTATTTGGCAATGTTTGGATTCTGATCTCGCATAACGACCTGAAGTGGGCGTAGGAACTCGGAATTGTCCGGACATCATCTTCTTCACTTCATCTTGTATTTGATTCTGAGTATGCTTTAGCCTTGGCCTACAACAAAATTTAGTTCGTAAAATTTGAAACCCATCATAATGAAACATCTTCTCAATCCGCTTAATTCATTCAATGGCTTCGGGAGAATTACCTTAAATGGTTGTTTAAAAGATTTGAGTTGTATAAGAAATATCTGGCATCGAAATTATTTAAATATTTTTGAATTAAAATATCAATTACAAGTTTGAATGTTGCTGGAGCTATCATGATATCTCCTCGCGATTTTGCTGTTTTTTAAATTTCATCTTCAAATAAAATTTTCATATACCTTCGCCAGAGATAGATAGATTAAAATTGAATCAGAAGAGAAGAACTTACCCCAGGATTACGACCATCGCAATTACATGGTATTGCTGCATCCTTTCAGCGATACCGATACTCGATTTTTGTTCTAGTACAACCTGTTAAATGTAAAAATCAATTTGTATTACAAAGCTGAAAGGGAAAAGAACCACAAATATAGTGTTCTTCCTTCTTCTTTTTTTTTCTTTTATTCTCTACTGAATAAAATTGTGATGGTTGGCCTTCTTCGAAAAGTACAAAATAGTAAATGAAATACAAATAACCGGAGATAAAAAATCTGCACTATAAAGTATAAACACAAGACAAGGGGAAGCACTACCGAGTCGAGAAAAAGCGGTTGTTCTTCTTCTAAGAAAATGTGATTGGTACTCCTGTAGTGCTCAAAGTCCCATTTTTCTCCGCTTTCGTGACGCCCGCTGGTAATCCAATCGACAACAACCAAATTTGAATCTGAAAAGAGTCTGAATACTTGCTTCTGGGAGTACCGAGCAGTTGAGAAGCAGGTCACGGGATCTGGAATAACCGCAAGAAGTGCATCTTTTCCAATTCTAGCCTACTGCGCAGAACGAGTATATTGGTGTGTCTCAGAATTCACTTCTTTTCTGAAATAGCATTTAGGAAATGAAATTTGTTTGGATGATATAGCAATAAACATCTACCACGAAGAATCGGTTACTTCTTCTGAGTTAATAACAACACTTTTTGATTTTCACAACACTAACATACAGTTATGCCCATAGTCATTTGATACAGCGGAAGTACCGGTTATGTTCATCTATTACAAAACCTTTAATTTCGTTACTATGTATTGAATGATAAAATTTGTAACAATTTGTGGATTTGCAGGTTCAGCTATTATATGATCAAACATGAACAAGAATGGTATTGAAGTTAACATGTTCAAGAGTGACTTTACCTCCAAGATCTGCTCGGAGCACTTTGAATCCACAGACTTATATACCTGTTATTGCAAATGTTATCGAAGTTTAAAACATCTCGCATATTAGATTTTCGCAACTAACACAATCAGATTACCATTACGTGGAGCGAGATAACGCAGGTACTGAATTTGCTAGTATTTAATCATAAGAAAAACCTTCGCTGATCTCAAGCCACAAAGAATGAAATAAAGAAATGCGGGAAGAGTACTAGAGGGTGAAACCTTTGTTGAAGCTTGAGTTGTCATAGCCGCCGTGCACCCGTCACCGACGCTTATCCTACACGAAACTCGATCTCCCTGAAATTCAACATCAAAAATTAAGTTTTGACAATGACCGACTACTCAGGCTCAAGACATTAACATGGTATAATTCATGTCCACAAATTTTTACACTAGAAACTAAATTGTCCACACATTTTTACACTAAAAAACAACTCACACTGAAAAAACAGCATAAGGCCCATAAATTGCACCAACAACAACTACGATTCATAAACCCTAAACTCCAAACCCAAATTTCATAATAAGAGATCCACAAATTGCTCAAATCAAGCGAATTACCCAGCAAAATCGAAATTTTAAACAAATTACACAGAAAAATCAAAACTTCTTAAAGACTAACACGGTATAATTCATTTCCACACATTTTTACACTTAAAAAAAAAAAAAAAACATAAGATCCATAAACTGCACAATAACAACAAAATTAGAATAGATCGCGACCGAGACGATGCCGCCGCCGTAGGAGAGAGTGTAGATCCAAACCGCATCGGCATGGACGGAGCCCACCTGAGAGAGAGAGTGTGTGTGCACAAATGAAGGGGGAAACGAAGGGGAAATTGGAAGGGTTTTAGGGTTAGTAGAGGGGGGTGGGAGTGATTGGGGCACCTTTTTGGGGAGGATTAGCTTGAGAGGGTACTTGGAGAAGCACCGCGTTACGGTCGATCTCCCCCTCACCTTCTCCACCCTCGCCATTCCCGTCGCCTCCTCCATCTCTCTCTCTCTCTCTCTCTCTCTCTCTCTCTCTACACACGGCGCAGGTGGAGAAGAGAAAGGTGAACTATTCATTGTCAACGGGGCGATTGAGGAAGAAGGGGAATTTTGCATGTACATCCCTTAAAATACATTTATTTAGTTGAACACCCTTCTTTTTTTATTTTTTTGGGTAAACTTCAAATACCACCCACCTAATTTCACACTTTCTCATTTTAGTACTCTATAGTTTAAAGTGTATCAATTTAGTACCTGTGGTTTCTCTATTCATCAGCTCCTCCGTTAACATTTCGTTAAATTATATACAAAAAAACTTTCTATAGCTAAATTTGTCGAATATTCACTTTAATATCTTTTAGTTTTAACTTTGCCATTAATTTAACGGGAAAAAAAAAATCTGACAAAAAAAAAAAAAAAAACTATACCGATTAATGATTAATACTAAAAAGATTAATGTCTAGTAAAAAAAAATTAGAAGTTTAGTGGTGCCAATAAAACATAAAAATTGAGGGACCCGTTTCATAAACGCCTGCAGTTGAGGGGGTCGCCAGTAATTTTTCACCAAAAAAAAAAAAAAAGTAAGAAACAAAAGAAAATCGTTTGGTCGTGTTTCGGTCCATTGGACCGGGTCCAGCCAATAAATCTCACCATCGCCGCTAATCAAGCACAAACGTGCTTAACGGTCCAAATCCGTGCGGGGCCCACGTCGTACCAAACCCTAATAAATAACCAAAGCGATCCCTTTCAACTTTAATTTAATAATATTAATTATTAATTATTAATATTAATGTTAATAAAATATAAAATAATATTAAAATGTAATAACCTTCGAATCCTCGGATATGATATATGTTTAAATAAATTAATTGAGTAATTATAATTTAATAATAAAATAAAATACCCAGTCGTCCTTTGACTCCGCATTCCACGTCATTCGCTACGTCACCTCTTCGTCCGTTGCGCGAATGGCGCGCGGAGCCGAGCCGAGCCGCGCCGAGCCGACTCTTGAGCCAACATTTATTTTTTTTTTTCATTTTAACCCGTTCTAAAGATATATTTAAGTATGTTATCAACTAAATCATCGATGGTTAATTTAAAACGAATAAAATGCTACCTTTCTCTCAAAAATAAAAAATTTAGAGTTTTGCATTAGCATGAATTTTTTAGTATTTGATATAATTAGAGTAATAACGGAATGTTTAGTAAAGAACGTAGAGTTTATGCTATTATTGATAAATGAGCGTCGAGAATTAATCCAAAAGTAGAAATAATCGGTGCTTCTGATACTTTAACCGTAGCTAAAAACTAAATGATTAAGAGAAATTTGCTGAGTATTCTTACAAACAGTAATTTTAGAAAAATTTAACGATCAATACCTACGTACTTTAGATTCGAAATTTAAAATTTAATTGCTTTATATTTTTAGCTAAATTTGTTTCTGAACAAATAAATAAACTAATTAAGGACCTCAAGCTCTAGCTATTTTGGATGGCTTAACCATCAAAGATAATTAGGATATGGATAGATTAAGGCGATGTGAGAGATAAGATATGGGTGTATGAGTGTATCAAAAACAAAGCTGGGAAAAGGATATATATATAGTCATCATATAGTACTCTTGGACACCAACATGATCATGATGTGTTAATTGTTGTTAATTAAGCTGTGGGTGTGAAAATGGGACACAACTCCACAAAAGTACCTTCCAATTAATGTAGTGATCAATAAAGTGACGTGTTTGAGTGTACAAGAGGAGGGTTTAATTTAATTTAACTTAATTAATTAATTTTCTAGCAATTTTTTTTAAAAAAAAAAGAAAAAAAGAAAGGGAAATGGTGGGGGATGATAATAATATATATATATATATATGTAGTGTAGATTCATTAAGCATGTGTTCTATTCACTTGCGTAGTTTTGTGCATGGGTTACTATCACCTTGTCTTTTTCATAGGCTAAGTGATGAGATGAGAACGCCCACTAATTTGACTTGACCTTTTACATGGCTAGCTAGTGGGAAAATTACATGCCATGTTCTCTTTATTCCGGCAAAAAGTTGGGGCTATTTATCAACTTAAAAAAGCTTTTTAAGTTTCAAACTTTAATAGTAAAATTTTTAATGTTAATTAAGCTTGGATCTAAAGATATATTACATGAGTTATTTGTTTATATACGAAGATCTAATAATATCATCGCACCATATATATATATATATATATATATATATATATATATATATATATATATATATATATAGTCCCATTTTATACTATCGATAAGACATTTAGACTACCAAGTTTTTCATTGCTAGATCCACTCCTTTGATGATTTTCACCCGTTAGATCATACTATTCAACCAACCACCCACTTAATCATAGGGGCCCACATCATCTTAACCACACATCTCTCAATCCAATGGCCAAATTGGTAGCACTAATGACTAAATCTTATTAATATTAATAGATAATATATATATATATATATATATATATAGTCGAGATACTATCGATAGCACCATGAATTTGGTGCTACTAAGTTTTTCGCCGTTAGATTCACCCCTTTGATGATTTTCATCCGTTAGATCATACTATTCAACCAACCACTAACTTAACCCTTGGGGGCCCACATCATCCTAACCATACATCTCTCAATCCAATGGTCAAAAACTTGGTAGCACCAATGACTTGATGCTATTAATAGCATAGTAGCCTAGTTCTATATATATATATATATATATATATATATTGTTAAAACACAAATAATACGAGTTATATATTATTAGAAAACTAAGTAGAGACTCATTTGACAGGATATGAAAAAAAAAACATTGATTAGATCTTTTAAAGTTTGTTAAATTTGCTGGTAAATATCGAATATTAAATTATGTCTTTATTATTTATAATTTATAATTTTATATGAAACTACTATTGTTGGTGTACGAATAAATACCTAACCTTATTAATAGATCCTTATAATGTAGCTCCACCTGGAGCTTTTACATTCAATCAAAGATCTTTGGGAATCTTCAAGCTTTACCTACCCCAGAAGTAAATAAAAAAAATATAATATAATTAACTTATTGATCTGTGTGATCTCAACCTATCAAACTACCTACCATGGAGAAAATATTTAATAATAATAATAATAATAATAATAATAATAATAATATATTAGAGCTAGAACGCAATATTATCGATAGCATGAAGTCGATTACCAAATTATTTTTAATGATCTGCTTTCAAATCGATGATCGGTTCCGTTAAACTTGATCTATATTATTAAAAGTATTTGAAAATTAAATTTTATAATTTTTCGATATTACTAGTGATTAAAATGTCTCAAAATTGACAATTTTAATGGTAGATTTGATGTGTTTGTGAATTTAACGGCGTAAAATAATACAAATCTGATGAAATTTTTATAGAAATTTTTTTTCACTATTTAGAGCAAGATCAGTATCTCTTATCTTAAATCTAAATTTTTTTTCATCATTTTTTATAAAATTTTAATTTTCAACCGTTCATTTTTAGACTACTCGTTTAATAGGTAAATGATGCAGAAAAATTACGAAATTTAGTTTTCAAACAAATTTAATAGTGTAAGTCAAGTCTAACGGAGCCGATCATCGATTTGGAAGCAGCATCATTGAAAATAATTTGGTACCAATGAGGTGGCCTCGTATACCAATAGTATATTAGCTTAACTCGTATATATTATATTATATTTTAGGAGGAAAAATAATGTTACAATTCCAATTCTAATGTAGTCAGAAAACATGGTTAAGTTAATTGAGAGGAATTAGAAGGGATGAGAGAATCTTATGTCTCTATTTGTCCTAGCTAACTTGAAAATGACAGGGCATGTGAATAAACCTAACAATATTCATAGACTCATAACATTGCTATCAACTAGAGGAGGAAGCATTTCTTGGATGCTTCCTTTTCATAAGAAGTGCTGTAGTAATTAAAAAAATAAAAAAACTTGATTAATTATAAATTTTTAAAATTAAAATTTAATTCATTCTATAAATTTTGCAGCATTTGGGTGGTCCGAGTTATATCACTTTCTGAACTTTGTGCGTGCGTAGTTTCTTATGTCTAAACTATTTAGAAACTGTAGATCATATTGATCGGATTTGTTTTCGTATGTTACACCACTTATAAATACGTATAATTAGCGGTCCATAAATAATTTGGCGCACCGGGTGCAGGCGATAATTTGGTCAAAAAACCGCCTTTGCCGCCACAATTGGCATCTTCCCCCTTCACATTTGGCACGTGAAAGAAAAATCAAAAGCGAATGTGAAAAAAAATGTTTTTTTTAAGAAAAATAATAAGTTGGCAATTGCTTTGTTTTTTCGTTTTGTTTTTTTTTTTTTTTTTTTTCTCATGTGAAGCTCATTTTCTAGCAAAATAACCCGTTGTTTTGGTATATAACAAATCAAGCCAACAATATTAACATTTGAACGTTTAAAATGAGATGCAATATTGTTTAGAATAACACCTTTAAGAAGCAAAATTTAATTAATTCCTATCCTGATATTTTAAACGAGAATCAGGATAGCAAGTTTTACTTTTTTTTTTTTTAAAAAAAAGCAGTATACTAAGTATTTTGTAGATAAAAATATAAAAATATCATTCTCTAATAATTTAAGCGTGTAGAGGAAATAGTTATTTCGCATAATTATAATAATAATAATAATATATAATTTAATTGTACGTAACAACTAACCACATATGCAGGGGTGTGGTGTGGGCGTCACCACCAATAATTGTCGGGGTTAATTAATTAATTAATTAATAATTAAGCAGAGCAAAACAATTCCCCAAAACCCAAGCAACACCCCGGTCAACAAGTCAACACCCTCAACTCAAGATGACGTCAGCAAGAATTGTCTCCAACGACCCTTCCTCGTCCCTTCCTTCGCGAAGCACCTCCCGCTCCTCCACGTGGGGCGTCCTCCGCCCTCCATTCCCCCCACTCAACCATCCGACGGCCGAAAACGATCCTCGTGAAACTCCGTTCTTTTTGACCCTCTCCAAAGCCATCTATGTATACCACCTCCCCCCAACCTCCCCATCTCCTCCCCCCACCCTCGCTTAGCTTTGAGCTTCAAATTTTATTATTATTAATCTTATTAAAATCTCCATGGCCATGAGTGGCGATGCTACTACGGATTGGGCGCACTTCTACGCGCTCGGCTCGCATCCTTCCTCGGCGTCGGCGATGTTCGGGCACGGCCCGGCCGAGTCGACAGTCGTGACGACCGCCGCCGCTCCCGCCGCCGCCGCCGCCGCCGCAGCTCCAGCCGCCGGCGGCTGTGGGCCGCAAATGGGCCGGGCCGGGAAGACTGCCCGTAGGCGGTCGCGGGCCTCCCGCCGGGCCCCGACGACGCTGCTCAACACCGACACCGCCAACTTCCGCGCCATGGTCCAGCAGTTCACCGGCATCCCGTCCGGCCCCCCGGCCCACCTCCCCCGTCCGCCGGCCCCGTCATCAACTTCGGGCCCATGTTCGGCGATTCGGCCCGGCCCGCCCCCACCGTCGTCTCCTTCGGCCACGTGCAGCCGCCGCAGCAGCAGCCGTCCTACATGGACCAGTTTCACTACAGCCGACCAGTGTTCACCCAAGATCTCTACAACAGTAGCAGAAACAACAACAACAACAACAACGATAATAATAATAATAACAACAACAACACGGGTGGTGGTAAAAATGATGAAGATCATATATATGTTCATGGCTACAGCGGCGGTGGCGGTGGCGGTGGCGGTAGCGTGTCGTCGGCACCGCTGCAGGCGGAGATGGGCGAAGGATTCATGTTCGATCAGATGATGCTGCCGAAGACGTCGGCGCCCTCCGCCAATAGCAGAGTCGACGGGTACTTCTCTTAGATATTATAAATAAATAAATGCAGTATCCAATTTATTTTGGGTTAATTAGAGCGAGGAGGAGGGGATCGATCGAGGCCATTATCAAGTATCAACAACACATGTAAATATTTTTATTTTATTTTTTTGTTTGTTTTTGTCTACGGTGTTATTATTACTTAATTACTACAGCAGTAGAAGAAGAAGAAGAAGGAGTCGTAAGGAATCTTTCTAGAACAACTTTACATGTGTTCTTTTTTTCTTTTTCTTTTTCTTTTTTTTTTTCTTTTTGGATGATATTATAAACGTGCGCGAAGGGGATGAATTTAATGAGTGGAGAAAGTGGGGTCCACGTAGTTGGGCCTCGCTCTGTGTCAAAGTCAAAATCACGCTTGTCGTGTTTCGACTAGAACAGTGGATTTAGATGTTGACTAGTACTTTTATTAGATTGTTTTTTTTCCCCTTTGTTTTATTTGTGTGTGTTTTTGGGGAGATAAAAAGTTTTACTAGAGCTATACCAATTTGCTTTGTTCCTTGTGGATGGATTGAATCAATTGGAGGCTTCTATGTTCACTTGAGTCTTTTTTTTCTTTTTTTTTTTTTAGAGAGAGAGAGAGAGAAAGGTCTACCCACTTCTTTTTATGTTACTTGTTTAGTTTTTTTCTCTTAGAAATAAATTTAGCTGAAAATGTAAATCGACTAATATTTGAACTTGAGATCTCGGATACCAATCATGACCGTCGGTTTTTATGTTCACTTGTTGTTTTGTGTTTTATATGTCTCTGCTAAATGTTATAGAATATGTTTGTAAATTTCTCTCATTTTTTTCTGATTTTATACCAATTTAGTAGTATAATTGTTCAAATATTTTACTCAATTTTTTTCTCTTCTTTTTGAAATATATATATATATATATATATATATATATATATATATATATATATATATATATATATATATATATATATATATATATATATATATATATATATATATATATATATATATATATATATATATATATATATATATATATATATATATATATATATAACATTAATCATATTAGTAATAATTAATATTAAATATTTTCAATTAATAATTTATATTTAATAAATTATTACAACTGCTACATTAAATCCCCAAAATTTTGCTCACACGGAATCAATTCCTGGCCTCTTGAGTTTAACTACTATACACACGTAACACACCACTTTGTAATGGGTGTGCCTAACATTGCCTAGACCCGGTCTATAGACCAGGCCACATACAAAACAACACATGGCGCATTTTGACTGGTCCAACAAATTCATAGGGAACGTGTAATAAATACGAACCAGGGTCTTTCATGTGAACCATGCAACCTAACACGGAATAAACGAGCAAGGGTATTGGATAGAGATTTGACTACTAAAAAGAGAATTGTGATTAGAACTGTTTCTAATACCATATTACATTCACTATAATAGTTTTATTCTATAATAATAGTTTGCGTCGCTTTAATGATGCAAACAAATAGATAACATTATTTAGCCATTTATTACCATAAGATTCAATGCAGCAAATAGCGATGATTCTTCTTCGACAAGTAATAGTTATCGATCGTAAAAGTATTTATTATTGAAAAAGAATGAAACTCGATCTGTAACGGTGATTGCTTCTACTTTTGCTTTAAGTAACACTAAAGTTAAAAGCTTTTAGCGAGTAGAAAAGTTCAGTGCAATCGATCGCAGTACCGAAAGTAAAAAATGAGGTATATATTAAGATCGAACGCAGAAGCTCTAGTTCTATATTTGTATTGCGTCGCATGCAGAGATGATCAACTAACGACGGCCGTACTATGATGTTTCTTCTTAATTCTTTTTTCGACTTCGCTGCAATCTACGACAAATCCAAACAGATCCTCCTTATGTTGATTTTTTTTTACTTCTTTTTTTGATATGATCGTGGATCACATGAACGCACGCATTCCGCTCGAAGCGCGAGAATATTCGAGTAATTACTTATATTCTTTTTGGCGTTTAGAATAGTAACATCATGGTCCTCTTCAAAATTGGTCAAGTCAACATCCGCATGGATTAATTGTTGCCATTGTTGTATAAATCTCAGTGCCATGAAGAGCACGGTGGTGTTTGAAGCTAACTTTTAATAGCAAATATAGATTAAGAGAGTTGACTTTTTAATTCTTTTAAGAGACCACATGCATGTTAATGCATTTAAGTCTTCTTACGTAATTATTACTCCCATATCATTTGGAGGACTTTTCTTTGGTCCAATTTCTTAGTCCACGATCAATTTGGGCCCAGAGCTTCTAGATTGAGCAAAAGTTGTTCCAAAAATCAAACTAATCATGCACACACAAGTGTGCTTGAAAAAGAATAGGGAAAACTTCAAAAAAAACCCCTTGTGGTTTCATGCATTCTCACTTTAGTATCCCGTGATTTAAAATGTATCAATTTGCCACCTAGTGGTTTCGTTTTTATCTTTTCGAAAGCTTTTTCGTTAATATTTCGTTAAATTATATACAAAAAAACATCAAATATCTATCTATGTTTATTAAATATTTACGTTAGTACCTTTAAATTTTAACTTTGTCACTGATTTAAGAAAAAAATAAAATAAAATTGATAACAAAAAAAAAAAACGAAACCACGAGGGAGCAAATTGATACGGTTTAAACCACAGGGTACTAAAGTGAGAGTGCATGAAACCACATGGGGGTGTTTTTGAAGTTTTCCCAAAAGAATATGACAAAACACAAATAATTCAAAGTAATATTCACTTTCAAACAAAGTGGTACATGTGCACATTTATGTGAATTCCTTTTGTATGTTTAATATTCATTTAAGTTATATATTGAGAAAGAGGTATATGTGGAAGTATCCTCTCTCTCTCTCTCTCTCTCTCTCTCTCTGACCCTCATTAAAGTAAATAGTAAAAGAGTGTTATTTATTATATAAAATTTGTTTAATTTATGGTCTATTTAGTATTAAATTATAGGTTTTAACTACCAAAGGGTTGCAACCATTGGTCTCCATCAATGAAAGAAATATTGAGGAAGGGAGAAGCTTGTGTGTCATTGAGCTTTTGAAGATAAGGAACTCTCATGGTCAAATTTGCACCATCACCACTGCACTTGTACTCACCAAAAAAGATGCTCCTGTTAACATTAAAAAACAATTTTTTAAAAAAAGAGAGTTTCATTTCAATCCAAATTCTATGAGGCTTTCATTTTTCATTATATTTGTACACTTACTAAGAATTTGGATGCTTTTTGCCGTATATAAAGGTACAAATTGAGCTATAATACTTTCAGAAACAAAAGTAGTCGTCGTATTTTTCGTGCAAGGTTGTATGCAATGAATATGTATATATACATGTATATGAATCGTGGTTTCGAAGTCTTACTGATCTCTCGCGGGATCGTCGAAGTCGTTCCACCCTTCGGGGACGATGATGTCGGACATGGAGGTGTAGGCGAAGACGACGCGGGCGTAAGGCCTCCAGGCTCTGCCTAACCATATTTGGCCCGTCCCTCCGATGCTACACTTCACGAACGCGAAGCCCGTGTTCTCGTCGCCGGATGTTCGGCCGTGCGCGGTCACCACCCCATTTATGAACCTCACTCCGGCCGGCACCGGTGAGGCTATGGAGATCAGCCTGCAATCCTGAGTCACAAGTTGCAGCAATCAAGCAGAGATTCTTCTTCAATATTTTCATTTTTCTCTAGCCAGGCTTCTAGAAGAACTTCTCTAACGTAAAAAAGCAGCGGCTAAAAACACGACAAACCAAAAAAAAATAAAAGAAATCTGAGGCTTTGTTGTGATATAAAACAGATCTCTTATTTGAAGTTTCTACTTCTGATGTCAAATGTTTAGCAAATAAAGTGTGGAGTGGTGAAGAGGAATTGCTTTTTCCCCCTCCATTTTCAAAAAATATCTCTGCAAAAGCTTAAGTAACCAAAAAAGGCCCTACAAGGATCTTTTGTCCCTTGGAGGGTACAAAAGTCAGTTGAAAAGGAAAGGAACATGCAATTTGGAGTTTAACATTATCCAAAGTTTGTCACACTAACCCTTGTGATCAAATTAAACTAGCCTTCTACATCATGACTAATCCACCCTAAGTTGTGTAACTAGTGTTTGGACACAATTACCCATCTTCATAGTTTAATAAGATCCAAATCACACCTAATCCAACCGTCAACGACGTACCCGATTGCGAGTTTGACTGGAAAACGCCATCGATTAATAGATTGCTATTACAGTGAGAAAAGTTTGTTAGGTTGGTTATGAACATTACCAATTAGGCTCAAAATTTAGTAGTGGAACTTACCTCATACAAGGATCTAGCATCCCCAAAGATGAAATCAATTGAGCCTTGGATGAAGCATTCCTTGTAGTAATGTCTACCTCCATCATCATGGAGAGTATCCTGAGCTCCGAAGAACCCACAACCCCAGAAGGCGGCTTGATCACCTGCGACCCTAATTGCCACGGCTTGCGCTCCGGCATCGCCCGGGTTCGGTATGGGGGCCACATTCTGGTACAACAAACATCCCGAGAAGCAAGCGAGTTTTTTACTTTGTTAGTTGTATTGTTAGTTGCCCAATTATTGCAAGAATATATGAAGGGTGTTAATTCTAGTAACTACAATGAAACTTATGTTTTTTGCCACAAAGTTTGCTGCGTGTACGGTGACCGATGCGCTGTAGAAAGTGCCGTGCGAGGAGTTGGCCGTGTCATTCCACGCGATCGCCGTCAGGTCCATCCCTTGCCCTTGAAATGTGATGTTGGGTTTTGTCTTCAAGATCATAACCTTCTCACTAAACACACATTTAGCTTTACTAGTTGTGAAGGATGAACATATAGAAAATATTCTCTCTTGAAGGAAAACTTGGAACTTGGCTTACTAGTAAATACCCTTGTTGATCCATATGATGGTCCTCTTTGGACTAAAGTCAGTGACCGCATCGACCGCCGATTGCACCGCCTTGAAGTTGCAGCAGCCGTTGTGGTCGACACATAAGTAGGAAGTCGTGTTCGTGTCCGGTGGGGGGAAGTCAGGGGGAAAATCATCGCAGATTGTGCTGTTGGATGCAGGTCGCTTGCGGTGGTGGTGGCGGTGGAGGTGGTGGGAGCTCTCTTCTGTAATAGAAACAATTTCGGGTGGTTCGACGAATGTCGTGAAAATGGAGAAGAGTTTCAAATATGGCGGATTTTGTATTATGAGTTGTGTAGAGAGCAAAGATGCAAGAAATGCAAATAGAGCCCAAAGGTAAGTTCCTTTTTGGCTCATGCTGTTGGAATGGATGAGAGAGAGAGGGACAAAGAGAGAGAGGTGAGAAGGGTATTAGAATAGTTAGATCATGTTTCCAAATAAGGAATGTCCAAACCCTATTTTAGATGCACTTGAAGCACAAGGATAGATAACATGCCTTCCAAACAATATTTTCTTCAAGTTGAGGGTGTCAGTCAACCTACCAAGTTACCAAATATTTTCTGGTGGAATAAAAATTAGACCAAACTCTCTAAGTATGTGATTTGCTAAACAGAAAGAGTGGTGCAACTCTCAAACAAGATGAGTTTAATTTAACACGAAATCGTCACTTTAAATCTTTTTTTAGTAGTTAATACATAACGGTAACAACTTAAGTAGTTAATGAACCATCACAGGTCATACCAAGAAAAATTTTGAATTCAAGTGATGCAACAGTAACAACACTGCCTTGTATGCTTACAAATTCGTACCAGCACTAAACACTTAATTGAAAAGTGGTAAGTGATGACAAATAAGATATCAACATCTGAAGTAACTCTCAATGCTCCCACATTTTTAAATGGAAAGAACCTACATGCCATTCCTCGTGGAAAGGTTTAAATTTGTCACTTAAAGAAAAGTAAAAGGAAAAAAACAGTTGCTTCTGATGTTAGCAACACAATACAACAGAAAATAGTCAAAATAAAATAAAATTTCTACTAATTTGACTAGTCACATCCATAGAGAAAAACCAGGAAACAGGAAAACTGAATTGAGCAAAAACCACTATGCACACAGTAAAAGAGCAAAACTCATAGTAGTTACTACTTATCAACTCAATTAGGCAGGATAGATAGGAGTTTGACAGCCTCAAGCGCCGGGGAATGCCTTCTTTCCACCTCTGCTTGTCAATCCAGCTGGAATGACTTTTAGGACATTGAACCTCAGAGTTTTGGATAATTACCTAAATAAACAAGTTACTGTATGATCAAACCACATGAATTTTACAATAGGCAAATCATTAACAGATCGGCATACTACAGCCCTGCTTGGCCTAGATGGAACTTCTGTTTAAGTATTTTCTCATTAAAGCTATTCAAAGAAGCACTAACAGCAATTTCGATAAAATAGCCTCAACAGCAACTCATTCTAGCAAAAGAAGAAGCTTCAACCTGAAGCTTCCACTTTCGGGACCCAGGAGCTCAATTCAACTTCCCCCCGCAGAAAAAGCGCAGATTTTTAGTTTGCCTAGTGCATGATTTCTAGAAGCTTCTACTTTCTAAAGCAGTTTCTCTGCTCCGCAAGTCAATGAGCAATAGAAAATATATAAAGGTTGATTATCTAGCTAGATTGTTAGAGTAGTGCATTAGGAGGCGTACTGGAATTGGCCAATGATAGCATGATCTCCTTCCTTCACACGGAAGCATTGGAATATGTGTGAAGGGATATTTGGGTGTTTCTTTTTTGTACCTGAAAGAAAAGAGATACACCATCTAACTCATTAATAAAATTGCAGGCAAAGTAAAATCAAGTTGCAGATATTTAGCTTGCCTTCAATATTTCTTCACATAGTGGTGGTAGTTTCTGCGAATGATAATAGTTCTACTCATTTTTGGCAATATGGCATGTACCATCCAAATTCAGTAATGGGCATTTTTTTATCTATATATGTCCCTGCAAGCAAAAATAAAATAAACAGGGCTGCATTGGTGAGGAATACTTTAACACAAACTAATACAGCACATAAAATAAAAATAATCACATGCTGTTGAAAATCCAGCCACTTGATCAATATAAATCACAAATGTTACACTGCAACGTAAACTATTCAAAACCATTGAATGAATATGGACAGAAAATTTGATTAGTCAGATGTTCCAAAAAACTTTTACTAAATTTATATTAAGAGTAAAATAAGCTGATCACACCTTCAATGGCTTCTCCAGGAGTCCTGAATCCCAGCCCAATGTTTTTCGAGAAGTGGTTTCCACCCTTGCCAGGTCTCTTTCCGTTTCCAGATCTCTTCGAGCTACAAACCATCTTGTCACTAAAACACGATCGCACATAACACATAAAACCATGAAAAAAATGTGTAAACAGAAAGCAGGAAAAAGTCACCAAAGGAAAACCTTTGGCTGCTTGAGGAATGCCTTGTGCAGGAAAAATGACAAACCATCAAAAAACAAACTTCCCCCCCTGAACACTACACGAGCAGTTTCCTTCCTAGGTGTCTAGTTTGTGTAAATGTGATGCAAAAAATTAAGATACACTACTTGCCGCTTAACAGCCAACCGCTCTACAACCAAGCTACAGAAGCACAACAAGAGATCAACCTCATTAAGTTCAACTCCTGTTCTCAATCCACAAACAATACGATTCCGAAGCTTCTTCGTGTGAATCGTTTTCCATGGCCACAGTATCTGTCTAATGCGATACATGAACATACGACAATGTAGGAGTCTTGGAGTATTCCTAATCATGGATCAAAGCGAGAAACGCGTCTGATGCATTTCACATTACAAAATTTTCTAAATACAAATAAGAAAAGTTTGCATTTTTTTTTTCCCTATGCATAACTACAAGTAGCATTTTACTAACACTAAATTAAACTAACTACAAGTAGCATTTTAAACTAACACTAAATTAACACTACATACAAAAAATAAAGGCGTAAACTTTCCGAATAATCGACTAATTACAGCAAGACCCATTCGAGCACTCATTAAACAGAGCTCAATTCAAGCTCACAACATCTCTTCTAACCTCTCTATGTTCCCATCTCCTACAAAGTTCATGGCCTATCATTTGCTTCATATACTTAGGGACATGGACTAAGAACACTTTTGTAAGCAATTGATGCATGCATAGAGCAATTAATGGGAGAAAAGGAGAACGTAGAGGACGAAGAGTGTGCGTTTTACCTGCTCCGCCATGATCAACTGCAGGGAGAGAGAGAGAGAGAGAGAGAGAGAGTGTGTGGAGGGAGGAAGCAAACCCTAATTTCATGTAACGACTAGTGAGCAAACTTTGGGCCGGGCCTAGTCATACAATTGGACCGGACCTGATTGTAGGCCGCATAAACTTAGTCCGGATTTTGCTATTTTAGACCCGAGTCCGGTCTAAAGTGACTAGACCAAGTCAAATGGACAAAACCTCGGGCCCTGAATATGGATGCAAACGGAGTGGATCTGGGGGCGGAAGGTGGCGACCTATGCCGCCCCGTTTTCTTGACAAGTCCGGATAGATTCATGACAGATTCCACACTTATCATGTCATTCAACACGTGGCAGGATAAAAGTAGATTTTTGACGAAATTTTAGTAAATTAAGATAGATCCAGCGGAGAAAGAATACTCTCACCTCCTGCTTCATTTCTTTAGTGAATCTAGACAAATTTGAAATTTATTATTTTTATCTTATTTTTCGTCTCTACTTATTCTAAAACAACCTGCGAGTGCGTGCACGCCGCTTTTTGAATAGCATTCGGAATAACAACCACTGCAACAATATTGATGTTGCCACACACTATCATTTTGTACAGAGAATAATAGCACAAACATGGTGAGAGCCCCCCCTTTTTTTTGATGTATTATTAATTAATGAGAAGCTTTTTGGTATCTTTAACTAAGGCCCAAAAACTCAAATCCTCCAAAATTGGAACAGGGCAACTGATTAAGACTTAGTTTGGTATTGAGGCCTATCTAACGCTATTAGATAAAATGGAGTTGTAAAAAAAGCATATAGGGATATGCTTCTGCGTTCTCCGATGGGAACGCAGAAAATATATCGTAACCGACTCATCGCAATATGCGGAACGCAATATTACGTACGGAAACAAACGGATTATTTTCCCAACGTACTTTCTCACCGCACGTAACACAATCTCCCCACAATACCAAACGAAGCCTAAGATTAGGAAAATTTTGCAAGAAACCCAATTTTTAGGTTGTGTGTTGTTGTGTTATAATGATTGTGAAAATATAAATAAATAAATAAATAAGTAAAAGGGTGCTCTCTTTTTCTAGGGAAAACGAAAGATTCGATGCCTTAATAACAACTAGGTTATGTTGCTTGATTCCTTTTTCTTGATAAAATGGCACTTAATTATTTAGTGCATTGTGTGTTGCCCCAAACTATCAATTTAAAAGAACATGGGATATATTAAGTGTCTGTTTGACTCTACAGTGCGTATAGAATATTTGTAATTATTATAATCTCCTAAATTGTTTCTCTTACGAAATAGAAGCAAAAACTCTAGTTCAAAGCTTCTTTTAAAAAAGAATATTTTATTTGCCTATCAAATACCTTACCAAAAATATCTGCTAGTTTAAAGCTTCTTTTAAAAAGAATATTTTATTTACATATCAAATACCTTGCCAAAAATATCTGTAAATATAAGCGATTTAAGACCGGTTCGTGTTCGCTTGTTTATTAAACGAGTTGAACACATACCGGTTCGCTAAAATATCAAACAAAAAAGTCCAGCTCATATTTAGTATGTTTATTAACGAGCAAACACGAGCTGACTTTCGAACAATTAGTTAGATTGTGTCAACCCTACTACTAGATAAAAAATAAAATATTTTTCTAATAATTAAAATTCAAAAAGAGTATATACTTCATTCTATTTGATTGGTCTACCAAAGTTTTCTAACACTAGATTTTTTTTTTTTGACTATTTTTATTCATTTGATCAGACTATTCAACCAACCACTCACTCAACCCTATAAAACCATTATCATCTTAACTGCGCATTCTTTCATTTAATGGCGGAAAACTTAATAGCACTAATGACTTGGTGCGTCATTGGTGCTATTAGAAACTTTGCAGTCTAATCTCTCTCTATATAGAATTAGGTTATCGTACTATTAATAGCACCAAGTCATTTGTGCAATTAGGTTTTTAGCCCTTTAATGAAAGATGTGCAGTTAGAATGATAGTGGTCCTCTAGAATTGAATGAGTGATTAATTAAATAGCATTATCTAACGAGCAGAAATTGTCAAAAAAAATAGATTTAACAGAAGAATACTCGATAGCACCAAACACCTGATGCTATCGATAGTATAATAGTCAAACTTTATATATATATTTAACTCTTGTTCGCTCGATCTCTAGCTTATTTCGAGCCCAACGTCGATCAATTGGCTCGCGAACAGCGAGCTGCATTGGCAGCCCTGGTCACAAAGTACTAAGATGCCATCCTCTCCAATCCCATTACCCTTCTTTCAAAAGAAAAAGGCAGCTTAGTGGCTTATCAGTTTAGCACTCCCCTCTCTCGCTCTCATATCTTTATCTTACACACTAACAATAGCATCGAGCGCATGCATGAGCATGTAATTAACCCAGAGAAAACCCTAGCTCAGCCAAACATGCAAGAACCCTACCTCCCCCCCACCCCCTCCACCACAGCACCTCCCCCCGGCGCCGATCACTCGGCGGCTCCCCTCGACTACGATGTTGCGGTGATCCTCGCCGCCATGATCTGCGCCCTCGTCTGCGCCCTCGGCCTCAAATCCACTCTCCGCTGCGCCGTCCGCTGCGCCCTCGCCAGCCCCGCCGCCCGCTGCCGCCGCCGCGCCGCCCGCGGCCTCAAGCGCGAGCACGTCGCCGCCCTCCCCATCGCCACCCACGCCGCCCCGGCCCCGCCGGCTGGGTGCGCCATATGCTTGTCGGACTTTGCGGACGGTGAGCGGGTCCGGGTGCTGCCGGGGTGCGGCCACCGGTTCCACGTCGCATGCGTCGACCGCTGGCTCGCGTCGCACAGCTCGTGCCCGACGTGCCGCCGATGCCTCTTGCCGCCGCCGTCATCGTCCGAGGGCGGCGTCGCCGACAACTGTTCTCTGGATGTACTGACGTAATGACTTTTGCTTCTCGAGCGAGAATTTGATCTTTAGTTTATCCTTTTCTGGGTATGTATGTACGTACGTGTACCTTCTAGCTAGCATGGTGATCAGTGCATGTTTGTGTAGCTCTAGCTGATGTAAATTACTAATATCATGCTCTCTTAATTAGTCTAAGTAACTCTATTTAATTAATTTATTAGTAAAATAGTATTATAATATAATTAGAGTTATCTTTACTAATTAAATGATTAACCAAATTTGGTAATCTTACTAGTCAACAACGTCTATTCCTATCTTTGCAGTTGAGAAAGTTACTCCTTTTGTTTCAGTGTGATTTTTGCAGGATGAGAAAATTACTCCTTTTGTCTCAGTGTGCTTTTTTTTTTACCCCTTTTGTTTTAATGTGTCAAATTTTATATAGGGGATATTAATCCTTATTTTCTTATTATATATAGCTTAAAGTTAATATCCAAATTTAGAACTTTTTATTTTGGTACTTAGTTAAATTATATAAAACAACTGTTTGTTTTTTTTTTTTTTTGAGAGAGAGATAAGTAGCAGCACACTATCCGCTTCGTTTATTTTATTTAAAAATAAACTTAGCTAGAAATGTGAATCAATTATGATTCGAATTGGGTCTCTGGTACTAACCATTAAGCTCTTTGCCACTTGTTCCAAAAACGGTCGGTATATGAAACAACTGTTATTGCACAAAAATTTAAACTGATAGAGAATAATATTTTTAATATTTATATTCAATAGTGATAGCAATCCAAGGAGTCAAAGAAAATTAACACACTTCATAAAAGGAATAATACCTAAAATTAATTTTTTTTTAAATTTATTCAGAATATTTTTCACAGCTTTAATATCCTATTTGAATGTTAAAATTAGTTATCTAATAATAAATTATTTGATAGGAAAACTTTCTTATATATATAGTTCCAAGGCGCCTAAATTATTTGATTTGAAAACTTAATTTCTTATATAGTTCGAAGGGGGAAGTTCGAAATTTAATCCCTAAAACATCTTATTAATTATACAGCGTTTATAATTAATGGTAGATCTATGGAGTAATTTTTTTTATTTCTAAAAAAAAAGTTTGAAAACTTAAGAATATTATTTCATTCTGAATATTTGACTGCATTAATTCCTACATTTCAATCATAATAAAAAAATTCAAACACTGAATATAATTCCACTGAATAGTTTATTTATTCCTCATGTCTAAGTAAGTTTTAAAATTTTCTAAATATTGTGACCATATTTAATTTCTTTTTTTTTTTAAACATAAAATGTATTTGATTTGTCACAATAAAAAGTGATTCAATTAAATGTTATATATATCTAGCGATCGATGCTCCTCCACTTGGAGAAACCACTTGATGACAACTACGACGAAAAAGATACCATGATGTTGACATCTATTGAAGTGGTTAATTATCATGGTAACAGGGGAAATGCTTTAATTTTCGGGGAATCCAAAGTCCACTGAGAATATCATAAAAGGTGAGAATACTTTATATATATATATATATTTAGATTTATTCCAATATTTTAGCAATCCACCGGGAATACTGAGTTGTGTGCTTTGCGGGTCGGATCTAGAAACGATTGATCATCTATTTGCAAGGTGCGTGTTCTTTCTGGTGAAGTCAATAGAGGATATCCAGCCAAGAGATTTGGGAGTCGACGTTCACCGGATATGAAATATTTGGAAAGGTCGGAAGGGGACACAAACTATGAGTAATAGCTTAAGTGGTATTATAGCTTGCTGGTGGGTAGTGTGGGAGACTAGAAACGAAGTGATTTTTGCGAAGGCCCGGGCGGACCCTTTCTGTGGGACACATAAATTCAAACAATTGATAGCTCGGAAATTTCTGCTTACGTAGGTAGATAGGTTTTGTTGACTGTATAGCGTTTTTATCTGTACCTTGTAAACAACATCCGTCATTTCTTTGTTTTCGCAACCGTAGAGGCCCGGTTATCTCAAATGAGTAGTTAATTTATTTTTTAAATGAATAAAGCAATAGCTTGCTATTTTTTTCTCAAAAAAAAAATATTTTAGCAGTAGCCCACTTTTAATTTTTCTCTTTCCCCCTTTCCTCTCTCCTTTTATATTTACTTTGGATTGATATTATTTATATAATTTGATTAAATTTGGTCGGTCCATAATTAATAATTATACTCGATACTTGATAAATTTGATTTTTTTTTTTTTTATGGTCGAGACTAACTAAAATCTCTGATACAGAGTTTGAACCTCCGATCTTAACATTCACAACGAAATTGGTTCTAAATTCGTAGCATTTTGTTTTTGACCAAATCAGGCACAATTAACTCTACCTAGAGCAATACTTAATTAATCAGCTAAAAGCAACTTAAACTTTCCCATAAATTCAATTTAAACAAATATCCTCCAAAATAACAGCATAAATAATATAACTAATCACTACTCACCCAATAATGAATGCTATATATATCTATCAAATATTATTATTAAAGAGAGCCCGATTTTTTTTTTTTAATTTTATTTTTCTCAACTTAGAAGTGGTTGACCTCCCCGGGCATCAAGTACTGGTCGACGGCGACCGACACGACGGCGTCGACCACCCCCGCCGACTCCACCACCACCTTGTTGTTCGCCACGCCCGTCAGCGCGTGCACGGGGATGCTCCGTCTGTCGCTCGAGTGGAGCGCGTACTGCACGTGCGTGATCCGGTCCGGAAACACCAGCAGCCCCGAGAAGTCGGCGGTCCACTGGCTCCCCTTCCCCGCTACGGTCAACCCCCCGACCGTCGACTTCAGGGCCATCCCCCGCACGCTGTTGCGGTCGACGACGACCTGGTCAATGTGCGTGAACGGTTTCTCGGAGTGGTCGAGTTTGACAATTGGACTGTTCGATGACCCGGTGAACGTGTTGTCGACGATGTTCAGACCCGAGATCTCGCCCTTGATGGACTTGAGTGTGATGTACGCGTCACCCAAAAAGAACGCGTTGGTTATGATTACTTGGACTGGATCCTCTAGAACGATACCTGTTGAATATAAAATATTTATGCGCGCACAAATTTACTAGCTAGTACAAAAAAGTAGGACACATGAGAGTTGACCGTTCAGAGTTTGAAGTCAATCCCTAGACTATTTTCGTGCGTAAATTTTATTCTAACTTTGTGGTTGAATAGAAAGTTCTGCGCAAAATAAATAGTACAGTATAGAAAGTGAAAAACCCCGAGTGTAGTAAAGTGTACCTGTATAGTCCATATAACAATTGTCGAGCCTGGTTTGACTTGAACCCGGGAGGCGCACGAGGATGCCGACGCCGCCCCAGTAGGTGGCCTTGTTGTAGCAGTGGACGCCGGTGAGGATGTTGGCCTGTCCGCGGAGGAGGACTCCGACGGCCGCGGAGAAAATCGCGACGTCGGTTACGGCGTTATCGTTGCTAGCGAGGTTTATCGCGGTACCGGAGAAGTTCCGCTCCCGGGGATCCCCCCCGACGGTGAGGTGCTGCCCCAGGAAGCAGCCCGAGACGAACGTCTCGTGGCCGCCCTCGACGAGGATGCCGTCGGTGGTGAAATGCGTGAAGAAGCAGTTCGTGACGCGCGTGCGTGCCGAGTCGACGACCAGGAGGCCGCCGCCGCGGAAATTGGCATCGAAGAGGACGTCGCGGAAGGTGATGTCCTCGTAGTAGATGCCGAGGTTGGAGGCGCGGGCGGCGGTGCGGTTGGCGGAGTGCGAATTGTGGCGCGAAAGGCGGTGGGAGGACTGCCGGGAGTGGAGCTCGACGAGGTAACCGCTGCTGGGGAAGTCATCTGATGCTTTTATCGTGCCTCCTTGAAACTACGGCGAAAAGATCAGTCATATTGTAATACATACATTGTTTTAGAGTCTATTTGGTCTAACCACCTATATCTCTATGATTGTTCTCATACTCATCAGTTATTATTCAAAACATTTAAAATTTTTAGAAATTAGTTTTTATAATTTTTCGATATCGTTTATCTTATAATTAAAAAGTCACAAAATTGATAATTTTTAACTGACTGGTGTGGAATACTTGCTAGTTTTAAAAGTGTAAAGAATCGAAATCGATTGAATTTTTGATAGAAAATTCTATTCATTATATAAATAAAGTTTAATAACTCTGATTTTAAATTGAAAAAAAAAACTCTGATTTTAAATTGAAGGATCCAATTATCCATATTTAGAATGTTATTCGATTTTTATATTCGCTTGATGGATTTTATTATAATTTTGAAAAAATATAAAATTTATTTTCTAAAGATTTTAAATACTCTAAATTATATTTAACGAAATAGATCATCGATTCGAAAGCTCTATTATTAAAAATAAGTTATGAGTACGAAAGGCTCTATACTCGTAAGAATATAGAGTTGGACTGGGCTACGTACTATTAGTAGCAAAATCTCATTATTGCTATCGGCTTTTTAAATTGATCAACTCTTTTCATCATTTCTAACCATTGGATTAAAGAAGACCACTCAGCTCTACCCGACTAATATCATTCTAACCGTATAATTTTTTATCCAAGGGTCAAAAACTAGATAGCAAAAAGAACGTCTTACTATTAATAGTATTCCAGCCTAATTCTATATATATATATATATATATATATATATATATATATATATATATATATATATATATATATATATATGAGTAGAGCTAGAATACTTTTAGCAGCACCAACTCAATGGTGCTTCTAAGTTTCTAGCCCTTAGATCTACATCCCAATTACTAATATCCCTTGGATCAAATACTATTTCACCTACCACCACCAATCACCATCATCTCAACCCCACATCTATCCATCCAATAGTTAAAAACTCAAAAGCACCAACTCATTGGTACTTTTGAGAGTATTCTAGCTCAACTATATAGATATATATATATATATATATATATATATATATATATATATATATATATATATATATATATGTAGTCCCACGTATGCTATCAATAGTACGAAGACTCTGCTACCAAGTTTTCCACCGTTAGATCGACCCCTTTGATGATTTTCACCCGTTAGATCATACTATTCAACCAACCACTCACTTAACTCTAGGGGGCCCACACCATCCTAACCACACATCTCTCAATCCAATGGCCAAAAAGTTGGTAGCACCAATGACTTGGTGCTATTAATAGCATAGTAGTTCTATATATATATATATATATATATATATATAGAGTTGAGCTAGAATACTCTCAAAAGCACCAACCCCTTGGTGCTTTTGAGTTTCTAGCCCTTGGATCTACTTTTTGTTTACTAATACCCCTTGGATCAAACACTATTTCAACTACCACCACCTAACACCATTTATTACCACCTACCACCATCATCTCAACCCTACATCTCTCCAACCAATGGCTAAAAACTCAAGACCTGGTCTTTTGAGAGTATTCTAGCTCAACTCTATATATATATATATATATATATATATTCGATCTTTTATATTTTTAAAAATACTAAGTTAATGATGTTGGTGGGTTGTCTACTCTTGGATTGAGAGATGTACAGTTAGGATGGTAGTGATCTTTCCAAATTTAATAGGCAATTAGTTTAATAGTATAATCTAATAGATAAAAATGATCAATATGATAGATAACGGCAAAAACTTATAAATGTTATTATTATTCTAAAAAACAGTATTTAGTTACAATTGCTAAAATGGAATTGTGTAAAGTAGTTAAGTTGTGAAGCGACATTTAAGGCTAAAATAGTACTTAATTGGAAATATAACGAAGCTAAGTAACGGCCTGAAGAGTAAACTGTGCTTAATTACCAACTTTAAGATTTATCTATTTGGAGAAGGATTTTAATTGCTTTTATGATGTTAATAATTAATCATTTTTCAAACTTTTGAATATACAGTGATAGTGGCCTTTATATACATATTTTTCTTTAAGGAAAATAAAGTAAATGTCTATATATGGTTATTTTTTGAATCAGGAAATAATTAAATAAGTGTTATTATTAGTAAGAATCATACTATCATTTCTTTATTTTTTTCATATAAGCAAAAAATACATAGTTTATATAAAAAAAGTCTTAATATAAAGATAGTTTTTAGACGACACTTGAGAAAAGCATTTCTATAATATAACAAATATCGATACTTTAAAAAGTGTTCTCATATTTATTAAATGATAAATTTTGCTATTATTTTTAGTTTTTTCGATGTTTCAAAACACCAGGATATTTCAAAATATTCTAAAAATTCTAACGCTTTAAAATGTCAGAATATATTTTATCAACGCTTAGTATAAACGTCAGTTTACATGTGACAACTTTTTATTTGCTGACGTTTTAGCAGATACTTTCAAATATAACACTAGACTATGTTGAAATGCTTTTTATAAATAATAAATAAACATTCTTAAATATATAATTTTTTTATAGTGAACTGATCGAGTACTAGTACATTGTTAATTACTAATATGATTATCTAAATCAACAATTAATTATATAACTTGAAAACAAACATAGAGGCTCACCACCAAATTCCCGCCGCCGCTCGGGAATCGGATCGGCTTGCCGATCTTGTAGTAGCCACCGTGCAAATCGATCACCACGCCGCCCAAGTTATTGACCCCCCACAACATCCCGCTCGCGCTCTGCACTTTAAACGCATCCTCTACGGCTTTCAGAATAGCTTCACTACTGTCCTGCGCCCCGCTCGGGTCCGCTCCGTACTCAATCAGATTGAACACTCGGCTCTTCTATAATAAAAGGGAAACATATACAGTACATGATCGAAAAATATGTAACGTGATGAAATAAACTCGTAATTTATAGAAAAGCTATATAGTAATGAACTTATATATATACCTCAGTTGAGCTTTTTCTAGCAGAAGCACTTCTTAAGAACCTTTGATAGTGTTGTTTTCCACTTAAGCGCCTGGGGAAGCGCTTTTGGTCTCTCTCTAGTGAAAAGCCACTGCTGTGTTGCGCACACAATATTGTGGCTAATAGTAAAAGCAATTGGATCTTCATAATATCGACTTAGAATATTAGAGCCTTAATTTTTCCCTTTTTCTTTTTTTTTTTTCTCCAAAATGATAAGAGTTGAGTGGTATAAGTAGGATTAGTGTTGGAGGATATAATTAAATACGTTATTTTTGGGGGGAAATATAAAATAATTCAAATCTAAGCGCAGGGTGCATGTATATTCTAAAACTAAATTTAATTAGTAGAGTTTATCCTTAATTTTTGAGCTGTATACATTTAATTAATACTGTTGATTAAGTTTATCCTTTAAAACCGTACGTATATAGTAACAGTATATATGTAGAATTGATAATTCAAATTTTGAAAATGGGTATATATGTGTATATTGGATGAGATATAAATTATCCAACCCAGGTTCAAAATTTAAAATTTTTTTGGCTAGGTTTAATTAAAATTTCTTAGATATATTCACATAGATATATATATAATTTAAATCATCCTGTGTCTGACGGATTAAACCAAAAAAAAAAAAAATCTGATACAGTGACCATGAGAGATACGTGCAAGGAAATTAAAAAATATGAAAATTTAATTATTTTTTTCATATAAACAAATCTCACAATATTTTTTACAAACTATATAATTTAATTATTATATTTCCATCTCAAAATCATAAGTCGTGCTTAACTTTTCGTGATTTGTGTTTTTTTATTAATTATATATCACATTATATGCTAGTTTGTAAAATGTTATAAACTTTATTTGTAAGTATATATATATAGCGTTGCTCATGATAAAGTATAGTTTATAACTTAATTCAAGCTAGCTTTTTAACATGGTATCGAGCATTGTATATATATATATATAAACATTCCAATTTTGATCTGATTAGTAGTCATTTGTTAGCTAATCGTGTTTACCATGTGAGATTATTAGTTTGGATTTGCCCTATTTATATATATATATATATATATTAGTTTATAGTTACAATAGTTTACTAATGTTTTTTTTATTAGAAAAACAAAAAAGAAGTGTGGATGAATGATATTGGACACTTGATCATCACACACCATTAATATTCTTCTATATAAAACTTGATTTTCTATAAAAATTTTTAGCCAAAGTACGTACCTGTGTGCATGGAACTCAAAAGATGAACCAATTACAAAAGTTACGTCCCCTTTTTTATTTAGATCTTTATGTTAGGATGGTCCCATGAACGAATATTCCATTACTCGTATAATAATATAAATAAATAAGCATAAATTATTCAAGCATGTATGCGGTGCCATATATGCATGTCACACTCATACATGCATGCATTTTTATTATTATAATAATATAAAAACATTCTCATATACCATCCACGTGTTGATATACGATAGTGCGTGCACTTTGTTTATTATTATTTATCATCATGCTATCATGCGTAAAATCACCATTACCTAATTCGAAGATTGTAGCTATGGGTACTTTAAAATGTACCCTAAACATGGTTGAGCGTATAAGAATTATCGCTGTTTGCTTCAGATAGCATATTCACCGCAATCCAGCTTTGCTTTCATTTTTGCTTTCAACACCGGCAAATTTACTGATCATTACTGTAATGCGAAGAGCGATTGATTTGATATTCGAGACTACGAATTTTATCAGAAAACATACGTATCCAATTTTATTTTATTTTTTAAAAGTTTTCAATGCACCAACAAAAGGTCTCTATCAGGATTATGGGCAGAATCAACATGCGTGTGAGATAAGAAAGATAGTGGATTATTATGAATAGAAAATAGTGTTTGGTTGGGATTTAGTGGGATTGGATAGGATTAACTAAGCCAGGATAACTCATTTAAGATGGAATTAAATTTAACTCCACCTATTTTTAAAATGTTTGGAAATAATATGAGGTTAAGGGGTTAACAGGGCCCTTAAACAAAATAAATTGGGTACACTCAAAAATACCCAATAAATTTTTATTATTATTTTTTTAGTCCTTTTTTTCTGGGTAGAATCCACGTGTCTGAGATTCCGTATCAAATAATCAAATAAATAATTTTATTCCTTTAGATCCACTACGCAGCTTGCGCTCGTGAACACGGAATTTAATCATCCAAACATCCGCATATAATCCCATCTGCGGTTTCGCAACGTACCGTACACTTGCCTGATCGGACGGTGGGTGGAATCTCGCATAGAGCTTCTATGCGCGCGCACGGAGACGTATCCAGATAACTCTATTTTGTCACGGGATATGGTATCTTGCACCTCGGGAACAATATAACTTAAAATCACAACCATTAATTGAACGGCTAGGATTGATTGTTACAGTTTCATTATTGGGATACTTACAAATTGCCCCCCAAACTCTCATAAAATAACAATTAACAAAGTTTTTTATATTAGTTTTGAAATCTTAGAGGGTGTATTTGTTACTTTTGTATTAATTTTTAAAATTAATTAGTATTTATTTAAAAAAATTGTTATAAAAATAAAAAAAAAAAATCTAACACATTGAGATAGACAGATAGTATACTGAATAGTGTGCCAGTTAACTAAAACATTAATAAGCTCTATCAAAAACAAATTAAAAAATAAAAAAAGAAAAGGGTGGTGTAAAATTTTTACACATGTTGAGGGTCTATATGTAAATTTCCCACGCTGTTTACATGTATTGTGTTCCTACGGAACAGTGTATGAGCACACTTTAAAGCAACGTATAAACGAGGCACTTCGGAGGAGCCACACAATGAAAATAGTGGAGCGAAAAAACTATGGCTTTTTCTCTCCCAAAATCCTCACCATTTCCCCTCCCCAATCCCCTCCATCTCCTCATTTTCTCAATTTCGATCCTTCTAACGCTCGATCTAATCCTCGGTACTTCAATTTGTTCTTTTTTTTCAAAATTTTCCGATATTTTTAGGGTTTTTTGTCGTAATTTTCTGCGCATTGTGATGGGAATTTGGTTAATTTGAAGGGTCGGAGATGGGAAGCGTGGGGGATGGGGGGAACGAGCTGTTTCCGGAGATTCTGAGGGATGAGGCGGTGTTTAGAATCAAAGAGCTCGGAAAGGTTTCGATTTCGATTTGATTTTTGGACTAATTTTTGCTTGTTTAGAGTGGTGGAAATGTGGATTGTAATTTGAGTAGGTATGGATCTGTTAATGTTAATTCTAGTTGTTTCAAGGTATTTTTTACAAAATTTTTATGGATTGGTTGTGATGTTTGAAAGGACGTAAGATGATGGTGAGAGATGTAATACATTTTTGTATTGTTGAATACAATTACATGGATTTTTTTTTTTGTTTCCTATGAAATTGTTTTTTTTATAGTAAGAAAAAATAATTTTAAGGTGTGATATATAGATTATATTGCATATTACTAAGAGATGGAAACTTAGAGTGACACCACTTAGTCTATGATTATATATTATTTAGATATGTATGTGTGTATGTACTGTGCTTATGGTAGTTACAAGTTGACTTAGATTAAAAAAAAGCATTTACTTTTATAGTATGATTTGTTTTGTGTAAGGATTAATTGTTGGTAACAGTATTAAGAAACGTCTAAGTTGTTCTTCGATAAATTGATGGTAATGATACTCTGAAGTTTGGAGCAATTTGTGCTCTAGAGATGGTAAACAGTTCACTCTATCTTTGTTACTGAAGTCCCAGATCACCAGCTACTCAATTTTGTACCGAACGCAGTATGTAGTAATGCAACTTTTCCGATGTATCCTGTCATATTATTCCGAATTCTGGCTATATGATGAAATTACTGCAATAGTTGATTCAATGACTATTTACTTACATGAGATATCTAGGGTTATCTCGATGCTTTATGTACTGAAAACCTGTTGAAAGGTGGAAAAATTTATTGTTAGTTTGTGAGTAATAATCTATTGACAGCTTTATGCAAAATGTGGTTTTATTTTAATCGTTAAATCAAATCCATTTTTCCGGATAAATAGAAGCTATTGAATTGTACTATTACCTGAGGATATTTATTTCCCAAGTACATCAAGAAACTCAACCAGCCAATGTGCACCTTCCGCACAATCTGTTTTTGTGTTATGGTTTTTCAGGTTTACCTTTTCTTTTAAATAATTAACTATTTCAACTTTGAAGGAGTTCCCTGATTGATTCAGTACATAGCAAAGTTGCTCTCCTGTAATATCATAGTTTCTTTTGATTAGGTTTCTAATCGTGATGGATATCTTGAAAGGACGTTCTTAAGTCCTGCCGCTTTAAGAGCTACTGATCTTGTAATATCATAGTTTCTTTTGATTAGGTTTCTGATCGTGATGGATATCTTGAAAGGACATTCTTGAGTCCTGCCGCTTCAAGAGCTACTGATCTTATCATCAGCTGGATGCAGGATGCTGGATTAAGAACGTATGGTTTTTTTCGTTTCTTTGTTTCTCTCTTTTGTCATTTCTAACTTGTAATGAAGTTATTGAAGTTACTGACTTCTATGTTGCTCGATATATAGTTGGGTGGACCAAATGGGCAACATACATGGTCGAACTGAGTTGGTCAATTCAAGTGCTGAGGCCTTGCTGATTGGATCTCACATGGTGATCGGTCGGACATCTTTAATTTACCTTAGTACCCGTAACGCGATATGTGATAGTGTGTATATTTTGAGTCTAAACAGGACACTGTTGTTGATGCTGGTATGTACGATGGAGCACTTGGTGTAATATGTGCCATCTCTGCTTTGAAGGCTCTGAAGATCAGTGGGAAATTGCAGAAACTACATAGGCCGGTGGAGGTTAGATGTTATCTTATACTTTTTCCTCTTCATATATGTAGAGACTGTTCTCACTTGAATTTACTGGTAAAGATTAAATAACGTCTTCTGGTTATAGTATGATTATTCTGATTCCTCAGCATGTTGTTGTATAAACCATGGATCTTATCGTACATTCTAGCAGAAGAAAATTTAGTACGATGAGTAGTTGGTGATTAATCTAATCTAATAATTATTTTTATAATAAAAAATAATTATTTACATTGCTCCTTACCAGTACGTTTCTTTAAACAAGTAAAACTCTGTACGTAGGATTATTTCTTTATAAATACTGCATTGGATGATTGGAATCAGCCTCATTTTCATAGTCAATAAAAGAACAATGAAAATCATAATATTAATAGAGCAACTGTTTACCCTGTAATCTCAGGTGATTGCATTCAGTGATGAGGAAGGTGTTAGGTTTCAATCAACTTTTTTAGGGAGTGCTGCTGTAGCTGGTATCCTACCACCATCGACACTGCTAGCAACTGATAAGAGGTTATTTTTGTATATAAATCTAGCCAGTTTGTGTTGAGTGGAAAACCATTGATGTGCTACTTACGATATGCAACTTATTCAGTGGTGTTACAGTGCAAAATGTCCTTAGAGAGAACTCTTTCGAAGCTACCATTGAAAGCCTTGGCCAAGTCAAGTACAATCCACAATCCGTTTGGGGTTATGTTGAGGTATAATCTTTTGATAATAGGTAGAATATCTTATACTAGATAAGGAAATGATCGGAACTTTATTCCAACTCTATTATAATGTCTTAGGTTCACATCGAACAAGGCCCTGTATTGGAAACACTGGGTTATCCTCTTGGCATTGTCAAAGGAATAGCCGGACAGACACGATTAAAGGTATTTGAGCATAATGCTTAACGGCTATGATTGAAATAATGGAACATCTATTGAAATTTTGAGTTGCATCTAAAATGTGTTGAATAATTATGGTTTTTAATGCAAATGTTTATAATGAGCTAATTTAGAGGCTGTTAGATTCTAAAATGATTTCTCCAGGTGATAGTAAATGGGGTGCAAGGGCATGCCGGAACAGTCCCAATGCCATTGCGCCAAGATCCAATGACTGCTGCTGCTGAACTAATTGTAACATTGGAAAGTCTGTGTAGAAAACCCGATAAATTCTTAACTTATGATAATGAATGTGGATGCGTCACGAAGGAATCTCTAGCGGGATTGGTCTGCACGGTGGGGGAACTATCTTGCTGGCCAAGTGCGAGCAATGTCATCCCTGGCCAGGAAATGATCATTTGCCCTTCTTTTTTCCTTTTAATTATGTTATAATGGTTTTTTTGTTTTTCCGGGACCATATTATCAGTGTCTTAAGTAATATATTTAGGCAGTTAAGTGAAATAAGGATTCCATTTACAGGTTAATTTTACCGTCGATATACGGGTGATTGATGACAAAGCAAGAGAAGCCATACTAGCTGAGCTCTCAAAGCAAATTTATCGGAAGTGTGATCGTCGGATGGTCAATTGTACAATTGAACTTAAGGTGTGTGCATCTCTCTCTCTCTCTCTCTCTCTCTCTCTCTCTCTCTCTCTCTCTCTCTCTTCACGAAAGCAACACTTACACAGCATAGTTTGATTTGGATGCAATCCTTGTTAAGTCAATGTTCCAGTATCTGTCTTAACTATGCTGTTTGATAAGATCTAGCGAAAAGACATCCAAAGCTTATATTGTTTTATTTGTAGACTATTTTAATACTCTTGGTAATTTGATATCCTTTTGAGTGTATTATAGCTCAACTCTGTATTCATATGGACATACATCTGACTAAATTAAGCTTTATTCTTTTCAGCATAGTGCAGAGTCTGTTCTTTGCGACTCGGAATTAGCCGTACAATTAAAACAAGCGGCAACTTCAGCTTTAAAAAAGATGCACGGCTACACCCCTAGCGAAATTCCGATCTTAATGAGTGGAGCAGGACATGATGCAATGACAATGGCTCGGTTAACAAAGGTCGGTCGAATTATGCTATGTGATTAATGGTTTTCTTTTTCCTTTTTCGTGTTGAAATGCTGCAAACTCCTACACATCGCAATTTCAATCTTTATATTTGCGCCGAAAAGTTCAGAATCTGCATTTTCCCTCGTTGAACAATGATCAAGAAATCCATATCCGGTAACTCGTAGAACAAGTGAATAAATATGGACAAATAAATCCTGTTCTTTCTCAATAGTGTGAAATTTAATCCCTGAACTTGTGAGACCTGTTCTATAAGATGACCATTTTACTCATCTTCTAGATAAAGTGAAAGGGGAACTAATTTAGATGAAAAGGGGCAGATTGATCTGTAGCGGAAAAAAAACAAAACAAAACAAAAAAATCAGGGACTAGGTTACACTGTTGCTTCTCGTAACTGATTATATGGATTCGGTAATTCACAGTTCCATAGTTAAAATTTCGTTCTTGTAAGTTAGTTACTTTCTCGTCATCTAAACTTTGTCGTTGATACGGGCGCAGGTCGGCATGTTGTTTGTTCGATGCCGAGGGGGAATCAGCCATTCTCCCGAAGAATTTGTGTTGGATGATGATGTCTGGGCTTCTGGTCTTGCCCTCCTTCATTTTCTATTTCAACATGTAGTCGGAGAACGCTTCGACTATTCTTAGTGCGTAGAATTTTCCATAATGCTGTAACAATTGTTACGTGTAAATGGATGTATTATTGTAAAATGAAAAAGTTATTTGCGCGGGAACAAACCTCACTGCGGTGACGTATTTGAGGCTCGTGTTCTGGGTGAAGGATTTTGATTGGTTTGCATGCGATGTGGTGCGGTGTGAGATGACGCATGAATTTTCCGAGGAAATGTCTTTTTTTTGCAGAATCAAGGATTTTGATTGGTTTGCATGCGATGCGATGCGGTGTGAGATGACGCATTGATTTTCCGAGGAAATGTCTTATTTTCGTGGAATCGTTGCAGTAAATAGCATAGCATGGCTCCTTTTAGGCTCAGCTCAATCAAAATGGCTACTATGTTAGATTACTTTGCCACTGTTCGCAGTCGCGCTCATCAGTTTCCTCCACTTGTGGGTTCGCTTTAATATCTGTGCTTGGATGTAACACGTGAGGGAGATATTTTTTGTGGCTCCACCAACTCGATCAATTAGACTCTGACTTAGTTTCACTCCACTTGGACTTATTACTTTATATGGAACTTCTCTATTTGGATAAGCAACTATTTGGATAAGCAACAATTTCACGAGCAAAAAGTTAATATTTTTTTTTATTAAAGATAAAGTTAAATTGAGTTATTTTTGGCACTAAAAATACCATCGCCATTAACTTTTGTTAGGCGATATTTGTACCGACGGTTTCTAGAGCAAGTGAGAAAGGACTTGGTGATTGGTACTCGAGACCCGAGTTTGAATCCTAGTTGATTCACATTTTTAGCTAAGTTTATTTTTCTTAACGAAATAAACGAAGCGGATAGCGTGCTACCTATCTCTCAAAAAAAACAATCACTGGCGCTACTGAGTATTGACCGTCCCTAGAGCAAGAGATCCCAAGTTCGAATCCTAGTTAATTCACATTTTTAACTAAATTTATTTGTAAATAAAATAAACGAAGCGGGTAGCGTGCAACTTTTTTCTCTAAAAATAGAAAAAAACAATCACTGGTGCTCATTGAGAAAATAAGAAAAAAGAAGAAGGAAATGCTTTACTATTTTTGTGTATACTTTTTTTTTTTTTTTTGCTGCTATTGTGTTGGTATGTAAATGTTAGTAATTATTCAATCAACACTACTCATCAGTGCATGGTTGAAGCATATCAACAACACTTTCTATGGTGGGCATTCTCTAACACAAGTATTCAAAAAGCTTTTGGTTCTCTCATGATTGTAGCAGTAAAACCTCAAAGACCTTGGGACTTTTGTTGTAGCAAATAATAAAGAGAGCATATATATATACGAGTTATATAGGTTAGGGCTACTGTACTCTAGATTGTATGAGTATAGAGTCTTTCATATTCATAAGTTATTTTCAATAATGGATCTTTCAAATCGACGATTTACTCCATTAAATATGATATAAAGTATTTAAAGTTTTTAAAAAATAAATTTCGTAATTTTTCAAAATCATAATAAAGTTCATCAAGCGGGTATAAAATGAACGGTTAAAATCGAACAACGTCCCTTCAATTTGAGATTGGAGATATTGATCTTTACCTATATAGTAAATAGAATTTTCTATCAAAAATTCAATCGATTCTCGATTCTTCTACACCGTTAAACTAGTAAATATTCCATACCGGTCGTTAAAAATTATCAATTTTGTGACCTTTTGATCGTCAGGTAAATGATGTCGAAAAATTATAAAATTTGATTTCTAGACGTTTTAAATGCTCTAGATAATATTTAACGGTGTGTATCGTTGATTCGAGAGTTCTATCATCGAAAACAACTTATAAGTACGAATGCGATCGTAGTCATAAAAGTATAGTAGCCGGACTCAGTTATATAATATATTAAATCTTTTTGGGACCAATAATTTTGTGAAGTTATTATGATTACCATTTTTGGGTGGTAGTTGCTGCATTTTTTTGAGGGCTTTACTAAAATTAGAGCAGGGTACTTTTGCAAAGGGTTTTCGAATGTATTGTTGATGTATTGGTAAACTTATAGAATGTTTTTGAGTATCCATAAAAATTATATTGTATATATTAATACATTAATAAGACCTCTTGCTATAGTCAAACATTTTATAGTTTTTCCTTCCCTCTGTTTGTGGCTGAGAATGAGCGAATCCAACTTTCAAATGGAACCTATCTTGAAATTTAAATCAGAGAATTTTTCTTTACAACTCGTCAAAAAAGTTTTGTACTTAGTGATTCTCTTATTAGTTGTACTTCAACATTATTTTCATAATTGTGAGAGCTTTGTTATTATTGAAATAACAGGGGGCCACAATATAGACCCTTTAAGGGCATATTTGGTTCGTACATTTTGGATTCGGAATTAGAACCGGTTTGATCAAATTCGGCTAATTTTGTTTGGTTCACAGGAATCGATTTAGGACTCCTATTTCAAATTGGAATGGGAATGATCTATTAGCTTACAAATTGATTCCAGTCTCTAACTCCGGATTGAAGTTTCAATTTCAAACCCACACTTACCTCTTCCTTAGGTCAAGTTCAACATTTCTCTACCTTATTCATCATTTTTCTTCTCTTCCATTTTTTCTTAGCATTAAAAAAAAAAACGTGATATATTATTTTTATTATAGTTTTATTCAAAAAAATTATGCATTTTTTTTTATAATTTCTTGCTTAAATTTTTTTTGAAATAAATTAAATTTTTTTTTTTGCATAGCTCTAACTTGAGAGTAGTATTAATTTTTTTTATATAAAATTTAGATAGTTTTATAAAATTATATTTAAAAGTAAAATTAATATTATATTATTCTATTTTTTTTTTATTTTGTATCAACCAAAGAGTGAAATAGAAATAATTCATTCCGATTTTCAATCCAGAAATAAACCATACGTCTTGGGAGAGTGGGGCAATTCGATTATCATTATAATTCATTCACATTCTATTATTTATTTCAATTCTACTCTTGAACCAAACGAGCCATAAATTTAAGTAAGGTTGTGCGTCCGATCCCGCTCGAGTTTTTGTAGAAATGTTTTTCGTGAGCAGGTGTTTTCCCCAAGAATTAAATTCAAACAATTTGATTTGTCTCCGTGAAAAATACGATACTTCTTTCGCGAATAGATCTGAATAAAAAAAGTTATAGTAAAAATATGTAAATATTGTATCCACACGCTTTACTTATTATTATTATTATTATTATTATTATTATTTTGAATCATTTCGAGCTCTTAAGATTAGTGCTAATATATTATTTTTATTATATGTATAACACTAGAAGAATCATAATTTAGAGATAATACTTTTTACCCCATCAAATATCCACGTACCAGTTTGGCTACACCCTTTTCCTTACTCACTACTTAGTGCTTAGTCATCACATTTTATGAGTCTACGATGACAACATCATGTCAACACTTTTTAAAAAAAAAAAGAACAAAGAAAAAAAGAACATCTACTTTTGTTGCACAATATTGTGAAGTTGAGACATCTCCCTCACCCTTTGTTTTATCCCCTCCTCCCACCTTTGGCTTATTCCTTTTTTTGGGTAATTGCATATATACTTTCGTACGTTTTAAAAATATTTGATTTATCTTTATTTATTTTATTTTATTTTTTAAAAATACTTCTCATATGTTCTATGATTATTATGAAATACTCTTGCAGTTATCTCCTGTTAAGTTAATTTGAGTTAAACGTGAGTTAAGTATTTATCATAGTTAGTTTGATGGTTGGTTTCCGAGACTCGAGTTCGAATCCTAGTCGATTCACATTTTCAGCTAAGTTTATTTCTAAATAAAAAAAAAAAAAAAAAAAAAAAAAAAAAAACTTAAAATGCCAATTTTGTCCTTAATTTAAAAATAAATAAAAAATATTTGTGACGGTAAAGGGGTATATTGAAAAAGACCAAAAGTTAAAATATTTTTTGTGCCCCCGACTTTAAGTGCAAATAAGAAAGATAGTGATAGTGAAAGAGTATATTTGAAAGGGCAAAATAGTAAGTTTACAGAAATAACAGAGTTAATTAACAGATTTTAATTCTAAGGATATATTAGAAATTGGTTGAAACGTAGAAAGGGTATTTTCAATATTAGTCTTCTAAGAGGGATAAAATATAGAGACCATTATTATTATATTAATTAATATTAATAATAATACTAATAGTACACAAACAAATAAATTCCATAATATTTTACAAATTTACATATATAGCCATAATATTTTATTGACAGCAACATATTAATATAAGCGTGAATTAATAATATAATTTATAGATTATTGTAGAATTAATCCACTCAAGAGAATAACTTTTTTTGTTCTTAATTAAGTTTTTTTATACATGAAAGGATTCAAAGGTTGACACAATTCAGTTATAAAAAAAATAAAATAAGCAGATGAATATAAACGACATGCAAGAAGTATAAACTTCATATTTATAGATAAGATAAGAAAACATGTTTTGCTTGTAGATCAACTTTATAATATTTTATAATCTATATAATTCAATGGGTGAATTCCAACTTTAGATCTAGATGTCATAATTGTCGGATCGTTTGCGCTAATTATTAATCTCAAAAATTTAAACGTTAGAAATACACAACAAATTTACTTAAAGCGTTCAGATACAACGCCCACAGATCTCGATTGTGACTTGACCCAATCAATCTCACACCACTTCGAATATGACTCGGCCCGTCCAAATTTATACTATTTCGAACATGACTCGGCCCAATATGACCTCTCGCCACATGAAAGGATGTTGCCCATTTAAGCGAACAATAATTACCTATTAACTTGATTTACACTTTTCATTAATTGGATACTGCCATCTATACTTATTTGTAAAGTAATTTAAAATTTATTTTAAAGTAATTAAATTTATTATGTAAGATGCATAGATAGTATTGCACATAAATAAATAAATAAATAAATAAAAAATTATATATATATATATATATATATATATATATATATATATATATATATATATATATATATATAGAGAGAGAGAGATAGAATATATATATATATAATACTATTTATAATAAAACTTTTAACTTGGATGAAAAATTATAGGATCAAAATGATATTAGTTAGTTAACAATCAGATCATTCCCACAGATTATGCATTTAATCTAATTATTAAAAATAATAAAAAAAGTTAATTCAAAGGCTAAAAAATTAGTAATAATAATAAAATTTTACTACTAATAATAGCTCAGTTTATGATCTGCCACGTAATCTGTTATGAAAATGACTTTTTTGTTTTTGTTTTTGGTTTTTTGGTTTTTTATTAATGTTTTCAAATAGTCTCATCACTCCCTTGTGATGAGCCCATTGTTACACCACAAATCCCCACACCACCTCGAGCGTTCCTTTCCCTATTTAACGAACACAATCATATCCCACCCTCTCTCACTCTCACTCTCACTCAACCCTTCTCTCTCTCTCTCTCTCTCTTACTCTCAATGAAGATGAAGATGAAGATGAACATGAAGACCCTCTTCCTCCTCCTCTTCTTCCTCTTCTTCCTCTTCTTAACCCCAAGTCAAGGTGTAGGGGATTGCAGCTGCAGCAAGAACCAGTCGGAGGGGGGCCGTGGAGCGGCGCAGGCGCAGGGGCTGAAGCTGAAGGCGGTGGCGGTGGCGGCGATCCTGTCGTCGGGGGCTGCTGGCGTGGTCATACCGATGGCGGGGCGGTCGGTGCGGGCGCTGCGGGCGGAGAGCGAGGCGTTCTTCGCGGTGAAGGCCTTCGCGGCCGGGGTCATCCTCGCCACCGGCCTCGTCCACATCCTCCCCGCCGCCTTCGACGCCCTCACCTCGCCCTGCATCCCCCGCTCCCCCTGGCGCGCCTTCCCCTTCGCGGGCTTCGTCGCCATGGCCTCCGCCGCCATCACCCTCATGCTCGACTCCTTCGCCACCGGCTACTACCGCCGCTCCCATTTCAGCAAAGCCCGGCCCCTCGACGACGACGACGACGACGACCGTACAGGAGGCGTTGATGAGGAGGGGAGAGGAGCGCACGCGGGGCACGTGCACGTGCACACGCACGCGACGCACGGGCACGCGCACGGTGCGGCGGAGGCAGCAGCAGCTGCTGATGAGGAGGCGTCGTCGACGGCGGAGAGGATTCGCCACCGCGTTGTTTCTCAGGTGAGACAGTAAGCACCAAATAAATAAGACTAAGACTATTTCTGGACCATTTTCTATTATATATTTTAGCGCACTGCTGTGCGAATTTATCGTCAGTACAGGACACGATTTGACGTAATTTATTGGAAAGTTCGCTTCAATTATTAACTGCAGTGAATGAGACAGTTCGTGTTGGTACCATTACTATGTTCAAAGTGATCAGTTTTGGGGATTTTGTTAGTTCATTTTGTTTCCCTGTTGTTGTTGTTGTTGTTGTTTTAGGTGTTGGAGCTGGGGATTGTGGTGCACTCTGTGATCATTGGTGTCTCCTTGGGTGCTTCTCAGAGACCCTCCACTATCAGGCCGCTGGTGGGAGCTTTGAGTTTCCATCAGTTCTTTGAAGGCATAGGCCTCGGCGGATGTATTGTCCAGGTAACTTCATCGTGAAGTCGAAATACACTTTTTTTAACTTCAAAAAGTAAGAAGCTCTAATTTGAAGATTCTGTTACTGTTAAGCAAGTGTCGGCGCTTTTTCAAGCAGCACTTCGAGAACGAGCCAAACACGTGCTAGATTTATACTTTCTTACCGGTAATGTAGCACTAGAGAGATGGTTCTAAATCCAAAGGACCAAATTTACTTAAAACACCGAAAAATGAATAAGAATATTTGCATTGCATCGGAGGATCAAAATTTTGCCAATTCTATGCTGTACTGAGCCTCTTCTTCCTTTCTCGTAATCGCAGGCAAAGTTTAGAGCCAGGGCAACGGTGATCATGGCAACCTTCTTCTCTCTCACGGCTCCGATCGGTATTCTGTTGGGCATAGCAATATCGTCCAGCTACGATCGAACCAGCGCGACCGCCCTAATCGTCGAAGGCCTCTTCAACTCTGCGTCCGCGGGGATCTTAATCTACATGGCTCTCGTCGATCTCCTGGCGGCGGACTTCATGAACCCGAGAGTGCAAACCAACGTGCGGCTTCAGTTAGGAACACATTTCGCCCTCCTTCTCGGCGCGGGTTTAATGTCTCTTCTTGCTAAATGGGCTTAGAAACACAAAATGCTTCAAGACTGACAACTCGAGGCTAACCCGAGAGGTTTTCGCCATCCTCTTTGATACATTGGAGTGCTCCTCTTTTCAACCGAGCGGTTCGATTATGCTGTCGTTTTGAGCTCGCGGACGGAATGTTTCCAGTTGCTGCAGCTGAAATGTGCTTTTAAGATATGCTGTAACATTTTGGTGGTCAAATTCGAAAAATTTTGGTGTGATCGACGAAAACGGTTTGTCAACGTTTTGGATTCGAGCCAAACTCTATAACAGCTGTAAAAGTTATGGGCGAGACGATTCTACGTCTGCTTTTCGCAAAAGCATTCTTTAGTAGAGCTTTTGAGAAAGGACAGAGAAAAAAAAATAAAATCTGAAACTTCTGCTGCACGAATAAGCAAAACTAAGTAATGTTGGCCAATACAAGTATAACTTGATATGTTGTTTTAACATGATCTTTGTTCCAATGTCTAGTTATTTGCAGTTGTAGAAACTGCACAAATTGCTGCATTGGAGAGTTCATACACTAAACTTTGACTACTATCACCAACTTTCACACCATCAAGACACAAGATAATACACTTGTTTTATGTAATCAAAATTAAAACAAGCAATTGCACACTGATCATTATACCGCGACAAAACTTTTTAGAGTACTCCTGGAACGTAAAAAGGATATAAAACATCTGATTAGAGATAAATCCACATTTAACTTACATTAATTCTTACTCCTCTTTTTCTCTGGATTGGGTTGTACTTTCGTTGATACTGGCTTTCGCTTCAGCTAAAAAGGATGGATCGGGCTGATGCTCACGAGCTGCGGGCTCTTTCATTGCCATATAAATGTACAATATGATGACCAAGTTGACCGATATAACAGCAATGAATCCGCTTAATAGCGTCTGGGATTCGGAGGAAAGTTGACGCGTACCTGTTTGATATTCACAAGTGTTTGATATTCACAAGTATGCAAGTCAAAACAATCAAACAAGCGTGCTATTTAAGCAAACGATTAAGCAAGACTATGAACAGAGGGTAATATGAAGGTACAATTTCCAAATTTACATCTCAAATCACAACATTAGATGGAGCCTTAGATGAAAAATATGAACAAAGAATGATAAGGCGAAATAGGAGAGTGGAATCTTAAATGCCTACAGGAGAAGGGAAAAAGTATTAAGCTAAAAAAGGATAGGATAATGATGATTCAGGAAATCTACAGGTTTCCAACATAATTGTTTAGTATGTAATTACTTTAAGACGAAGAACAGGTCAGAGAAGAAATGCATACCGGGAAATAACTTGTTATTAAACCCGTATAATATTGCAACTGGGGCCATCCACATGACCATAGATGCAATGAAGAACTTTTGTATTACTCCCGGCATTGCTTCTATTGATTGGTTCCCTGTTGGATATGGAAATAGTACTCAATACACAATTATTTCGGTTCAAGCTTGATTATTTAAACATCATGAGATGGCAGATCCCACTAATCAAACTTAGCAGTCATATACAAATGGATTCACAACTAAATTTCCGTTTTCGACATAAATCACTAGAAGAAGTTGCTGAATAGCAAGATCTAGACTGATTATACAGGAACAGAAGGACACAAAGAAATAGACGCAATGTGTGATGGTAGCATTAAAGCGCCATCGACACCTCACTGTCCAAGATTGATACTGTAGAAATTTCCACATTTTGAAGGTTCGGAAGGAAAAAGAGCAGACTTTAAAATGGCAACATTCTTTTGATAAACGGAAAAAAAAAAAAACTACAGAAAAGAAGCCCATGAAGACACTTGCAATTTAGTGGCTAAGAATTCTTGAGGAACCAAAATATGCCGCAGCCTCTAGAAGAACAGAAGGCAACCAAGCAGCAACAGCATCGTCTACTACATCAAGTATCTAATTTTCCGAGTTTCTGATATTAATAAAACCATGTGTAATCATTGGAAAATATACAGGTCGGCAATTGCTTCAATAGAAAGGTTTTTAACACTACTCCATGATCAAGAAAAAAAAAACAAAGAAATAAAGTAACATGAAAAGGAAAAAAGAAACAAAACCATATTGAATCAAAATGTTCAGGTAATTTAATCGACCTGTAGTCGAACTATCATAATCCTCCAAGCCCTAGATCCTATGACTCTTAAAAGCAAACTTAAAATTCACATTGTAGTGACTTTGAGATCAATCTAATCAGCATAAAAGAATTGTATAAAAAATGGAGAGTAGTCAACTACAATCCATTTTCCCTCTTCAACTAAATCTTGTTTCTACATAAAAAAAGTAGAAAAAATAAAATTTCCCGACTCCTCAATCCGCTTAAAAAACCTCTTATACAACTTCAGGTTATTAGATTCCATCTAATCTACACCGCAAAATAGTCCGTAAACAGCTTCGATCCAATCGTATATTGCTGGATTAACTAGGTTTAATCACATTAAATTCCTACAAATCCTACAATAACTAGCAAGGAATAGATGGACTATGATTCAAAATAATGAGATCAGAGTAAAACATAGTAAAACTCTCCCAACTAGCTGATTATAAAAAAGATTAAATGAAGATTCCCACTAATTTAATCTACATCTAATGCTTAGAAATAAACCTAATTCGAGAAAAAAAAGAAGAAGAGAGGAAATAAATTGATGAGGGGAGATAGAGGTTACTGATAACGGCGACTGAGTGTAATATTCCGAGCGATTCCGCAACCCGTCGATGTAGAGAATTGTAATATCCCGAGCGATTCCGCAACCCGTCGAGAGAAGAAGAAGATGTAGAGGGACAGGGAGATGGGGAGAAGGGAAAGGAAAGGGAATTGGGAAGAGTAGAGTTAGGAGATTAGAGGTTTAGGGTTTAGGGTTTGGAAAGAGAGGAGAGGAAATTTGGGAAAGATGAGAGGAGGAAGAAGAAGAGGAGGAAGAAGAAGGATAACCAAAGGATAATTGGGGAGAAAGAATTGTTGTACAATTTTATTATTATTATTATTATGGCTAAAATACATAAAACCTCGTCAAAACTCAATTTTTTACTTTTTTTTTTTCTATCATTTAAAAATTTATATTTCATCTTTTATAAAATAAAAAATATTTACTTCATTCTTTACCGTTAGTAATCCGCTAGGATTCTGTTCATAAAATATTATTATATTTTTTTTTTATATCAAAACTGCTCTTAGTTTTCACTCTTGTAAATATGGTGAGGGGCAAAATAGCGAGGAACAAAATATTTATTTTATCATCACAGCTCACACCGTATCCTTCTGTAAACATTTTTCATTTTACAAAAGGATAAAATGAAGGTTTTTAAGTAACAGGAGAGGAAAGTGGAAAATTGAATTTTAATTAGGCCATTTTTGGTAAGCAGAACCGGCGATGCTGGATGAACCGGAAACCGGGTTACGGTGCCCAACTGCGCGCCAACCTAGAACCCACAAAGGGTGTTGGTCGATAAAGTGAAAAATTGAATTTTAATAAGAGAGTTTTCTGTAATTTAGCCTATTATTATTTATAGGAAAAATTTTTTCAATACACTTCTAAACCTGTCTAATTTCATAAATATCCATCTAAAAATTGAAATACCATGCCTAAATTTAGAAAATTTTCAAAAATAACCCTATCATTAAGTGCCCATCTAAATTAAAGTTAATAATATTTAAATTTCAACTTTACCCCTCTTTAATAATATTGAAGTTAGTAATATTGAAGTTAATAATATTAAAAACATGAAATTTTAATTAATAAAATTTTTACAAAGTAAGATAATTATTTTATGAAATTTAACACCTTTAACTAATTTCATTTTAAAATAGCAAAATTCATTTAATAGCTAATTAACTGATTAATTAAATTTCTATATTTAATTGATTAAAATGTTTGAAATCAAAATAAACAAAATTTGAATGAATAAAAGTTTTAAAAAAGAAATGGGCTAGCATATATTCATATACCTCTAACCAATTTTCAATATTTAAAGCTAGCATACAAAGTTTATTCTTAACCTTCTTTATACTATAATGTAACTAAGATTAAAACGGTCCCAACTAATTATAGTTATCTTGAAGTTTTTTTTTGAAACAAAATAAATATTCATAGGGTTAATTTTTATATTTCAAATTATGTAGGTGTATTTATTATAATCTTAAATTTTTCAAGGGTATGAATGAAATTATTTTTCTAAAGATTTTAAAGTAAAGTAAAAAAATGGTGAGCTTATGAAAGTTAAGGATAAGGGCATTTATGAAAGAAATATTGTATTTAGAGGGTATTTGTAAAATTTTAAAAATTTTAAGGGTATGTATTATATTTCATAGTTTTGGGAGGGTACCAATGAAATTAACCGTTATTTATACTACCATTTATATGTACTAGAATGTAAAATAGTAGAAAGTATGGACTAAGATGTAAACGTTAGGCCCAGGCCTAAATTGTCCCGACACTTCATTTGCACGTGCTATGCACGTGCACCACAATTTCTCTCACATTAAATATATATAGGACATAATAATAATCTCCAAAATTAGCCAAAAAAAAAAAAAAAAAAAAAAAACAAAGGGTGGAAATAAAAAAGAAGGGTTGTTGCAGGGTCGAGATCGAAACACGGAAAGAGGAATTCGTTGGGGGCGACGAGCTTGAAACCCTAAACCTAACCCTAATCCTTGCATCTTCGTCGAACCAGAAGGAGAAGGGAAACCCTAGATTGGTCGGAAGGATCCGAAGGGGAAGAGGAGGAGGAGGAGACGGGAGGAGTGATCTAGAAGGAGAGGGGAAACCCTAGATTCGTCGGAAGGATCCGAAGAGGAGGAGGAGGAGGGAGGAAGAAGAGGAGGAGGAGGCAGGAGGAGCCGCGATGGGGAAGAAGAAGAAGAGGGTGGAGAAGTTTTGGTGCTACTACTGCGACCGTGAGTTCGACGACGAGAAGATCCTGGTCCAGCACCAGAAGGCGAAGCACTTCAAGTGCCATGTGTGCCACAAGAAGCTCTCCACCGCGAGCGGCATGGCGATCCACGTGCTCCAGGTCCACAAGGAGACCGTCACCAAGTAAATCAAACCCTAACTGTAGATCTCTTTGGCCCCTTGCATTTAACCAATTCGATTCTCGTGATGATGATCCGTGATTTGGATTCAGCTTGGCTTCATATATTTATCTGTTTAAACTAAGAAGGCATATTAGCAGGAGGATTAAACTAGGTTAATTTTCATTGAACTTCACGTAGTATTGCTGAAATCGGAAAAAAAAAATGTGTCTTTTATATTATTTAAGCGTGTGGTTTTTTGTTTAATTTTGTTTTGAGCTGCTGATTTGAGATGCCTTGGTACTATCTAGTAGCTCAAAACTTAGGCTGGGAACAGTACATGTAGGGGGGAAAAGGAATATTGGCACATTTATATTACTCGGAGACTGTGGCGTGATTTACATACCCTGATTAATCAGGTTATGAAACCAAGCAACACCAAGTAGCTTACATGTGTGCGTGCGATAGTGTGTACGTGGTAAATTCAATGCGTCGAAGGTTGAAGCTACTATCTTTCACTGATAATTTCATACTGGTGCTTTCTTTATGAGTATTGAAGCTTTAAATGAGATTTTTTTTTTATCATCCGTTTGTGTCTTTTCTTGTTTTAGATTAACATGTTCCACGATTTGGGGAGCTAATTTTTTTTGCTTCTAATATGTGCATTACTTTTATGCGATTCAAATTTAGCACGTAGCTATGTTTTTCAAAAATGTACGTTTATGTTCTGTTTTTGGGGGTTCAAAAGATGCCTTACTTGATTTTGCGTGAATGACTTAAGAAGGATTTCAACTTAATCTTTCCCTAATTAGAGAATTAAAGAGTGTCGTTTGTAATCTTCCCGTTTGACCTTTGAATGATTATATGGGGTGTATTCATTTCATGCAATTCTGTTTTTAGCCTATCAACATTTCATTCATATCATACGATTTATCGACTTTGACATACGTTGTGCTTTGTATTTATCTCTTAACTTGTTACTTGCAGGGTTCCTAATGCAAAGCCTGATAGAGATTCAACAGAGATCGAGATTTTTGGTATGCAAGGGATTCCTCCAGAAATATTAGCGGCTCATTATGGAGAAGGTATATATATTCTTTTACATGCTTGTGTTGAACAGAAGCGGATGAGTGGTTTAAGGTCATGACACGATATATGACGATTGTGTTCTTTAAAAGTAGGAGTTTTACTGTTTTACCCTGAATATTTATCTGGAACAACAGAACTCTGTTCTTACAACCTGTTTATATGACTTGAGAGGAAGTTTTGATGAATTCAATAACTTAGAGCAGATAAGGTATTACCAAGATGTCCTTGGGCTTATTGACATTTTTCAGCTACTTCTCTAAATCCTATTCCTTTTGTCTTATCTCCCTATTATGACCTGAAATCTCATCTTTATTTTATCTCCTTGTAGAGCATATTAGTTGATCCTTTTTTGATGCTACTACTATTAGACTAAATTACTTGATTCAAGAGAGGCTTAATATTTAGTTATCAATTATTGGATGTTACAATACCCTTTAACCATGTAATATACTACTTCTCTGGTTGACTTTAGCTTGAGATCTCAGTTGAATTAGTTTTTGACTTGATTTTAGTAAGAACTTCTTTTCTTATTGCTACGGTTTATCCAACAATGTCAATGAATATCGGGTAGCTTGATCTTTGATTTTTTATCTCGTAGAAATTGCCTGTACTAGTGGTCAGATGCCATACACAAAGTTTATGAAGCTTCTTGCTTGTATCCAACCTCGTATATATTGTCCATCTGGATGGTCATTACCGGATGTGAAAACTATTGACTATGCATAAGTTCTTTTTGTCTGAATAACCGAAACTAATAATGTTGTAATTTTCAGTCTACACTAGAACTAGATTACTCTTTCTTACTTGATGTCCTGTTTATTGTGTATATGATTATGTTCTTCTGCAAGTTTTATTGACCTTTCTTCCTGTAATTACTATGCAGATGAAGATTCCTCTGCGAAGATGGCTAAGTTGGAAGTGCCACCTGGTCGATTTGTCACTGGTGTGGTACCCAGTCCAGGCATTGGCTATCCTCCACTACCAACTTATGGTGCGATGCCTCCAGTGTATGATCCTGTGCACATTAATCGATGTTACAGATAGCAGTTTCTTTTTGATGCTCTATCTTTCCTTTTATTTTAGGCAAAAATATATTGATATCCCCTGAACCCCTGCTCCCCTTAAAAAGCCACCTGTAGATTATTACATCTTTTGGAAAGAGGTGCCTGAAATTTTACATATTTGGATTTAAACCCTTAACTATGCAGTTGTATGATTTCAAGAAAATCGCATCAGGCACTTTTGCAAGTCAGCATTTTCTTTCAAAAATTTATAAAAATTCCCACAAGAAATAGGGTATTCTCTTAAGTTTAAGAATGAAGGAACTGAGAAAATTGAACTCCAGAGATTTGTTTTCCAATGATCTCTAGTTATTATTATAGTTTTCTTTCTTTTGTATTTGATGTGTATGCATGTGTGTGTCACACTTCTGTTTCTTCCTTTTTATACTTTCCCTTAGCTGTTTGAGGATGCTAGTTTGACTTTTTGGGTTTCTTTTCATTTCATTTCTTTTCTTTTTTACTTTTCTTCCAGTTACAATCCAACATTGGTGATGCAGCCTCCAACTTGGTCCATCCCAAGGCCGCAGCCATGGTTCCCACCTCAACCAGCTGTTCCACTCCCTATTCCACCTACAGGGATGGCACCACAGCAGCCTTTGTTTCCTATTCAAAATGTAGCAACTCCTTTAGCATCCACTTCTGCTCCTGGTCTACCACCAACCATGCCAGTTGGCGCACCTGGTCTACCATCACCCGTGCTCACTCCAGTGTCGCAGCCACTTTTCCCCATCAGTACCAATGTATCGACTCCCCCACCGGTAACAGTTACACCAACTTCTCCAGCAGTATTTGGAGGTTCAGGTGACACGAACTCTGCGTACGCCACTCCTACAGCAAGTGGATATGATGCCATAAACAATCAAGGTTTGAATTTATTTTGCAGTCTCCCCCCCCACCCCAAAAAAAAAGAAAAAGAAAAAAAAAACTGAACTTTAGTGCATTTTGAGTTGGGTATCTAAACTTTAGAATTTTGCTTTTGCTGCCTCAACTTTCATTAAGTTTGATTTCAGAAAATCCCCGTCAAGTTTCACTTGAATTTAACTGTTTCTGTCAAAGGAATTGCTCCATTAAGTAATGGTATATTCTGTTTTTTCCCAGTGAATAGAGGTACTTAAATCAAACGTACTTTTAAGCTCACGGGAACTTCATCTATTCAAAGAATGATCGATGAGCAAAAACTAAATAGCAATTACTCGAGTGTCTTAGCATTTCATGATGTAAGGTAGCTGCAACTGCATACAGCTAACTCAGAAGCGTCTTGATATTAAGACATTCTACATCATTTATGTGGCATTGATTAATATGCTATACTTTCCCTTTTTTCGACCTTTATTTGGTATTTGATTAGTACATTGTATTATCCTTTTTTTAGGTGGTGCTCCTTATGCAAATTCACATAGTTATGCGTCTGGGCCGAACACTGGTGCCCCTTCAATTGGGCCCCCACCTGTGATATCTAACAAAGCCCCTGCTACTCAGCCAGCCACCAATGAGGTATACTTGGTCTGGGATGACGAGGCAATGTCCATGGTAAGATAACTTCCTTTTGATGCTATCTATTTCTTTATTTTGCGTTATGATGTCTCGTTTTCTAAAATTATGCACTATGCAACAGGAGGAAAGAAGAATGTCTTTACCAAAGTATCAGGTGCATGATGAAACTAGCCAGGTAAGTCGTCACACCCTTTCCTTAATTCGTTCAATGGATCTGCAATACCTTTCGCAGGTCTATCTGGGTAAGGTATGCAAAATCAGTACCTTCCAGAAATATTTGCTATCACTAAAATGCATCACTGTGATTTGATGATGCATATACACTATTATAAATTCGGCACATTCTTATCGATTTTGTGGCCCATACTGAATTTTACCATCTATACTCTACTCTGTTCTATGTCATCAATGACTTCTTTAATCTCACCCTCTGCTCCACACCTTATGTATAATGATGATTTGTGGGCATCAAAAAGGTTTGTAGGCATTTAAATTACTCTTTGCTGCTAGTTAGTTTTACAAACTGACAATCTCATGCTGCAAATGACTCGAGGGTTCTCATCATAGCACCAGGGGGAATGCGAAAATGTGTATGTATTTTGTTAAATTTAATTTTAAATTTTTGTTCTATATTCTTTCTCCCTATTGCTAAACTAAGCGTAGGGATTTGAGTGGAACAAGAATATAAGTATGCCAGGCTTTTGCCAAATCATAGCATGTCTTGTTATCTATTTTTGGTCACAGTCGCAACCAGAGTTTGGTGCAGGTCAGCAGATTTCATTCAAGTTTAGCTCTTTTATATATTGTTAGATAAGAGAAGATCATAGTGCCCCACTTATGTTTTGTATAAGCTCTTTTTTCAGCGCAACTTATCTGGTTCTCTCTTGTTCAAATATCTTTTTAAAACAGATGAGCTCCATTGATGCGGCCATCGACAGAAGAATATCGGAAAGCAGGCTTGCTGGTCGAATGGCTTTTTAGTTCTTTTTTTGAAGCTGCATCTTAAGCTGAAAATCGCATAACAAAGCAGCTAGGATGCATTTTTGTTTATGCCATTCTTTAGGGTCTTGTTGGCCTAAAATTAAGTGTCTCTGACGGAGAAGTCATCTAAGATTTGGGCGCCATTCGTGTTAACCTATTGATGGCTATTGTAACCCGACTCGATCAGTTTCTCAATTGTCTGACTTATCAAGATTGTAATCTCACTAGTTGACAGATGTGTTACATTTTTGTCAAATTTGATGCTTTCAATATAAGAATTTCTTTCTGTGCTAGATGGTGTGTGGTTTAGTACTCTTTCCTTTTAACACTGCAGGGAGGCTCTTAATACAGGATGGCAAAATAATAGCAAGCATTCTGTAGCTTTTTATGTTTTGATATAATGCAAGATCATGTAAAGCTGGAGGCAACAAGCACTAAGGCTCATTATCAGAGCATATCAAAATCTATGTTGTGCTTTTTGCTGCAGTAAGCATAGAACTTTCGGAACATTTGACGCGATAGGAAGTTGAAATGAGATTGTAGCAGAATAACCAATTACACTTCCTGTTACCAACCCCAGTTGTTTGGAAGGATTTGAGTGGGGAAAAGACCACTTGCTGCAGTTTATTAAGCAATTCCAGCAGAAAAACTAGCTAGTAAGTACTGGAGCTTTTATGATTCAAAAACTCATCTCAGCTTTCAGCAAAAGCTCCATGCATTTCATTAGCCAGCAGCAGCTGCAAACCAAATGCCTGTAGCAATAACCATACTATACCAATCTGTTGATAGGGAAGCTGCTTCAAAAGTTGCTCCAACCCACAAAATTGGCCCAACTCATGCTCCTCTAATAGTTTAGTTGCATATTCCCTCATTTGGCTCTTCCCCATAATAGAATCCCAACACCCAGAAGGTTCTGCACCCTTCTCTGCTAAGCTTTTGTCAAGGACTGCTCCTCTTGCAGACTCCTCTCTGTCTCTCTGTCTCTCTCTCTCTTTCTCTCTCTCTCTTGCATGTGACTGCAAAAAGATTCTTCCTCTTTTGTAGCCAAAAAAGAAACCTCCCCATTTCCTGTCCTTTAACTGGAAAAAGCATACACATCACACACCAAAACAATGCAAAAGGAATAACACATCTATCCACTCCACTTTATCTGTATGAACAACTTCATGCACCCAGTGCACTGTGCTTTGTACTCTTACAACATCTCAAAACTATTATTTAGATTTATTGCTTGCATTGTATGATCTTATAAACAGCCTATACATATATATATATATATATATAAAAATATAATGTTTTGCATGGGTACTTACTTTTTATGAAGCAAATGGTTTTAATAAGCTGATTAACATCTTATAGAATATATCTCTACTTAGATTCTTATTAGATATTAACCATCAATTATTATCTAACATGTGGATGAGTTAATTAATTGTATGGATACACCTGGTGCAGGTACACTTATTAAATTTTATCACTACATCCAATCTCCATAGAGAAAGCCAAGCCATCAGTAGCAACAGAGAATAAATAGACCCACCTTAATTCTCAAGCTTCTCCATAGAGAAAGCCAAACCATATGAGTAGCAACAGAGAATAAATTAATTAATAGACCAACTTATATATATAACTCTCAAGCTTTTTAGTACAGTTGCAAACACTTGGACCCTACCACATCAGCCCCTGCTCTCTAAAAGGCAAACACCAACAACTTAAGCTTCTTCCCCCAACACCTTCAACTAATAACAACCCAACACTTCCTACACTACACTATGCTGTGCTATATATCCTATCTCATTCCATACATATCTCCCTCTTGCTCCCACAACAATAATCCATATGCAACACATACGATATTAATTGTAGCAACAGAATTAAACAGATACATTGAATCGAATCAAAATGTCCATTTAATTACCATATATATATATATATATTTAATGGACACGCTGCTCTGTCGATAATAATTCCTGCACGGATATCCGTATTTCTAGCTAATTAGCCGGAGAAGCCCTGGAAAGGGAGAGAAGGAGAGGAGTCGAGGAGGCCGATGGCCGGGGTGGCGAGGCGGGGCTCGTAAGCGAACCCCCTCAGCGCTCTGCTGCCGCCGTATGGCGCGACGAACGGGCACGGCGGGGCCCACCGCCACTCTTTACGATTCGAATCGAACAGCAGCACCTCCACTGCCGCCGCCGCCGCCGCCGCCGCCTTTATCGTAAATGCGATGACGCCGCCATTTGCGACGCACTCGAAACCGCGCCCGGCCTCGGCGGCGCAGAAGCGGGCGTGGACGTCGGCCGGCATGCGGTCGGCCTCGGCCCACGCGCGCCCGCACGCCTGCAGCGCCCACACGCGCACGCTGCGCGGCACGCTCAGCCTGCTCTTCTCCACCGCCGCCACCAGCGCAATCTTCCCCCCGCCGCCGCCGACCTCGCGAGCGTCGTCGAGCTCCACGATGCTCGGCGACCGCAGGAACCGCCGCATCGGCGGCTGCAGCTTCGACCACGCGTTCGCCCCCACGTCGTACACTAACACCGCGAACGGCGACGAGCTCATGCAGTAGAACCTGCATGGCGCTCCGCGGTCCAAACATAAAATATTAAAACTACTACTGCTCTCTACCAACATATATAAGCTAGCTAGCTACTCTTATAAAAATATATAAAAAAATTACTCTTTTTTTGTATGATATCAGATCTCCACCATGTTCTGAATTCTAGTTATAATCTCAAGAATTACATGTGTATATAGCTAGCTTATAATTAATTTCGCTTAAAAGCCACGTTTTTGAACATATAAAATACTAACACAGATATATATTATGCCACGTGTTGAGGATAAGAGAAATTATAGTCTCGAGCTCAGATACGAGAGCGAGTGTTGAATATAAGCCGTTAACATAGAGTTAGAAAAAAACAGTAGTTTCACCGGGCATGATCAGATATGAGAGGGAGCGTTGAATATTATAAGCAGTAATATATGGTCGGTAGAGTTAGAGAAAAACGGTTGTTTCAGTCGGCATGATGATGGCGATGGAAGAAGACGAAGGCGACCTGTTGGCGGCGAAGGCCATGCGGCTGGGGTCGATGTTGCAGAGGCGGGGGAGGGGGCTGGGGGGGCCGGTCCAGGGGGAGTAGAAGCCGGTGGCGGCGTCGGCGAGGAAGGTCTCGGAGGTGAGGTTCTTGACGGCGAAGGGGGAGATGAGATCGTCGCCGGCGACGACGGCGGTGATGGAGGAGGGGCCGACGGACAAGGCGGCTGCAGGGAAGAGCCGGGGCGTCGGCGTCGGCGGGAGGCAGGCGGCGATCTTCGATATCGGGTTGACGAGGAGGAGGGTCTTGGGTCCGGAGCAGTCGGACAGGAAGCAGAGGAGGCCTCCGGAGGCGGCGGCCGGGGAGAAGGATTGCGGGACGAGGGAGGATAAGGGAATTCGATACCAGCAGAGCGTCGCCGGATCGAGAAGCATAGCAATGTTATTCGGAGCAGGCGGCAATGAGGAGGAGGACGACGACGACGGCAGCAGCGCAGACGACGACGACGACGAAGAGGCGGCGGCGGAGGAGGAAGAAGAAGAGAGAGGAGGGAGGAGGAAGAAGGCGAACCAGAAGAAGCGAGGGGAGAGGAGGAGGTGGGAGCGGAGGAAGGCGTCGGAGAAGAGGAGGGAGTAGAAGCGGCGGGAGACGGAGCGGAACCGGAAGAAGGCGGGAGGGGGGAGGAAGGCCAGCACGCGGTCGAGGAGGGGCTGCGGGAGGCGGCGCCAGACGCGGCCGTCCAATTCGTCAGCAGCACCTGCCCCTGACGAGGAGGAACCGGCCACCGCACTGACAGCGATGGTGATCGACAACGGTGGCAAATTCATTTCCTTCACAACCAGCAGCTAGCTACACAACAGCAATAGTTAATAATAACAATAATAACAATAATAATCGAAACCCTTCTTGGAGGTAGGTAGGTAGGGGTAGTGAATATACTAGTGTTGGTATATATATATATATAAATAAAAATAAAAATGTGGAGGATCGAGATATGAGTATGTAGAGTATGTGTATGTACTGTTTAGAGATGTTGCATGCAGGTTAATTGGTTTGGTAGTAGTAGTATAGTCAATAGTGTTAGTGTGAGTATGAGTGTGTGTACATGTATATATATATATAGATATATATATATATATATAGAGAGAGAGAGAGAGAGAGAGAGAGAGAGTGGACAAGAGGGGGAAACAGTGGAGGGGGGTACGAAGCCGTAGCACACGACACGAGATACACGACGTGACAAGGCCAACTCAAAAAACAAAACCCATGTCAACAAAAACAAAAAAGAAAAGTCATATGAATCAAGAAACGGACTACTTTTGTAGCTTGGTGAGTTCGGCTCCCGGGGCGGGGGGCACCCAGTTTCTTACTATTCATATCTTCATTTCTCCTCATTTTTTGATCTATCTTTTTTAAAAAAAAAAAATTACTAATTTTATAATTTTGTAAAAATAAATTATTTATTTCATTTCAAAAAGATTCGAATAAATTTTTTTTTTTCAAACCGACCTAATTATTCTTTCTTTCTCCCTCTTTTCCTTTTTCTTCTCTCTTTCTCACTCCTCCGCCGGTTCTATATTGCGGTCGTGCTCCTCTCTGACCTTATCCAGAAGTAAGAGGACGATGAAGAAGCTTGACTGAATTATGACTATGCCTGTTTTGGTTCTCTGTCGATGTAAGGTCGCAATGGTAGAAATGAGAGTTGCGCTGTTCGTAGTGTCGCCAAAAATGAAGACACAGGTGACGAAGGTGGCGGAGGCCGTAAAGGGCAATAGTTACTGATCGAGAATACTTTTAAAGCAGATTCGAGAGTGAGTTCTTAAGCAGTACAGACGATAACAAGACACGTGGTGGCGGTAATGAGAGAGAAAAACGTGAGAAGCGACGTAATATCTTGAAAAAAAAAAATATACTATTTGAACATATATTATATTATTTAGCAAAAAAATTATACTATTTTATATAAATTATATAATATTTTAAAATATTCGAAACCGTGAAGCAAACGGACTTTCAAAATAATCCTAGGTTAATAATCTACTTTGAACTATAATTCTATGTCTCTTCTAATCTGAGAGCCACATTTTTTTTTCCAAAACTCATCACTTTTTTTTTAACTAAAAATAAGAAAGGAAGTTAGTAAATTTACAATCCTATTACGAGAGATTGTAGATATTACAATTTCTTTCTGTTAAGTTATATAACTAAAAAAAAAAAATCACGGGTTATCCTCTAATGAACACGTCATAGATAGTACTTTCATCAAACTTTGAGACGCGTGACAATATTGTACGTGGTTATTAAATTTTAATTTATTATGGTTTTTAATTTGAATATTTTAGATTGTTACAATATTAACATACACAGTCTAATTTAATTAATTTAAATTACATTTAGTAACGGGACAACAACTTAAAAAATTAATTATAATAGATTAAAACAAATTAACTAAAATATTATTATGATAAACTAAAGTTTTGTAGCTGGGGTATTACTCAATCATAAATAAACAAAGGGGTAAAAATGTACCGACCTAAAGCAAGTAGCAAAAGATTTGTTGATTAATTGGTACCCGAGATTCGAGTTCGAATCCTAATTGATTTACATTTCTAGCTAAATTTATTTCTTAACGAAATAGGTAGCGTGCTACCTATCTCTATAAATAAAATAAAAAAAGTAAAAAATGTATTGAATTTGCCCAAACTATGGTATATTTTGAATATTTTATCTGACCTTTTAGAAATTTAGTTTTACTATTTAATTTTGCAATTTATATCATTTGAGTAAGTCAACAATACTTTAACTTTAAAAATTTAATCTAATTATTATTGTTTGTTTAAGAGAAATGTAGACTTGCTATCTGCTTTATTCATAGTGAATATAAACTGAGCTACAAAAGTGAGCTAACTGGCCCTAAAAATTATAAGAGTTCCAAACAAAAGCCCCCCCCCAAAAAAAATATAAAAAAATAAAAAAAACATATTCATATTTTGAATATAATTATCTACTTAGATGAATTTATATATAAAGTATACTAACTAATTAAGTCTGTAACGATAACAACGTATTCATATTTTGAAATTAAAAATTTATTGGCTAATTCAAATTAAACAAAAAAATTGAAAGATTACAGAGAAAAATTACAAGAGAGCTTGAGTAGTAATTGATTTATAAAATTTGACGGTTTGAGATAAAATTTATACATAAAAAAAAAAAAAGCAGCAAAAACATGAGGATGGAGGATTGCTACAATCTTGCTGTCAGGAGCTGCGCAGAAGATATGTAGCGTGGGAGTGGGGAGAGTACAACACTGATAGCTAGTACATAGCTTTTCTCAAAGACAAGTGAAGTGTTGTGTTGTGTTGTGTTGTGTTGTGTTGTGCTTTTACCCCCCCAAAAAAAAAACCAAAAACAAAAACAAAACAAAACAAAACAAAAAAGAAGAGAGGTCGAGAGAGAGAGAGAGAGAGAGAGAGAGAGAGAGATACATCACGACAGTGACTGGATTCATACGTCCAATCCTGTGCAAGGACTCCCCAGCTCCCTTTCCCCCCCACCACCACCACCACCTTGGCCTTGATGGGCCACTGCAGTGAAGAAGATGGGTCAGTAATCCAACACAGAGAGAAAGAGAGAGAGAGAGAGAGAGAGAGAGAGAGAGAGAGAAAGAAAGAGAGTGAGAGGAGAGAGAGAGAGTGTGTGTGTGTGTGTGTGTGTGTTAGAGGAGAGAGAGAGAGAGAGAGAGAGAGAGAGAGAGTGGTGCATATATATATGGACCATGTTGATCATCTATATATAAACTGAGGTTTCCATGCATAATCCAATCTGAAAAACCTTAAAAATCTAACTACAAATCACTAGATGAGGTTTTAGAAATTAATTAACCTACTACGTACGTCGCATTAATTAATTAACAAGATAGAGATATATGAAACAATTTTAGAATTATGGTTCACAATCATCTAACCAGTCACGCTGCATTGTCTTATTTGAGTGAATTTAGAAGGACGCATTTAAATTATTAGAGCTGATTGTATACAGCTTTTTATAATTGTGGATATATATCTATATAAAGTTTAGCTTTTCATATTTATTATTGTAAAAATTCTAATATTTTTTATATATACTAATGCTGTTAGAATCTGTTAGAAAAATATGGTTAACTATAGGTAAATACTTAATTCTAATTAGTGAATGAAATAAATTGATATTTTTATTTTTCTTATATTATTTGTGAATCTTATATTATTTGTGATGATAGAAAGAAAAAAAAATAACTACTTGAAATTTTTGGAAGAATATTTCTATATAATTCTAATAATTTAGACTATTGGAGGGACATATTTAAGATGATAAAAATATCCGTAATGGTAATAAATCAGAAGGACAAATATAAATATCACCGAACTTTTGTATGAATAAATTGTTGGAACTTTATAAGAAATTAGAATCGTACCTTTTGTCATGATTTCGATTTCAAAACCTGAATTGTTGACGGGAATCTTTGCTTTTGGTTCGTCCTCGTTCGCAATCCTTGCTTGTCATTCGTCCTCGTTCGCGATCTGCAAGAAGATTGATGTTTCGAGTCCAATTTCTTTATCCCCGGAGATAGAGCCGTCACAGACAATTGGATTAGGATTAGATCGGGACTCCCGTATGTTAACTTGATATAAGGATGTTAAATCACGTCCGTCCATCAAGGACATGTCCGGATACATCCTAATCGTAGGATCTTATTATATCTTTATAGATCGACTTAATTAGATTGACCGTATTTTTATGGATCGCCACATCCAACATAAATACGTAGAGTTGAATTTTGTAAGAATATATTTACTACTCAATATGTCTAAATTAACCATTAATATTTATAAACTTCAGTTTAGAAGAGCTTTTATAAAATAGTAGAGTAGAGAGAGAGAGAGAGAGATATAGAGCGAGAGTTTGGTTTTTTTTTTTTCTTTTTTTTTTTTTTTTTGGTTGGGGGTGGGGAATAAAAAAATAAAAAATAAAAAAAGGGAGAAAATGTAGTAGGGGTAGTGGGGATAGTTTGTTGCCATTTCCTATGTCGAGTCACTTTTCCTTCTCTGCACCTCATTTGTTGCTGTATTTGCTAAGTTGTGGAGTCTCCTTTGAAGTTGAAAGATCTCCTTTGCCCCCCCTTTTCTTTTTCCTTTTCTATGCTTCTTATTATAGTTATTATTATTATTATTATTATTGGCCCATGAATTATTATTTTATTATATTACTTAGAGAGATAAAGGGGACTCATGATAGATGCGTTGTCACGTACTGAGAAAGAATAGTAGGGGGGGGGCGCCATTAATAGAGAGTTTCATTTGAATTTTTTTTAAAAAAAAACTTCTAATGTAGTTTCGCACTTTTTTTTTATTTTAATATTATGTGATTTAAAATATATCAAATTAGTATTCTGTAGCTGTGGTTTTATATTTTCTTATTTTAGTACCATGTGATTTAAAGTGTATTAAGTTAGTACACTGTAATTTTATTTTTATATCAAGTTAGTACTATGAGATTTTATTTATTTTTTAATGAAATATTAAACCACAAGGTACTAACTTGATATACTTTAAACCACAGGGTACTAAAGTTAGAAAGTCCGAAGCTACAGTGTACTAAAGTTAAAAAAAATATATTATTTTTCTATAAAAATTTAAGTTATTGAAACAATAATATATTTTTTAAAATATCTATATTTAACATTTCTCTCGCAGTTAATTAACAACATGTTAGATTCTTTCTTACAATAATAGGTCTTCATTTTAATTTAAAAGGGTCGGAGAAATAATAATAAAAAAAAAACTTTTTTCTAGGATTAACTTAGTCTTAATGCATTGTGTGGGCCACAAAACCCGCAAATTCGCTGTTCGATGGCCCAGATTTGGCCCGGAATTTATCCGGCCCGATCAGGCACGTAAAATTGTTCGAGCCTTAAACCACTTAGGATATATTTCAAATCAGTGTTATTGTTAAGAGACTAATCGCGGAAAATACAATAATTTTATAATGAAATAATGTTTAAATAAAAGATAATAAACTATTTCATGCAAATATTAAGTAGAATTACTATATCTGCTCCAACAATAATAATATTTGCTAGGCTAATTAATTAATATCACCTCCACTTCCATGACTCACACAAGAGCCCATGGATGGATCTTTCAAATTCCAACCCCAAAGTGCTGATCAATATTTATTTTCTTTTTTAATTTATATTTTAGTATTATTTTTGGGTTAATTTTATACAAGTTCTTGCAGATACAGTGAATGACAAATATATTCATATAAAGTTCAACTTTTATATGTTGTTTCTATAAAAGTCCTAATATTTTCAAATATATCTTTACTGTTAGAATTTGTTAGAAAAATTTCGCTAACCATAGATTAAATACTTAATCTGGTTAATTTTTTGACATTTTTATCCTTTTATATTATACTATTATGGTTTTTAGAGAGATATATTTGTGATGACAAAATTGAAAATATAAACAGTTCTCAGAGGGACATATTTAAAAATATCAAGACTTTTGTAAGAACGGCATATGAAAATTAAACTTTGTAAGAATATATTTGCTATTTACTATATTTGTAGGACATGTATGAAATTAATCTTTTTTTTTTTTTTTTTTGAAAGAGAGAGAGATAGATAGCACGCTACCCGCTTCGTTTATTTTGTTAAGAAATAAACTTAGCTAGAAATGTGAATCAATTAGAATTCGAACTCTGTCTGTGACTAACCACCAGCCCTTCGTACTGCTTCTGCGACGGTCGGTTCTAATTTTTTAAATATACTTTTTTTGAAGGGGTTCAACTATGTGCCATCCATATTAAACCCAAGCCTGGCCCAACAATCCTAACTTAGATCACAAGCAATCAAAAAGGCCAAATTGCATAACCTTTTATATTTCTCTGCAACCAAGCAAGCACATATGCCAAAACTAAACAAGGAGAAAAGAGGGTCCAAATCTTAAAAGAAAACATAAAAAAGCAAAAAAAACTAAACACAACCCATCATTCAAATAAAGATGCCCTGCCCTAAACAACTCCTAAAATCCACAATCTATCACCAATCCATCACAAAGGGGGTGACAAAAAAGTGTCAATGCAATACCGACCGTCTTAGCAAGTGACAAAGAATTTGCATGATTCCGATACCCGAGTTCGAATCCTAGTTGATTCATATTTCCAGCTAAGCTTATTTCTATGAAATAAACGAAACGGATAGCGTGCTACCTATCTCTCTAAAAAAAAAAAAAGAAAGAAAAAAGTGTCCAATTGAAGAATCATCACCAAAGCTGAGTTCTTTCCACCCCTCACCAACTTTTTTTTTTTTTTCCCTTTCACCCTTGTAGAGCTCCTCTTCAACATCTTTTGATGGGTGATCCACACTTGTTTAGTCTTTTTATCACTATAACAACCCCATCCCCATGCTTCATAGTGCTTTGTGGCTTCAATAGCAAAGAGAAGTGTCCCCAAAGTGGAGAAGTGCCCTTATTATGGAGCTAGGGAAGAAGAGCTACTTTGCACCATTTTATCTCATTCTCTACATCTCAATTGTGGTTTCCTTATTCACCCAATGTGGTAAGTATATGCATTCATTAGTTGTAGCCCCTGTCATGCTAAAGCTCAATTCCTTGTAGGTGTAGCAATTACGTTACAATTGCATAATTTTCATCAAATTTCTCGGTTTCGAGTCGGATTCTACTGTTTTAGATGACACTTATGTAGATATTACTATCCTATCGGATTAAATTTGTATTAGGAAGGAGCGAATTGTAACGAAATCTTAAATTCGATGTCGGATTAGAAACTTTTTAAACATAGCACGCACATCTTTCGATTTCATGCTTTTCTTGCGCTGATTTTATAGAAGCAAGGAGTCTGAGGCAACCCGAGAAGCAATTCTCATTGATCAGATCATCGAAAAAGCCGACATCGTTGAGGAAACTCCTCCAAGAATCATACTCACCTTCTGACCCATACTACTACATTGGCTCACCTTTTGTACTACCCCCATATGGTGGTGATATGGGCCCTTCCTCTTCCCCTACAATCAATCCCCCATTTTGCGTTTACCCCCCGGTATTCTCACCACCCCCGCCCTCCGCCACAACCCCAACTCCGAGTATCCCATCTCAATTCTCTCCGCCCCCACCAAGTAGCTATTCTCCGTATCCGGTGATCACACCAAACCCACCGGGGGTGATCCCAACCCCTCCAACGGTCACTCCGAGCCCGCCAGAGTACGTTCCAAACCCGCCGGGTGTAACCCCAACCCCTCCGACAGTCACTCCGAGCCCGCCAGAATTCGTTCCAAACCCACCGGGGGTGACTCCAACCCCTCCAACGGTCACTCCGAGCCCGCCAGAGTTCATTCCAAGCCCACCCGAATTTGTACCGAGCCCACCAAGTTACGTTCCGGGCCCACCGGGTTTCATACCGAGCCCACCGGGTTTTATACCGAGTCCGCCTGGGTTCGTGCCCGGTCCACCTATGTTTCTACCACCGATAGTGTACCCGCCGCCACTGGGGCCGCCGCCGCCACAGTCGGAGACAATGCCCGGGGAGTGGTGCGTGGCGAAGCCAACGGTGCCCGACCCGATCATTCAGGAGGCGATGGACTATGCTTGCGGGTCGGGGGCAGACTGCGACGTAATACGGCCCAACGGGTCGTGCTACCAGCCCGACACGCTGATTGCGCACGCGTCGTTCGCATTTAACAGCTACTTCCAACGCACAAAGGTGGCCGGCGGCACGTGCGACTTCGGCGGCACCGCAATGCTTGTCACCAGAGATCCAAGTAAGAGGACTTTTCAAAAAATCAAATCAAATCAAATCAAACAAAACTAACTTTCCAGTTTAGTTTGATTTGTCCATTATACAACATGTAGCCACTTGTTACATATGTACAGTTATTGTATTACTGCAACCTACATGCAAGTATATATATATAAGCTTGATCATCCGACCAACTTAATTTAAGACACTATTAATTATTCTACATGATCTTTTTTTTTTCCCTCTCCTTTTTCTTACACCATTTGATTTGTTCTTTTCAGGCTACGATGGTTGCCATTTCAATCTTTTATGATGATTACAAAGAGGATTAACACGAGCAAAAGTGATTACAGCCGCGAAAAAAACACTTATGAAGCTATACAATTTTTCAGAAATTTTCACTGAATATTGCAATATATATATATATACACTGAATAAGAACCCTTTTGTATTTAGATGTTTATTATGAAACTCTTTTGGTTATTATTTTCTATTTTTGGTTGTAATAGGGGGGCATGCAGAAGAGCTAGTATCCTGAGGATTACTTATTTCTATTAATTATGATGTATTAGCTTTAAGGATAATCCTTCTTTTTTTTTCTATACTTTTGATATAAAGTTATGTAATTCATATGTTTCACGTGCTTCGTATATAATAATATAGTTAAAGCCGTGTTATCTGTGGCTTGAGCATTTAAAAAAATTTGCTTGTGATTTAATTTGTTTCTTCAATTCTTTGTAAGATATTTTTTTTCACCTGCGAGCTTAAGTAATTGAATTTAATATATCTTAACCATAAACATATACTCTTATTAATTAGAATCAAGTAATTAATTACTAGTTTATTTTTCTACTTATTTTTGCATTTAATATCTCCAAACAAAGGGTCAATGGCATTCAATATCTTAATTTCCTCGGCTCCTGTCCCAAACCAAGCGGAGCAGTTCCCAACTTTTGAATAGGTGAAATATATACAAATAGTCCCTGTACTATCACTACATTATAGTTCAGTTACTTAAACTTTTATCACTAGTTCGGTTCGGAGTTAAGGAGTGGAATAATCCTTCGTCCCGAAGTTATTACCAAACACCCAATTTAGAGGGTAGGGTTAGCTAACCCCATTCCGGAATAGTCCATTTGGGATGGGGTTAGAATGGAATTACCCAACCCGACTATTCCAACCAAATAAAATACTATTTTATTTACTATCCTTCTTATTCTACTACTCCATTAATCAAATATTATTTTATCTATACTCAGACTAAACCTAATTCTCAATCAAACATAAAATTACTCTAACGCCATCTTAATCCTGAACTTAATCCTATTTCTGAAATAACAAATTTTTACTTAATCCCGAACCAAACGGTGGTTTACTAGAGACTTTAATTTTGAATTTTGGTGAATAACTACATTATGAACAATCAATTTTTTGGTAAATAATAATTTTTTCTTGTATGTTAAAACAACATCTCCGCGACTAATAGAAAAGTGTTCAGTATTTAGTTGTCCAGTATTTAAATTAGAACTTGATATATATTAAGAATAAAGTAAGATTTAAAACTGTAAATTTAAGTCATTAACAATATATGTTTGATGGTGTTTAAAATAAGAGAGTAACTAGGAACGGACCCGCGCGATGCGGCGGAAAGAAAATACAATAAAGAAATTATTATAACTATCAATATTATCTTTTTTTTTATTATGCATTAATATTTTTAAATATTAATGTTTTGAACCTATTAGGTTCTCCATTAATAAGTTTGATGTGGCGGGAAGCATAATATAAATACGGAGAAAAATCGTAAGCTTATATACAACATCAAATTTAAGAAATAAATTCGATCATAAGAGATTCTGCAAATAAATACAAATATAGAACATATAGATATAAAACAGAAATTGTAAAGACTTACACCATAAAGAATTGTATCTTAAAACGAAGATAACAATAATAGTTAAAATAAAATTAGGAAAGTTAGTTGGGTAGGAGAGAGCAATATTTAGAATCTCAATAACGACAACTACATGACAAATCAATTAATGCAAAACTGCAAAGAATAGAAACCATTAACTACTTTAAGTAGGGAGTCTGGAATACCTCTATATGAAATATACACCGAAGTAGAGGGTAACTTAGGAGACAATTGCAGCTTCTTGTAAGAAGTTAGGAATAGTCAATTTGCACCAAACACCTCAACATGAAAGCAAACTTGAATCAACCAGCACTGTCTCTCTCAAATGAAGAGAATACTAAACAGCTAGCTGCATATCATGATATCAAACTTGCAATATATGGGTTGCATATCATGCATACAAATTTGTAGGCTCAGGTAGGGCAAAGCTTTAGTATTAATTTAGTCAAGCATAGAGATAGATAATTGACAGTCCAATAGTAACTGGCAGTAGCATAATTAAGTTCCAAATGTGAATACTTATGCAGTAAACAGAACCTTTTCTTTCTTTGTGATTGTTGTAGCTACCATTACTGTCTCCAATAATCGATAGGAAACAACACGTGAAATATGAGGAAATGCTAGAGTATAAGCGTAAATAAAAGCAGAGTTCAAGTTCAACGTAAGAAAAAGTAATGAGGAGAGTAGAAGAAAGGGTAGAAACAAAATAAAATGGCAAAGTAGTGAAGAGAGAAGAACAAAGGTAGAAATAAAATAAAATCTGAAGTAGGCAAAGGATTCTAGGGAAAAGGGGGAAAAAAAAAACCCAAATCACATATGACATATGCCAATAATATAAGCAAGCAAAAAACCTCTATAATTTCGTACTTTTTTATTTTAGTATCTTATAGTTTAACATGTATCAAGTTAGTACCTGTGGTTTCGTACTTTCTCACTTTAGTATTCTGTGATTTCGCAATTTATAACTTTATTACCATATGGTTTAAAAATTACATAGTACTAACTTGACAGAAAAATAAAGCCACAAGATACTAATTTATCTAAAAATATATAAATATAAATATTTAAATGTATATTCTAAATTATATAAAAAAGAACTAAGAGATATAAGAGATTCAAGTTAAAAGTTATATTTTAATTTTAATTTATAGTTTAAATTAAAATTTTTATTTTTATTTTTTGCATATGAGTCATAATATTATATAAATTTTTTATTTTTTTGTATGTGAGAGATAGAGAGAGCTGAGAGAAAGAGAGAGGATAGAAGATAGATATGTAAATAAAAAATTTTGTATTTTTTTTGTGTGTGAGAGATAGAGAGAGAGAGAGAGAGAGAGAGAAAGAGAGAGGATGGGAGTTAGAAAAGGGAAAAAAAAAGAGAAAGACACAAAGAGAGGAGTGAAAGATAGAGAGAGAGAGAGAGAGAGAGAGAGAGGAGTTAAAGTTAGAAAAGAAGAGGGTGGGAGAGAAATACCTAGCAAGTACAACATGTAATTTTAATAAGTTTAATAAGTTTTATATATATATATATATATATATATATATATATATATATAGTTTGCTATGAATATCACAATTAATATATAAATATCACAATTAATTTAAAATTAATTTAAATATTCAAATTAATTTAAAATATAATAATAATAAAAAATTTTAATTTTGATAGTAAAAAAAAGATTTAATCTAAACTTTTTCGCATGTCGTCTCGCATATATAGTATATTTTAATTTTGTCCAAATTTAATATTTAAAATAAAATAACATAAAATAATAATAGATTATTATATTATATAAGTAATATTATATAAGTAATATAAGTCTTTACGTTTTTAACTAAAAATATATAAATTAAAAAATAAATTTAAAAATCATAATAACTAAAAATATATAAATATCAAAATTAATTTTAAATACCATAAAAAAAAAAAGCTCTCTCTCTCTCACGCCCCCTTTTATTTTATTTTTTTTAAAATCTCACTCTGTTGCTCTCTCTCTCTTTCTCTCTCTCTCACGTACCCCCTTTTGTTTTTGGTTTTTTTTTTAATCTCACTCTCTTGCTCTCTCTCTCTCTCTCTCTCTCCCATGTGCTGCAACTCTCTCTCTCTCTCTCTCTTTCTATTTGCTGCAGTAGGGCCCAGGGTTTTTTTTTTTGTAAAACCCTGCCCCCGCGCCGGCTCTCCGCGGCGGCTCGCGGCTCGCGCCCGCGCGCCCCTGCCGGCGCCCCCTCGCCCGCCCACGCGGCTGCCTGCTCTCCCACGCCCCCGCCTGCTCGCCAGCCCGCGCCCGCGCCCGCGACCGCGCCGGCTCGTCCGCGCCGGCGCCCGCCCGCGCCGGCCCGCGCCGGCTCCCGCGTTATGCGGAGAAGCACGCCGTACCGCTTTTGGATCCTCTATTCAAAGATAGATATTGATAATTGTTGGCAGATAATTAATTATTTTTAAAATATTTTAAGAAAACGGTATTTTAATATGAGATATATTCAACCCTCATCACTATGGTTAAAAAAAAAAGGTACATGGACTAAATTGTAATATTGGGATTCTACAGGAACTAAACATACATTTTATTTCTCTTTTCCCTTGCCCTAAAAACCAGGGACTCCCTCCCCTAGTATTCAGAAACCATTTGTTATTACAAATCCAATTAAGAAAAAAAAGGCAACAAAACATGGAGCTCAGGAATTTTTGCTTAGATTCGTTCAATTTCTCTTGGGTATGTATTGAAAATTGTAAATTTTGTACTAATTTTGCATTGGAAGCTCAGCCCAAGTAATGATGGGACTTCTCTTCTTTACCCCTCTCTTCTTGTTGACTATTTATAGATAGATTGTTGGAGAGCTAATTTCATCTGGGTTTTAGCTTATTTCTGAAGTCCTTTTCCAATTTCCTATATTTTTGTTCTATTTGTAAGTAATGGGAGTGATAAAGGTGTGATCTTTGAGGTGGGTTCTTTTGATTCAAGCTAAACTCTTATGTGGGTCCTTTTTGGGGAGCATTTTTAGGATTTTTAGTTGGTTTATGAACTCGTTCTTCTGTTTCAGTGGTAGTGGAGGTGCTGATTCAATTTGAATCTGATAAGCCATTGGGTTTGAGGTAAAATACTTCTTAATCTTTTGTTTTTGTTTTTGTTTTGTTTTGTTTTCTGGTTCTAGCTTTGATGTGAAATCAAAAGGAGGTGTCTTAAAAGTTGTATTTTTGTAGATGATGTAATAGATCTACATGCAAGCTTTTAGAATCAACTATGTTCTTGTTTAATTTTCATCTTTTGGTAGTGGTGGCAACTTTGATTTGGTGTTTTATTTGGCTTTTGCCACACTTTCTAGCTTATTATTGTTAATCTTGCTACTTTCTTTAAGCCTCTATATTTATCTTCTTTGTGTTGTTAATCTCATGCTTTACTTGTTGAGTTTGATGAATAGATGTTTTGTGCTCATCTTATTGTTCAGAAACCAAAATAGAGAATGATTGTTTGGGTATTGTTAAAAATGGTCATGTAGAAGCCAAAATTAGTTTTCTTTAATTGTTAAATTCTTGATTGCAATATAACCCTTTCAACGAGGCTCTGCTTAAATTTAGTAGTATAATTTGCTAATCTAGTACTGTTTCTTTAATCCTGTCATAAGTTATTACTTATCTTCGGCAAAATATGTTGCCATTTTACCTTGTCTTCTTAGATGTTTTCTTTTGTTATGTTCTTTAATTGTTCTCCCCTCACATCTGGTTGTATTAGGAGACACGAAAACAAACTAATTTGATACCTCAAAGTCCTTTTCAGGTCATACAATTTAGATATCTTTAGTAAAACAGTAGGAGCTTTGATTCTTTTGTAGCTACAACTTAGAAATGTCGATCCTGTCGAAGTTACGCTGCATCACTGTGGATGTCACGGGTACTCTAATAGCTTACAAAGGAGAGCTCGGCGACTACTACTGTATGGCTGCTAAAGCAGTAGGATTGCCATGCCCTGATTATAAAAGAATGCATGAAGGTTTCAAGGCTGCGTACAGCGATATGGCAAGAAGGTACCCGTGCTTTGGACATGCGGCGAAGATACCGAATATCGATTGGTGGAGATCATGCGTCAAGGACTCCTTTGTCAGGGTAAGAGATATGGACGCATATGTACACACTCTTTTTAGGTGTATATTTTTGCATGCGGGTTATGAATGACTTCGCAGTATTGTGAATAACTAATACTTATTTTGCATGTGTTTTGGCAATTGATTATGCTGCAGGCCGGCTATGAATACGACGAGGAGACATTTGAGAAGGTATTCAGACGCATATATTCGTCTTTCGGTTCCTCGGCCCCGTACTCGGTATTTCCTGATGCTCAGCCCTTCCTGAGATGGGCGCGTCAGAAGGGTCTCACTGTCGGAATTGTTAGCAACGCCGAATACCGTTATCAAGATGTTATTCTTCCTGCTTTGGGCCTGAATAAGGTTACCTATCATCAGCTCGTGTTTCATATTAAATTTAGACTGTTGTTTCGATGCCTTCGGTTCAGGGATTTAATTCTCTCTTTCACATTAAACTGAGTCATCCAGGAAATGATGGGCAAAAGTCAGGGGATCAAACCACAATAAGTAAACATTCACTTTATAGTACATTGACAATATACTACTACTTTTGTTGTTCCAGGGATCAGAATGGGACTTTGGTGTGTTCTCGGGCATCGCCGGGGTCGAAAAACCCGATCCGAAAATCTATCAAATCGCATTGGAAAAGGCGGAAAATGTAGCACCTGAAGAAGTACTACATATCGGGGATAGCATGCGGAAGGACTACATTCCGGCCCGCAGCGTAGGAATGCATGCAGTGCTTCTGGACAGATTCAAAACGCGAGACGCGGAGAGTTGGAGACAGTCGGGCGCGATGGTGTTTCCCGATCTCGTCGCCGTTCAGCTCTGGCTTACCAAGGAAGAAGTGATAGCAGCTGGCCAACAAGGGTAGAGACAACTTCTGATGTACTAAAAATGAAAATTTTAGACTAGTACAGGGCGCCGAATATGTCAAACTCTTCCCCTCCCCCCCCTTGTGTGGTGGTTATATGGGAGATGGGTCAAAATTTGTCTCTTTTTCGGCTTTCGACTGGATGAATATTTGGTGTTGATGAAGGGTGCTAATGCAATATAATCAATGATGAATGATGTAGTTTATGTGCAATTAAAAGAAAATTCCAAATTTATGGCTTTTTCTTAAATATTAAAGTAAGTTGCTTGAAGGTTGAAGGACACCAACAAGAGATTCTCATGTATTTAGTATTTTGGTGTGAGAGTATTGGATCGCATGTTTTGAAAAGAAATGTGAATATCATTCTTCCATGAAAAATGACTTAGAATCCACTGGTTCGATTTCTAACTGGGAAAAAAAGGACAAAAAGAAGAAAATTTTTGCAGTTCAATGGGTAGCAGAACTGAAATTTAAGACAGATTGAAGAAACAATGGTGAAATTAACCCAATTTGTAAATGCATCAATTTTCTGTTGTAAACTCAAGGAAATGATAGTAAATATAATTTCAGATACCAAATATAATTTCAGATACCAATCATCAAGTACTTATTCAACTGTGCTGTGCCGGGTTCAATGTCAGCATACAGTTTATGCGTCAGTCGTCAGATCTGTACAATCTATTTTCATTTCATAGCCACTCACCGGATCTATTAATCAATATTAATCAAGCATTTTAAGTAGTAACGTAGTAAAAGATCAGTGCACACACATCCTATGACTGCAGGCCTGCTGCTCCATCCCACTTCTGTTCCCATGATTGCTTTCCATCTTCCTGCTCGCCTCGCCAAATCCTTCACCTCCCTTTCATCCTCCTCTGCCGCCGCCGCCGCCGCAGCCGCAGCTGCAGCCGTAGTCATCACCTTAGAAGAGATCGCCGCCAACCGCAAAGGTTCTTTCTCTCTCTGCAAAAAACACAATTGATTACTCTAAAAGCTTAAGCTAACGCGGAACGATATTCGAATTCAGAAGAAGCTGATGCTCTATTACTCGGCTAACCTATATCGTGTTTGACGAAATGTTTCACCCAACTTATGAAATGCTATGTTGTGGAAGTAAATTGAGGATCATTAGGGGCATTTCTATTTCACAAAGGAGCGCGAAAATTTCGATCCTCAAGTAGTCTATCTTGTGTTCGATGAAATGCTTGACTCGAGTAATGTGATGGTATGTTGTTATATGGCTTTCGAGGGAAACTCAGATCGAGTTTAGAGACATAAGTACGGGTGGTGGATGATTTGAATTTGATAAAATTGCGTAATGCAGTGGTACAACTTTAATCAGTCGAATATACATACATAGATGCTATTATATTTTGAAAATATATATATATATATATATATTTGTGTTACACAGCTAGCATATATGATCAGTTGTTACTAAGAACACGCAATTGAGCCATCCTTAATCCCGGCTTCGCGTAACAAGTTAACACCGTATGTTTTTTTTTTTCGCTTTCAGGTTTGGCAAAAGTTGTCCTGAAGAAAGGAAAAGCGCAAATTTTCCGAGATGGGAATCCGATGGTGTATAGTGGTGCCGTAGATAGAATAATTGGTCGACCGCCTCCGAGAACTGGCGATGTAGTGCTAGTAGCAGACGGATCAGAAAAGCCGATTGGGTGGGGTCTTTACAATTCAGTATCAATGTTTTGTGTCAGACTTATGCAGCAAGAAGAAGAGGCAAAAAGGTGATTTTGAGTTTTTACTACTTTAGATGTTTTGGTCATTTCATTTCCATGTTTAACACAATGAATTACTTTTTCCATGTATTATTCTCTTTTTTCCCCCCTTTACAGAGATCCCTCTTGTGCTTTGAACATGGAAAAACTACTTGAAACAAGAATTTTTGCTGCGATTGATTTACGTCAAAGTTTGGGTCTACCCTCAGCTGACACAAATGCATACCGTCTTATTAACAGTGAAGGGGATAGGTATCGGCGTATCGCTTGTTTTCTGATTTTTACAATTTTCACCAATCGACATATCGCATTTCAAACTACATCGTACGCCACTTTGTGCGTCATGCATTGACGCATGTCAGAGCATTAATGCCTACAATATTGCGAATTTAGTTGCAACGCGTATTATTTGCAGACTTATTTGCTCATAATCTTGTATGAAAGTATCTATTATTGAACTTTCTACATGTTTGCTTTCCTTGCAGACTTTCTGGCTTAATAGTGGATATTTTCGGTGATGTTGCTGTTATCGCTTCATCTGCAGCATGGGTTGAGAAATATAGAAAGGAAATTGAGTTCCTTGTTGGTAATGTTAGTGCTGTTAACCATATAAAATGGAGATCATCAACTGACATTTTGAAAGAAGAGGGCCTGGATTTATCGGAACAAAACGACTCTAGTTCATCTCCATGCTCAGGGAAAGTGAAGGTGCATGCAGCATTGTAACTAATATTCTTGCAGTTTGAATTTCTAGCAAATTTGAATTTACATGGTACCGCGTTAACTTTCATTAGTTCAAAAATCAGTTCTATTTTCAATGTCTATCAAATGACGTAAAGTCAGTTCTGTACTTTCGATATGTTTTGTGCATCTTTTGAAGATAAAAGATTTTTTATAAGACACATTAGAACTTGGTGAAAACAAAGGACTGTTTTGCAATATATATATATATATAAGAAACTACAAAGCAATCTAAGTACATAATCTACTGGAAACTATGTTTGCTAGATATTTTGGTACCCAATCTTGGTTTGGTAGCTTCACTTTTTATATTTACTTGGTTTCAGGTAGTAGAGAGTGGCATTTGTTACTCAGTCTCATTGGATGGGCAGAAAACAGGATTTTACGCAGATCAGCGTGAAAATCGCCACCTCATTTCCATACTCTCAAAGGATCAGCGAGTGCTCGATCTTTGTTGCTATAGCGGCGGTTTCGCTCTTAATGCTGCAAAGGGTGGAGCCACTAATGTCCTTGGTAAAATACTGTAAGCCAGTAAACTGCATAATCCTCCTGTTTAAACTGAATTACAATTTGCGATATTAAGTGAATCTCATTACTTGGCGAGCAACCGATATAATACGTGAACTTTGATCTGCATTACATTGTAACATACGCGCTGGTGATTATTTCAACACGGTAAACTTAACATTGTAGTTGTGACCATTTTTAGGGATTGATTCCTCAGTATCTGCATTAGAGCTTGCGAATGAGAATATCCTTCTCAATAAGCAGGATCTTAAAAGGGTCTCATTTCTCAAAGAAGATGCAACCGAGTTCATGAAAGGTGCTGTATCCAGAGATGAATCATGGGACATAGTGATACTTGATCCTCCGAAACTGGCACCGCGGAGAAAGGTGCCTTGTTCATTGCTTTATTCTCAAGTTTGCTTCTGAAACTTAAATTTCTCTCAGAGTACTTGATTTTGTAAATATTCCACACAGAAATTTCTCTCTTATGTAGTATGATGTAGGTAATTGTCTCAACTGTCGCCGTTTTCAGGTGCTACAAAGTGCGTCGGGCATGTACCGGAATTTGAACTCACTAGCAATGCAAGTAACAAAGCGAGGTGGGCTACTAATGACATGCTCGTGTTCGGGAGCTATGACTCAAAGTGGTCTGTTCCTGCGAACTCTTCAGGCAAGTTGCGATTTTCGTTCCAAAAGATGATTTTTTCTCACTTGCATGATATTGTTACAAACACCGCAATATCACGGTATATGCAATGAATGATAAGTAATTTTCTCATTCTAAGCATATTTTGTAAAGGGTGCTGCATCAATGGCGGGAAGAAGAATCACGGTTCTACGTCAAGCTGGGGCAGCCTGTGATCATCCTATCGATCCGTCGTACCCGGAAGGCCAATATCTTAGCAATTTCTTGCTCAGAGTGATGTGAGAAAACGTTGTAAACATAAGAATCTTTTTTCTCCTCACTATCTTTTGCTGTAATTTCTTACTTTGTCCACAGTTGATTAAATTTCAAATTGTGCCATCAATTTAGCTTCTTAGTTTACGGTAACTACTATCAAAATCTTGCATGTCATTTTCTTCTCTCTTAAACTACATGATGTAGGGGAACTGCTGGGTTCACATATGTTTGTAGCCTATTTTGTAAGGTCATCTTTGTTGGATGTTTAGTTTTGATCTTGAGTTTTCTTCCAGAATATGTTACCCAAGATAACTTGTTTGTAATAAAATTTTTCTTCTATAATTAGAATTTTGGAGTTTAATTTGTGCACCGCGAAAGATCTTAACTTTTATAATTTAGTAATTAGTAGGATAGTATATCTTACCTACGACATAATTTATTTTATTTAAAAGAAAATGACTTAAAAAGTTAACTATAGAATATCATCCTAAATAGAAAAGTGCTACAGTTAGTGTACAATTACACCCTTGATCCAAGAATTGATACACCTTTTTTTTGGGGGGCATTAGTTAAAAACAAAAATAATTTTTTTTCAAAAAATTGACAAGGTAAGTGAATTAGTATAAGGCCAAACAAAGCAAGAAGCCCATGGATGTAAAATTTACACTTACATTATAAGTGAATTTGGGTAGCTTTGCTCTTCTAGAATATATGTCACTCATCTAGAAGCTTTTTAAAGTAAATATACTAAACAAAATGTACGAAACGTAGGCTCATCAAGATAATACTTTGGTAGGATTCATGGGCATGTCAATGTCTTAATAGCCATCACCATGACAAATCAACCGAGGAGACATAAGTAATTGAGAATACATCATAACCAATGCGGAAAATTGTTAGATATTGTATCAAGAAAACAGAGAAAATCGTAAATATTTGGCAAGGCCATTCACTACTTTATAGTATTCAGCAGTCAAAGAATCAAGTAGTTCTATAAAATCTTTTAGCTAAATTACACACGCGGAGAATTAAAACTCGTTTCCATACAAAATCTAAGAACCTACCACAAGTATATAGCTCACCCTCAAACATATATATACGATTATCTAGTTAATATGTCTCCTCATGAGTACAAGATACATTTCTAATATGTAAGGTGAGCCGGCAAATCATGATACAGAATATCTGGAGTCAGTATTCACCTGCCGGAAGGATTTCTGTTCCAGGACAAGTATGATGGATCTCCGAGTTTCCTGCAAACAGAGGCAATAAATGAGAATGCTGGTCTCAGATACCAACTATATTGCATGCAGAAAGAGCTAACCAAATTTAGTATAACACACACCAAAAAAAAGAACAGACAAAATAGTAGCATTGCGTTGTTATTTCAAAGAAACCCAAGCACCACTAATGAGGGGGAAAAACGACACGAAAGAGGATCAAATGCTATAAAAGAAACAATACTCGCAAGTCCTTATTGAGAGTAGTGACAGAAGTTCTTATTGCAAATTTGTCAAAAAATTAAGAGAAAAAACAAGACAGATTTTCGTGGAGTTTCTTGTGTTAGGAGAAGATGATATGATTTGTATCTTTACGATATTCGTCAAGGTTACGGCAAAAAAGTAACCAAATAAATGGTACTGCTACCAGGATATAAGGAAAGACGCGTGGCGAAACATCATATGTTCAAAACTTGACAGTTTCCGTCGAGAAGTTACTCCGTCAAGAAGTTACAAGTGCCGTTAAATTCTAGACGGAGAGGTAGGAGATTGAAATAATGAAAAAAATATATAATGAAATCAGAGGTTATAGTTCAGGTACCTTTCAAAACGCATTACAGCTCAGGTATCATCATGTTTTTTAACCTCTTGCTTATTAGCAATTCAATAGTAAAATAGTTCGTAAATTTATTCTGCTTCTCATCTAATCCATAACTCAGTTGGTTTTACCTAAGCTCGTGACTTATAGGTTGCCACTAATATAATCCATAATTTGCTCACCTTGGTTTTATCAAGTATACGATAGTAAATGATGTCGCCAGGAAGAAGCAGAGTCCACCCACAGTGAGGTATGCAATGCCGAGGAAGTCATTCTTCCCTCCAAGCCAGCTTGAGGTCGAAAGCACCAGCTTCTTCTTACCATTGAAACTGTACGTGTTGTAATTGTTCTCCAATGTCACCTTTATGGTGTCGTTCTCTTTTAGATCAACCTCAATTCTCCCATACAACTTTCTGAATGTTGGAAGTGCTGCAGTGCGCATCCAAACAATAAGATCCTCCTGTTCGCTCAGCTGTTCACATTAGAAATACCTCAGATCAATATCATTTTCGGTAAAAAGTTATTCATGGCAGCACAAAGAATACTTAAAATATCATAAGAAGAGTTCTTTAAGAACGTCCAGGCTAATCTTGAAATTGTATATTTTTGCAGGCAAAACTACAGGTAATTAGAAAAGTAAACTGTATATTTATTAACAATGCTGGCAAGTAATGGAAACCGACTCCAATCCCTGAAAAAAGTCTACAAATATCCCTGTAAAATCTGGGTTTATGCATGCCCTTCGAAGTTACAATCTACATGCACATCTGTTTACTTAAAAACAGTTTTTAGATAACTTTCAATACAAAACATACATTTCCATGATTTGCATGACTCCCAAAATTAAACGAATGGTTTTTCGTAAGAAACTATACTTTCAACGGCAACTTAAGAAAATTCAAAATTTTCATGGATATATTTGAATAGATGATTAGGAGGGATATAAATGTAAAAAATCAGGGTGATTTCTGATTACCAGACAAATTTCTATTTACACTTACAGATTTGTTAGGAAGCGTTCCGCCGCCTATGAGAGTACCATTCTGGAAGTTCTTGGGAAAGACATCCTTTCCAAATTTGTGGTCCCTGTCACTCTTCCACGAAATGTCTTTCTTGTTCACCGTCAAGTTTTTATTGCCAAGCGTAAAGCTGTACGTATCGTTGAACAAACTCCACGCTATAAGACCACAAGGAACAATTGGGGAACCATCTGAGGTGGTTTTCTCTGGGTCGCAATAGTTCGTCTCATTTGCCTTGCTGGAATCTCTCAATTGTTGGTCATTTCGGCTCTTCACATACCTTAAGTTGAATTGCATCACCAATTAAAATAGCACACTAACATATGAGGGCGATTTTGTATATCCACCAAATGTCAAGGTTATGTACAGAACCTTACTTGAAATATAGCTTATCTTCAAATAGCTACACAGACTTTAAAAGTTTAAATTGTACCATCAATGCTTTAATCATAATTTTTTGTCTTAGAAAAAACTTTGCCAAGTTCTTTTAGAACTTAACAGTTACCATCGAAAAAGCTATACAATATTCCACCAAGCAGTAGAATAATCCGCTTAAGTTATTGAATTTTCTGTTTGAAAAGTCAAAAATACCGTTAAGTTCTGACAAACAGGTATTTAAATCAAACATGGAAAGTTTGAATATTTTTCAAAGGTCAGGTATTCATTTCACCATGCCCTACATATTTACCTTTTGTAAATTACTTAACTTGGTAACTGATAAAAAGTTTTTGATCTAAATTTAGCTCAAAGAAGAGTAGAAGTAGAACACAATAACCTGTTCAATAACAATACCACCTACGAACTGTTAAAATTGATAGTTGTTCTAATAGTTTAAAAGGTGGAGGATGTATACCTCCTGTGGTTTTGGTAGAAGTTGTCAAGTTGATAGTAGACATAGATAGGCTGATTCATATCCTTTGGAACCTGCAAAGAAACAAATATTTTGAACTAGTAACCAGGTAACTGAGGGTAATTAGAAAATTATAACTAATGATTATTGGAATCCTTTTATTCCTCAAAGCGCAATTTGGTTCAGGGACAAGTTTAGATGGGATAACTATTTTTGTTCTTTGGGCTCTCCCATTATCCCAAAATAAAGAATATATAAATGTCTACTTTAATAAGTGAATTTTCATAGGATAAGGAGGATAATTTGATATATGCTTCGTAGCCCCCGAAAACAAACACGAACCTAAGTCTACCTTAAGAACTATTGTAAGAGATACGCAAAAGCGGAATATCATTACCGTAAGCACTCTTGTGCAAGTTTTTCCGATTGCTTTATTTTGGATGTAAGAAAGTTTATCGTTGGTCATGTTACTCGGCACACAGTCGGCATCATATCGATCAACGATTTCAACAACCTATCAAAGTATATTAAAAACAATAGCCAAAAGATATATCAACAAATATAGCTATTATTACGACAACGAGATAAAGAGAAACATGAAAATTCTAGCTTACGTTATTGGAAGCTAACAACGCAGCGACGCCGATAGGAACGAAGATGACGCCGACAAGAATGAATACCGATATGACCTAACATAAGATTATCATCTTCATGTCAATTAACCCTAATTTAAATATCCTAATCAACAACGAACATTGAAAAAAAACATGTTCTAAAATCACATGAAAATTGTGATAGCTCAACATACCCATTGGGGAGTAAGAATCGGCTTACACGCCGGAAGCTCCTGCTGTGTGAACTTGGAATCTGAAACACAACAACCCAAAATCACACATTTAAGAGTCTAATGCTATTAATAGAAATTCCAGAGCATATTTTTGATCAAAAAAGTCAACTGGTTCTACCACAAAGCGAGCAAATTGAGATCCAAAATACCCTACAATCATAGCAAGTCCACAACTAGCCGAGTATAATAACTACGAAACACACAAAAGGAAACCAAACCCTAAGTCGGAAAAATAGCAATTAAACACCAAAAAAAAAAAAGGAGCGATTTTGACGAGAGATTTACACTTGGGCCTCTTCGAGTTCCTCCTCGGATTCGCCCCGTCGCCCGATGCGGAGCTCGATTCGGCGGCGGAGGCGCCCGTGTGGTTCATCATGGGTATCCCAAAATCAAAAACCAAAAAAGGGTTTTTTAGAGAGGTTAGAGATCTAAATCGAAGTGGGTTTCGATCGAATGCGCCTACTTATGGGGTTTCACCTAAATCTACGAAGCTAATCTCGTTCTAAATAGGAAACTCTCCTCTTCTTCGTCTTCTTCGTCCCCCCCCCCTCTTACTTTGACCAAGAGAGGAGAGAGAGGAGAATGGATCGTGTTCGTATTTGGCCGGCGAAGAGTACACGGAAAGAGAGAGAGAGAGATAATAAAAAAGGGGTCAAAATATCGATAAAATTGAAGAAAAAAAATTAATATTTATTTATATATTATATTATTATTTATATTATAAAATAATAATAAAATAACGTGCTTAGTTCGTGCGACGCATCAGTAGAGGGGCCTACACAATGAAGGGGTGAGAATAGAAAAACGGGGTGAGAATAGCATTAACAAATAATCCTTTTTAATTATTATTAAATAAATTTCGAATGAATTACAAGTTCTTCAATCTAATTTCCTAAAGTAATTTAAAAAATATTATAAGCTAACCATTAGAAATTATGTTGATTCCATTGTTTACAACTATAAAATTCAAACAACTATTCATTCGTACGAATACTATTCAGAAAGGCCAATGCTGATCCTTTGGCGACGCTCCGATCCTGTACCCGCTGTTTGACGTTGTGGGAGTTACCGTCCCCTAGCCTTTCTCCGACTTCGTAGTTTCATTCTCCGGTATTGTACCTTCTTTTTTTTTTTTGTTCTTTTTTCGTGTTCGTGTTCGTGTCTTCGTCGAGGCCTCCGTTGCCTCAGTCTATTTCATCTAATTCATCTTTTCATTGAATGAAGTGGGTAGTAAGCTACCGTTTCCTCAAAAAATACAATCATCCTTCTCAAGGTCAGAAATTTGATTCTTTGTTTGTGCATGGTGATGGATTTATGTTAGAGAGGTGCAATTTTTTTTTTCCTTTTTTTGAAAAAGAGATGCATGGCAGCATGGGACAACATAAGTGATTAATAAAATTAATTAAGCTTCGTCTGAGATACAGAAAGATTGTATTATATGCAGTGAAAAATTACGATTAAACAATATTTTATTTATTTCTGTACGTAATATTATATTTCGTATATCACTATAAAGCTATGGCCTCATCAGAAAACGCAAAACATATCTATATATACTTTTATTTGAATTAGGCTGGAATACTATCAAGAAATAGATGGTTAGGATGATGTGGGTCCCTTAGAGTTAAGTGAGTGGTTGGTTGATTAGTATAATCTAACGGGTTAAAATAATTTAAGAATTAGATCCAACGGTAGAAAATTTGATAGCATCAAATTTCTGATGCTATCGATAGTACCCAGCCTGACTCCTTTTATTTTATTTAATAGCATGAATCTTAATACTAAATTAAGTCTGAGTAAAAGTGAATGTATGTGATTTATTTTCTTTTTCTAGAAGTGATTAAAGTCACATCGCCACCTCATATTTTGGAGCCCCACATTTTGTTTCAAAAACTCCATGATATGATGTACGAAATAACAAGCCCACCTTCTTTCTAGAAGAGTAGTAGTTGCACCTGCTTGGCATTATTATTAGTCTCACACAAAAAAATTATATTCAACAGGAGCATAATAATAAGTCTATGGTAGAAAAAAAAAAAAATTATTTTTTTATTTTTTCGCGTCTTGGTCGATGCCCTAGTCGCTAAATTGCTTCATCTAATTCATTCGTGTATCGAACGTTTCTGATAAAGATGCTACCGTTTTCCTCTAAAAAAAAAAAAAAAAAAAATAATAATAAGTCTATGGTTTGCTTTTGAATTTTATTATTACTTTGTTATGGAAAACTAATCAATGAGCTTGCTAAAAAGGCTATGTAAGCGCATATTTGGCGTGGATTTTAAAATAACTTTATATACAAAATCTGAATATGTAAAAAAAAAAATCTAAATACTCTGTGTGTTGAAGATATGAAAGCATTAGAATAATTTTTACTAAAAAAATTATTAAGGGTATCATGGGTCTAGCTTGATTTTCCAATCAAAAGGATTAAATTGGAGCTTTTATTTTCCCAGTACAGAATCTCTACTTAGCTCTTCATTAATAGAAGTTTTTTTTTTAAAATAAAAATAAAAATAAAAATAGGTAGCATACTATCCGCTTCGTTTATTTCATTTAGAAATAAACTTAGCTGGAAATGTGAATCAATTAGAATTCGAATTTGGAATCTCGGGTACCAACATCTTTTCAATCAATTAAAAACAATTTTTTTTTAAAAAAAAGAAACAATTAGTCGGAAAACTATTCGAAAAGTACTTGCGCAGAAGCTTCAGTGGGGCCAAACAAAGCAATTTTCACCCTCCAAAATAGAAATTAGATTCAATTAAAAGGTATAAAGTTCATGCGCAATAATTAAAGGGAGGAGTACATTAGTACATAACAATCAAGTAGATTTCAGAATACAAAAGAGCTAAGAAAGTGCAATTAGACAGGAGCAGCAGAAACATAGCAATTAGATATTAGCAGATTCTGCACCAGAAATTAACAACGGAAATGGCGAATTCCTCTCAGCAACAAACATTTCGAAACAAGATGCATAAAATTAACTTCAGTTTACTTTAATACAATACCATGCTCGATATAAAATCTCACGCTGACTCGGTTTTCTCGTGTTTTTTGTATCGAAGTATCTCAACACCTAAGTAATCGATAACACCATGGACAGCAACATGCGGTTTTCCAACCTTCACACGAACAGCAGAGATCTGAGGGAATTTGAGAAGTGTGGTGTTCGCAATAAGATGAGCCACAGATTCCAGAAGATTCTGCGATGGACCCTCCACTACTTCGCTAACTATCCTGCGCAATACATATTCGAAGATTTGAGAAACCTAATAAGTGAATGATGCAATTTGGGTAAAGAAGAAAAGAATAACAGCTGCATGTTTTTGGAGTTTAGCTTCGCTTCTTTCTTCTGTTCGAATTTGAAGTTTGAATGCGATTTTCATCACATTATAGATCAAATTATGACATTTAACGATATCAGACCGAGTTAGAGAAAAAAAGAGAACAACTTTGTCAAATAAACAAAAATGGATGTCAAATACAAGAGGAATAAAAAGAGCTACAAAAAGAACAATCCAGTTAATCATTTTCTACCTTGTTGATGACAATCCAGTTTTTGATATCTATAAAGCAATTTGCTAACGACATAAATTAGAGACATATAACAAAATTAGACAAATACAACAGTTTCAAGTGTAACGAAAGTAAATTGTTGAGAACTCGACAATCTGAAGAGCAAGCAGATCACATTACACCCAAAACCAAACAATAAGACAGAAAGAAAAGAAGAATATTAAATAACATATTTCAGAAAAGGAATTACCTGTAAATGTCAGTGTAGCTAACAGTATCAGATAGATCATCAGTTTTACCAGCAGTGCTTAAGTCTAACCACGCATCGACATCCACGACAAACTTCTGACCAAACTTTTTTTCCTCTGGCTTCACTCCATGATATCCGTGGAACTGCAATCCTCTTAATATCAGCTTGTCTTCATCAACAAATTTGTGATCGGCCATAAGTACGCCTATGAAAATAGCATTGCTCGGTCTTTTTATATAACATGAAAAGCAAATAACAATGTAACTAAATAAAAAAAATGTCTACATTCATGAGGTTCTAAATGTATACTAGAAGTTACTTGGTTTATGAGGCTTCTAAAGATTGAAATGAAAACCCTTTGACTCAGCTCTTTACTCTACATGCCTATATTTTTTCCTACTCAAATGTTCAACATCCGGGTATATCTAAGAACAAGTGAAGATGGGGAAGCAGCAACAATAACAACAAATAAAAGTAAGAATCAAGCTGAACTTCTACGGTACTGAACTTCTACGGTACTCAAACTATCTTGAAAAAAAAAGAAAAGAATCAACTCGGTAATGCTTTCATGACTGATAAGGTCGCCAACATCCTACTACAAGAATATAAAACGTCAGAAACATAAGTTTGGCTTGCCCTGCTCTGCTGAAGTAAATTAGTGTTATGTTGGATAAAAAACCCCATATAAATTATCATTCTACGTCTTCTTACTACGCGCCGAACATAAGATCTTTGAAAAGATCAAGCAAATTAACACTTCCCATTAAACTAACATTGCCTTTAAAGGTGCAACAAACAAATTAAAGTTGAGGAATCCCCTACCTCAAACTCTAAACTGTATCAATCATTCAATGTAACTATGGACTAGAGGTGCTCGAATGCTTATTCGAGTCAGAGAAGTTATAAACATGGCGCAGTGAGATTTCAATGATTAAAAGGTTATATGTTCATCATGTAGGCCTTATTTTTTTCAGTGGTTGTGCGTGGAACCGCACGAGCAACCGCCGTATCTAAGGTCCTCAATTGCGGGCCAAACACCTACATAATCACGGTTTTTGCTGCTTAGAAGCTACAACACCATTTGTTCCAAGTTTCCAACACGCGAAGAACTAGGTTTAGGAATTAACATGGCCTCAGCTTGAAATCATCTTTTGTGTGCACTAGCATTAGATTAAAAGAACCAATTTGATCATTGTTTACAAAATATGAAATTTCTAACATGGTTTATCAAACCAGCTTGATCATTGTTTACAAAATATGAAATTTCTAACATGGTTTCTCAAACTAATACAAGTTTCACCCAATTCTACAATTTATTCTAAAAAGGAAACATACATATATATAATTCCTCAAACCCCAGAATCGAATATTATTGAGGAACTACATTGAATTTACAGCACTAAATTTTGTTTCAAAGTGGTGAAATGGTACTAAATCCACACAAATTCATTGGAAAATAACAATTACACCAAAAAAAAAAAAATCCTCTTAGCCCAAGTAGAGATTTACTCACCTTCCACGCCAAAATCCAAATTTGCGAGTGATTTGATTAATTTGGTTGGAAAATAAAGCTCCTCTTCCTCTTCTTTTTTAATTTCGCCTCTTTTGATTCCCTTGGAAGTGTGGGATTTTGCGTGGGTAGGGTGGGGCGGTGGTGCTTCAAAGGTAAAAATGTATGATGTGTCCCTCAACTATGGGCTATTATGAAATGCATCCTTACATTTTTAGTTTTGGTGAAAATGTGTAGAGACGCTCCCACCATATCTTGTTTTGAAATAGGTCCTTTTTTTTTTTTTTCTATGGCAACTCCTTAGTCCTCACCTTTTAATTTTCTTTGATTTAAATTTTTAAATCGAGTTAGGTTAAAACTGTAATCAAATTTAATGACTCTAGTAGTTTTTAATAATTAATTAGTGAGATTTTGTTTTCCAAAACATGATTAAAGTCATTGAACTTTATAAAATTATCAATAAATTTGATAAAATCTTCGAAACTTTTTTGAGTAAAATCATTAATGGTGTCTCAATCAAAACAATAAATGAATAGATAAAAGTTGAGGGCTCCATTTCAACGTGGTACATTTTTACTTTAGTTACATTAAAATTTTTAGTAAATTTAATAATTTTTATCTGCTAAAAAACAATTAAAATTACTTAATTCTATGGAATTAGTTATAAATCTATTAAAACTTTCAAATTAATTGATTAAAATTATTTAATTCAAAAAAGGTTACATAGTTGATAGTACGATTGAGGGCCTCGTTGCAGATTAGGCTATAGTTAAGGGGCGTTCGTATAATTTACCCTTTTTTAAAACTTCTGATTAGGTCTCTTAATGGGCCCGAAACAAGGACGAGGCCCAATAACGTTGGGGGATCCGCCCATGGGAAAATCCATGCTACATGTAGAAATGCAAATGGATCCGGATTGGGCGAGCTCCGATCCAAATACAAATAGGACAGTAAGTAAAAATAAAAAATATATAAAAAAAATAATTTCTTTGAGTTCATTCAAATCCACCAAGTAAATAAAGCGGGAGAATGGGAGACCTTTTTTTTTTTTTCCTTTGATTCGCTCCAATCCGCCAAATTAAGTTGGGGGCAAAAAAAAGAATAAAATTAATCCGCCCGATTTCGCACCGACCCGACAAGAAACGAAGCGGGATGTGAGAGACCCCTCCCGTCCCCGGATCCGCCCTGTTCTGTATCCCTAGCTACATGTGGCAAAGGATCGTAGTTTGAGAGAAAATAATAATAATAATAATATAATAGTGGGGATGGTCATTAAAGCGCGTGAGATCGTTCCATCTGTCGTTCACGGGGCTTTTAGATTCGTATCATCTTCGTGATGAATGACAGATGTGATAGTCCCATCAAAATTCTGGTTCCTATTTGGGGCCGACAAACAAGTTGAGGTACGTAGGAATCAGTTTTAAATTTGCTTCGGATTCTATTCCCGCACTGTATCTCGATCTCTTGCTTCTTTTATACTCTGCAGTCGATCAACGGTAGATTCAACAGTCTCACCATAGAAATAATTTTTATTGAAATTTCGTATCTTATCGAAAATAAATTTGATAATGGTTTAATTTGAAATAAGACAACTTAAACTTATACTAGATAACATAAACGTAATTATGCATGCATATATACCCAATAGAATATTCCAAGGTGCTTAATTTGATTTTCTCACAGATGATTTACATTGGAAAATGAGCCATAAATATATTCCCCCTCTCATTTAGCTTTCTCCCTTTTATGGTTTTATTTTTCCTGGTCCCTTCCAAAGCTTACAAAGAAGTTTCCTCGAATCTCACTGAAACTCCCATGCAGGGCATTTCTCTCTTTAATGATAAATTTGTTACATGCACCCGATGCGTAGTTCACAGAGCTCTCAAAATCAAAATCTAATTCACTAGATTCGCTTTATCAAAATTATGAATTTTAAACGCTTATTTGCTATATATATATATATATAAGATTAGATTTGATTTCAAAATATTAATAAATTATCAAATGTTAAGTACATGGTTCATGAGATGTACAGATACACCAGGTTCAGGAAACATGCACGTACTTTCTCCCCCTTTAATCTCTCTTGATTTCTCTTTGACCCATAAAAGCAAACTGCACCATCTCTCCTTTTCTTAACAAGACCCCAAAAAAAAAAAAAAAAAAAAAAAAAAAAAAAAAAAAAGAAAAAGCTTATCCAAGTAGTGAACTAGGGAGGATTTATATGTAGGAGCACATAAAACATGTCATTAATTAGAAAGGAATATGTATAGAGCTATTAACTTAGTACTATTGTAATGCTTATAAAATATATATATATATGTAGTGTATGAGGGGTCTGTATGTTCTATGGAAAGAAGATAAAGGAAGAGGAGATACTCTTTGTCTACCTTGCTCAACACAAAAGGAGGATCAAGGTCCAAATAATAAGGACCATATCTCTTGCTTTAGTATGAATATCTTCTATATGTACTTGTGTGTGGTGTAGCTCATAGCTAGGTCTTCATGGCATATATTATTATGTATATATAATGATGTACATATGTATATGTATATACTATATATGTCTCAATTTTAATTTTAGGTTGCATTATTGTTCGTAGTTGATAAGAGGAATAACTAACTTGTGCCAACTAACCTAAAAGCAATAATGTTTAAAAAGACTTGGGATGCATTGGGGGAACAGGATCGAGCAGATAATTTATATGGATAAAAGAGATAACATGAATTGAATCCTCTAATCATAGCATACTAAGATCATCATGGATCCTCTAATTAATCATTACCATACTAGGTTATTCTGACACTATTTTAATTTTTGGAGGAGGATTAATTAATTCACCTGCTTATAGAGCCTCCCAAATTTCTTTCATTTTTTTTGAGAGAAGGATATAACACGTTATCCACTTCATTCAAAAAGTAAATGATGACCTTGATTACAGCAATGAGTTAACCAGGTCTTTGAAAGGAAAGTAAAAAAAATGTATCAATTAGGATCGATGTTACGCACATATCGTGGAATTACTCTTTTTCTCTCCTAATATCAGTTAACAATTGTGTTGATGATACCAACCGTCCCTAGCGCAAGTGGCAAAGGACTTGGTGGTTGGTACCCGAGACCCGAGTTCGAATCCTAGTTGATTCATATTTTCAGCTAAGTTTATTTCTAAATGAAATAAACGAAGCGGGTAACGTGCTACCTATTTCTCAAAAAAAAAAAAAAAAAAAAAAAAAACAATTGTGTTGATGATCTGCTAATGTGGCAGAAAACAGTAATCATCAGTAAAAACTCCCAAAAGTTCCTTCCAATCTTACTGAGCAGGGTATATAACTTTGATAAGACTCCTTAGTAAAGAAGCTAAACAACATTACTGATTTAACCGACCGTCCCTAGAGCAAGTAGCAAAGGGCTTGGTGGTTGGTACCCGAGACCCGAGTTCGAATCCTAGTTGATTCACATTTCTAGCTAAGTTTATTTCTTAACGAAATAAACGAAGCGGGTAGCATGCTACCTATCTCTCAAAAAAAAAAAAAAAAAAAAAAAAAAAAAAAAAAAAAAAAAACATTACTGATTTATATCCTTTCATCATCCAACCATATATAATTAGTAATATAAACTACTAATTATAAAATTCTCTTAGGCTTATGATTTGGATTGATCACTAACCATTCAGATAGTTAATTATGTACATGGGGATACAAATTCACACTGTATATTTTTTTTTTTATATTCCTTTCATGAATTGCATGAAAAATCACCATACGTTTTGTAGTAAAATAAAATAAAAATCATTCCTTAATTAGCCGCTTAAACTTGTAGAGGCAAATATTGTTTCACACTTAATTATATAACTCGATCACAGGAACCCATCCATCATTAGGAAAAGGATGATCAACACATGAGTATTAATATTACAAATTTCAAAATACTGCATTATTGGACTTGATCAGATTCATGCATGCTAATTAACCCTGGTCGCATCAAACATCTAACCATGAGATCCAAATACTAGCATGTGTATCATTACTAAATTTGTTTTAAACAAACCTCACCCTTAATTAAATAATTAGGACCCTCTAATCATATTATTAAGTCTTTCAATGAGAAGAGAAGCTCTTCTTGGAGATGGTCTCTCGAGCTTCGTCGGATACTCGAACTTCTTTTCGCCACCGACGTCGCCGTCACTTGAGAGGATCGGCTTCGCCTCATACGTGCCCCTCGTTGAGTCCATTCCAATGCGAGCATTGATAACAGTTGATGGTGCAACTTGAAGATGATTATCCATATTCTTACTAGCTTCTTCTTGTGAGCCAGCCATGCATGCTGCAAAGGATCCTAACTCTTGGAGTCGGAGATTGTCGGCCCAAACCCCGACCATCGGGTTTTGCCTGTTACGACAGTGAGGATTAACAGGCCTTTTCTTGCCTAGACAAATCCTCTCGTCGACGGTCGAAAAGAATTGGTCGACAAGGGGGCGATCTGTGTGGTATTGCATGTCTAGCCCATAGTTTGCACCATGCGAGTGTAGATCGTAGAGAGAATTGGGAAAGCTCGCGGAATAATTCGAACCGATTTCTTTCATGGACGACATGTCGATGACTCCTTGATTTCCAATTTCTTTATAGTCTCCCGATCCGGTGCTCTCCGCGGCGAGAGTTTGAAGTGCTTTCTCTAACATAGTTTGCATGTATTTTCCTTGAGCCTCAAACCTCATTTGTAGGTGCTTTTGAACCTGCTCACAAATACATTCTCATTATGCAAACTATTTTTATTTTAGTTTATTGAAGGGAATGGATATATAGCTACTTAAAGGATAGTTTTGTTTTGTTTTTTTTTCACCTCTACTTGCTCATGCAATCTTCTTTGGACTTCCATCTGCATCCTCAGTGCATCATTATTAGTATGCAAGTTCCTGCTATTTAATTATAAAATTAATATTCACAAGTTAATCTTTTAAAGCATATATAAAAGGTGATCATATATATATATATATATGTGTGTGTGTGTGTGTGTGTGTGTGTGTGTGTGTGTGTGTGTTATATAACTCACCTGTTCATATTGCGGCCCATAATGCTCGATGAAGAGGCTGCATTTCTTTGGAGCTCTTGTGTTGCAGCTGAAAAAAAAATACATATATAGTTGGAAAACAGGCTATATATAATTCTTAGAAAAACAAATTTATTCTTGTATTTAGGTAAAATAAAGAAAAAAAAAGAAAAGAAAAAAAAGAAAAAGAAGAGATGATAAAGAAAGGTAGTGCTTAAGGCCCATGGGTGCCATAGTTTTGCTTTACATGAAAAGAAGAGCACAAATGAAAAATTATACAACCATGTGTAAGCAGAGATGATATTATATATAAAAAGGATGTTTGTGGTTTGATATCTCTCTCACCATCCTTAATGGAGTGTTCAGTAAATTCTTTGTGTGGCTGCTTCCCTAACCTAAATTTCTGCAGTAGAATTTATCATGAAACTGTTGATCAGAGAGAGAGAGAGAGTATTTTTTTGCATGAAAAATTAATATATTTCAATTGAGTGCATGCATATACCTGAAGGTGGCTCTTAAGGTGGTAGAGAGTGAGACCCTTAACACCCATAACTCTCATGATAGTTTTTGGAGTGGCCTCTAACAAAAGCACAAAAACAATTTCATCTCATTAATTTGTACATAGATTGAATACATATATATATATGTGCTCAAGAAAAATTAAATTGAGACAAAAGACAATTAATTAAGAAAGATATGATGATGAAGAATAAGAGGAAGAAGATAGTATAGAGGGGGGACTGGTTCGCACTGTCGGGTCCTCCGAGCTGAGCAACGGCATCGACAAAGCGATCGTGAAGCTCGACCGTCCATCTAAGCCGCGGCTTCGGATCGGTAGTGAGAACAAGGCCTGAATCCCCTTGCACACCCATGGACCTTTCATGTGATGAGCTATTCATAGTTGGCTTCTTGGTAGGGAACATTCCTCTCTCTCTCTCTCTCTCTCTCTCTCTCTAATTCTCTACCTCTCCTTAATCTATGGAATTGGAAAGAGATATATATATTCAAGAATAAAAGCTCAACACAAATGGAGGAATAGGGTTCCCTTGTTTTTGGAGAGAAACTAAGACCTCACCTCTCTCTCTCTCTCTCTCTCCTTCTAATTAATTCTCACACCTTGATCTCTATTAATTCTCTCCTCTCCTATATCTCAACCTTAATTATATTATATTGGAAAAAGTGGGAGATGTTATATATTCTAAGTATGTGGAAAAATAAAGCTAGTAACCAAATTGAAGCTAGGCCCTTCCTTTGCTAAAAGGTAAGGGAGAGGAGGGAGAGAGTATCTTTTATGGGGAGTATATATTATTCCTTTACTCAATCTCAACTACTCATCGCTTTTTAAATTTAAAAAATGTTTATTATAATTGCCATGAATACAGGAAAAATAAATTCTGAATCAGAATACAAATAAAGTGATTAGTGTTTGAGGTTACTAGGTCTTGATCTGTATATCATATAATATTAATTAATTTATATATGGCATTAAGAATAATGCATATGTTGAGAGAGATTGAGAGAGTAATTGACCATTGAATTCACTACTGCAACAGTTACATCGTATTATCCATATTCAGTCAATCACATTTTTTTTATTTTAAAAAAGAGTATAATAAAAATATTTTTTAAAATCATAATGTGCTCGGTGAACTCTTGAAAAAATAATTTGATTAATTAGAGAACGCTACATGCATTAATTAGTAACATAACTATTGTATTCTAGACTTTTTTTTACTATAAAAGTTGCTCCCATGTTTAAGTACTTTGAACCATTGGTGATGTGATAGGGGAACTGAACTTTTTATTGGATATATCTATTTTTGTAATTAGTAAAAAAAATTATATAGTATGTGATCGATAAGGGTGTGATAAAAAGTTTATATTTGGCTTTTAAATTATATTTTGTGAATAATATAAATTATTATTTCTTTGGTGAAATATACAAGACTACTAAATTATAGATTTTAATTAAGAACTTTTAAGAAGTGAAAATTTAAACTTATTTTCTCTCCCAAAAAAAAAAAAAAAAAAAAAAAATCTAACTTCGATCTTTTGAACACATGAATATATATATAGGTGGGAAGAAAATTCTATTTGTGAACCAGGCAAGGAAATGGATTCTCTCTTTTTGACAAAATTACAAGAGATTCTTTGAAAAAATTCTTATAATTAATTACAACAATGATTTGCTTAATTAAAAGTATATTTCTAAATTATTAATTTTCTATTAGATCACCCTAGCTTTCAAGCATGCATCATGAAAATATATAGAAACAAGTTCACCTTCCATCTCTACTATTTGACCAAAATCACTAATTACTTATTATATATCTCTTCAACTAGTACAAATGACATGATTTATTGTTTTACCTAAAACACATTTTTCAAAATTGTTAGTCACACGTCACAACATGGCACGGATGCTGTACCTAGTCTACAAATGTTCCTATCAATTCATTCCACAGAGAAATATATATATATATATATATATATATATATATATATATATATATATATATATATATATATATATAGAGAGAGAGAGAGGAGGGCTCTTTGTCTATTAATAGCACGATCCTTTGTGCTCCTAAATTTTTAACTATCCATCAATTTTGGTGGGTGGTTAAGGTGAGAAAGAAAAGAGAAATTGATGAGATATTCAAAAAGATGAGAAATTCAGAACCTTAACCATCAATTTCTCATCAATTTCTCTTCTCTCTTTCACCCTAACCATCCATCAAAATTAATGGATGGTTAGAAACTTAGGTGCACAAGGGCTGCTGTGCTATATATTAATAGCACAGTAGCCCTACTCTATATATATATAACTAAGCTGGAATACTATTAATAATACTAAACTATTGATACTATTGATTTTTTAGACATTGGATTGAGAAATAGATGGTTAGGATGATGTGGGCCCTCCAGTGTTGAGTGAGTGGTTTGTTGAATAGTATAATCAAATGGTTAAATCTAACGGTGGAAAACTCGATAGCACCAAATTCTTCGTGCTATCGATAGTACTTCAGCCGGACTATATATATATATATAAAATTGAGCTTCTATGTTTTCAAAAGTACCAAGTCATTGGTACTTGCAAGTTTTCAATCCTTAGATCAAGGGATGTGCGATTAGGATGATGTGAGCCTCTACGGTTAAGTGGTTGGTTGGTTGAATAGTATAATCTAACAGATGAAAATGATCAAAATCGTAGATCTAATGGTAGAAAATTTATAAGTACCAAGTGATTAATTGGTACTTTTATAAGCACCGTAGCCGGACTCTTTCTCTCTCTCTCTCTCTCTATATATATATAAACAAAGGATTCCACACAGTGTACACGTGCAAAGTTGGTGTTTATAACCTAATAAGTTTCTAGCTTATTGAGCCGCAAATGATGCATGCATATCCACTACCAGTCGATGTTAGCGTAGATTTCAAGCACTCATATGGAGATGCTCTTCATATTTTGACTAATTTTTTTTGTCTAAAATATTATCTGCTCTTTTTAGGACACTTGTAACCCTTAGGATGGGCCAAATTCCTCCAATTACAATATGATGATAATCTTCTATTGCAGTTAATGTTTGTTTGTCCACAAGTAATTTGTTAGTCTATTTTATTTATTTTACTAAAAGCTTTTACTGTAACCTATAAAAATATAGGGAAAAAAAAGTTGCAAAAGTCATTTTTTCTCCCTTTTTTTTTCCCCTCTTTCATAATTGACTTGGCCACTGTTGAAGGTAAAATCAATTAGAGCGTTTTGAAAAGTTAAATAGAACTACAGATGAATTTGATTTACATCAAACCGAACAATAAAATTAGAAATTTACGACTGAAAACAACTTCACCCTCCTCCACTTTCGGTAAAACAAATATGAAAAAATAATTAAAGGTTGGCTTCAACGATTAAGGTTCACAGAACATTTCTAGCATAACAGTATTAATTAAGAAAAATAAAAACCCTTGGGCCCGAACAAATTAATGTTGCATAAGTGATCACTGTTACTGAAACTACATATTTTTTTTGAGAAAGATGCTGAAACTGTATATGACAGAGCTTACCATACATGATCCGAGTGAAGAGCAGTACCAGTGAATCTTTAATGGGGGGAAAATTAAAAGAGCAGGGTAAAGTAGTTGTGTAGTATAACATTATTAATTAACCAAGCAATGTACAGTTTGGAAACATGCCTTTTGTTTCAATCCACAGATAGATGATATTACTGCGAAGCTTCCTACAACATGCACCACAGGATCACAAAGCATTTCCAAGATGCTCATAAGAACTTGATTCTCCCAACAAATAATTTGCACACAAAACGTAATAAGTGTTCCCGACAATTCGTTTGTGAGCAAACTAAAAAGAATCCTACCGGTTACGTCATTCACAAGCCGAGGCAGCCTCCTTCCTTTTGCGGCTCCACCGAGGTGTGGTCTCAATAAGCTGATGCGGCATGAGCTGCCTCTCCTTCCTGGTCAACTTCTTATAGTTACTAACCCTAAGTTTCGCGATCTTGGCCTCCTCTTCAGGTGTCGTCTCCCGCACCACCACAGTGAGCCGGCATTTGGGTCTTACCATGATTCCACTCCGCCCTTTTGCATGGTACGATAGCCGCTTTAGAAAAACTCCTTTGCCGACAAAGGCTTCATCTGCGGGGCCAAAACAAGAAAATGAGAAGATTTACTTCAGAGTTGAAATGATGAGATTTACTTCGGAATTGAAACATTTTATAGTTTTTCTTTCATAAAAAGTCAAAAAATTGACTCACCGACTAGTAGCTTATCGGGGTCCAAACCGTGATTGTGGGCTGCGTTGGCACGGGCTGAATGGATTACCTGAGATGCTTACCAAGAAACAAATTGATAAGTGACATACTCCATTTAATGTTTGGTCAGATCTTGTAATCTTATTCACGCTCAATACCTATTGGTCTGCCTTCTGCAACAACTGCTCTATTAGACAAAGCAGAACCCTCCAAAACCATGCACTTAGCTAACAAATATTCTGCTTGTGCTTATACACTAAAGTGAGATTTTAGGTCCCCAAAAGCAGAAGCTCCATTTTGATGCTTCTGCTTCTGGGAAAGCTCTACTAATAATTTTTATCTATCTTCAAACAACTCTAATACTCTAATAGTACTTCTTCAGATAAGCACTTTGTCCTGAATTGAACCAGTTATGTAGTTATGTAGCAAGGAAATGGGGGTCGGCAAAATATAATGCAATGAAATATCTCATAAATCAATCGGACCTGATAGACAGTCTTTGCGGCTCTTTTCACTGTTACTTGCAGCTGCAACAGGGCATCTTCAACACGCATCCCACGAACTAGTTTGGCCACCAGATTGATCTTCTTAGGGCTCTGGATTAAAAGAATTGAAACGAGAGTTGATTCTGATGGTGCAAATAGTGGCCTTTGAAGAAAAATCATTAGTACACTTCAATATAGCTCAATCATTTCATATGTCAAGGCAAAACTCTAGCTTTTTGCAGTTCAATTTACTATTCCATATGACAGTGTTGAATAGATACTAAAAAATAAGCAACAAAAGCAAAATATGTTGAATAAGCAGTATAATGTCTGCTATATGGCCTGCATATAAGTGAAATTATGCATGCAAATAAGCAAGGTTTTTAAGGGCATGCAGGCAAACATCAACCATTGAGAGGTATTTGGGCAATATAGCATATTTCCAGGAGTATACAAGTGGAAACCCATCATTTTTCTCCTTTACTAATGCTGTTCATCCTTACATGTGTTGGTGTATGACGCAATGTTCACATGATAAAGTTTGTTCATGTTACAGGTTATATCATCCCCTTCATCTATTAACCATAAGAGAGGGTTAGAATTTAACTTTATCAAAGAGAAGTTATCAACTTAATATTTCCAACCGCTAGGATAGGATAAAACATAGACATCAACTCCAGGCTAAGACACGTGAATCAGATAATTGCATACTAAGCAAAAATAACTACATTGATAAACTTTTTGCTAGAGGAGGTTAAAATGCATGTCAGATAATTGAAGATTTAGAAAATAAAACAATAAAAGAAGGAATTGTGGGAGGGGAGCATGGAGAAAAGAGTATTTCATATGCTTCCACCTGTCTGATATCCTTCTTAATAGCTTGAACCGTCAGAGGTTTAGAAACTACACCCTTTTTCTCAGCTTTCATACCTTCTCCCATCAAGGGAGTCAAAGGAGAAGAGATTGGAACCATATTTGTTTCTTCCCCAGCGAGCAAACTCCTTGTAGTGGAAATTTCCTATAACAACACAATTATAAAGTCAGAATCCAAGAGACAAGGATACAAACAAAATCAAACAAGACAAACAAGGCAACTCATAAAAGTGAAACAAGATAAGCGCGACGACATAAAAAATCGGCGTAAATATAATGTCCTGACTATTTCTCGTCTAAATGTATAAAAAATAAGTTATCATAAAGAACTCATAAATCATTAATTCTTAATGATAGTACAGAGCCATAGAAAATTATTAACTTTCTAAGCTGGTAAGGATGCATTGAGCCTTAACTAACCTAGCAAAGGAGTTTTCTCGGAACTAAACTCTGTAAAAAAAACGTTCAGCTATAAGCAGAGACTCTGTCTCCCCCATACTTTGTAGCATGGCTTTCAGAAGAATAATAAAGCTGCGAATGAAGTTTAGACAAAAGTAGATTCCAACAAGGTCCTCACCCTCAAAGATAAGGAAAAACAGAGACATATCGTCCCCTTAAAGAGGAGAGAGGTCATCAAGGAAGAACAGTAACTAACAGACTTCTATATATCTTGTCAAATTCATGAACCAAATAATATGTAGGAGTCATCACAGTAAAAGCATGCTGGATGTTGATGTAAAGAATTGGGTGCTCAACATTTGTTGAGTGCCTGTGCATAGTATTCGCATACCGAGTATGAATGGTAACATAGAAATGACACTACGACCTTCTCCTAATTTCATTTAACAGAATAAGCAATCCAAGTAATGCAATCGGAAGCCACCAAAACCACAATCAATAATATACATGTAGAGTAGTAAGAGTTCATTACAGCATGTTGTAGATATTGAACCAATGGCCCTTGATTTCTTCTTGAAGCAATATCAGATGCTCCCCATACATGTGCAAATCGTCCAAATCGTCCTGCATGGCTATGCGTGTTAATTTTGGTAACTAAATTCATTTTCAAGGAGTAGCTTCACTAATATACTAGCTTATAAACAGCGACACTTCTGGCAGTGAATGTGCAGTTTCTTTTGTTCAGAGAAAAAAATCCCCTCCTGAAACCTTTTATTAAAATATAAGAAAATACGAGATTATAAGGAGGTTTGCGAGAAGCAGTATGCACCTGGTAATGAATAACATTTTGTACTAGTACTATATGCAAAGCCGTGTATTTCACGATTTTGCCCCATGGTGTTTCCAATCTGGCGAAGAGCAAACTGCAGATAACCTTGCCATCTCACCATCACTAAAAAAGTAAAAAAAGCTTTTCAATCAACAACTGTTCGATAAAAGATCGGATAAAATCATGAAACGCAGCAAGGACTAAAATTGATATATAAATTATCCAATGCACTGGGGAATCTCCTAATGCAAAAAATATGTTAAGTAAATTTCATAAGAACAAAGAGAACTACACAACATTATTGCACTTGATTATATGCATCATATTTGGTATACAAACAAAGACGGTAACCTAAGCAATTTTCTCTACTAATTTTCTGAAAAACCGAGAAAACCAACCCAAGGAAACCCACCATCTTTGAATCCAAACTACAGGTCACTCTTCGTTTTTTTTCCCCGTCAAATCATACAACTATTTATACAGATGTATTAAATGGTCATCTCAGATTACCATAAAATTCACATAAAAACAGGTGCCTTTGACAATGCAGTAATTAATCGTTAATCTTACGGTTCTTACCATTTGGCATCCTATATCCAAACTTTTGAATAATCTCTAGAATACATGGATAGTATACCACCAAAAATGCACTTCTAATGCACCCATTTCTATTCCAATCACATATACTCTTAACTCAAACATGATGAAGTCTTCCAACAGGCTAATAAGAAAGCTTAATTGCAACAGTCAAAACCATGATAAAACTATAAAAAAAAAGCTCGAGTCAATTGAGATGCCACTTTCCACCTAAGCTAGTTCACAAGTATAACACCTCCTAAACCAAGAAACCTGAAAATGAACCTGCAGAAAAAATAGTTTTGTTTAAGTAACATTGTTGGATTTAGATGCCATTGATTAAAACAATAGTGTGGTCTTGATCATTTGGCAGTGGATTACAGTTTACCGAATTTAAGGTTATTTTATGAAGCAACTCACCGATACTAAATCTATCAACTACAATTTGACATGTGGGGCATAATTCTCTGATATAAATGAGTCCACCTTAATCAAAATTACAGTCACAAACAATAGCACCACAAAATTGAACACAAACATGACAAAATCGGGGCGTGCGATTCCGCACCTGAGGGACCGATTGATGAGCGTCGGCGTCGAGGGCGGTGACGGGTGGGACGGCCTTGAGGACGGTGGCGGCGGAGCTAGGGCTTGGCAATGGCCCAAGAGGACGAGAGTTGAGCTCAAAACCCTCGACTCAAAACTCAAATCGAAGGGAAAACGGAGAGGAAGAGATCGAAAAGCTTCGCTTTGAATCTAAGGGAGAGAGAGCAGGGGATCGAGGAACCACCTTGGATTTTGAAGTTGAGGATGGAAGAAGAGAGGGAGAGTGACAGAGGTGTGTTTAGGGTTAGGGTTAAGGGTTCGAATCAAACGAATTTTAAAAATTCATATTCAAATCAGAACCCCACCAAAAATTCGTCACATGAACCGAACCAAACCAAACCGAACCGAACCCGAAAATTTAAATTCGAAATAACTTTTTCTTTCAATATTTCAAAATATATTAAATTTTAATTTTTAAAATACAAATTCAAATATACCATCAAATATATATATATATATATTATATATAATGCAAAATAAATTTGAGTTCGAATTCAGGTTGGTTACTGGCAAAATTCATATCCGGTGAATTTCTATTTGTGATATTCATATCCAAATTCATATCCATTTAGCATCAGATATATTCTAAATATATTCTCGTTCTATTCAGATTTATCCTAGTGCTAAGTGCGCCGTGCGCCCGAGATAAGTCGCGTTTTTTCACCGATTAATTGTGCGATCGTAAATTATTCACGAATAATAATTTTATACTAAAAAAATATAAATTTTTTTGAATTTTTAAATTATTTATTAATAAAAAATTTATGAATAATTTACGAATTAACTAATAAAAATAATGTGACATCCACTCGGTCCAAAATGGGTCGGTGGCCGGACCGACCCGAATCCACCTCAAGTCGGGCCATGCAATGCCGGATCGGAATATTTGGACCGCCAGCTTAGCACCGGCCCCGAGACATTTTGGGCCGGACCGTGATTCGGGCGGGCTCTTTATTATTTTCGACTGGTATCATTTCAAAATGTCGAATTATTTAAATAGAACTATTTGGAGAAGCATTAATAGTTATTTTATTCAATTTTTTTTTGTTCAGCTGTAAAAGAGATAGTTAATTCCAGTTAGAGCTTCCTATAGAAGTTTTAGATTTTCCACTTGTCAAATAATAACCATTGACATCTGAGTGATGTAGAACGTGATGTCATCTAAGTACTAAATAAATGGACCACAAATTAAAAGATAAATCTATACCATTTGGTGCAAGATCACTAATTAATGTTGGCTTGATAAACTAATTATATTGACTTGCCAACTACAGATCTACAATGCAAATAATGGAGCATGCAATACAAATATGCAATGCATGTACTAACCATGTGAAACAGCCGTTGTACTCTAAAAGCTTAAGCTATTAGAGAACGGTGTTTAAACATTTTTATATTTAACACTCCCCCTCACGTCTGGGCTTGAGACTTCTTGGTCGGCCCATGACGTGGGTTTGAATTAAATAGGAGGAAATTAATATGCTAGGAGCCTGGCGTGACTCGAACTCAGGACCTCCTGCTCTGATACCATGTGAAACAACCGATGTACTCTAATAACTTTTAGAGTACATCGGTTGTTTCACATATTCAGCCATGCGCAAGTACAATAATTTAAATAGGGAAACTTCAAATATCCCCCTATGGTTTAGTGCTTTCTCACTTTAGTATCTTGTAGTTTAAAGTGTATCATTTTAGTAACCTGTAGTTTTGTTTTTCTCTTTCCGTTATTCCTCAACTCTATGTTAAAATATATATAAAAAAAACTTAAGATACCACATGTGGTTTATCGAATATTCACTTTAGTATCATGTAGTTTTAACTTTTTCATTAATTTAATAAAAAAATTAATGAAGGGGATAACAAAAAGAGAAAAACGAAAAAGCAATGTTTTAAAGTAATATAGTTTAAACCACAAGATACTAAAATGAGAAAGTGCTAAACCATAGATGTGTGTATCTGAAGTTTTTCCATTTAAATATCCAACTATTCCAAATGAGTATTAACTTCACAACCACCATCAATTACATGAAAATAGTGTTCTTTGTCGCATCATGATCTCTTCATTCCAGTTCTAGTTCTAGTTCTTTGAAAAAGTTCTGACAAATTTCAGTAACTAAATAATATCCACAAATTGAAGTTTACAGAGATAAAACTGAGTACTGGGTAGTGAAAAAGTCTTAATTTTCATTTTTGTCATATGCAGTGTCAAATTCATTGACATCTTACAACAATATTTTTGAGAAATAAGAAAAAGATTTTTGTAGATAGTTTCAAAAATTTGAAAATCTGCAGCACCATCTCTGAAGAAACTCCGTGTACTTGTTATAAATTTACAACAATCTCTATTCCTGCAAAAGAACAAAATAAAATTTTAATTGTGACGAATGATGAATGATGTATAGATATTCAGGTCGGGACCTTTCAATTTATGAAAAATTGCAAAAAGTTAAAAAGAAAAAAGAAAGTGGACATTAGAAAAAAAAGATTTTTATGAAAATGGCCTCTACAAGACGGATTACATTGATATGAAACAAAGATATGTACCTGTTTATGCTTCTGAATCTTGTCGAAGAGGTTGGCCGTCGTTGTGATGGTTGTCGAGTGGCATGTACTGAGACATAATTGCCATGATCTCGGTATCCATGTATGACTGTAAAAGGAGAAGATTAATTTTCTTTTCTAATCTTTTTAAAACTTATCATGGATTAGATGCAAACTATTTTTCTCTTCAAAAAAAATTTAGCACTACAAAAAACATCACAATGACGTACCCTTAGTCTATATTTGTAGAATATGTAGCCTGCTACTCCGGCTCCAACCACACATGATAGAACTAAGAGAGTTAAGAACCACCCCAACCTCGACGTGTTCTTTGCTGCATTTGAAAACATAAACAGTCATCAGAGCTTTGCACGTAATAGATCAAGATATTACTCTATAAATTATTGAGGAAAACATAATGTACAAAATGATTAAAAAAATAACTTATTTACCCTAATGCCGAATCCTTACCTATACAAGTGTCTTCGGATTTTATATACAAAAGGTTACCCCTACACTTGCAATCATACCCGCCCCACGTATTCTTGCAAGAACAATCAGGACAGGAGCATGCAAGCTTTTCCTTACATTCATCAATGTCTGTAACATTAATACAAATTGGTCACTTCACTCTCTTAATCCAATCGATTTCATTTTGCACTACCAGGGAAATAGATAAATGGTACCTTCACATGTGCGGCCGTCGCCTTGGAACCCAGAAGGACACCGGCATCCGTTCAATGCCCCATCCTTCGTATGACAAAAAGGTGAATCACATTAAGATAATCTTCAAGAAATATAGTATGGATAAGTAAAAATATGAGTTATCTGAAATAGAAAGACTAGATCACAATACCGAGCAAGCAGAGAACGTTAGTCCATCTTTGGTTTCTGACCAACAACCTCCATTGTTCATTGCACACCTCCCTGGTCCCACAGCTGAAGTTCAAATAAAATATAAGAGCAAGTATAATTAAGCCACAAGGCATATGCAAAGTGTTCATGTAATCATAACGGGGCATAAAAGATTGGAATGATGTGATTGCAGGCAGATTATGGGTTTTCTTATGGAGAAAGCATTTTTCGTTTTCTCAGTCGAGGGTTTAACTCATCCTGAATGTAATCAGCACATAGTTCATTGCATGTAGGGCAGAAAATATGTTAATGCATGCATAATAAGGATATGAAGCTCAGATTTGAGAAGTTAAACTACAATTTTAAGAAGTTTTGTGCATCCTTTATTTCATGAGTCCTCTTAGATCCTAAAAAACTTTGCTCTGTCTTTCTATTATCTTGATTGAGTTGCTATGTGAATTCCCATAATGTACAAGATTTCATAGTGTTTAGGGCAGTATTATGGATTTCATATTTCTTACACAATATTGAGGACGTTGATGTTCTTGTCTAGTACTATATTTAGCTAAATTCATTGATTGCTTAATTAATCGACAACAGCAAAAGTATATGCTGTAGTAATTTTACAGTACCTTTACAGGAAGTGTAGCCATCTCCCTGATACTGAACACCATTTACTAATGGGCATTCACATAATCTGCCCCTAAAAGTATCCTGCAAATAAATGCCATAAAAAGAGAGGATAAGTTACCAATTTATATAAAACAAATAAATTTTGTCGCTAATATGTAATTTATTTAAAGGGATGCTGTGCAATTAGTACCTTGCAAGCAGTCACATTTAGGTGCTGATCTAGCCAGCAGCCTCCATTTGATTGAAGGCATTCATTTGTTTCAATATCTACAGTCAAGATAAATGAAAGAAAACTAAAAATATATTTCACGCACAAATGGTTAAAAATTGTCGCTTTATAATGTCAACATTGATTCCTTACCTTGGCTCAAGCAAACATGAGGTTCAGTGGACTCCTTAAAACCGGCACATATGGCTTTGAGCACTGCACTTCTTTCCAATTTTCCTTTGAGAAAGAAAGAACATTTTCACAATACAGCCAGTCAGTCATAGCTATATTAAACATGCTTGCATTGACCAATACTGTTTAGCTTCCCTAATGTTAATCATTGTGAGAAAATTTTGAACAAGGAAAAATATAATAGCCCAAAATTTAAGGGTCAGTAGCAAACCTCGGTATTGAACATTGTTTATAAGCAAAGTGGGCAAGATGGTCACATCTCCACGAGAACCCTGGCCGATCTATAACACAACAAGGCAAAGGCAAAACTCATGATCAGTCATATGAAACCCCAAATACACAGTGAATAAAGGGCTTGTAAGCAAAATGTTCCCAATCATCAAATGCTATTTTCTTTCAATGATAGATGTTGCAAAACAACATGTTCAAGCAAAGTCATGTGTAAGATTTTCAACCTGAACTTCCTGCTCTATCTTCAAGACAGCATTCTCTGTATCAGCATCGGGATCGCCCATGCATTTCAAAATATTGTCCAGAGGTAAACCTGCTTTTTACCCCACCAAAACAAATCAAATTCCTGTCTTTAAAATGACAAAAAAGAAGAAGAAGAAGAAAAGCTAACTCAGAGATTGAATTAATTAAACTCACCAAGAGATCTAATAACTTCCTCGGCACAATCTTTACTATACTTCTTCTCCTTCATTGAGCACCTAACATGATAATCTGTCACGAAATCCCACCAAACCCATGGCCGACCGCTCTCATTCGCGATTCTATGCACACAAAGCTGCCTCAAATTCTCGAACACGACATCCTTCCCATCATAACCCTCACCAAAGTCCTGTTCTGGGTCAGGCGCGCAATACCTCCCATTATTGATGCACTGACTCTTGCATTGCTTGCTAAGCTTAAAAGCTTCTGGACAGAACCAAGTTATATAATGGGGTGTAAACTGAGTATATCCCCCTTTCTCAAGAAGCTGAGCATGGCCTCTGAAATTCTTAACAAAGTCCATTTGTTCATCGCAGCGAGGGCCACATTCATCATTACTATTAGTCCAAAATTCGTACTCAACCCTCTCATCAGGGTGAGGCATTGATTCTCTCCAATCTAACTTAACCACGACTTCTTCTCCGCCTTTCTCAATCATCTTCTTTAGAGATTCCCCGAACGCACGGTTTATCAATGCTGAGGGAATGGTAATTTTATCAACATATTCAGAATCCTGGGTTTCTTCCGGGGTGTCCATAGTGAGAAGAGGCTCGTCTATGTTGTCAGCAACTAATACTGCGCCGGCACCAGCATTTTGGGCATTCCATGACTTCAAAGCAAAGTAGCAATCTACAATCAAAGTAGAAAGTGGGATTTAAAGCAAGGTTAACAAAAGGATTTAATTAAGGCTGAGCGATGAAAAGGATCATTTTGCTCATCTTAGAAGGTTAAAGTTACACAATTGACAAATCATACAACAACTGATTTTTTAGGGAATATTTGATACTTCAATGGTTTTTCTGTTTCGAAGCTAAATGTGTTGAATGTAACAGGGAAAAAAATTCTTAACTAACAAACTGAGTGTGGCCACATCAAAGTAAATTGTAGAATGGAGTAACTGAAGTATTTCATCAAATAAAACAGACAAAAAAAACCGATGTGGTAATTTCGAAAATTCACTATCCCTACCCAAAGAAACTAGGAAGTAAGTTACGCAAACAACTGATTACTTATTCACAAACAAATTTCCAAAAATAGGAACATAAAATGAAGAGAGGAAACACAATTATTTACTTAATAAGCTTTTGAGTTCCATGACTTAAAAAAAGGGTTAGAATATGGCCGACTGACGAAAAAGACAGTGGGACTTTGCCTATCTTAGAAGATTTGAGTTACTTCACGGATGAATAATGGAGTTTTTTTAAAATTAAAGGAAGAAGTTATATATGTGCTACCATTGTATGATTTCTATTTTAGAGTTAAATAAAATTAATGCAAGAGATTAGAATGTTCAACTTACTAATTGAATGCGGTAATTGTCAGATCGAAGCAAATTATAGATTGAGGTCAATGTAGCTTCTAGGTAAAGAAAAATTGATTAGGAAGTTTCTAAAAGTCACTGTGCTTAAGCCTTATACTAAAAAGGAATGTGGACTGCTCAACTATCGGCCATTTTGAAGTAGGCCCCTGGACTTTTAATTTGAGTTATTTTGTTAATTATCTATAAAATTTGTTAAAAATCTCATGATTTTATTATCTGCGATCACTAATTATTGATAAAGTTTACATTTTTATCTGCTGAAAAAATGGTAGAGTCATGAACTTTGACCAAATCATTTACCAATTTAAGAAAATATATACACTAGGGGGACTTCATATGTATAGTTCAAAATGCCAGATAAATTTGCTAGCACACCAATAATAAATGAAAATTGTCAAACTCATACAGAAAATTTAATAAATATATAGTTGAGGGGGTTTCCACACATGTTACCCAAACAAAAACGCATCAGATACTTTCCAAACATGTTATCCCAATAATAATTCATGATTAATTCGCAATGAATACATTTTTTTAAAAAAAAAACTAAAGCATTAATTGAACCCAAAAACAAAAAAAAAAGCCCAATTAATCGAACATACAACTACTTTAATCGAAAACACAAGCATAGATAAATCGATAATTGCATATGTAGATCGGAGCCCAACTCAGAGATCAATAATAGCACACACACAGACACAAAAAAGTAACTAATCGAACACAAAAACACAAAATAGTCACTCAAACATCTACCTAAATCGAAATCAAAGAACAGATGAATCGATTCGGCGGGAGCTCACCTCCGCGATCGAGGAGGAGGATGACGGGGCGACGGGATTTGGACTTGAAGGTGGAATCGAAGGGGTCGCAGCCCGTGGTCTTCTTGTCGGGGTACACGACCACGCCGGCCATGGTGCCGCCGTAGTTGGGGATCCCGTAGTTGGCGATCGCCGCGTCGTGGTGGCCCCTGATGTGCTGCGGCGAGATCACCCGCACGCTGCTCGTCTCCACCACGAATCGCCCCGATGCGAACGCCGCGCCGAGGAGGACGAGGAGGAGCGAGGCGAGCCATGGCCCATGGCTCGCCATTGTTGAGGTAGAGAGAGAAAGTAGAGAGAGAAGGGGGAAGGAGACTCTGACTCTCTAAGAGAGAGAGAGAGAGAGAGAGAGAGAGAGAGAAATGGGAGGGAGGAGGGAGACGACTTATCACTGAACGACTTGGGTTGTTAAAAGACGGCAAAAATGTATGGAGGCCCTTCGACTATTGGCAATATTGACAATACCCCATTAATTAAGTTTCTGTTTTTTTATTATTATTATTATTGTTGATGCTAGTTTAACTTATACTCTTTTTTTTTGTGGGTTATCCTAGTGAGTTTAAGTTAAAAAGTTTTACTAAATTCTGTAGCTCTATGTATAATCTTAGTGATTATTTGTTTATTATTTTAGTTTTATTTCCCCTAGATCTTTCATTTAATTGATTAAAATTATTTAATTTTTAAAATTTAGAGCTAAAACAGTGCTCGTGAACAAACAGCAAGTTGAAATACTTTTTCTAAAATTTGAATCATAAACTAGCTAAGATTAACCATCGTATGTATAAAATTTACAATATTATCAGCCGGAAAGAGTGATAGAAATAGTAAAATTAAACAAAATTATAAATATAGTTAGTATTTGAGATTTCAAGCTCGAATGTATTCTTTAAAGAATGAATGAAGCGGATATACTTAGCTACTTTTCTATCAAAAAAAAAGTATTATTTATTAATTAATCAATTAATTAATTTAATAAAAATGATAAAAATTGAAAGAGTGTAGTACAAAACAAAAATAATAGAAAGGACTTGCATCAAAATGGCCAATTAAAATAATCTTTCCTAAGATCTGCATGTGGAATTATTAGAGAGGGACACAGAGAAAGAGAGAGGTGGTCTTATTGGTGCTTACTTCGTGTGATTTGTTATTTGTTATTTGTTTTTTTTTCATTTGTGTGTTTTGGAGTGTTGGGTCAATTGAGAAAAGAAGAAGGGGGAAGTTGCTTATTTCCTACTATTACTACCATGTTTGGTTTAGGTAGTGATCTGTCAATGTTGCGTAAATTAACGTAGACGGTGATGGAAAGATGTGAGGAGCCAACTACCAGGGGCAAAGGTGGTGAGCGAGTGAAAGTGACCGTTGAAGCGCTTTAAATTGTTAGTGCTTGGACGATTATGCCCTTGGCCTTTTTTTTTTTTTCCTTTTTGAGAGAGAGAGAGAGAGAGAGAGGGGTAGCACGTTATTCCCTTCGTTTATTTCATTTAGAAATAAACTTAACTGAAAATGTGAATCAACTAGAATTCGAACTTAAGTCTCGAGTACCAACCATCAAATCTTTTGCCACTTGTTAGGAACGGTGCTTTTGGCCTAATTGATATATATATATATATATATATATATATATATATATATATCTTGTCTATTAGAAGCATAGGCAGCCCTTGTGCTTCTAAGTTTTTAACCGCCCATCAAATTTGATGGGTGGTTAGGGTGAAAGGGAGAAGAGTAGTTGGAGAGAAATTGAGTTTCTCAATTTCTCTTTTTTTTTAATTTCTCTCTAATTTCTCTTCTCCCATTCATCCTAACCACTCATCAAATTTGATGGGTGGTTAAAAACTTAGGAGCACTGTTTCTAGAGCACGATGGCCCTACTATATATATAGTAGGGCTATTATACTATTAATAAGACCATTTCTTGTGTTCTAAGTTTCTAACCATCCATCAATTTTGATGGATGGTTAAGGTGAGAGAGAGAAGAGAAATTAAGGTTCTCAATTTTTCATCTTTCTGAATATCCCCTCAATTTCTCTTCTCTCTCTTATCTTAACCACTTTTAAAACTTGTGAAAGATCAAGAATCCATGCTATTAATTAATAAGACAAGAGCATACTCTCTCTCTCTCTCTCTCTCTCTATATATATATCAGGTACATGCAATATTATTAAGTGGTAAATAATTGAATGACAAGTCAATCAAGCATATGCATAATAAAATAGAAAAGTAAAATATGAGTCTACACTTGTATTTAGGATTGAATATTGTGGTGTATATGGCACTGCATGCATCAAGTACATTAAGGATATAATTAATTAATTAATTAACCAGGAATCCATCTACATAAAAGATTTTTTTTGGTATTAGCGAAGTCAATGAGGGTTAGATTATCATTTTTTTAAAAAATAATAACGTCCCTTGAGATTTGTAGTAGAAATTTTGGGTCAATTAAAAGAAGATATTTTAGTTTATTATTATTCTCCATATGCAACATGCTGGTTGTTGTAGATCTATAAGAATAACTCCTCAATTAAAAAAATAAATTCTTATCTGTATATGCTATTCATGGTTGGACCAGGTTTGGATCATGCCCAATTAAGTTTTGATCAAAATTAATCAATTTAGAAATCTAATTTAAGTTCCAATTTTAATATTTTCTTTTTTTGAGAAATAAGTTAGCAAGCTACTAGCTTCATATATTAAGTAAAATGGTACAGAGATGGAAGCAGCTTAGGCCTTCGAAAATGCAAAAATTACAGACAAAAGGCCAAAAAGGAAAAAAAAAAAAGGAGGTAAGAGAAAGAGGAGTAAGTATAGTGTCATTTCAGGTCAGCACGGTCCAGTTGGTCAAAAGAAGTTTAACACGTTCGAGAGAGCAAGTCGCATCAGGCGGAATTATCTGGAAAACGGAGTTGCTTCTATCCCTCTAGACCACCCACCAGATCGCAGTCAGAAGGGTTAGTCCTCGCGTTCGCGACGATTCAACCGGAAAAGGCAGCTAAATTGGTCCAAAGACTATGTACGAACGTCTCCAAAGGTGTCACTTGGTATATCCAATCCATCTACACTGAGAAATAGATATCGGACATAGACGCAGTTACTAAAAATATGGTCACAGGTCTTCATTGATATAGAACAAAAAACACATTGTTGGTCAACAGGCATAGTACACATCTACTATACTGTAGATAATTTCAAGTTAAGTCAAACATAGTACATGTACATCTACTAGTACTGTAGACAAAAAACATAATCAAAAATTCAAATTTTAATAGAATAGATAAAAAAAGCTCTTATTTCAAAATACGTAAGCGATATGAATAAAACGACATGAAAATACACTGCACCTTGGGACTTTGTTTTTTCTTTTAATCAACTTATCTGTTTTTTTTTTATTTATGTTTACTTTTTTTTTTTTTTTTTTATGGAACTACACAATTCATCAAGAACAGGGGGAACCATTGAATTATTCATGTAACAAAATATCGTCATCACAAAATATATTATTCAAAATATATTTTTACAGGCAAGGACAAGCTTCACGAAAAAGCATGTTTCAATTGTTATTAATAGTGGTCCCTAATTTTTTTTAAAAAAATAATTATAATTATTTAGTATTGTTAAACTAAATAAGTTATTATTGCTATTTTATTTAGAATATTTAAGATATTCAGAATTGAATTGAGTAGATGTGAGAAAAATTGGGCCGGGTCAGGATTTTGGGCTGGATATGATTTTGGGTCTGGCTCGAAAATTACATCTCCGTGAGCCCGAATCTGGTCCATAAACATCAAGTTGAAATGGCTCCCCAAATTTCCTCATTGGCGTTGCTTTAATTTTTTAAATTTGTAGTAATTAAACAATTTTAGTCAAATAAATAAAAAACCTTATCAAATTTATTAATAATTCTATCAAATTTAATAGTTTTAATTTCTTTTTAGTAAAAAAAATAAAAATAATTAGCAACTAGTAGTTAATAGATATACTTAGGTCTTATTTGGTTGTATGAATATTTTGGTTGAGTTATCATTTTAATTTTCTCAAGAAGCTTACGGTATTTATTCAACGAAGAGTGTGATTAACTATCTAAAACAATATTTAACTTTTAAGTTACCTTTTTAGAGTAAAATAAATCATCTTGTAGTTAAAACTTAAAAATATACTATCATACAGATACCAAAATCTTTCAAAGAATAAAAATTAAACTCCTAATAATTTACACTAAAACATTTTCATACCGAATTAATATGTTATTATTGAATATTTTATTTTGACATATAAACATAGCTTCATGTGTAATAAAATTTGTAGATAAACTAATTAAAATAACTAAATTGAAAGGATAGAAGTTAACTTGGTATCAATCCAATAATAATAATAATAATAAAATAACAAAAATGACCGACCGTCCATAGAGCAAGTGGCAAAAGGGCTTGGTGGTTGGTATCCGAGACCCGAGTTCGAATCCTAATTAATTCATATTTTTAGCTAAGTTTATTTCTTAAAGAAATAAACGAGCGTATGCTATCTATCTCTCAAAAAATAAATAAATAAATAAATAAATAAATAAAGAAAATAACAAAAATGATTAATAATAATAAGATTGAAGACTGACCGTCCCCAGAAGCAAGTGGCAAAGAACTTGATGGTTGGTACCCGAGGTTTCAAGTTGGAATTACAGTTGGTACCGAGTCCCAAGTCAATTCTAGTTGATTCATATTTCCAGCTAAGTTTATTTACAAATGAAATAAACGAAACGGGCAGCTCTCAAAAAATAATAATAAGATTGAAGGTTGCAGATCGAAATAATCTATAAGCTAGGGGGTTCTCAGTAATTTTTTCACCAACATAATAAGGTAACCGACAAACCGGTAATCTCTCTCTTTCGCGGTTACGCCTCTCTCTCTCTCTCTCTCTCTCTTCTCTCGCATGCGATTTCGCCATTTCCCGCCCCTCGCAAAACGCTCCTCCTCCCACCATCTCCCTCTCCCTCTCCCATTCCCCCCAGACCCTAACCCTAACCCTAACCCTAAGTCCTCTCCCCATCCCCTTCTCTCCTACCCCGGCCTCTTCGAGCTCCTCATCCGCTCCCCGGGCTCTGTCCCCCTCACCTTCGGTCTTCGCCTCCACGCCGTCCTCACCGTCTCCGGCGCCCTCCCCGACCCCTTCCTCGCCGCCAAGCTCGCCGCATTCTACTCCAGCTCTGGCGACCTCAGCTCCGCGGCCGCCCTCCTCCACTGGAACCCTAACCCCACCGCCCTCCTCTTCAACGCCCTCATCCGCGGCCACTCCCTCCTCGGCTCCCCCCTCGAGGCCCTCTCCCTCCTCCGCTGCATGCTCGCGCGCGGCCTCTCCCCCGACCACTTCACCTTCCCCTTTGCCCTCAAGTGCTCCGCCGATCTCCCGTCGCTCCCCCTCGGCCGCTCGATCCACTCCCAATGCCTGCGATCCGGACTCCAGATGGATCTCTACGTCGGCAGCTCGTTGATCAACTTGTACGTGAAGTGCGGTGAGATTCGCGATGCCCGTCGCATGTTCGATGAAATGCATGTTAGAGATGCCTCATCCTGGAATGCGATGATTGCCGGGTACATGAACGTCAGGTCCTTCGATGCTGCCGAGCAACTGTTCGATGAAATGCCCAATAGAAATATCGTCTCTTGGACTTCAATGATTTCGGGCTATGCACAGAATGGGCTCGCCGACCGTGCGTTGGTTTTGTTCGACAAGATGAGGAGGGATGACTCCAAGGTGAAGCCCAATTGGGTGACGCTGGTGAGCGTGCTTCCTGCGTGCGCTCATTCCGCCATGCTTGAGAAAGGGGAGAGTATTCACAGTTACGCCGCTGCGTTGGGGTTCGACTTGCACCCAACTGTTCAGATCGCGCTGATTACAATGTATGCAAAGTGCGGGAGCCTCGCGAAAGCTCGAAACTGCTTTGACCGAATTCGCAAGAACCACAAAGGTTTAGTTTCTTATAATGCCATGATCGCAGCTTATGCTTCTCACGGGCGCGGAATCGACGCCACATTGTTATTTGAGGAGATGATTAGGTTGGGAATTTGGCCTGATTCGATCACGTTTACCGGCTTGCTTTCTGGATGCAGCCATTCCGGGCTACTTGATCAAGGGCTCTCATACTTCGACTCTATGAGAACAATGTACAAAGTGGAACCAAGGTCCGAGCATTATGCTTGTGTTGTAGATCTTTTGGGTCGGGCAGGGCGGTTAGTTCAAGCCATGAATTTAATCAATTCAATGGAGATCGAAGCCACTCCAAGTGTGTGGGGTGCGCTTCTCTCATCTTGTCGGACTTATAAAAATCTGGAGATCGCAGAGGTTGCGGCAAAGAAACTGTTCATATTGGAGCCTGAGAATTGTGGGAACTATGTAGTGCTCTCCAACATGTATGCGGAGGCCGGAAGGTGGGAGGAGGTGAATAAATTGAGAGCTTATTTGAAGAACACTAGTATTAGAAAGAGCCCTGGGTGCAGTTGGACTGAGATCAATAACAAACTCCACGTATTCTTCGGTGGCGACGACAAGTCTCATCCACAAGCAAACGAGATCTATATGCTGCTAAAAGATTTTCCGAATAAGATTAAGGCCGCGGGGTATGTTCCCGACACTAGTTTTGCTCTACACGATGTTAGCGAGGAAGAGAAGGAATGTAACTTGATTACGCATAGCGAGAAGCTTGCGGTTGCATTTGCGCTTCTAAATACGACCCCCGGTACGGTTTTAAGAGTGACGAAAAACCTTCGCATATGTGGGGATTGTCATATGGCCATGAAATTCATTTCGAAGATCTATGAGAGGGAGATTATCGTGAGAGACGTGAATCGGTTTCACCATTTCAGAGATGGGCTGTGTTCCTGTGGTGATTACTGGTGACTAAATTCAGAGATAAATACTTAAAAGAGTTAATTCGAGTCGAGGAAGAACATGCTGAGCGTTAAGCATCTTAATTTACTATTTGAGTAATTGCAGTAATGCTATGCAGGGGAGGAGCTTGCACAAGAGCTGGTATTCAAATTCTTGGTTTCTTAGCTTGTGAATTTTCCAATTTTAGTAAAGAAAATATATTAGCATATTGCTTCTATTAACTTCTCCAAACTATTCTTGATTCTTAAAAGCTACAAATTTATTAAAATTTGTAGTTAAAATATTTGGCTAATTTGATGGTTTCTAGTTTAGAATAATATAACTGCAATCTAATTGCAAACACAGTAGAATTTGTGATTTTGGATGTAGCAAGCACCTGTTGGAATGTGAGTGATCAAAATAATTAAAAAATAGACCAGCCCCAACCGAGAAGAATGGTGCGGTCCAAATTGGACAGGACCAAATTCCAATCAATAATTCTCCTCCACTTGTCCTCGATCATCATCATCTCCAAACTCACAAAAGGATAAACAGAGGAGCTGAGGAGAGACGTTTTCGTATCACACTCTCAATTCATATGCCGCCTCGGTATGCTACACGCCACTCCCGCACCACTCCCAAACCCTAACCCTAACCCTAGCCTCCGCCCCTTCCGCCGCCGCTTCCTCGCCGCCCCCGCCGCTCTCTCGTCCTCCGCGCGAACCAGACCCCCCATGGCCGTCGCCTCGGCCTCGCTTGTGGGGGGCGGGCGCAAAACCCTAATGGAGTACGTCGGCGGTGGCGGTGGCGGGGGCGGGGAGAGGGTCGGGGACGACCTCGCCGTGCTCCTCGCGCACGTGCAGTGCGCGTGCAAGCGGATCGCCGCCCTCGTCGCTTCCCCCTTCAACGCCGAGCTCGGCCGAGGCGCCATGGCTTCTGCTGCGGCTTCGGCGGCGGCGCGCGATGATCCGAAGCCGCTTGATGTTGTTTCGGTAATCTCAATTTGGCTTTGCTTAATTCTTATGTACTAGCTTTGTTCGAATTTTCATGGTCTTTAGTCCGGTTAAGAGGAAATTATTAGCTTCAGGTTGTGTAAATTCATATAGAAATTGATACTGGCCTTAAAACTGTTAATTAGAGATGCTAATTCCGTGTTCAACTTTGCTTCTGGATCAGTTTCTGCATTTTTGATGAAAAAGCTGTTGACGCTTTTTATGTCAGACAAACTTGTCCAGACACTGCTAGCATCAGGATAGCACAAGTGTTAATGATTTTGGTTTTATTTTGTTTTTTTAATGGCACATTTTCTTACGCAGAACGAGATTATACTCTCCTCGCTCAGAAATTCCGGAAAAGTTGCAGTTATGGCGTCCGAAGAAGACGATCTTCCGGTTTGGATAGCCGACGCCGGCCCATTCGTTGTCGTCACTGACCCTTTGGATGGTTCGCGAAATATCGATGCCTCTATTCCCACTGGGACCATATTCGGGATATATAACAGGCTTGCGGAATTAGATCATCTGCCCGTAGAAGAGAAGGCACAGCTCAATTCCCTGCAAAGAGGAGCGCGACTTGTTGCTGCCGGCTATGTGTTGTATTCATCTGCCACCATTTTGTGCATTAGCTTTGGGTCGGGAACTCATGCATTTACTTTAGATCAACTGACCGGAGAGTTTGTTCTCACACATCCAGGCATACAAATTCCTCCAAGGGGTAATATTATTATCTTACTTTGATATATCAAATCATACATACATATAAATATATATTTCCTTTAACTTTCAAAAGCACCCTTTTAGATAGTAGAAAAGGGAATTGTATCCCTGAACATAAGAAACATGCTCTAAACATCCAACCAAACTAGATAGTTTTCTTGTGTGGACAATGTAATTTAATGCAAGGTGATGTGTATGCATTGCACATTCTCAACTCATTTTATGTTTCTTCCTTTTAATGTCAGGACAGATATATTCCGTGAATGATGCGCGATACTTCGACTGGCCCGACGGCTTAAGACGATATATCGACACAGTGAGACAAGGCAAAGGCCAATTTCCTAAGAAGTACTCGGCTCGCTATATCTGTTCTTTGGTCGCCGATTTCCACCGCACTTTGATGTACGGCGGATTAGTGATGAACCCAAGGGACCACCTTCGCCTAGTTTACGAGGCTAACCCTCTCAGTTTTCTCGTGGAGCAAGCCGGAGGTAGAGGGTCAGATGGTAAAACTCGGGTCCTCTCGATTCAGCCAGTCGAGCTGCATCAAAGGCTTCCCCTGTTTATGGGGAGCTTAGAGGATATGCACGAATTAGAAAGCTATAGAAATATCCAGCAGAAGATAAATCCTGGGTACGAGGTTTGATGATTGTAAAGTTTTGAACCTCATGGAAAATCACTTTTGTTTTCTCGTTTTTTTGTCACCCAGTAGATTGTGTAGATCTTATCTTATCCCTGTTTGTGATGGTATCTCAAAACAAAATTCTTGTTGATTTCGTAGGTAGAAATGTGTAAATTTTCTCTACGGTAATGTATGTATGTATGTTGCTGTACCAGTTGGGTTAAATCCCATTCATTTCTCATTAAGAGGTTCTGAACTTTTGTGTGGAATGATTATTCTTGATGTACGCCTTTTGCATTTTTAAATTTTGCAGGTTAAAATTTGAATCCAATATCACAAAATCAAATAATGCCAAATCAAGTAGAACAAATTTAGATGTCAAAATTATTTTGGTGATTCAAAAAGTTACACTTATCCTCCATGTTGTTTGATCAGTATTTACATTAAACAACGCGGCAAATAAATTGTTAAAAAAAATCAAGAGGTGGCAAGGTAAAAAATGCGCTAAACTACACAGTAGCTCAGTGTAATTTTTTTAAAGAAGGGGGATTTGTACACGGGGGATTTGAACTTTACACTTTAACATAACAACTTAAGATGATGCATGTCCCTATTAACCACTTAGTTATGTAAATATTAATCAAGTAAATAAAAACTTGTACAGTGTCAATCCTTTATTTTAGTCCTTTCTCAGATAAGTTTACCCTTGATTGTTTTTTATTTCTTTTTATTATTATCCTAGTATTAAATTATGAGAGAGATAATTTTGGTTGGTCCCATTGGCCTAGAACCTAGAGCCTAGAGGCAGGCAATAGGTGAAATATATTTTTTACACTCAAGGAACAAAAAAAAAAGCATGTGTCATTTGTTCTTGTAATAAAAATTGTAATAGTGGTTCCTAATTTTTTCAAAAAATTATGATTATAATTATATAGTGTCGTTAAATTAATGTTTAGAATATTTAAGATATTAAGAATTGAATTGAGTAGAATATAAAAGAAAGATAATGTCTTAGAGATACGTGTAAACAAAGATGGGCCGGGCCACGATTTTGGGCCGGATATGGTTCCGCTTCAATTTAATTTGGACCCTTTTGGGTCCCGTTGGTTCAGCTTGAATGTGGTCTACAAACACCTTGTCGACTAAATAAAATTTTTTATCAGATTTATTAATAATTCTATCAAATTTAATAGTTTTAATCACTTTTTAGTTTTTAAAATAAAAACAATTAGCAACTAATTTGGATGCATGGATATTTGTCTGACAAATCACTTTAATTTACTAAAAAAACTTGCAGTATTTATTAGACAAATATTATGATGAAATGTGTAAAAATATTTGATCTATGAATTTTTTTTTTTAAATAAAATAAATTATTATGTAGTTAAAATAGACTGCTACACTAAATTATACATGCCAAAATTGTTTAAAGATCAAGAATTAAACTCCAAACTATCACACAAAGGAATTTGGAAGTTAGAGATAACTAACAAATTGGGACAGGTAAACAGGGCGGTTTGTTCTGACTCGTGCAAAAATTAAAGTCCACCAAGAATTCGAACCAAACTTGCCCCGAATAATAATTAATATTAAATTATAAGAGAAATATTTTTCCCTGTTTAGTATATTATTTTTGCGTCCTAAATATTATTTCTTTCTAAAATATTTACTTTTATAATACCGTCATTACTTTTACTTTCTATTTTAATTTAAATAATAAAAATTATTTTACGTTTAATTTAAATTTGAATAATTATTTTTTTAAAAAAAGTATCCGTAGTTGGCCGTATTCGAGGCGCCGGCCAAACATGGATTTTTAGGCGAATAGGATTATGGGATAAATATTTTATCAGCAACCGAGGGAGGGCAGAACGCCAGTAGATTTCATGTTCACAAGCCGCTATCCGAATCATTGGCTCCAAAAGTTTACACAATAGACCCGTTTGGTTCTATCATTTGAACAAGATACTAAATATAGTTTATTTTTTTAATAATTAAATTTTAATTAAAAAATTTATGGCTTATTTTATTTTGTTATATATTGTAAAATTTTAATCAAAAAAATTTATATTTTGTTTTTTTAAATGTAGGAATATCGTGAAAATAATGTTGTGGTTGTTGACCCGAATCACTATAGTTTCCATATTCAAGGTTGAAGAGCACGGGAAACACCTGAGGACCAAAGAACTGCATCATTTCATTCGATTTGACTATAATTATTTCAAGTAGATATGAAGCATTTGAGAAAACATCGATATATATATATATATATATATATATATATATATATATATATATATATATATATATATATATATATAATCATTATATTCTTAGAAAATCACAAGACTTGGTCTTGTAAATTTTTTACCGTTAGATCTACACCTTTGATCATTTTCACCCGTTAGATTATACTATTCAACCAACCATCCACTTAACTCAAGGGGGCCCACATCATCCTAACCGCACATCTATTAATAAAAAACTTACAAGATGACTCTTTTAAAAGCATAGGAGCTCAATTATATATATATATATATATATATATATATATATATATATATATATATATATATATATATATATATATATATATATATATATATATATATATATATATATTTAGAATCTTATCGATAACAAACCAGTAATTTTGCCACCCATTTGTTTTTTATGATGGAGCCTCTAAATTGATGATCGGCACCGTTGAATATGATCTATATCATTTGAAGTATTTAGAAATCAAATTTCATACATTTTCGATATTGTTCTCTTATCCATCGAGTGGACACAAAAATGAACGGCTGAAAATAAATATTCTTAAAAAAATGATGATAGGAGTCTTGTAATCAAGATCAAGAGTATAGATCTTGTTTTAAATAGTTTAAAAAATTTTCTAACAAAAATTCAATTGATTTGGATATCTTTCCACCGTTAAACGAGAAACGCATCATATCGACCATTAAAATTACAAATTTTGAAACCCTTTGATCATTAGTCAAATGATATCGAAAAGATTTGAAATTTAATTTCTAAATACTTCAAATGATATAGATCATGTTCAACGGTGCCGATCGTCGATTTGGAGGCTCCATCATCGAAAACAAATGGGTGGCAAAAGAGTTCTTTATCGATAAGATTCTCAACTATATATATATATTATACTTGCAGGTTCTAATATTGTAATAATTAGATAACCAACTTGCACCCAAGTACATAATTAATATGTGAATTGTGTCAGAAAATGTATGGATTTATATTTTTGTTACATATATTATAGTAGGGTATATTATACTAGTAACATATATATTTATATGTATAATGTGTCTGCTACTTTATCTACCGGAAGAATAGCAGATGGGGCAGAAGGTATACTCTTAATTAATTTTTTTATTTTTATATATCTAATAATAATTTTATTATTGTATTTTAGGATTCGAAGTTATGGTTTTAAACTTTTTTGACAATAACAAAATGAACAAACCGCTATTCGAATCATTGGCTCCAAAAGTTTTCACAATAGACCCATTTGGTTTTATCGTTTGAACAAAGTACTAAATATAGTTTTTTTTAATAGTTAAATTTTAATTAAAAAATTTATGTCTTGTTTTATTTGTTGTATATTGTTAAATTTTAATCAAAAAAATTTATGCTTTGTTTTTTATTAATGTAGGAATATCGTGAAGATGATGTTGTGGTTGTTGACCTTAATGACTATTATGACCTAGTTTTCATGCTCAAGAAGTTTGAAGAGCACTTTGAAGAGCACGGGAAAACACCGACAATCGAGTTCACCAAGAAGCTGAGGACCAAAGAATTGCATTATTTCATTCGATTTGGTTATGATTATATCAAGCAGAGAAACTTATGAAACATTTGGGAAAACACCGATATATATTATACTTGTTGGCTCTAATATTTCGTTGTTACAATCCAAATTGTAATGTTTAATTTATTATTATTTTCAACATTTTTATGATAATGCTTTGGTTGTTGTCGACCCCGCCGACTACATGAAAACCATTTCTACACTGGAGATTCTAGAAGAGCGCAACGAGACGACAAAGACGACGAATTTCCAAATAAAATTGAAGAAGAATGAGAACGAACACTTCGATTGTTGTTACAATCAAAGTTACTAGGGTTTTTTTTTTGAGAGAGAAAGGTTACTAGAGCTTGACATGAAGGAAATCGCGCTATGACATTTTGTTTGAAATCTTGGCTGCAGCAATTTTTAAATTATGTTAGTTTTATTTATGTATGGAACATTTACCCTTGAAATCACTTATTCCAACAATTGACACAAGACCCTGTACAGATTTATATTTTTGTTGCATATATTATATTAGTATATATTATGCTAGTAGCGTATATCGTGCAAACATATTTATATAAGAGTAGGCGACTTCTTGTTTAATCTAATTAAAGGAAATAAAATAAAATTTTATTTAATAACAACTTATTTAATAACAACTAAAGTGGAATAGTCAATGTGCTAGTAGAATATTTGCATGAAGATTCTCGTATTTCAAATATTTTTCTCACGCTTTAAATTTTTGAATTTTAGGTCGAAATTTGCCTCCAAATAGAATAAATCAAACATGTGAATTGAAGTAGAATATACTAAAATTGATGTTTTTTGTTTTAGAAAAAAATTAAATAACATTACATTCTGATTTTTTTTTTTTTTGAAAGAGAAAGATAGTATTCTACCCTCTATATTCGATGGTTGGGCCCAACGAGTTATTATTGCTAGTGAGCTGGGTCGTTTCTCACTTTAGTACCCTGTGATTTAAAGTGTATGAAGTTAATACTCTGTGATATGCCGGGTCGGCCTGACCCGACCTGATTATATATATATAAATTTTCATCTCACTCTTCTAGTTTTTTGCACTTATGATTTTTATTCTTCTTCTTCTTTTTCTTCGTTTTACGTAGTGTTAGATCAGCTAGGAGCTGATTACACTGCTTCTTCATATTTTTTCATGTCGTTTAGGTTTATATTTTCGCATTTAGTTAGTATTATCATCCTATGTTTTTGTGTTTTCTATCTCTCTTTTTTTTTATTGTTTATTTTTATATTCACTGTTTTTTTCTGTGATAGATGGCCTCTCCTTATGTCCTCCGCACGCCGGCGACCATGGTGAAAGTTTCGCATCAAACATTGAATGCTTCTGATCCTGTGAGCTGAGTGACTCGTTTTTTATTTTTTGAATATATATATATATATATATATATATATATATATATATATATATATATATATATATATATATATATATATATATATATATATATATATATATATATAAAATTGAGCTCCTATGTTTTTAAAAGTACCAAGTCATTGGTGTTTGTAAGTTTTTGGCCTTTGGATTAAAAAATTTGCGGTTAGGATGATATAGGTCCCTTAGGGTTAAGTGGGTGGTTGGTTGAATAGTATAATCTAACGCATGAAAATGATTTAAGTCGTTGATCTAACGGTAAAAAAATTCGCAAGCACTTGGTGCTTGGTGCTTTTACGAGCACCATAATAGGACTATATATATATATATATATATATATATATATATATATATATATATATATATTGAGGATCGAAATGGCAAACTAAGAGGGGGGGTGAATTAGGTTTCTAAAATAAAGAGTCAAAAATCAAGTTGATTAAAAACCCAAAACAATCGACAAAGAGAAATATAGAGAAATTCAAACTCAAGAAAGCACACGGTCGATTTGTTTCGAGGTTCGGCACTTTGCCTACGTCCCCGCCAACTTCTCAACGCAAGAGAAAGTTGGATCTCCACTAGTTGATGCTTTTGCGGGCAAGCACCAAGCCTTTACACCAAGATCTTCTTCTTATCAAGCTTCAAGACTTTGCTCTCTCTCTTTTTAAGAATAAATCTCGCTACAATTTCACTCAAATTGAAAAAGAGAATTGAGAGCTAAGTGTTTTAAAATCAAGTTTTTAGCTTAAAATCAAGTGCAAGAAGATGCTTTGAGATACCAAAGAGTCATCTATTTATAGCCTCGGCCGGCTCACGGAAGTTGCACTTTCGGGCGCCTAAAGTCATTTCCGGCGCCCTAAACTTTTGCACGCGCATGCGCTTCCAGCCTGTCGGCGTCGCGAATTTCGAAACCGTCCGTCGGGATTTGCGGGCGCCCTGTCGGGATTTGCGGCGCTCACTTGCTTATGCGCCGCCGCTGTGCCGTGTTACTGTCTTTGCCTGCGCCGCCACTTTCTCTGACAGAAATGACAGGGCTTCTAGAAATTTGCGGGCGCCCTGAACTTTGCGGGCGCCCTGAACTTTGCGGGCGCCCGTACTTGTGAGACTTTTCGACGGGATTGGACCCGCGCGCCGTTTTCTCGACGGCTTTGTGGGGCTTCCGAAATTTGTGGGCGCGCCTGTACTTGCACCCGAACTTTGAACTCGCGCCGTCGCCGCCTGCATCGTCGAGAACTTTCGGACCGTACTGTCGTACAGTCCAGAACACGCAACCTGCCAAGTCAAATATTCCGGTCGACCTGAACAGATTTCCGGGCGCCCAGAAATGGTAAAATCTCTCTGGACTTCTTCGATCAGCAGGGAGGCAGATCCAAAAATAAACAGAACATTCGGATCCACTTTAGGTCGCCCAGAACAGAGTCCAGAAATCAAAACTGAACAGAACTTAGATTTGAGCAGTTTATAAGGTGACAATTGAAAAGATTAAATTTAGCTCAAAATATCTCACTCTAATTAAGATTTTAATTCATGTAAAAGTAGAGAGAGTGAGTTTGTCAATTTGACAAAAGAAGCAAATGTAGCTTCAATAGGTGAAGCTTGATACTTAGAGGATTGCCCATCTTGAGTCCTTTTGAAGATAGAAAGATCTAAAACACAAAGCTCAAGATAAGAGATTAGTCCAATAAAAGTGATTATTTGTTATCATCAAAATCTAATATAAGATTAGGGCCACTAGGCCAACAATCTCCCCCTTTTTGATGATGACAAATAATGTGATATAAGATTCAAATGAGTAGAATGCTCCCCCTAAATATATGCATAGATTTAGCAACAAATATCATAAATCAAAGTGTATACAATGCATAGGATCATCATGAATCAAAATGTGTACAAAGTATAAGCATTCAACACAAAGTAAACGCAAATAACATCATAACATAACAAGCATAAGAGCATAACAAGTATCCAAAATATAAGAACATATCAAGCTTTCAATCCAATATATATATCACATAAAGTTTCTCTCCCCCTTTGTCATCATAAAAAAGCATAAAAGAAAAGTAGCACAAAGGGATAAGAGCATAAAAGAGAGAATCAAGCATTCAAATCAATCATTCCTAATTCTCTTCTAAGATGAGTGAATCTATCCTCACTAAGGGGTTTAGTAAAAATATCCGCTAATTGATGATGAGTGTCCACAAAGTCTATAGTAACATCTCCCTTTTGAATATGATCTCTAATAAAATGATGTCTAATCTCAATATGTTTAGTTCTAGAATGTTGAATAGGATTTCTAGAAAGGTTAATGGCACTAGTATTGTCACATTTGATTGGAACTTGTTTTAGATGCACTCCAAAGTCCTCAAGGGTTTGTTTCATCCATAAAATTTGTGCACAACAACATCCCGCCGCAATATACTCGGCTTCGGCGGTTGAAAGTGCAACCGAATTTTGCTTTTTCGAAGACCATGAGACTAAGGAGTGACCAAGAAATTGATAAGTCCCACTAGTACTTTTCCGATCAACTTTGCACCCGGCAAAGTCGGCATCCGAAAAGCCAATGAGATCAAAACTAGTACCCTTGGGATACCATAATCCTAAGTTGAGAGTCCCCTTAACATATCTAAGAATTCTCTTTACGGCCACTAAGTGTGACTCCTTAGGTTGAGCTTGAAACCGAGCACACAAGCAAACACTAAACATAATGTCCGGCCTACTTGCGGTAAGATAAAGTAAACTACCAATCATACCTCGGTAGAGCTTGATGTCAACTTCCTTACCTTTTTCATCCTTGTCGAGTTTAGTTGAGGCACTCATTGGAGTGTTTGTCTCTTTTGAGCTTTCCAAACCAAATCTTTTGATTAGGTCATTTGCATACTTGGCTTGATTAATGAAGATTCCATCCTTCATTTGTTTGACTTGAAGTCCAAGGAAGAATGAGAGCTCGCCCATCATGCTCATTTCAAACTCATTTTGCATTAGTGTAGAAAATTCCTTGCAAAGAGATTCATTAGTAGCACCAAATATAATATCATCCACATAAATTTGAACGATGAGAAGATCATTGTCCATTATTTTAATAAAGAGTGTAGTGTCAATTTTTCCTCTTGTGAAATTATTTGAAGTGAGAAAAGTGCTAAGTCTTTCATACCAAGCTCTAGGAGCTTGCTTTAAACCATAAAGTGCTTTTGAAAGTTTAAAAACATGATCCGAAAAGTCGTGCTTTTCAAAACCGGGTGGTTGCTCAACATAGACTTCTTCGGAAATGAATCCATTTAAGAAAGCACTTTTAACATCCATTTGAAATAACTTGAAGTTCATGTAGGAGGCAAATGCCAAGAGAATTCGAATAGCTTCAAGTCGAGCAACCGGTGCAAAAGTTTCATCAAAATCAATTCCTTCAATTTGGTTGAAATCTTGGGCCACTAGTCTAGCCTTGTTTCGAACCACGACACCCGATTCATCTCGCTTGTTTCGAAAGACCCATTTAGTGCCAATAACGGTATGATCACTTGGTCTTTCCACAAGCGTCCAAACTTGGTTCCTCTCAAATTGGTTGAGTTCTTCTTGCATCGCAATGAGCCAATTTTCATCATTGCTAGCTTCAACAAAATTTTTAGGTTCAATTTGAGATATGAAAGCCAAATGGTCACAAAGTAATCTTAGAGAAGATCTTGTCTTGACCGTTTGACTTGGATCTCCAATAATGGAGTCCTTGGGATGATAAGTAGCAAATTTCCACACTTTAGGTAGAGGAGTAGGTTCATTATCTTTGGAAATGAACTTCTCAACTTCCTTAGATTGTTCAACATCTTGAGGTGTGGAGTTTATGTTTAGCTTCTCAAAGTCAAGAAGATCATCTTCAAAAGCGATATCCTTACCTTTGTATTCTTCAAAGAGAATATGCATACTTTCCTCCATTACTAAAGTTCGTCGATTATATATTCGATAAGCTTTACTAGTAGAGGAATAGCCCAAGAATATTGCTTCATCGGATTTAGCATCAAACTTTCCCAACTTGTCTTTTGTGTTCAAAATGAAGTATTTACAACCAAAGATCTTGAAGTAACCAATATTGGGAATTCTATCATGGCACAATTCGAAAGGAGTTTTCTCAAGAATTGGTCGAATTAGAACACGGTTCATAATATAGCAAGCCGTGTTTACGGCTTCGGCCCAAAAATACTTAGGCAACTCCCCCTCAATTAACATAGATCTAGCCATTTCTTGGAGAGATCTATTTTTGCGTTCAACAACCCCATTTTGTTGAGGTGTTCGAGGGGTAGCAAATTGATGTTCTATTCCCAATTCAATGCAAAACTCTTCAAATTTGCGATTTTCGAATTCACCGCCATGATCACTTCTAATTTTGGAGATCATACAACTTTTCTCATTTTGAACACGATAGACAAAATCTTTGAAGGATTTAAAAGTGTCATACTTGTGTCTTAAAAATAAAGTCCAAGTAAATCTAGAGTAATCATCAACAATTACAAAAACATAGTTGCTTCCACCAAGGCTAGTGACATCAATTGGTCCAAAGAGGTCCATGTGAATCAATTCCAATGGCCTAATAGTGGAGACAACATTTTTAGATTTAAAAGATGATTTTACTTGCTTAGCTTGAGCACAAGCATCACAAATCTCACTTTTGGCATAATCTATTTTAGGTAAACCTTTTACTAGTTTTCTTTTAGAAAGTTTTGAGAGAGAGTCCATACTAGCATGTGCTAACCTTTTATGCCAAAGCCAAGATTCGTGATTAGTTTGAACCGAAAAACATTTTTCTTCTTCAAGTGAAAGTTTGCCTAAATCAACGGTATAAACATTCTTAGATCGAAATCCCACAAAAGCTACCTCATTAGTAGATGGTTCAAGAATACTACAATGAGATGCTTCAAATTTTACAAAATAGCCTTTGTCACATAATTGACTAATGCTTAGTAAATTATGCTTAAGGCCATCAACTAAAAGAACATTGGAAATATTAACCTTGTCATTACCAATAGTGCCGATTCCAATGATCTTTCCTTTTGTGTTGTCTCCAAAGGTGACAAATCCTCCATCTTTCATTTCAATAGATTTAAACTTGGTTTGATCCCAAGTCATATGTCTTGAGCATCCACTATCTAAATACCATTTGTTGCTTGCACCTTTTGATTGGAGACACACCTACAAAAACAAATCAAGTTTTTAACTTTGGTACCCAAGTGAGATTGGGTCCTTTTAAGTTAGATAAACCTTTCACAACCCAAATTTGATTAAGTTTAGGATTTTTCTTATATTTACAAGAAGATGTATGATGTCCTCTAATATTACAATAGGAACAATGTAAAGTTGGGTTTTGATTTGAGCTTTTAACAAAGACCTTTCTTTTGGTTTTTGTTAATTTAACATTGTTTGGATTAGGTACATAACCTATCCCAAACTTTTGAAAGTTTACAACTTGACTTCCAAGTATCATATTTAGATACTTAGTTCCACCAACAAATTTCTCAAGAGTTTTCTTAGACTCACCTAAGCCAACTTTGAGTTGTTGGTTTTCACTTTGAAGCTTCTCAAGTTGATTGTTACAATAGAAGTTTGACTTAAAATTTTGACCTTCAAGCTTCTTCTTTAATACTTCATTTTCATGAGTGAGACTACAACATGTCTCTTTTACTTGTGTGAGCTCTTTCTTAAGTAAAGAGTTTTCACTTTCAAGTACCAAGGAAGGGTTTGAAGTTGAAGATTTTAAGTTGTTAACTTTCATCTCTAATAAAACATTTTGCTTTTTAAGAGATGTATATTTAGGACCCAAACTTTGTAAATCATCATATAAAGAAAAGAAAGCTTCTAAAAGTTCATCATAACTTAAATTATTTACCTCATCTTCAAAAGCCATAAGGCAAATTTGGGCAACTTCTTTTTCCGACTCGTCATCGCTAGATTCGTCGGGGGCGTCCCAATTTAGTGCATTGAAAGCCTTCTTTTTCTTGTCTTTCTTGAAGGGTTTGATAGGAAGAGTGCATTCACTTTTTAAATGCCCCGGTTTGTTGCAATTGTAGCAAATGATTCCTTTCTTGAATCCTTCACCTTTAAACCCGTCTCGCTTAGGTCTCTTCAAGTTGCGCTTCTTGATTAGTCGGTCGAGCCTCTTTGAAATCATAGCAATTTCTTCGCTCGAACCTTCTTCATCATTTTCACTATCGGAGGCAACCACTCCTTTAAGTGCAAGGCTTTTCTTTTTCTCGGGAGCTACTTCGTTGTCATACTCCTTGAGGCGTTGTTCATGTGCCATGAGCGATCCGACAAGTTCATCAATCTTTACTTGGTCCAAGTCATGAGCCTCTTGGATAGCCGTAACCTTAGGTATCCAACTTCTTGGTAGTACTCGAAGAAGTTTTCGTACCAAGTCCGATTGAGGAAAATCCTTACCTAAGGCTTTCAAGCTATTCACAATGTTAGTAAATCTTGTGAACATATTCGAAATGGATTCACTTTCCTCCATTTTGAATAGTTCATAACTTGACATGAGCATGCTTATTTTAGATTCCTTCACCCTAGAAGTACCTTCATGAGTAACTTCTAATTTATCCCAAATCTCTTTAGCCGTTGTGCATATAGAGATTCGATGAAATTCTTCTCTACTAAGAGCGCAAAGGAATGAATTGATAGCTTTAGCATTCAATTGAAAGCGAGATTTTTCCGCTTCATTCCATTCCGCTCTAGGTTTTGATGGAGTGATATAACCACTTTCGACTATATCCCAAACATCAAAATCTAGAGATTGAAAGAATATCTTCATTCTAATCTTCCAAAAAGGATAATCGGTTCCATCAAAAAATGGTGGCCGAACAATAGATTGTCCTTCGATATTCTTTCCCATAGATGCCATTCTCACTTAGATGTTAATCTAAATAATGTGAGACCTCGATACCAATTGAGGATCGAAATGGCAAACCAAGATGGTGGCAGAATCAGGTTACTAAAACAAAGAGCCAAAAATCAAGTTGATTAAAAACCCAAAACAATCGACAAAGAGAAATATAGAGAAATTCAAACTCAAGAAAGCACACGGTCGATTTGTTTCGAGGTTCGGCACTTTGCCTACGTCCCCGCCAACTTCTCAACGCAAGAGAAAGTTGGATCTCCACTAGTTGATGCTTTTGCGGGCAAGCACCAAGCCTTTACACCAAGATCTTCTTCTTATCAAGCTTCAAGACTTTGCCTCTCTTTTTACAAGAATAAATCTCACTACAATTTCACTCAAATTGAAAAAGAGAATTGAGAGCTAAGTGTTTTAAAATGCTGAAGTTTTTAGCTTAAAATCAAGTGCAAGAAGATGCTTTGAGATACCAAAGAGTCATCTATTTATAGCCTCGGCCAGCTCCTGGAAGTTGCACTTTCGGGCGCCCTAAAGTCATTTCAGGCGCCTAAACTTTGCACGCGCATGCGCTTTCCTACTGTCACGCGTGCGCCGAATTTCGAACCGTCCGTCGGGATTTGCGGGCGCTCTGTCGGGATTTGCGGGCGCTCAGCTTGCGCGCCGCTGCGCGCCGTGTGTTACTGTCTTTGCCTGTAGTGCCGTGCCGCCACTTTCTCGACGAAATGACGGGCTTCGAAATTTGCGGGCGCCACGAACTTTGCGGGCGCCGTACTTTGCGGGCGCCTGTGCAGACTTTTCGACAGATTGGACCCGCGCGCCGTTTTCTCGACGGCTTGTGGGGCTTCCGAGAAATTTGTGGGCGCCCGTACTTGCGCCAGAACTTTGAACTCGCGCGTCGGCGCCGCTCGCTGCGTCGAACTTTCGGACCGTCTTGTCGTACGATCCGTAACACGCAACTTTGCCAAGTCAAATATTCCGGTCGACGAACGATTTCCGGGCGCCCGAAATGGTAAAATCTCTCCGGACTTCTTCGATCGGCGGGGAGCGGATCCAAAAATAAACGAGAACATTCGGATCCACTTTAGGTCGCGGAACGAGTCCAGAAATCAAAACTGAACAGAACTTAGATTTAAGCAGTTTATAAGGTGACAATTGAAAAGATTAAATTTAGCTCAAAATATCTCACTCTAATTAAGATTTTAATTCATGTAAAAGTAGAGAGAGTGAGTTTGTCAATTTGACAAAAGAAACAAATGTAGCTTCAATAGGTGAAGCTTGATACTTAGAGGATTGCCCATCTTGGGTCCTTTTGAAGATAGAAAGATCTAAAACACAAAGCTCAAGATAAGAGATTAGTCCAATAAAAGTGATTATTTGTTATCATCAAAATCTAATATAAGATTAGGGCCACTAGGCCAACATATATATATATATATATATATATATATATATATATATATATATATATATATATATATATATATATAAATTTTCATCTCACTCTTCTACTTTTTGCACTTATGATTTTTATTCTTCTTCTTCTTTTTTTCTTTTTATGTAGTGTTAGATTAGCACTGCTTATTCATATTTTTTTCATGTGGTTTAGATTTTTATTTTCGCATTTAGTTAATATTATTATCCTATGTTTTTGTGTTTTCTCTCTCTTTTTTTATTGTTTATTTTTATATTCACTTTTTTTTTTGTGATAGATGGTCTCTCCTTATGTCCTCCGCACGCCGGTGATCATGGTGAAAGTTTGACCTCACACACTGAATGCTTCGATCCCGTGAGCCGAGTTACTCGTTTTTTATGTTTTGAATATATATATATATATATATATATATATATATATATATATATATATATATATATATATATATATATATATATATATATATATATATATATATATATATATATAATTTTTTGTGATACAATTTCTAGCTTCTTCCTCTAGGTTTTCCGTATATTCCTGTTTAATTTTATACCTATAAAATTAAATATAATGGAGTTGGAAAAAAATAAATGTAAAATAATTTAATTTTATACCTATAATATTCTTTATATTTTACTAACTTTTTACTTCTTATTTATACATCACTCCTCTCCATCTCCATCACTCTCTCCTCCTCCCTCTCCCTCTAACTCACCTTCACTCTCTCCTCCCTCACCCTCACCCTCAGTTCTTCCTCTCCCTCACCCTCATCCTCATTACCGGTTGATGGGTTCTATTTATACATCACTCCTCTCCATCTCTATCACTCTCTCATCCTCCCTCATCCTCACCCTCACCCTTACCCCCATCCTCAGTTCTTCCTCTCCCTCACCCTCACCCTCATCACCCTCACCCTCACTCTCTCCTCCCTCACCCTCAACCTCACTCTCTCCTCACTCACTCCCTCACCATCACCCTCACCCTCAATTCTTCCTCTCCCTCTCCCTCTCCCTCACTAAACCCTCATCACCATCACCATCACCCTCACCCTCACTCTTCCTCACCCTCACCCTCACCCCCACTTCTCCCTCTCCCTCTCCCTCACCCTCTCCCTCAGTTCTTTCTCTCCCTTTCCCTCTCCCTCACTCTTCCTCACCCTTACCCTCACCCTCACCCTCACCCCCAGTTCTTCCTCTCCATCTCCCTCACCCTCTCCCTCAGTTCTTTCTCTCCCTCTCCCTCACTCACATCCCTCCCCCTCTCCCTCACTCTCATCCACATCCTCATCACCCTCACCCTCATGGTCACCCTTACTCTTCCTCTCCCTCACCCTCACTCTCTCCTCCCTTACCCCCACCTTCACCCTCACCATCAATTCTTCCTCTCCCTCACCCTCACCCTCACCCTCACCCTCAGTTCTTTCTATCCCTCTCCCTCTCCCTCACCTTCACTCATCCTTATCACCCTCACCCTCACCCTCACCATCAGTCATCCTCTCCCTCACCCTCACCTCTTCCTCTCCCCTACTCTTCCTCTTCTTCATCCTCACCATCACCCACGCTCACCCTTTCCCTCACCCTCAGTTCTTCATGGCGATGGCACTGCTGGCCCCGAAATCATTGCTCCGTTCCCGCGGACTAGTGCTCCGATCCCGCAGGTCCCTGTCTGCTTCATTCCAGCCGCGTTGCCTACGACCCTCCATACCGTTCTCGAAAGCACCTCGCCTCAGCGTGGGGAGCACCTCGCCTCAGATGGATATCAAGTTTAACGCCGTTAACGACGGCACCTCGCCTCAGCGTGGGGAGCACCTCGCCTCAGATGCATATCTAAGTTTAACACCGTAATGGCCCCCGCGAATTCAAACCGAAATCTTGTGAAGAAGAAGAGCGCTTACATATGGGTGATGAACACCCGAGACATTTGGCCTATCGCAATGGCGCTGTTTAATATGGGATATATAATTTAGTTTTAATTAATTAGTCTCTTATATATTTTAGCTAATTACTAACACCTCAGTATTTCATTTCATACAGATATGAAATATTTAGTTCACAGAATACGGCATCGATGCTTCAAGAGTATGTTGGTGTTACACTTGCCACGAATGGTACGATACTTATTCAAGGTATACATGCATATGGACTTACTACATTCTTTTTCCCTTTTCTGCTAATAACAAAAATTGTTTTTTTTCTTTCTTTTTTTTTTAGATTTCGATATTTTTATTCTCAACTTTTACGATGACACGCTGTACGATGATTACAATGATCCCACCAAGAAAATACCGGAGATGTTTGGCAGAAATTATTCTGCAGATGCCCTGGCTATTTACAATCGCAAGCGCACGCACGTACGTATATACACAAAATAATTTTTAAATTATTTTAATGTTTAACTCTAATTAAAAATATTTATGCTAATTCTTTTTTGCAGGGCAATTTTGATGGTCCGTTGGTCATCGTCGACCCCGCCGACGACCCAGAGACCATCTCTACACTGGAGGTTCTCGAGAAGGGCGGCGAGACGGCAAAGACAAGAAACTTTCGACTCAGAATGAAGAAGAAGGAGGACGTGCATTTTCGGCGTTATTACAAGCGAGGATCTAGCTATGTGTTTTTTTTTTTTTTTGGAGACAGAAGGATTACTATAGCTATCTAGGGCACGATAGGAAAAAATTGGCTACGGCATTTTGAAATGCTGTTCGTAGCAATTTCGTAATATGCTGCTGGCTAGTTTATATCTGTATTGGACATCTACGTACTATGCTGCTAGTTTTAGTTTTATTTATACACATCTACGTACTATGCTGCTAGTTTTAGTTTTATTTATACACATCTACGTACTATGCTGCTAGTTTTAGTTTTATTTATACACATCTACGTACTATGCTGCTAATTATTAAACATTTGGTTCTCAAGCAAGTTAGCTCCTCATTAGACATATAGTTTATAAATAACGGTTTAGCCAAAAATATTATAAATATGGGGGTGTAGCTCATATGGTAGAGCGCTCGCTTTGCATGCGAGAGGCACGGGGTTCGATTCCCCGCACCTCCAAATAAATTTTTAAAATTGTATAATTTTTTACACATTTATTAGCGATAATAATATTTTTCTTAAAAAAAAAAAAAAAAAAAGTAACTATCCAAACCGTCCTTGCTTAAGAACTGGATATAAAAGGGGGAAGTTTCACAATAATGATAATATTTATTTATTTGTAATTCCTGCATCAATAATGATAATATATTTTTATTTTTATTTTTACCAAATATTACATTCCTCAGACGACGACAAAAGCAACAAATACTAAGAAATATTACATTGAATCGACATTTAATTTTACAATAAAAATTAATCACAATAGTAGTCAAACCAACGACCGTCAAAATTCATACAACCAAAATCTTCATCATACAATCAAAACTATATTATACTTGCTTCTTAGTGGAGTTATGAGCTGCACAACAAAACTGTTGGATGACACAAATCGGTAGTTTTCTCCTCTTGGTTACGCAAGTTCTCTGCTAATATACAGAAGTATCGAAAGCAGTTTCGAGAGCTGATGCTTGTTGTTGTTGTTGTTGTTGTTGAAACTGAGAAATCCACCCCTAGTTGCAAATTTGCATTAAGAACACACTGTTCAATCAATAGGACAGGATGTGCTCGGCTCTCGCCATTAAAATGCCACACATGTAGCTCTTGCTCATGATATCTCCCCCCTTGTAATATACTCCACCTAAGGTTAAGGTTACCGCCTAATCAGAATTACAAAACGCAGGCATCCGTGTATCCTCCACAGAGATTAAAAATTTGTTCATCTGTTTCCACACCAATCTACACAATCACTCACGTCGATCATTTCAACAGCTTCTTCAGTGTATCCACGATACTGGAAAACGAAGGACGCTGTCTCGGGTCGCTGCATGAGGTGGTGGATATCATTAGTTATATGATTCATTCAAGGAGAAGTAAACAACACTGAGTGACAAACAAACCAAATTAAGGAGGGCATCTAAAATAATGCAAAAAAGGCGTGCAATGGATACTACCGTAGTGAAATGCCTTTTTTCCCCCTTATCAACCAACTATACACATTAAAAGTTGCTCACGAAGCAATAATCTGCTCTATGAACTGTGAAATAATAAATTTACACTATGATTTACTTAATTTTGAGATGCATAATCAGCTCTACTCTGCTACAGTTATTGTGTAGTTTGTTAACCAAAAGCCTGCTAAAGAATGCAAATTTTCTATACTAAATTCAGGTTCAACAAATGCTGGGTATGTTCTTTCTTCAAAATTAGTGATGACTTACCAACTGGCATGCATAAATAACGCATTAATATGTACACATATTAATAGCTGCCTGCTAACAGATAGGATTGCATAGACTCTAGTTTGATGAGGGCCATGTGCAGGAAATACATATACAGTTACAGATTCAGACTAAACTGCTGGTTTTAGAGGGGATAAAGTTAGCAAGAAGATCAATATGATCCAAGGAGAAGACTTACTCAGCCCAGCAAGATTCAATAAGAGCTGCTAACACCGGGCATGTACCTTGTGGGATTGTCAACCTTCTATTCTGAAATGCCACTGCTCCAACAACCTACGAGACAACTCCATTAGCTAATCATTACCACAAAACTAACACAAGCAGTAACAATATGTGTTTGAATGAATTATGATGGCCTGTTGTCAGCATTTAATTACAAAATAAGTTGAAAGTTAAACAAAAGGATACCTGTGCTGGACTAAGACCATTCCACGGTTGTTGCATTGTCAAAAGCTCCCATAAAATTACTCCAAAGCTGTAAACATCGGACTTCTCATTCGATGGCTCTCCACGGAGGAACTCAGGAGCCATCCACTCAGGCTAAAACAGTATGAGAGCTCTAAGTTATTCATTCAGATTCCAAGGTAGACACTCCGTTCGATATTAAAAGTAGGTTTCAATAAATTTTGAGATACTTCTTGTCACGACATAGTAAAATACGAACAAAAATAAGGACTAATTCAGTTTAAAAGTTTTCAGGGCAGCATGTCTTTAGATGTACAAATGGTTCAATAACATGATAGGTACTGATGCTCACCGTTCCCGCAAGAGACTTCGATGATATGAAAGTGTTTGCTTTAAATCTGGACAAACCAAAGTCACAAACCTGAAGGCACAGTAGTGTAAGAGGAAAACAGACTAATATCAAAGACAAATAAGACATGCAAGATCCATAACCAACCTTCACAGACCAGTTCTTATCAACCAATAAATTAGGAGATTTGAGATCCCAATGGACAATGGGAGGATTAAGGCAATGGAGATAATTAATGCCTCTAGCCTGAATACAAAAGTGCTCCAAGTTAAATTTTAAGGTCCAAACCATTCAATAAAGGAATATTTCCTCAGCAAATCAACTGAGTTACGATAAACAAACCACATCTAGCGCCATGCGTAATCGGCGCTTCATGTCCAAAAATTCTCCAGCAGCTGCTCTATTAATGAGACGGAAAAGACTGCCTCTGTATTTCAATAGTATAGTACCTCAGTGAAATGTTGGAAGAACGAATTAACATGATAATTGTAAGGTTACCTTGGCAAATATTCGGTCACTATTGACAGATGCGGACGCTTTGTAACAGCGCCCATGAATAAAACCACACTTGGATGGCGAACACGCTTCATTATTGCAACCTACAAGGACATAGGTGTCTCGCGAAGATCAATCCTTAGCAAGTATTCATAAATCTTGTCTCAGTTACTGGGATAGTTCCGTAACCAAAGTGATGATCTCATAGCTTATGTTTAAGTGCAAGAAAGATACCTCTCTCAGAAACTCTTTCAGCTTATCATCATGAAAGTCTTGATCAGTGAGGACCTTCACTGCAACATCCTGCAGGCAGTACTTACACAGGTAAATATATCCACAAAAAGGCACTCAATGGAGGAGAAATATATGCAAAATGAGCAATACGCATATCTGTACAATTAAATCATTATTTAATACCAAAAAAAGTTTCCAATTTGTCAACTTAATAGTAATTAAGTGACGTTCTAACAATCAAACATATGCAATTTAGGTGGCTTGGTTCAAGATAAGAAAACTATAGATTACTCTACCTAAAAAAACAAATCGATAGATTGCTTACCGATCCATGCCATTCAGCACGGTAGACAGTTCCAAATGAACCTTTTGAGCAGAGAAAACAGATGATATTTTGATCAGATATTGAAGTCATAAATCACAAGGCATGTAATTAAGTATGTCTGTACAATAAAATATTTCAAGAGAAAGAAGTACCAGCGCCAATCCGTTCCTTCATGTCCAACTCATCCCATGATATCTCTAGCCAGTCCATAGCAAGCGACGGCTCGATAGTCAAGTATCTTGGTACAGTGAAATTTGGGTGGCCATGTGCGTTTTTGGCCTCATCATTAATCTCTGTTAATTTCATTTTTCTATGCACCTCTATATCAGATGGGTTATTCCTAGTCTTTGTTAAATGACTTTTATTTGACATTATATCTTCTTTGAAATATGCTTGACAAAAGTCCTTGTGCCCGTTGTTATTATCAATAGGCTTTCTTGCAACTTGATCCCAGAATCCTGACAAAAAAGTCATCGTCAGCTACGAAGCATAAGCATGATATGGACATATATCATGGCTAGCAATAAAAATGAAAAAAAAAAAAAAGAGAGGCTAGAATACATTAAAAATGTAGCATCAACATACATACCTATCCTATCTGTTGTTTACCTAAATCTTAAGTTAAAAATGCAATCTAAAGAACAAATATACATGACTCCCTGGGAGTGAAGAGAACTGATCTCTGCTATGAGTTTGCAACTCTCAAAAGTTTATAAAAGATTAGAACTCAGCCACCACAGTATCACACATGAAAAGTTAAGGACTTCATATCTTACCCGAATTTTGAGAATTTGCAACATGAACACCTCCGCGCTCTCCAACTGAAATCCAATTCCATTCAGAATCAAGAGTGTAATAGTTTTTACTACCCAAAAGATGTGAAACTTGGAAAGGTGAAGGTAAAGACGAGAGTAACTGTCCATTAATCGATGAATCCGGATCACGGATGTTTCCAGGTTCACCAATAAGATCTACTACATACTCTCTGTTGAAAATTACAAGAGGTGATGAAAAGTATGAAAAATAATTCACAGGTCTAACTCAACATTAAAAAGATTCCATCAAATTTAAGGAAAAAGGCTAAGCCATTAAGCAAAAGCTAGCAGATAAAGATGAGAAATAAACCTGACAAATTTCTTCTCGTCGTCAATCTTGACAAGACAGGAGGAACGATGTGCTGAAGAACAATACTTGCAACCTTGAGCTATTCGGCATGGCAAACCTATTAAATCAGCGAGTTCCTGCAATCAAGAGAAGCATTGGGAGAACGGTAAGGAAACACCGCCAGTATTGATCTTCACATATGACAGAAGGGCAGTATGGAACAATAATATATCACTGGGAAAATACATCCACCCAGGGGGCAGCATTGTTGGCGGTACGGACATAAATCTTCTATATGAAATCAATAGAAAGTTTAAATAAACATAAAACAGTATAGGCTAGAAGATCTTCAGAAGGAAGAGAAGAAATAAGAGGAAACCTCAAAACCTCATGTCCAAATTGGCTAAGATATCAGAATTAGTAATAGGTAGATGATTTAACTTGAGAGATATGTGAACCATCCGAAGAGCATTTACATAAAGGTAAGAACTACAGATGGTAAGATAAAGCTATTAATGGCTTAAGAATGAATTCACGGGATGACCTAGAATTACATAGTACGTTGCTCAGCTTTATGTTAATCCTGGTCTCACATGAGAGCTGAGATCGAGTTTACAATACATAAATAATGCAAAGGAAAACACAAGAAATAGTAAAATCTACAAAACCGGTCCAACATCCTCCTACTCTATTCATTACATAGAAAAAGCACTTAGACTGAAACCAAACCACCAGTAAGGTTTGAACATGAAGAGAATTTATGGAGTGACAGTTTATTTCTTAAACAGGAACTAAATTTCACATCATTTGATACAAAGATTGCTCCACATTATTTGGTTCTCGTCTAGGAATAAGATTTCATCATCTGCTGTTAGATTCCAGAGAAACCATTTTTCTACTGACATTGCATGCTAATGAGCAATAGCACTTGCAGCATTAAAATCTAGATAAAGCAAATTGAAAAATGAAAGAAGCTGATACGAGTACCCTGATCTCAACAAGGTGCATCTAGTTTACCAGAACCCAAAGAATAGCATACCTTGAAAAGAATGGCACGATGCCTACATAATCCAACAGACAGACTGCCAATAGGAATAACATTGCATTCTTGAAAATTCCGCAATTGTTTACTACATGATTTCCATTGTCTGTAGAGATCTCCTTCCTCCATCTTCCATGCTCCCCTACATTATTATTCATTTAATAAGGAAATTTTGAAAATGTTGGTAATTTGCAAATGAACAAATTCGAGCATACCCCATGAAGCCAGAAACAAGTCTTCCGAGCTTTTCAACAAGTTCTAAAGTAATTCCTGACACATAATATAGCTGGAGGGCTCTTCTTTCGAGCTCTGTTAGTTTAGAATCTCCATGTCTGTCAATAAGAACAACTTCCATTGAAGACTCAGCCGAATCAACCTCCCTAAGAGCCGTCAATGAGGGCAATCTTTTACCCTCGTCTGCCTCATTACACATTGACCACAAGTACGGATCCATGCCCATTATGTTATAGAAGCCATGAGTTATCTTATCAGAGAACGACAGGCGACCAGTGACCTGGTTAGATAATTACAGAACAGATCACAGCTGTTTGAGCAGTCATATACGATATAAGGCATAAACTTCAAATTCAAAACAAAACAAAACAAAACAAAACAAAAAACTAAAAGCACATGTACAGGCAACAAGCACATGCTTCCTAAGAACACCATAAAAAAATTTTGGGTGAAAAATGGAGAAATTTTGCTTGTCCACACAAACTAAATTTAGAATCACTTGCAACGACATTTAATCCTCTATTAACCAACAACTAATCTTTGCTAGAAGATATTGAGACTAGCAAGTATGAAAGAAACAGCATCAAAGAGGTAGATGTTAACAATGAAAAAGGAAGTCAAATACTAAATGCACCCTACTATACCAAAATTTGAGGTCCTCATAAACAAATCCAGATTTTACAGGAAAACCACTCAGGGAAAAGGAAAGCATACCCAGAGCCGATAGGATACAGTTTTCGGATCCGACGGCACCCCCCAGATACCCTGCGTGCTCTCCTGCGGCGTCTGCGGCTGCTCCGCCAGGAATGCCTGCGACGTGAGCCGCACCGCCAGCGACAGCTGCAGGTAGTAGCTCTCCCTCGCCCTCTGCGCCCAGCTCCGATCGCCCCCTCTGGGCCCCTCCCTCGCCCCTCTTCCTCCGTCCACCGTCACCACCCCGACACCGGAATCGCTCCCGTCGAAAGTCACGGTCGACCCCGAGAACCCGTTCCCCTCCAAGGTAAACAAGCTCCCCCCGTAGCTACTGCTCCCGCCCCCGCTCGGGAGCCGCTGCAGCTGCTGCGGCCGAGGCGGCAGACCTCGTCCGTACTCATCGATCATCGCTTCGTCGTCCTCATCCTCCTCCGCCGCAGCCGATCCCAGCAACGGGCGATGCACCTCATCCTCCGCCGCCGCCGCCGCCGCCGCCGCCGCGGCGGCGGTGGGGCTCCATGGGGCTCGTCGGAACCCTAACCCGCCCCCTCCTTCGCGGATCGCGATCGCGGTAGGTGGAGGATCGCGATTAGGAGTATGATGAGGAGGAGGAGGCGGCGGGCGCGAGGAGGGACTGCGGCGGGTGTGCGGCATCGTCACGGGCAGCGGGATTTCTCCGCATCTTCCGATCGGGGAGCCCTATCCAGGATTTTTAAAACCCTAACACTTCGATCGAAGAAGAGGAGAATTAGCAAGTTGTTTTGGCGGTGATGGGATCCAGAAATGGTGAAGTGAGGCGGCGGTGACGGTACTCCGATGAGAAAGAAGGGATGCTTTAAGCTTGCAGTATAGGTGGAGGGAGAAGGGAGAAATGGCGGTGGGGAATTGAAATAAAATTTGGGCACGATGTGTACATAGTCCCTGCACTGTTCACATATTCGATTCGATTCCTTCATTTTTAGTATTAACATTTGTTCTTTTCTTTTTCTTTTTCTTTTTCTTTCTTTTTTTTTTTTATTCTGCGCGTTGGCAATATTATTTAGAGACTAGTGCGGTAACCCGTGCGTTGCGACGGATAGTTTAAATTAGGATTAAAACAGATGAATCATTAGTTAGACATTATGTTTATAGGAAAGACGAAAGATTTGATTAAGATAAGTGGACTATTAATTAGACGTTATGTTTGTAAAAAAAGTCGAAGGATTGGATTAAGGTAAGTGGACTATTAATTAGATGTTATAGGTGGAGGAAAAACGACGTTATGTGTATAGAAAAGGTGAAGGGTTGGGTTAAGCTTAGTGGACTATTAATTAGACGTTATAGGTGAAGGGAATGCGAAGAGTTGGTTTCACTGAAGAAAGAAAACTTCGACATGTGGCTTGTTTTTGGAAGAATAATGTATAGGTAAGATAGGTAAGATATATAGAGGTATAAATAGGTATAGATATAAATATAGATGTGTGGTGTGGTTCTTCCGTCCCTATCCATCCCAAATAAAATAACAAATAAAATAAATAAATAATTTCAGACAAAAAAACTAAATAATTTTTATAATTTAAGACAAATTTGGGGTAGAAAACGAAAAAAAAAAATTTGTTCCAAATCCGCTCCGCTATAATCCGAGTGAAAAATTATTTATAAAATTAATATATCTATAAAAAAAAGTTTAAAATATAAATAAGTTGGTGCTTCTTTTCTCATATAGTTAAAACTTTTATATTTTATTTTTTTTTATTTTTACAATTGATATTATTATTAATATAATATTATTCATTATTATTTGGCCTTTTTGCATAAAAAATCCACTTATTTTTTTCATTTTTTTTTTTTTTTTTTTTTTTTGATTTTCAAAGATTTTAATCCAAAATACCCTTATTACTTTTTCTCTCCTTTTTTTCTCTCGTTCTTTTTTTTTCTCTCTCTAAAGAACGCCGATGGCGAGGCGAAAACAACCCGCCTCGCTCTCGCCTCGCCGTCTGCCGCCGTGCAACCTCCTGCCTCACTGCTGACGCGCCACCGTTCTTCTGGGCACGGCGACGTCTAACTCTTCTTCTCTACGCGTCGGAACGTCGAGACGTCGTCGGATGCGCAGGCGGGAGATCGACGACGTCGCGGTGGTTGCGATAGAAGAAAGAGGTGGTGACAAAAAAATTATCGAAAAAAATAAGAATAATAAAAAATAAAAATAAAAACTATTTTTTACTACGAAAAGATCAAAAAAATATAGAAGAAGAAAGAAAGAAAAAGATGAAAATTGCACTTTTAAAATAAGATTACAGCTTTTTAAAAAAATTACAACATTTTTAATGAAAATTACACTATTTTATATATAAATTGCACTCTTTTGAAATAAATTTTACACTTTTTAGACTAATATTGCACCATTAGTCTAAAAAAATTACATATTCTAAATATTTTGCACTATTAGTCTAAAAAGTGTAATATTGCGTTTTTTGTCTTTCTCTTTCTCTTCTTCTTTTTCTTTCTCTTCTTCTTCTTCCTCTGCTTTCTCTCCTCCGACGCCTCGGCCTCGCCCCGCACCACCACCACCTCGCCGCCGACCCTCGCCGCGCGCCCCGCTCGCCCAAGAAGGAGGCGCGTCGCCGCCGCGCCGTCGCCGCGGGGCTCTCCTCCTCCTCGACTCGGAGCACTCCGACTTCGACGCGCGGCGAAGCGCGGGCGGCGCTCGGGACGGGGTGGGAGACGCCCGTTATTAATTGATAGCGATCGATCTTATGAGCTAAAGTATATATGTTGGTGTTGTACTATTTAAGATGCCCCCGCGCAAGTTCTTTATTATATTCTATGATTGTAATTAAGCTCAATATGATATGTTCATAAGATTTGAGAACTTTTAATTACGGTAAAATGTTGGCATACAATATTGCATGCTCACTCATTATCAAGGAAGATTAATTATCATTTCGGTGTTTTTGCACTTCACGGGCGTCTCCCACCCCCGTCCCGAGCGCCGCCCGCGCTTCTTGGCCCGCGGCGTCGAAGTCGGAGTGCTCCGAGTCGAGGAGGAGAGCCCCGCGGCGACGGCGCGGCGGCGCGCCTCCTTCTTGGGCAGAGCGGGCGCGGCGAGGGTCGGCGGCGAGGTGGTGGTGGTGCGGGCGGGCGGGGCGTCGGAGGAGAGAAAGAAGAAGAAGAGAAAGAAAAAGAGAAGAAGAAGAGAAGAAAGAAAAAAAAAACGTAATATTACACTTTTTAGACTAATAGTGCAAAATATTTAGAACAGAATTTTTTTAGACTAATGGTGCAATATTAGTCTAAACAAAGTTGTAAAATTTATTTCAAAAGAGTGCAATTTATATATAAAATAGTGTAATTTTCATTAAAACAAGCAGTGTAATTTTTTTTAAAAACTGTGTAATCTTATTTTAAGAGTGCAATTTTCATCTTTTTCTTTCTTCTTCTATATTTTTTGATCTTTTCTGTAGTAAAAAATAGTTTTTATTTTTATTTTTTATTATTCTTATTTTTTCTATAATTTTTTTTTGTCACCACCTCTTTCTTGCTTTCTATCGCAACCACCGCGACGTCGTCGGGGGCGATTTCCCCGCCTGCGGCATCTGACGGCGTCTCGGCGTTCCGACGCGCAAGAGAAGAAGAGTTAGACGTCGCCGTGCCCAGTGAAGAAGAACGGTGGCGGCGCGCGAGTCGAGGCGAGGCGGGGTGAGGCACGGGCGACGGCGACGGCGACGACGACGGCGTGCGGGGCGGAGGCGAGGCGGGTTGTTTTCGCCTCCGCCATCGCTGCGTTCTTTAGAGAGAGAAAAAAAAGAACCAGAGGAAAAAAAGGAGAGAGAAAAAGTAATAAGGGTATTTTGGTCAGTTTGCTGAAAATCTGCCCGAATCGCAAAAAATGAAAAAGGTGGCCCGATTTTGCAAAAGTTTAAAATAAGTGGATTTTTTATGCAAAAAGGCCTTATTATTTAAAAGTATTAATTTATATTTTATAAAATATTAATAATATAATATTATAATCTAAAAAAATATATTAATTGGCGCGACGGATTTAGAAGTTTGGTGGGAGGTGAGTTATGAAGTGGAGCGAATTATGGAATTTTTTTTTTTTAATCCGTCACGAATTCAAGGCAGGAGGTGGGACAGAATTTTGATAGTCAGGATGGGATGCGAGGCGGGGCTCTCCATGTTTGCATCCCTGGTTGGCATGTTAATATTATCCGAGAATCTCGACCACTAAAAGTGAATCTCAAATATACTTATACAATAATTCAAGCCATTAATCTCAAAAATCGTTAATCAGATATCTAACTACAATGCTACTAGCAATTTAGCTACTTAATTTTTTTTGTCTTTAAATTGAAGACTCAAATTTCCAAACTCAAAGTAGGCATCTGATCGCCTTACCACCGCAATACTAATAATTTTGTCACTCAATTATTTTTATCTTGAAATTTCTATTTTTTTAAATTTATAATGCGTTTAGTTGGAGAATTTTTATTTTTAATCTAATTTGATGGAAATAAAGTCATAGGAAAGTATCGTGCATTTTTAGCTTGGTAGGTGAGAGTAAAAGATTGTTCATAAAATATATTATTACATAATTGTATCATATCCCAGTGCCCCCATCAAAATATAATAATGTTCAAAAATAATTTAAATGTTTACTTACCTAACTCTATGTTCATTAAGTTAGGTAAGATGGAATATGTTTTTACTATTTTTGTTAATAAAAACTGGCTATACACCTCATGAGGGTGTAAAATGTAAGGTTTTGCATCCCAGGGCTTAAAAAATTTATTTAGAATTTTTCTTAAAACAAAATTGATAAGACTAATAAATAAATTGTAATCATAAAAAAATTTATTTTATCTGCGTGCGCGTGTATATTTGCTTTTTTTGTTATATAAAAGTTTATTTTTATTGTAAATGACAATTTGACTCTTTGGCTTGCAAAACGACTTACAAATTCAAATTACTTTAATTAAACTAGGTTAAAGGGTTAAATTGCAACAAAATCCAATATTTTTTAACAATAGGAAAGTAAAGTATAACCTATGCAACACATAGGGACTGATCAGTAAAAACTGAAGGTACTAGTTTACAATATGGGGATAATACGCGGACTATCACGCATTTTATCCTTTAAAAAAAGCTTTTTCCTCGCAAAAAAAAAAAGAGACCAGGGTATGCGCGAGATGCTAATGTGCGCCGTAGCTCAGGTGCCTCGACGTATGGTTACTCGCCACGTGGACTTCACGATCGCATTGCGCACGTGTGCGCGATTCATTGGGCGGGGCTAACCTGCGCCTGATTCTGGATGTTGGTTTCTTTTTTCCTTTTTTAATTGGTTTCACGGCGGGAGTTAGGCCTGTTTATAGTAACGTTAGTTATTATTACACAAGGTGGTTGCGTAGACCCGGTGTATCCGTACACCTTGTGCGCCACATTAGATTGGTCTAAATGCGCAAAGACCCCTCCCTTATATTGCGTTTTGAAACAACCCCCTCAAATTTTTTCCTTTTGTTGATTGAGAATTTGATTGTGATTTTAGTAGAAATATTTGGGGGTTTGATAAAGTTCATTGATGATCTCATCAACTTTAAAAACTTTAATTAACGGTTAATTAAAGTAGATTAATATTTGGGGATTTTTTTTTAGTAAATCAAACTAGATTAATTAACGGTTAATAACTGTTGAGTTTTTAAATTTGATAGAGTTTTGAATTTAATTACTTGTTAAAATCAGAACAACACATTTTTTTTTACCTACTTAATATTTAATGATGAATTTAATAATCAATGTTTCAAAATCAAAGCTCTAATTTAATGTATAATATAAATAAAAGATAAATAATCTTGAGCATCTAAATAACCCTTTTACCATTTCTAATTGGGTTAACCAATATAAGTACATGTAATGGCCATAGTGGAGAAAATTATACAACACCCTATATATTTACATTAAAAAATTACATGTCAATTTCATAATTCCATAAAGATAACAAAATGTAGGCGACAAGTATATATAGATATATTTATTTCGTATAAATTTATAGAATTTTGAATTTAGTAAATAATAATGCATCGCTGACAGTGCCCTCATTTTAATTCCGCGGAGAATCTAAAATAAATTAAAAGAGTTTTTTAAATGATAATAAGAATCATCATAAAAGACTATTTAAAAATTTTCCCGTTCGATATCGTAAAATAATAGTAAAATAAAATATGATATCGCACAACCCTTTATTCTTTATTTTATAAATTAAAGTATTAAAAATGGATGTGTTTAAAAAATATGTATATATCCTCAAAGTAGAGCTTTCCACTATCATCTTCTCAAGCTATCCGTGGCATCAAAAGCTCCAAATAGATTCCAAGTCCTTCTCAGTACAATGGCATATAGTTAATGTAAAGTACAAAACACAGAGAGTAGATGATGAGATCTTAACTAAAAAAGTCACATCTATGCATGAGTGAGAGAGAGAGAGAGAGAGAGAGAGAGAGAGAGAGACCAATATCACTTCTTCAACAAAGCCTTAGCTTCCTCCATTTTAGTGATGTCCCATGATATTGGTATAAATACATAAAAATGGATTCCCACCACTCCATTAACATACAAAATATTATTTTTTGATAGCTTAAATTTTTTTTAAAAAAAATGATTGTTTCATATAATAGAACATGGTACCAGAACAGAGAAATCTGAGTTCGAATCTCACTAAATTTCCAGTATAATTAATTTATTCTATTTATTTCAAAGTCACATCTTAAGTCCATCAAAATGTCTAATCCTAGAAGACATGCTTAAGTTTTTAAAACATAACAGACTCCTAGCTGTTTCATGTAATACGACAAATTCATTTTTAAAAGTAAATAAATAAAATAGATAACTTGCTATATTTTCTCTTGCTCCCTCAAAATCCCACTAAGTTCCTAGCATAAAATGCAATTCTTTCATATAGTTTTAATAAGTTTATTTCTAAAAAAAAAAGAACAAAACGAATAACTCGCTACTTTTTCTTTCGCTCTCTCTCTCTCAAAAAAAAAGAGAGTATATAATCCTTTTATAACCTGTAGATTAAGCTAATTAATGGACTAGGAATTTGTTAATCAAATTGGCTATCCTAATCCCACCAATTAACCATATAAAAAAACACACTATAATAAAATACCAATTTGAGTACTAGACTAATAAGATCACAAGATCTTGAAAATGAATTTGTCCAAAGTTCTCCTCTCCACTCAATTTGGATGTGGCTAAGAGAAGCTAAATATCTTAAGAAAAGTAGGGACATGAATCATGATATCACCATCCAAGTGAGATATGCTTATCATAACACGACAAAATATTGTGGCCTAATGGATAAGTTTTTAATTACATTAATATAGTAAACTAATAATTGAGATGATGCATTTTTTTTAAAAGCAATTTTTAATGATTATCGTGGTTTAGGTGACCTAATGCTAGAGCATGCGCACTACTTTGTTGTGCTCTAAAATATTAAAAAAATGTTTATCATGCTATCATGCTTATCAAACGAATGTTACAATATCCAGGTTACAAATTAATTAAACAATCAATTGAAGTAAATGTTGGTTTTGTAATTTTTGCTATAATTAATGATTCATTTTTATTCCTTGTATATGATATTCGTACAATCGTGGTAAAATGACAGTAGCTTATTGGTTGTTACCATTTGAATCAGATAAACCAAGAAAACACCGTGAACATGCATGTCTTAGACTTCGTTTGGAATTGTGGGAAGATTGCGTTACGTGCATTAGAAAAATATCATATATTTGTTTCCTTACGTAATATTGCGTTCAACATATCGCGATGAGTCGGTTATGATATATTTTCTGCGATCTCACTGGAGAATGCATAAGTATATCCCTACATGCTTTTTTCACAACTCCACTATATTTAATAGTGTTAGATAGATCTCAATACCAAACTAAGCTTTAGGCTTCATTTGGGATTACAGAGAGATTGCAAACTAAGCTTTAGGCTTTGTTTGGAATTGTAGGGAGATTGTGTTATGTACGGTGAGAAACGACAATGGAGTTAGTGGGTTACGATATATTTTCTGCGGTTCCATCGGAGAAGTATATCTGCTTAATTTAGTATAAAAATTAATATGTTATAATTATTAATTAAGTATGATACTAGAATAATTATATATATATATATATATATATATATATATATATATATATATATATATATATATATATATATATATAATATAATAAAATTTTAAAAAATAATTAAATATTGAAAAAATTTTAAATATCTCTAATACTTGACCCAGTAATATCTCAAGCCGCTCTTGCACCCGATTTTTAAAACATTGCAATTTTCAAATGCGGCCTGACCCGGAAAACAAGCGGATCGAGCCCAAACCACGAAAGCTTATAATCCAAACTCAAGTTCCGAAAAAGATAATTTGGTCGGAAAAAAAATTTAAAAAAAAAAAAGAAAAATTTTGAACCCACCATGAGCCCCTTCACCGCCACCACCATCATCACCTCTTCTTCTTCTTCTTCTTCTTCTTCTTCTTCACCTCTCCTCCACCTCCTCCTCCCCAACACCCGCACCCCCGCCACGTCACCCTCCCCTGCGGGGCCCACCGCACCCCCACTCCCTCGTCGACACCCAATCTCAAGCCCAACCACACTCCCTCCCCTCCTCCTCTCCTCCTCCGCCGCAGAGAGGCCGCCGCCGCCGCCGCTGCAGCCGCCGCCGCGGCGCTCTTCTTCCCCCACCTCGCCTCCGCCGCCGCTGCCGCCGAGTGCGAGATCACTGTCGCCCCCTCCGGCCTCGGCTTCTGCGACAGCGTCGTCGGGACCGGCGCGGGCGCCGCCAAGGGGCAACTCATCAAGGTGTTCGACCTTTGACCCCAACCAAACTTGTTGTGAAAGATCCGATTTTTATTGCATTATTTTGATTCATGTTACTCTGTAGTGTTCTTTTTTGCGAGAAAGGTAGCATGCTACCGCCTTATTGAATAGGAAGGTGAATTAAGCAACAAGTTGAAGCAACGAGGCTTTGTAGGACAGACACAAAAAAAAAAAAAAAAAAAAAAAAAAAAATCTAATTGCAATTTTTGTGGAAAGTCATCCTCAACCAGTTTGTTGTGAAAGATCCGATTTTTATTTCCCCCAATTTGATTTATGTAACTTGGTAATGTTCCAAAGTTGAGTTTTTAATTATGCGAGGGAGTTGTACTCAACGAGTTTGTTGTGAAATATCCGATTTTTATTGCACTAACTTGATTCATGTAAATTGGTAATGTTCTAAAAATTCGAGCTTTTGTGGTGATTTGAGAAGGCGCATTATGTTGGGAGGTTGGAGAATGGGATGGTATTCGATAGTAGCTACGGGCGCGGGAAGCCGATCACTTTTCGCGTTGGCGTTGGTGAGGTGATTGTTTGGTTTGTTATATTACTCACCTAATCATGTGTTTCAGTGTTTGTGTAAAAGTCCAAAGTTTTGATCTATTGAAAGCTTAATTACAGTATGCTGCATTGTACTTCATAGCTCATTTGTTGCATTATACTTAAATGTTTTGCCAAGTTCATCATTGTGACTGAATAATTATCACAGTTTGTTCTTGTTTAGTATGCTCTTGGACAATTTCCTATCACATCAATTTTGGGTAATGTCGTAGCCCATTTGATTCCATGAGGTTGTGGGTTCAAATTCCCATCATGCATGTTTAATGACTTAAATCTCAATAGTAAAATTCAATAGTTAAGCCCCCATCTCTTACCTCACCAGCCACTTCCATGTGCTGGTAGTAGGCTCGGTAAGTGTATTCATGGGATGTTTCGTATCAGCGGATCTTTAGGTAAAATGCTACCGATCGGAAGCATTTATTTTTGGCTGGTTTGCTGCTGAAACATAGTTGTTTAGTTACATAAATTCACTTCGAAGATGAACAGAAACTTTGACAGATTATGCAATCTTGTCACAAATTTCAGGCTGTTAGTTTTGGAAACTCTTACTAACATCTTGAGCTCACACTAATTAGCATTTGAAGTGGATGTGCACATTTTTAGGCAAAACCGTGTAGTTTTTCTGGAACTGACTGCGGAAACTGGATATGTGTTACCAAGTTTTAATTTATATGAGTGACGTATCTATTATTAAACTTTTTTCTGTTCGTCCTTATATTTTTTCAACTGATTGGTTTTTAGCTCTCTCATTTTAGGTCATTAAAGGGTGGGATCAAGGGATACTAGGCGGTGAAGGGATTCCGCCTATGCTTGCTGGTATTTAGAATACAAAGTTACATTTTGTTTCTCTCGTTCACCTTAACTTGTTTAGTGTAATTTTTTAGTTAATTATACTCCTTTTCATTTGCAGGTGGTAAGCGCACGCTAAAGCTTCCTCCCGAACTCGCCTACGGGGCGAGGGGAGCAGGATGTAGGGGAGGTGAGATTATCTACCTTTTCAACTCTGAAATAATAATCGCCATTTATCTTTGTTAAAGTGAGAGTCATGCATTTTTTATCGATGCAATGTCAACCTTGCATTTTTTTTAACTCTTGTCCAAATCAAGTTCCCGGATGCGAATGAGTTGGCATGCCATGGGTGATATTTTTAAGCATCTATAAATGGTGCACCGTGCAACACAATAAAGTAGATACAAAAGAAAGAAAAGAAAAAAATCTATCTAATTTGGCAGCTTATTGGATAATCGAAGATTCCGTTCATGCAATTTCGCTTGATTGTGTATAATCCACATTATCTTCCAATCCATTCGTGTTAATTTTGCTCAGAGATTGAGCAGCCATCCAAATGTTTGGACTTTCTTCTGAAACGAGAACAAAATGTAAGTTTGATATAGCCAAGAAACAAAAATGCAAGGGTGTAACGGAGACAGGACAATTCATGGATTTTGTAATTTAGCTTAGTTTTTTTGTGCGAAACCATATGATTCAACTTTGAACTATGACATGGTTTGTGCTAACATGTAACATTTTGTTATTCAGGCTCTTGTATTATTCCGCCTGATTCAACTCTTCTGTTTGATGTCGAATTCCTCGGCAAGGCATAAGATGCTGGATTAGAGAGACTCGTCGGAAGAGAAGAGTGTTGGATACACATCCTGGAGTAGAACTCAGCGGCAATTTACATTTGATGCCACCATGACCTAATCCGAGATGATATCTCATTCTGTATTATGTTATGAAGTGGTCTCTAACTTTTTCCAAGTACAATGATGTGTAGTTTCAGTAACAGCAATATGCTATAAAATCTCAGAAATAATTTGTTGTCTAAATGATTGGAAGATATTGTGTACTTTCAAGTAAGTAATGCTTGTATTCGACTTCGGTACTTGCGCATCTAGAAAGAACACCAATTTTTAGTTGCAGAACTCCTCTCTTTGCTGACAATGAGTTGAATATTAGAATGGATTTGGTGGCTAAACAATCTTAACACATAACAAAGCCAAGTGGAATCATCTAGTTATCGGTCTGGATACAGCAGTGAAAGAATATGTAAAGCCAATTTCATTTATGATTCGGTGGCAAAACGCGCCAAATTCCTAAATGCCAAAATAATTAAGTTGTCAAGTTTTTAATTTAACTAACTAATATGTAAGCTGGGAGGGTATCAGTACAGAAGAAAATTTAAAGTTGAGGGTGGTCTAGGAGAAATATATAACAGAAGTCGGCGTTGCAGCAGCCAGGTTTGCCGTAGTTAGTAAGAAACTTGGGACAAGAGTCGGCGGCGAAGTAATCAATGCGACTGAGTTTAATGAGTCTTCGAATTGTACTCGGCGAAGAAGCATTCGATTTCGCCGACTCTAATGGAACGACCGAGTCCACCGAGGTGACTCGCCCTGGTCAACGACGATTCGTCTCTTCGATCAATTTGCTTTATCTCTTCGAACAAATCAACCCATTCAATGTCCACTTCTCTCCCATTCTCACCATTTTTAGGGTTCACAATTCCCATGTTTCTGCTTCCTCGTCGATTCTTCGCAGCAGGTAATTTTGTTAATTTTAATTCCTAAATGGGAGACCTCCTTTTCATCGATTCTTCTTTTTCGTTCAGTGTTTGGTAGAATCGAATTGGTAATTGGGGATTAAATCTCTAGAGAAGTAGATAAAATCAATAAAATTAGATTTCTACAGTTATTTGATGCGAAATTATTAGGGTTCTCTTCTCGTTCACCTCATTCTCAACGTTGGAAGTGAGTTCCCACGCGAATCCAACCTCAAATTTAGTGGATTGTTGCAAAACCCCACAAATTCCTTCTAAATCAGCTAAAATCTCATGAAATGATGGTTCCAAACAACAGTTTCGGGAAACTGGAGTTCCAATTTGTTGGAATTTGTAGGATTTAGGCTTTCCAATTTTTGGGTTTAAAATGAGAAAAAGGAACACATATATTTTGTGAATCTCAGTTGAAATTGGAATTTTTAGTTTACCTTCTCTTTAGTTTTCTCATGTCGGTAGGAACAGGGATTGCCATTTGTCTCCATACCTCTTTAGATTAGTTAGAGATCTAATTTGTTACTTTATTGCAATGTAGGAGCAAATACATGCCAAGACACAGTGGAAGAACCTATGTTTGTATCAATTAATTTTCACCCATAGAACAGTTAATACAATGATCGATCTTTTGCTTTTTGCAGGTATTCTAGGTTTATATCATAAAAAATAATTACTACCATTTAATCGGTATTGTATTGAGAAATAAGCATGGAGGATTCGTTTCAAGAAGATGGCGATGCTTCCATATCATATCAACAAGAATGGATTAAGTATATGCTCTTCATCCAGCTGTTGTTGCTTGTTGGTTTTATTGAAGCGACCTTTTTAAGAGGTTGCTTGCCGTAGCATGTTCTGAGGAGTTATTTGGCTTCAGAACACAGGATTTGCTTAAGAAGAAACTTGTTCTTGAAGATGACTTTGGTTGGAAGGTACCTTCGAAAGAGTCGAGTTTGGGGGGAAGCGACAACAAAGAGAAGCTAAAGTATATTGGCGGAGTCGACATCAGCTTTTTAAAAGAAGACCCTTCCCTAGCATGCGGTGCTGTTGTTGTTTTGGATGCTGACACTTTAAAAGTTGTCCATGAGGAGTTTGATATTGTCCGACTGCAAGTTCCTTATATTCCTGGTTTTCTTGCTTTCAGGGAGGTATTAGAACATGCAATCCCTTGCACTTTTCCTGAATAAGTAGAACAGTGCAATAAATTTTATTCCTATCTTGGGCAAAGATTTTTGTCGATCTCTTCTAGTTAATGAAAATTTTTATGTTTGCACATATGACCAATTTTTTCATCATCCGTATTGTCTTATGTGTTGGATGCACATTTAAATTATATGAGTGTTGCTGTGTTTAACTGTGAGATTCATTGTATGTAGGCCCCAATTCTTTTAGGACTCTTGGAAAAAATGAAGAGTAATGCTCATCCTTTCTACCCTCAGGTAAAATCTGTATTCTGAAGCACTTTATTTATATATATTTTGCCCTTAGACAGCAATTTGCTCTTTTTTTTTTTTTGGGTGTTTGGGGTGTGTGTTGGGGGGGGGTGGGTTAAGACATTTGCATTTTCTTTTGTCCAACCCTTTCCTATAACATTACCGACTTGATGAACTTTCACACTCTGGCCATTCTCATTTCTTATGAACTGGTGATCAATGCATATTGTTTCCTCCATATACGGCATTCTTTTCAAGATGGCATGTAGTCATAGAGCACAATAATACAGCATTTTCTCATCACTGTGATGTATTGTGCATCTAGTTTGCCGTAACTGCTGATTTTTAAATTTATATCAGCGGGCTCTTTCCTTGCTATCTTGTTTTCAATTTTCTTTTCTGACACATAAGTAAACCTAAAGCATGCTGTCTTATAAACTTTGCAGCTATTGATGGTTGATGGCAATGGATTACTACATCCAAGAGGTGAGCATTAGCAATATGTACTTTCTCTTTAATTGAGCTTGTTATGATTAACTCATTATTGTGTTCTGAGATTATAATAGGTATCAAACCGTGAATGTTGTAAGATAATTGGTGATTGAAGCTTTTGCTAATTTAGAGATTCAAAATTCACATACAGGGTTCGGTTTAGCTTGTCATCTTGGTGTGCTTGCAAACCTTCCCACCATTGGTATTGGGAAAAATGTAAGTAGAAGATGGAATCTTATTGTTCAGTTCAAATGCCAGTAAAAATATACAAAACTTACTTGAATTATGGCCCATTTTGATATTACTATCCAAATTTTTAATTTGTTTGATTTGAGTCAGTCAACGGCACTTTAACTTTATAATTTAAGCTAATTATTTATTTTAATGAATTTATAGTTTCGAAATTTTGCATGAAATATACTAGCTAAATTTGTAAAGATAAACAATACTTTCAAATATTGAAGTCAAAGTGCCTTTGACTGACTCAAATCAAACAAATTGAAAGCTTAGATAGCAAAATCAAAATTTTTAAAGGTTGGGTAGCTAAATCAACATGGTCCATAGTTCAGGGAAGTTTTATACATTTTCATCCCAAATGCTTAATAATCGTACAAATTTGGATTGGGAACAATCTAAATTCTTTTCACCTAATAAACTAACTAGCTTTGCAATTGACAATATTGGTTCAAAATTTTGAAGCTCAACTCTTCAAGTTATTTTCTTATATTTGTTTTAATTGTTTTTATGCTTGCTAGTTGCATCATGTGGATGGACTTAGTCAATCTGAAGTTAGGCGACATCTTGAAACAAGTGAAAACTGTGACAAAGAACTGATCCCATTAATTGGAGAGTCTAGAAAAGTATGGGGAATGGTAAGGTTTCTTCTTCTTTTTCAAATCAGTGTTTGTTGTGTAAAATATTATTGAAGAACCTGCTTATATTTTTTTTTCCTACTTTCCGTTTTTTTCACTCTCCATACAATTAGAAGTTATATGGGCTTTTTTCCACTTAATTTCAGTATAATTCTGCATGTTATTCCTATATGATTTGGAATTTTCGGATTCCTATAGGGATTAATCCCTGTTCCATCAAAAAGATTCCGATGTTAGTAGACATTTGGAATTATACGGTTCATATATATATATTTTCCAATTTTCTGAATTCATTACCCACGCATTTGTAGGTTAGCTTTCTTGTTTTCTTTATGGGGTGTGTAGACTAACTTGTTTGTCAAATATGTGTTACATGAGGATAGTCCAAACAGTTAAAAAACTTACCTATATCTTATTGCCACTTGTGCTACTGACAAAAATTGAGCTGATTAAGAAAATCAAATTATTTTTCTGTTTCAGGCAATGCGCTCCACCCCTGGTTCATCAAAACCCGTATATATATCAGTTGGACATCGCATTTCTCTTGATTCAGCTGTAAAAGTAACAAAACTCTGTAGCAAATTTCGTGTTCCTGAACCCACTCGGCAGGTAATTTTTTTATTTTAGTTTGTTTTTTCTATTGAAATCGCATGGATTTGGCATCTCCACGATTTCAAGTTGCGCAGAAACCTTGTAGGTAGGTATACGGAAATCCACTTAGTATTCAAAGGAATTCTACACATTCTTTGTTGAGAAAAATTGTTGATGTGATTTCAGAGGCATCAAAATTATGCAGAAGTTTTCGATTATTTAAACTTTTCTATTTGCTATTTCTTCTTCCACTACGAACAAACGTGCAGTAATTTAGTTACTAAAACGGATTCTTTCTTTGCAGGCTGACATAAGATCAAAGGTATTCCTTCGGCAGCAGAAGGGATCAATACATGTTTCGAACTGATACACTGTTCGCCACCTTGCAACCTCCCTTTTTCTTCGCATCATTGAGTTCGTATTACTGCTGCTAATCCCCAAAGTTCAAAAAACTGAAACACTTTTTTTTCAGTTATAAATCACTGCTGTTAGTGAGCACTATTGCGGTTGAAACTTGCAGTAATCGACTTTTCATCGTTCTTTCAGCAAGTATCGAGAGGTGGATGTCAACATGCTTCGTTTTCTTTGTTTTTTCTCAGATGGTTGCGATATTAGGCTAAGCGAGCCGACCACTTTCAAACCAAAGTGTTGCAGATCATTCAAACTTGTATATAATCGTCGCGAATGGAGGTTGAAAAAATGATACACAAGAGAACAAGCATCAAAGTACCTGGTGTCATGTGAAAGGTGTAGCCTCTTCTCAACAGGTAGAGGAAATTATCATTTCTAACTGGTCCTTGTAAATTATATGATGAATGCGAAGATGTATTTTGTTACTTTAGGCCTTTAATAAATGTCTCTAGGACTAAAACTACTGTAAAATTGGAACTTTTTTCAATGTGTAGGCCCTAGGGTTTGGTTGTATAATTGGATGCGCAGAGTAATATTTTAAGGTCATGTTTGGATTTTAGAAAAAGATATTCAATGACAATTTATTCGGCATGAGTTTAATGTTACTCTTTGTAAAAGATTTTGATATTTATGATTTCATATGATGATATATTTTACTTACTCAATGATTTATCTTATTTGAGATATTAGATCACACTCGGTATCAATCAAATACTTCTTAAATAAATTTAAAAAAATATACTGGATAAAATATTCGTACGTTCTGTTTGAACGTAAGTGTAGGGTTATCCATACACCATGTGGTGCAAATTTTATACCTGTTCTATTCTAGAACTGACAAAAATTTAACTAAACATAACTAAAGAAACAAAAAATTGATAAAACTGGAAAGAAAAAACATAAATCTTTGCATAAATGGGTATAAAATATAATGGGTAAACTTCAAATACCATTCCTATGGGGTTCTTATTTTCTCACTTTAGTATGCTATGGTTTAAAGTGTATCAAGTTAGTGTCCTGTGTTTTCATATTTATTTTTTCGTTAACTTTTTCGTTAATATTTCATTAAATTATATATAAAAAAACTATTTAGATATTACATCTAAGTTTATCTAATATTCACTTTAGTAACTTTTAATGTTAACTTTATCACTGATTTAACAACAAAAATAAAATAAAAGTAATAATAAAAAGATAAAATAAAATCATGGTATATGAAACTGGTACATTTTAAACTATAAGTATCAAAATAGAAAATGTGAAACCACGTGATATTTAAAATTTTTTCTAATATAATTTTATGGGTTCGTTGACGCTTGACCTTCGTGATTGAGTTTTGGAGACGCAACCACCTATTCATATCACGTAGCGACACTACACCCTACGTCCACAGAAAGAAAAGGAAATTATCTTCTGTGCAATTTTTTCTTTTTCTTTTTTTTTCTTTTTTTTTTTCTCTTCTGAGAGAATTTCTTTTATTACAGTTATAAAATAATGACATTCTATCAAATATTTTTATATTATATAAAATTATAATAACTAATATTGTTACAAAATATTATTTTTATTAAATTTTATATTTATTTTATACATTACAACATAAGTAATTTAGAATATATTCTGTATCTAAGTTATATTTGGAATATATCCTGAATCTATATATATATATATATATATATATATATATATATATAGTTGGTAGAATCTTATCGATAGCAAATCGGTACTTTTGTCACCTATTTGTTTTCGATGATGGAGCCTCCAAATCAACGATCGGCATCGTTGAATATGATCTATACCACTTGAAGTATTTAGAAATTAAATTTCAAATCTTTTCGATATCATTTGCCTAATGATCAAAGGGTTTCAAATTTTGTAATTTTAATGGTGGATATGAGGTGTTTTCTCGTTTAACGATGTAAAGATATCCAAATGAATTGAATTTTTGTTAAAAAATTCTTAAAACTATTTTAAATAAGATCTATACTCTTGATCTTGATTACAAGACTCCTATCATCATTTTTTTAAGAATATTCATTTTCAACCGGAACAATATCGAAAATATATGAAATTTGATTTTTAAATACTTCAAATGGTATAGATCATGTTCAACAGTACCGATCATCAATTTGAAGGCTCCATCATCGAAAACAAATGAGTGGCAAAAGTACCGATTTGCTATAAATAGCATTCTAGCTCAACTCTCTCTCTCTCTATATATATATAACTAGGCTACTATCTTTATTAATAGCGCAAGTCATTAATGCTACCAAGTTTACAGCCATTGGATTGAGAGATATGCGGTTAGGATGATGTGGCTCCCTATGATTAAGTGAGTGGTTGGTTGAATAGTATGATCTAACGGGTGAAAATCATCAAAGGGGTGGATCTAACGGTGAAAAACTTGGTAGCAGAGTCTTCGTCTTATTGATAAATAGCGTAATATATATATATATATATATATATATATATATATATATATATATATATATATATATATATATATATATATATATATATTATATATATTATATAAAAGTGTTACCATCAATGAGTAGATTCGCGTCAACCACCGCCACTCACGTGGCAATGGCGCCAGAAGGATCTTTTCCCACGTGTCTGCCAGCACTGTGGGGGCGCCGGCGTGTTGAGGAAGTTCTTCTTCACAGCGTTCACATTACATCAGCAATATTATACTTTATTTTTTTTAAAAAAAATTATAATAAAATTATATTTTTATAAATTATTATAGAATTAGATAAAAAAAATTTATAAAAAAATAAATATGATCGATTGCAACGCGTTATACAAAGATATTTCACTAGACTTCTTTCATGTGAATGAAAGAGAGAGAAATAAATAAAGAGAGAGAGAGAGAGAGAGAGAGAGAGAGAGGTCATGGGAGAGTCCACACCACACGCCGCTACAAAACCGGTCCCTTACCCCCCAGAAGGGGGACCTGCTGAGAAAATTCATAACCTGCACCAGTAGTCGCCTGCAGCACACCTAATTAATTTTTAATCGTGCATATCATGTGCTGCAGTAAGAGTTGTTAATACTCTCGAATGGAGGATCCGCCTCCGACCGCTAAACCCCACGTGTACACTACTACTACTACTAGTGTACTACGTGGACCGAGCAAAACCCACATCTTCCGATGAGAGAAAGAATTCATTAATTATTAATTATTTATTTAATTTAATAAGCATGATTTATATTTTATAGTAGTGGTGTTTAAAGACCCAGCCAAGTCCACATCTTCCCGTATTTTTTTATACTGAAAATTAATTTTTCGGTCCCCCCGTGTGAAAGGAAACAACCCCCTTAACCCCCTCAGCGAGCATGAGCGTGTGTGTATCCAAAAAAAAAAAAAAAAAAAAAAAAAAAACTTTGTAAATAATAAAAATTAGGGGAAACTTCAAAGACCCCCCATGTGGTTTTCATTTTTTTCACTTTAGTATCCTGTGGTTTAAAACGTATCAAGTTAGTATTCTGTAGTTTCTCACTTTATCACTTTAGTATCATGTGGTTTAAAAAGTATCAAAATAATCTGTGTGGTTTTGACTTTATCACTTTAAGTCGCTTGTGGTTTTAATTTGTATCAAGTTAGTATTATGTGATTTTTTAAACTATATGGTATTAAAGTGATAAAGTTAAAACCACATAACGATCTGTTTAAACATGAGTATTAAAGTGATAAAGTGAAAGCGAGTAGTAATACAAATTTAAACTACATAATACTAAAATGAAAAAATATAAAATCACAGAAGGAATTTTTGAAGTTTTCTCTCAAAATTAATTAATGCAGAATATTTGTAACCTTTATTTATTTATTTATTTATTTTATTATTATTATTAAATAAAAAAAGGGAATGGGCGGCCACCCCGCCCCCGACCGTCGCGGTCAAACTAATGGCGCCCTCTCCTCCCCTCTCCTCCCCCTTTATATACACCCTCATCAATCAATCAATCAATCGGTAACAATACATGATCCCCACTACACTGATCTTTCTCTCTCCTCATTCCAAAAATTAAAAATAAAAATAATAAAATGGGGCCTTGTAATAATTTATTACACAAGGCGGAAACGGAGGCGGAGGCCTGTAACCCCAAGGGGAAGGGGAAGGGCGACGAGGTGATAATGCGGGTGCGATACCGGGGGGTGCGGCAGCGGCCGTGGGGGCGGTACGCGGCTGAGATCCGCGACCCGGCGAGGCGGCGGCGCGTCTGGCTCGGCACCTTCGACACCCCCGAGGGCGCCGCCCTCGCCTACGACGCCGCCGCCCTCCGCTTCCGCGGCCCCAAGGCCAAGACCAACTTCCCCCCTACCCCTCCCCGTCCCCCTGCCGCCTTCACGCTCCTCCGCACCGCCCCGCCCGCACGCCGCCTCCGTCACTCCGACTCCGACTCCAGCTCCAACTCCAATTCCTCTTCATCGTCGGCGGTGGTGAATGCGACGCCTACGTCGGCGGCGGCGGCGATGTCGAGAGGGTTCACGTTCGAGATCGACCTCAACCTCCCCCTCCTCCGCAGTCGGAGGCCGTCTGGTAAAAATTATAAGGATTGTCATACCAGTCGGCACACAGAATTGGCACCGGCTATATATATATATATATATAGGAGGGAGATTTAATATTGTAATTTACTTTGTTTACCTTATCTATTTTATTTTCATTTTCATTTTTGTTGGATTCGAAAAGATATAGAATCAAGATGTAAATTTATATATATATATATATAAAATAATAATATAAATGATGGACTTGGTTAGTTGTTATTCTCTATTTTTGTTCGTCACTTTATTATGTAGATTTTAATAAAGGGTCTATTAATTAATTAGTTCTAGCTGTTTTATTAGAGTATTAAAAGTGAAAAATGAAATTTGATTAGTTAATACAGAATCATTTGATCAGAAAGAGAATTTCTCTGTAGCGCTACACTGCAATTATTTAAACGAATCCAATTCATTTTTATGTTAAATTTAGAACTGGAGCTACAGATCTTGGTAGGATCCAAAAGCGCTGCATAGTCCCTGGTTGTTGGAGACTTGGAGTGGTGTTTGGTGCTTCGATACTTCTTAAAAAAGTATATTGTTTTTAATTTTTTAGAAATTAATTTTTCAAATAGTATTATCTGTTTTGTTTATTTTATTTTAAAAAAAATTAAGTTGAAAATATAAATCAACTATAATTCGACTTAAGGCTTTAGATATCATTATCAAATTTTTTACCACTTATTTTAGAGACGGACGGTTTTTTGAGAAATTAATTAGAAGTAGGTACGCAGTATGAGAGGAGAGATATGGCCTTGGATTCACTTGGATTCATATGGTATTTTAAATTACACACATAAATTTATTAAAAATAATAATATATTTAAAAATATCATTACATTTAGAAAATGTTTGTTTTCCACAATATTTTTCTATTTTTTTTTTCAACTTGTCCCTACATATAACAACAACCTAAGCACATTCTAGAAAACTATATTTTCTAGAGAAAAATAAAAAAAAATTGTTTTATTTTAAAAATAAAATTAGCTATATATAGAACGAGACAGCAAAACCTCAGTCAAAAAAACAAAAAAAAAAAGACTCTAAATCAATTTCATTCCTTAAAAAAAATATAAAATTTTATTTTTAAAAAATTTAAAACAAGATGATAATATTGACACTATATAAATATAGTAATCTAGATCTCTGTATACACCGACATACTTTACACTTTAGAAAGATTAAAAAAAAAAAAAAAGAAAGAAAAGATCGCGGCTGTCAGAAGGCAGACAGGTCATCGCGTGGTATTGTCCGTAGTATTAAAATTTATTCAACATATATTATTAGGCTGGAATACTATTAGTAGTAAAACGCCTTTTTTACTACCAAGTTTTTAACCCTCAGATAAAAATTTGTAGGGTCGGGATGATATTAGATAGTTAGCGTTGAGTGGTACCCCTAGGGTTGAGTGGTCCCCAATGGATTATAGTATTTAATCCAATGGTTAGAAATAATGATAAGAACTGATCCAAAGGTTAAAAAACTGGTAGCAATAATGAAATTTTATTACTAATAGTAGCCCAGTCCGACTCATATTATTAGATAAAATAAAGTTATGATAAAAATATGTAGCAATATATTTTTGTGTTTGTCGATCGGATCAAAGAAAATATATAATAATCAATTTATCAAAATATGTGAAATGCAATATTTAAATCGAAAATAAGACAATTCTAGCACCTCTCTTATACTGACTGTCCCTATATCAAGTGGCAAAAGATTTGATGATTGGTATCCGAGATTCCAAATTCGAATCTTAGTTGATTTATATTTTCAGCTAAATTTATTTATAAATAAAATAAACGAAACAAGTAGCATGCTATCTATCTCTATAAAAAAAAAAAAAAAAACCCCTCTCTTAAACACGTCGCTTTTGTAGACAACTAAATACGTTAAAAAAAAATTTATTTTGTTCATCTATCTCATACTATAAAATTAAGATAAAATTCATGATAAACTTCAAATATTACACCCGTGATTTCACACATTTTCATGTTAGTGTATATCCTACGCTTTAAAGTGTACTATGTTAGTGTATTGTAGTTTTACTTTTATCTTTTCTTCAACTTTTTCGTTAGTATTCGTTAAATTATATACAAAAAAATTCGGATATCTCATCTGGTTTACCTAATATTCGTTTTAAGACTTTTTTAATTTTAACTTTATCATTAATTTTAAAAAAAAAATTAATGGAATTTTCTTTCTAAAATTACGGAATACTAAAATAAAAAAGTATCAAACCATATAGGTGTTATTTAAATTTTTTCTAAAATTTATTAATTTAAATAGTATTCATTTATTTTTTAAAGGACAAAAATATTAACTTTCTAATTTGGAACTAGCCCATAAAATCTAACTATTTTAACCGATCGAGCACGTATCTGATATCTCGTTGGCTTATTCTCGTACGGAACGAAAGGGACACGTGTGCGTTCGCGTATGACAAAAATAAAAAAAAAAAGAAAAAAGGACGGAGTAACGCTATTAGGGATGCAAACGGGGCGGATCTGGGGCGGGAAGCCACATGCTTTCGCTGATTATGGCATACATATAAAAACGCGTCGTAACCCGCTTATGGCCGTAAAATCAAAGCACATGGTAATATTTTTTATAAAATTATAATATTATTAATTATTAATATTTTGTAAAATATAAAATAATAATTTTTAATAATATTATATATATATTTTAACAATATTAATTATAAAAATAAAAAATATCAATCACAATTCAAAATAAAATTAAAAAATTTCAAATACATTAGAAATGAAAGTACTAACTTACTTGTATTTTAATCTTTTTTGTAAACATATTATTTTTTAAAAATATATATTTAAAATAAAAATAATTTCCCGGATTAAGCGGATTTCGGATTCGGGCGGATCAAAAATTTCCCGTTTCTCTAAATCCGCTTCGGATCATAAAAATCGCCTGCTTCTCGCCCGAATCCGTTTATTTTTACCGCATCTCTAAACGCTATCGAGTCTTTAATTATTATTTATTATTATTATTATTAAAAAAAATGGGCGGCGTTTGCTAAAGAAAGAGGCAAATGCGCGGGGCCCACCGTGACGGCGCCGTTGCTTTTGCCGTGTCGTGAGGGTACCACAAACAGCGTTCACCGTTCCACGGAGCGGCACCTCGCAGTTGCCAAACGCGGCCACGCGGCATACGCGCATGATCCAATCCACATCAAAATTTTGATCTAAACAGTATAAAATCTATTTTAAAAAAGAATAATTTTTATATAAAATAGTATAATTTTTGTTAAAATAGTATAATTTTTTTTTAAGAGTGCAATTTTATTATATTCTTTCTTCTCCTATATTATTTAATCTTTTCTGTAGAAAAAAATATAATTTTTTTATTTTTTATTATTTTTATTTTTTACCACATCTTCTTTGTTTTTTATCGCAACCATCGTGACAGCGTCGTCGGAGGTAATTTGTCGCCCTCCGACGACGTCTCAGCGTTCTGATGCGCGGTGGAGGAGAAGAGCTTGCGTTTCGACGTCGCCGTGCCCTAGTAGAGAAATGGCGGCCAGAATCGTGGGAGTGTCGTTGTGGGAGAAGGAGAGGCGGCGAAAGAAAGATATGGGTTCGTCGAAGGATGCAATCAGGAGAGTGGCCTCTGCTTCCGCTTGTCTCCGAGAGAAAAAAAAAGAGTAGAGAGAAAAATATATAAGGATATTTTGGTCAGTTTGCTGAAAAAGTGGACCGAATCTGCAAAAACGAAAAATGTGGTCCGATTTTGTAAAAATCCAAAATAAGTAAATTTTTTTATATAAAAAGGCCTAAAATTTTACAACTAATAGTTTGTTTATGCATTCTTTTCCATAGTTTCCCAACCAAAAAAGTTTAAAGAAAAAGAAAAAAAGTCCACAATTAGGTTGGGCCGTAATAAAGCCCAACAAAGCAGTGGCACAGCCCAAAAATAAAAAAGAAAAAGCAATTTCTCAAGGCCCAATATGCTCCACCTGTACTTTTCATTAAAGACAAGGTATCGAATCACACCAGTCCACGTGTATGTCGGGAACATTTATGTGCGCGACATGCTCTTTAAAAAAGAAAAAAAAAAAAGCGCAACACCCCGACAAAACAAAGCGTAGAAGGCCAAAAAGATGTGATATTTATTTTACATATTTTATTGTGCTTAGTATTTTCAAAATATTGTATAAGATATCATGTAAACTTAATAATTGATGATGAAGAAAGAATGGTGATCACCGATCATTTCTAGAGCAAACGGTAAAAGACTTGATGGTTTGTATCCGAGGTTCCAAGTTCGATCCTTAGTTGATTCACATTTTCAATTTAAATTTATTTATAAATAAAATAAAATAGTGATCAGTCGGAGAGAAAATTAGGTGTTCAAAATTTATAATTTTCAAATTAGATTTTAAATTTCACGCATATAGTAATAACTTTTTAAAAATGTGGTGCCTTAGATCGATATACTATAATTTTTAAAAAATGTGGTACCTTAGATATACTATAATTAATATCTCCAAACTACATAGTACAACTGTCACTTAATGTGTTGTGGTGCTAAAAAGTATAACTAACTATTTTCACCTTTAACCAAATATAAAATGGTAGCAATCTTAATTGATTTGATGCTTAAGACTAAAATAGAGCACAGTGATCACACAAGATGTCCCTCACTTTCCTCACCATTTTGAGCAAGCTCTTCATGGTTCTTACATTTCTTGCTCTTCTCTTTGCTCATGGTGGTAATTCCTCCCCTCTCTCTCTCTCTCTCTCTCTCTCTCTCTCTCTCTCTCTCTCTCTCTCTCTCTCTCTCTCTCTCTCTCTCGTGCGCGTATTCTGGTCAGTAAGTAGAAATTTTTTACTCGGCAAAAACTACAATAATTTCTTTCAAAAATTATTACGTGTTAGTAGTGGACGCCCAAAATATTTTTACTGATTTTAACAACAACTGAGATGATACCGACTAACACGCTGACTGAAAGACTTATTATAATTTTAATAGTGAATGAAAAAAATTTAGACAATCTATCTCTTTGTGTATCTTTCTTCATATAACTAGTATGTAAAAAAAAATTGCCCATAATTGTTGATATTATATTAATAAAAAAATGCATATGAATATATCAAATATTTATTTTTATACATGAAAGGTTGACATGATGATCCTCTCTCTTGATTTTATTTTTTATTTTTTATGATATATTTGTATTATTGTAGGGAAAGCAACCTACGTATGCCAAGGGAAGTGCGAGGACATTCATGAGGATTGCAACAATTTTTGCTTGAAATTTTACCCCAAAGGAGGAGAATGTGTTGCACCGATGTACCAGTATTGTTGCTGCAAAATATGAGTGTCCATGATCCATTATCTTCTACCTTTTGGCGGTTGAATATGTAATGGTGAATAATTTTCCTACTATATATAGTATGATCAAATTATTTGATCGTATAAATACTTCGCAACCTCCCATGCCTCCTCCTCCGTCGCCTCCTTTGCCCTCTCCCTGACTCCATCCACCGCCTCCGCCACCGTCTCCACCGCACCTTTTATCGTCTCCGTCATCCTCTCTCTTCTTGTAATTTCGTTGGTCTTACAATCATCTCAAAAAAATATTATAAAATTTTCAGAAACGTAATAATTACTTAAATATATGTTAAAACAGTCGTTATTTTTGTAACTTTTTAGTAGTACTATTCAAACAACACGTTAAATGAAAGAAAAAGGACGAGTAATCAACAAACCGGGAAAAAATTTCGTGCATTTGAGTGGCAAAGGCGATTTAATTTTGATGGTGAAGATCGAACGAGGAGGATGATCGGACGGCCAAGAACAGTGCCACGTCGTACTCTAAACGTGTCACCTACCGGTTCTGCGGTTTAATTTAATTTTTACTCTTCAAAATTTTCAAATAAAAAGGTTGGAGAAATATATATCTATTTATTACTATATACTAAAATGCGTGGACTCAACTATTTGGTACACTTGGTGTACTATAAATCATTGATTGTGGACATACGCATAATTTATGAAAAAAATCTTAGGTGCATCTGGTCTACTTCGATATTTTTTTTTTTCTAAATTAAATAAGAATTTTTAAGATAACGCGTATTCCAAAAAAACATCTCCTCCTCCCTGATATAAATTTAAAATTTTATATTATAAAATTTTCAATTTTGAAAATTTTAATTTATTTTCAAATTATCAACTTCAAAATTTAAAATTTTATTAATAATGAAGGTCATAAGAAAACCGCACGGACACGTGCGGAAGTAGTGGCACGTGAGTGCTGATGCACGCCGACACGTGGGAACTGCAGTGACTCGGCACGCACCTCTCTCGCAACTTGGAAATAGTTACCTGCGCCGAGTGTATACGTACACTTTATACACCGTACTTTATATTTGATGAGTAAATATTTAAAAATCAAAATCTCATGTGAGGCTATATATAAAAATTTATGCATATCGAAAAGCTATTTACTTAGGCATCGAAGCTGCCTAAAAAAATTAAATGTAGTGAAAAGGCTATCTGTTTGATTTGTAAAAAAAAAAAAAAAAAAAAATTGAATTCAAAATGTATAATTTTTAATAAATATAGGCCAAGTTAGATTTTGATTGTTGATTCCTCTATTATGAAGATTCAGGCTTTATTTAGTTTTTTGGGCATTTGTGTTGTGTACAATAAAAAAGTAGAAAATGTTTTGTTTATTATTCTAAAAAATGTCATGTCTTATATATTGCAATGAGTTGTTAAGATATAATATTTTCAGTTCCAATAAGAAAATAAAGAATTATGTTTTTATATCTTTCATGCCAACTCTTTTTTTTTTAAACCAATAGAAACTCTGAATACCAAACGGGTCCTTAATAGTGCAGTGTATGGATGCAATTGGATCCCACTTGACAAAGTTTTATGTGATCTCCGTGCTATGAATGACACGGTAAATAAGGGCCAAAAATAAGTTTTTTTTAAAAAAACACCACTCATATCTGCCATGATTTGCCTAAAAAATGGAATAGGAGATAGAGCTCCTTCACGCTCTTAAATACGTCCTAGTTTGTCAAAAGTCAATAAAAAATCTGCTCATATCCAATCTTATTCTGAATGGAGTGGTAGGCGGAGGCAACAAATAAGATAAATATCAACCCCAAATCCATCGCCAAGAAAATAGGGTGTGAGATGAGGAGCCCCTCCTACCCATGGATCCACCCCGTTTGCATCACTGGTGCGGTGTATGTATAGTAGTTATGCACCTGGTGGATGCAACCAAGGTTTTAAGTACCTGTAGATACGGGCCGTATCCACCGTGCCGTACCGTGCCAATAAGTTACCGGTACGATACATATCCCGTGCCGATGACACAGTTCAAAATTCTCTATTCTTTAAATTAGTAAGTAATTTTCTCAATAAAGTTCAAAAAATATGATAAAAAGGCATAATAAATAATTGGAATATTTTGTTGCTAAAGAAAATAAATATTTCACGATATTATGTGTCGTGCGCACGAAAATTTTTGACCGGCGATCGTAATCATCGGCCACGTCTTGTAGCGCGACCGCCACGGGTCTTAAATCAAGACGTACCGCCGATGCAACATTAAATCCGTTCGAGGCTAGGCCCAAACTAAGCGATATCCTGTTCCCAACCCACTACGAATTCGAGCCCGAAGCAGTAGAGGCTTTTAGGGTCCGGCCCATAAAGCCCTCTTAACCGTCTAAATGGGCCGGGGATCAAAACCCAACCCGGCCAATTAAAGGCACGGCCGATTGCCCGCCCCTGGAAACGCCACGTCATTCAACTACGCCGCGAGGAAACACGCGTGGTTGCGAACTTGCGTGGAGTTCCAAAAAGAAAATAAAGAATTATGTTTTTATATCTTTCATGCCAACTTTTTTGTTTTTTAACCAATAGGAACTCTGAATACCAAACGGGTCCTTAATAGTGCGATATAGGGATGCAATTGGATCCGACTTTACAAAGTTTTATGTGATCCGCGCTATGAATGAAACAGTAAGCGAGGGTCAAAAATAAGGTTTTTAAAAGAGTAATGCTAGATGTACACTCCAAGAGAGGTGTACATCTTACAACCCATCCATTCATGAATGAGATTTGCCAAATCCATCGTGATCCGCCAAGAAAATAGGGTGTGAGATGAGGAGCTCCTCGCACCCATGGATCCGCCCCATTTGCATCACTGGTGCAGTGTATGTCAGTATGTGTAGTAGTTATACACCCAGTGGATGCAATATTAAATCCATTCCACCGACCGTCCCTAGAGCAAGTGGCAAAGGGCTTGGTAGTTGGTATCCGAAATCTGAGTTCGAATCCTAATTGATTCACATTTCTAGCTAAGTTTATTTCTTAACGAAATTAACGAAGCAGGTAGCGTGCTATCTCTCAAAAAAAAAAAAAATATTAAATCCATTCCAGGCTAAAGCCCAAACTAATAAATATCCGATGGTAAAATACATCCCAACCACTTCGAATTCGGGCGCGACGCAGTAGAAGCTTTTCGGGTCCGGCCCATAAAGCCTTCTTAAGTATCTAAATAGGCCGGGTCAAAACCCAACCCGGCCCATTAAAGGCATGGCCAATTGCCCGCCCCTGGAAACGCCACGTCATTCAACTACGCCACGAGGAAACACGCGTGGTTGCGAACTTGCGTGGAGTTTCCGAGCCGTTACGTTCGTACATTATCCACTCTCCCCTCTTCTCTCCCTCCTCTCCCGCTCTCTCTCTCTCTCTCTCTCTCTCTCTCTCTCTCGCGTCCTCTCCATTACGGAGAGCTAAAACCCTAGTTCGCCTTGTCCTTCTCCCTCATCTCCAAACCCTAATTTCTCGATTCCTTTGATGCGATTAAGGTCGCGGCTGCGTCGTCGTCCTACTCCGTCGACGAGGAATTTGCCGTGGATTGGGTGCTAGGGCAATGCGAAGATCCTAATCATAGGGCACGGAAAGATTGAAAAATGTGGCGTCTTTTTCAGGTAATTAATGAGCACTCTAATGGTTACCTTCGGCAGGATGAGCAGTTGTAACAGCAGGGAGAGATTTCGGAGGAAATCTCATGCCCACCACATGTCTGTTTTTATTTCCCAACGAAATCGGATTGGCGGTTTGGTGTCTTTCGCGAAGAGGAGGAAGAAGAGGCATTCAAAGAAGCGGGCTTGGTGGGAGAGATTGCTCTCCGATGAGGACTATGAGGGTCGGGTCGAGTGGAGCGCCGAGGACGTGCTCGGCGGGGATGCGGGGGAAAGTCAGGAAGAGGGGATTACGGAGAATGAGGAGTTCGAAGCATGGAGAAGGAAGGCGGAGGCGATTATAGAGCTGCGGGAAGCGCAGGAGGATGCGAGGAATGAAGAGGGTCGGGCGTGGGAGGATTGGGTTGGGGCTGGGGATCCAGATTGGGGCGAAGGGGGTGAACCTTCAAATGAGGTGTTTGATGATCCAAGTAAGATAATGTGGGAGAAGGGTTTAGTTAAATCCATCAAGGATACGATTGACGGGAATGATGACGAGTTGTTGTTCGAGGATAGGGTTTTCAAGTATGCTTCGACAAGCTCGGTATGTTAAGGTCACAAGCTCGGTATGCGTTTTGCTTTTTTGGTTGCTTGGCTCATAGTTTAAGACAATGCGTTAGTGCTGAGTTCTGTAGTATGTGCTCAAATGGGTGCGAATTCTAATGTTGCATTGCTCCATTTGCTCTTAAGCTCTTTGTTGAGTTCCATTCTGGCCATTCATTTTTAAGTTGAATGATCTGATGCTCGCGAATTTGCATGGTGAATTATAGCATTCTCTTACTTCATAAGGCTTTTTTGTCCATTGATGATCTTCAAAGTGATCTCGACATATGCACCAAAAATGTTAAGATTAAACCATACGGCCAATTTTGGGCTGGTATTAATTTCTGATGTATACTCTTTTCCAGGCAAAATTTATCGCTTTGCTGGTCTTGATTCCATGGGCTCTAGACTTTGTGGTTCATGACTATGTTCTCATGCCTTTTTTAGATAGGTAATCCTTTGATGTCTATTAGTATGAGATGTATATTTTTTTTGCTATCATTTTGCAATATACCTCCTGTGCTTTTCTGGATGTTCAAAGCTTTCAATATCTTTAGAGAACAATAAGCTGTAGGAAAGAAAAAGGAAATAAAAAATCTGTAGGACTCTCAAATATTTGATGTGGTCCTTTGTGATAATTCTATTTAGCGTTAAGCTACCTAATTATTGGTTGCTGTCTGTTACTCTATTATAAATTTGTATTTCGTTGCAATTCATGTGAAAACTGAAAAGCGAATATTTCTCTATATTTGTTATGAAATAATGGATGACGCCTGGACAGTATCCATTGCTGAAAGTACCAAGAGATCAACTAAAATAGATGAGAGTTAGATCGTAAACTATATTATTTTATTCTTTTAATATTCACTAAGATATTTAAGTAAAAACTGTATAGAATCGTTCTTATAATCACTAAAGGATGTGTAAGAAGAGCAGTGTGTTGAATTATACTCTAAGGAAAAGCATCTATATGCAATTAGGAGTTCTTTTTCTATTTAATTTATTTTTCTGTTATCATTATATATATTGCATTTGATCATGGTGCATCTAGTGCATTGACAGTGCATATATCTAAATAAAACCTCCTGATTGATCGTTTCAAAGAGTTCGTAATGTTAAATAGGTATGTGAAGCTTGTGCCCCTTGCTGCTGAGATGCTTGATGTTAGAAGACATCAAAAACTTGAGATGATAAAGGCTCTAAAAGTTGAAAGCGCAAGATACCGCTTTGAAGCAGAGATTGGTAAAGCTCCTCCTCTTTCTGATGAAGAAGTCTGGTTAGAGTTGCGGGACAAAGCGTAAGATTTTTATGCCCTTTTTCCTAAAATTAACTGGCAAAAGTGGTTGGTAAAAATGTTGGGAGGCTACCTCAATATAAGGCCATTGGAGTTGATCACTTAACTTTTCCAATAGAACCACTATACTTCTACTTGTTTGATTTGAGCTATTTTCGACGACTTGATTTGGAATTACGTTAAGGGCATGTTTGGTTCATTTATTTTAGACTATGGAATCGGAATGTGATTCGTCGGTTCCGATAGATGTTGTTTGTTTTATAGGAATCAAATTCCGATTCCTATTCCACTCTGGAATGGGAATGGCCAAATTCATATATGGCCCGATCTGGCTTTGAACCCCGGATTAACCCATTCCAAAATAAAATACCCAAAATCCTTTCTCATAAACACCTCCCTCCTCTCCTTTCATCTCTCTTAATCAAAACCCTCTCTCAAAATCGTAGAGTCGCATTCCGATTTCCGTTCCAATAATGAACCAAACATTTTTGGATGATTCGTCATTCCATTTCCAATTCCAAAGCAATCCAATTTCATTTCCCATTCCTATTCCAATCATGAACCAAACATGCCCTAAAATCGACAACTCCATTTGCTATGGGCCGTTATTTGTTAATAGCACCTGTAGTTCTTTCGGGTTAATCATTTATTGTTATGGAATACCAGTTAGTTTGATGGAATCCTGAATCCAACCGAGTAACATAAATTAAAACAACAACAGCTGAGTGAGATATCCATCAAAAAGGAAAATGGCCCGTCTATTTCAAAATAACCTATAAAGGGGTCTCTGTACATTGTTATCAAAACGCTATTATGTTACCTATTTTTATATGTTTTCATACATGTTTGTTAGATAGGGGTTGGTATAATAAATTTCATGCCCTCTTTGCTGCTATCACTTTTCCTTTGAATTTAAGTTGATATGTCATGCCTAATTAAATTTACCTCTCTAGATCGTTCTTAACCTTGTGCTCTGTTCTACCTCTTTATCAGGATAGAGTTGAGAGATGAATGGAGATTAGAGAACCGAAAAGCATTTGCAAATATCTGGTCCGATATGGTGTATGGCATTGCACTGTTTATTCTTATTTATTTCAATCAGAGCAAGGTAGGACTTCCATCTAATACTTGCCAACTTTCTTTTTGCTTTTTGTTTTTTGTTTACAGTTACTCTTGTTTCCCCCAGAATTTGCATGTTAAAAATTCCTTTTTGGTAATATAGCAGAGTAAGATACTGTTAGCAATTGGACTATTACTATCTTCTCAACAATTATCTAATGTATTAATACCAAAGAAAGCAAAATATGCTGATAATTGATCATCAGACGATAGGAAACTGTAACTTGGTCAACATTTATGCTTTTGCAGCTGATTTCTAAACTTAGTAAAGATTGTATCGTCTCTACATTGTATAAGCTTCATAGTATATAGTGAAAAACGCCTCGTAGTCCTTGCAATTAATGTTATATTTGAATCCTCAGCCAGCTCATTTATTCTTTTGCTTTATTTTCTATTTTCAGGTTGCTTTGCTCAAGTTTACAGGGTATAAGCTATTAAATAATATTTCAGACACCGGAAAGGCATTTCTTATCATTCTAATTACAGACATTTTTTTGGGGTATGTTATCTGAATCTTTGCAGGCATCATCTAGATTTCCTGTTATAAATGGCAATGGGAAGATAATATCTCATTAGAGAAATATACAGATTATCCGACTACATACAAAGCAGCACTGAAGAAATATAAGGGGAATTTTTATAAGGTCGAGGATATGTATATGTGAATATAATTCTTCGAAGGGTGTAAATGAAAATTCAGATATTGCAGTATATTGTAAAGAATTTTGTAGGGGTTAATATGCAATATATTATTTTCTTTATGATAATCTCTATTATTTGACTCTGGAAATGCAGGTACCATTCTGAGTCGGGTTGGCAGGTGTTGATAGAAATTATCCTTGAGAGATATGGGCTTGAGGTTGATCAAGCTGCGATTACCATTTTTATCTGCTCAATTCCAGTGGTTATTGATGCTTGTGTGAAGTTTTGGGTAAGTGTTGTTTCAGGTGTATGATACTTTCTTTACTGAAACTTAGCATGATTGAACTGAACATGCATTTCGACCAGACCAGTTTACTACCCGTTCGTTCAGTTAAAAGTACGATACTTAATGAGTAACTTTTGACATTGTTTACATAGTAGTTTGTCTAGATATGAGTATATGGTCTAATAGCTGTTCAATATTAACATCCTATATGTTAGTCCCTGTTTTTCCTTTGACGTCTTAAAAGCAACCACTTCATGTAAAACTGTTGAATCTTAGGATTGTCTCCAAATACTCCATCAGAGAAACCCACAATGTTGCATACTAGGTAATGCCTTTTTAGATTATCTATGCTAACTATTTTGTCTTCTTTTTCCAGTTATTCAAGTTCCTTCCAAGGTTGTCTCCAAACGTGGCAAATATTTTTCGGGAAATGAAGCGTCACTAATATGTGTTTTTTTGGCATATGTTCCTTTCTCCTGGAGAATCACTGGACGGAGATCATGCTACATGTATGTTTATCTTCCCTATATGCTATCTTTTACAAGCTAAAGAGTGAGAGCCTTGGATATCCAATTCATATCGAACTAAATTAGAAACAAGCCGTTGCCTTCATTTATCCTTTGGCAGTTACTCTAATACATATGTTCCTATTGTCTCATTTATCATTTTTTCCCTTTTTACGTCAAAGAGAAATATATTGTAATTTCGCGGCAGATAGAGTTCATCTGAGCATCCCCAATATAGTAATAAATTGTAATTCCATTCAATTCTATGTATCAGGATGAAGAATGTACTGTCCAGAGTCGATATTTGTCATTTGCATGCATCAAGATGGAGCTAAACGATTTATTCTGGTGCAAGTTCTATCACCAGCAATCACTCTTATGACTTCGCACTGTTCTCCTAGACTATGTCATGTTATGACCTTTTTGTTGTCATTTTGGCAAATTCTACGAGTTACTAAGAATCTCTAGTAGAAAAAGGTTGGGCAGTGAGGATGTTTTTTTCCTCATCTCATTGAAATATAGATAGATTATTGTCGACAGATTGGTTTTAGGTTTTTACAGATCATCTGAAGGCATATATGCTCAGTTTTTCATGTCCTCCTTTTTCAGTTACCTAGTGCAGGTTTTTATTCTGTCTTTTGCATCACTGTTATTCTCTTGGTTCTATCTGCGTGTCCTCCGCTAATTCTTGCTTCTGTGTTAGTTGAGATTCTTACCTTGGCCTAAATCTACTTCCACACTGCAACATAATTATTGTGTCTTCACCATGTCATTCTCTCCTAGATGCATTCTTATTCTTAAAAATAAGCACTGTATCACTGAGACATGCAAATATAATCCCAATCCTGATGCTTAGTTCACTGTACATTACAAAACTAAGCAATATTTTGGTATTCCAAGTGTACCCTACTTACCATCTTTATAGGGGGGCTCATAAAGAGAGATCACTTAACCGAACTTTCCATAATTCCCATAAGGATTTGTTGATGGCCCCATTAGGCCAAATGATGAGGAATTAGGCATGCATGAGCATTAATACAAACACAATGGCCTTTTTTTTTTTTAGCCAAAGACATTCTCTTGGTACTTGATGCTCATCATAGTCTCCACATACAGTGGTAATCATGTTAGGAACTTAAATTAAAGGCTCTCCCGTCCTTTGTGCGTTAGGATTAGGTTCTTCTAAAAGTGGAGACATAACTTATGTCATTAGTCTTGCTTTTCTTTTTTTTTGCTTTTTTACACCTGCATAAACCTTTTCTTTTTAAGGCAAAAGCAAGTGAGGTTATCGGCTAAGTGTCGTCGCCGAGGTGCCCTAATTGCTCTCATATGACATGGGGTGCCTACTTTTTTAACTTCTTCCTGTAGTTTGAAGGTTCTTTAGTTATTCTTGGTTATGCTACACCATACAAGTGTTATCATGTAACTGTTGTACTTGTGAATTTTTATCTATGTTGCACATGATGCTAGTCCCCCCCCCCCTGTAGCCTTTATTATGCCTCTCTAATATTTATTACCATTGTTGCTTGTGGAGTGGTTTTCTAATTTCTATGCCATTAGGTAATGATCTAGGGTCATATGCTAAGGAGTTTGTGGCTTATTTTAAACCCACATCTTATTAGGGCTTGGCTTGATCTTGAAATAAGTTATTCAGTGATATCGTTTGCGGCATCGACATTTTACCATAATTGTAAGTTGAGATTTTGACCTTAACCCTCACAATCCAACTATGCGTAATTATACAGGGAGAAAAAGGATTGGGAGGTTGTATATATTATGCTGATGTAGACATTTTTCAAAAAACTGGGCTACATATGACATTCAAATCGACGATCGGTTTCATTAAACATGACTTATGACAGTGGAAGTATTTAAAAACCAAAATTTATTTTTTTTCATCATCATTCGGCTCAAAATTAATAATTTTAATTGGTAATTTTGATGGTACAGAACAATTCAAATTCAGTGAATTTTGATAGAATATTTTTTTTATTTCACTATTTAGAGCAAGGCCAATACTCTTGATTTGAAATTTAAATATTTTATCATTATTTTTTAGGGTATTTTTATTTTCAGTTGTTTATTTCGAGTCTATTCATTCGATAGATAAATAATGTCAAAAAATTATAAAACTTGACTTTTAAATATTTTTAATAGTGAAGATCAAGTTTAGCAAAACTAATCATCGAGTTGGATGTCCCATTATCGAAAATCGAAAATAATATTATAGCACGAAGGCCTCCATATTATTAATAGTATAATAGCGGAATTTCTTCAACCAAGTAATACATCCTTGTTTCAATAAACTAACAATATATGTTGAAGGACCTGACCGTCCCTAGCACAAGTGGCAAAAAGGTTTGGTGGTTGGTATTCGAGATCCAAGTTCGAATTTTAATTGATTGATATTTTTAGCTAAGTTTATTTTTAAATAAAATAAACGAAACGAATAGCACGCTACCTCTCTCTAAAAACCAAAAAACAATATATCTTGAAGGAGATATTCAAAATGCATCCAAATAAGCCCAAGTAATATATAGTAGCCATGACCTATATATATGGGTTCTGCTACTATACTATTATGAGTACGATCGCTCTCATACTCATAAGTCGTTTTCGATGATAGAGCTTAGATCGACGATCCATACCGTTAAACGTTATTTACAACATTTAAAACTTCTAGAAATCAAATTTTATAATTTTTCGACATCATTTACCTTACGATCAAGAGGTCACAAATTTGACAATTTTTAATGGCCGGTATGAGATACTTGCTAGTTTAACGGTGTAAAAGAATTAAAATTTGTTGAATTTTTTATAAAAAATTCTATTCACTACCTAAATAAAGATCAATAACTCTGATCTTGAATTGAAGGATTCGATCATCCTTTTTTAGAATATTGTTTGATTTTGACAGTTCATTTTATGCCCGCTTGATGAATGTTATAATAATTTCGAAAATATATATATATATATATATATATATATATATATATATATATATATATATATATATATATATATAGTGTGAGGCTACTATGCTATCGGAAGCACGGAGCCTTCCGTGCTTCCACGTCATTTTCGATGATGCGGCTTTCGAATCGTCGATCGGCTCCGTTAAATTTGATCTAGAGTATTTGAAGTATCTAGAAAATAAATTTTATAATTTTTCGATATTATTTGCCTAGTGATCAAAGGAGCACAGAGTCAAATAATTTTAATGGCCATAGTAAGCCGTGTGAAAGTTTAACGGTGTAGGAATATCCAAATTATATGAAATTTTGATAGAAAATTCTTTATACTATATAAAACAAGATCAATATCTTTGATCTAAATTTTTAATGCTATATTATCGCGTTTTGTAAGATTTTTATTTTCAGCCGTTGATTTTTAGCCCCTAGAAATTCGCTAGGCAAATAATATGAAAAATCGCAAAATTTATTTTCTAGGTACTTAAATACTCTAGATCAAGTTTAACGGAGCCGATCGACGATTCGGAAGCCATCGCGAAACGGGAGAGCATAAAAAAGCAGCGCTATATATATATATATATATATATATATATATATATATATATATATATATATATATATATATATATATATATATATATTATAGCATATCTTTTGATTGTGTGAGTGACATGAGGTGTATTATTACCTTTGCATAAGAATCAATCATGCACTTCTAGTTACCTAACTCCTTTTATATTATTATAACCAATAATTTTCTCACCATTTCAAATCCAAGGCTCTGTAGCCTCACTATTCCCCCATCATTGTTCCACTGATCACTATGCTTCCACATATGCATTTATTTTCAGGTTGTGGGGCATCAAATTAGCATCATGAGGCTTCATAAAGGAAATTAAATTAAATAAAATAATAATTCTATGATTTTTCACACCATAATAAGATCTCAAATCTAAACTTAAACTTAAGCTCATGTAGATCATATCATCATCCTATATTTTATATATCATCATCATCATCATATGTATACAAACCCTGTCTCTATCACACTATCTTTTTCTTTCTCCTAGTGTACTTCCATTTTCTCCTTGGCTTCCATCATCCTGATATATATATATATATATATAGTGGTTGGGTCTCTTCTACCCAAACCTATAAACACGCAAGTGGGATCGAATTGGTTTTAATTAATTTTTGTAAATAGTCACTTTCAATTTTGGGTTGGTTAATTTATGCAAATTGTCAGGTGTAGGTAGCTAGTAGCACCTTCTTGAAGAAATGATCTTGCTTTTTTTTTTTCTTTCTTTTATTACGGGGGCGTTCGGTCTCTGGAAGAGCGTGGAAAGCTGTTTTCGAGAGATTAAGGTTTAGTTTGATATTGAGATCTATCTAACGCTATTAGATAAACTAGAGTTGTGGAAAAAGTATATAGGGATATGCTTCTGCGTTCTCCGGTGGAAACGCAGAAGATATATCATAACCGACTCATCATGATATGCGGAACACAATATTACGTACGGAAACAAACAGAGTATTTTGCCAACGTACTTTCTCACCGCACGTAACGCAATCTCCAGCAATCCCAAACGAAGTCTAGGATTCTTTTTTATGAAAAGTATGTTTTTACGTAGTTTTTATATTTTTTTGAAAAAAAAAATTGAACTTTTTTTCAAGAATAATTACTTCTCTAGGAATTAAACGAAGGAAAAATATTTTTCCAGCCAAAAAATTATTCTTTGGTGTTATTTAGGTGAAACAAAACCCCAACTTATTTCTAATTATTATATCCAACCTAAATTCTAAATCCAACCTTAACCACGAAGTTACCATCATGATTCAATTGTTGTAAGGTGTTTTACCGTTAAGTCTATATATGTACTGATTCGAAATGGGGGAGTACGAGATTTTTTTTTGCTGAAGGTTTGGGAGTTGAAAATATTATCTAAAGTTAGAATTTTTATTTGGTTAGCACTTAAGAAACGCGCACCAAAATTTGACAACTTACTTAAAAGAGGCTAGTTCGGGTATTAACAATGCGTGATGTGCAGCAACGAAGTTGAGATTGTTGATCATCTACTTGTCGTATGCGTAATCAGCAGATTTTCAACATTCAACATTCTAGAAGGTAGGCACATCCTGGAGCCTCGAATGAAGGTCAGGAGTATCTGGGAGCTTCTGTTTGGGGACTGTCCGCGAAAGGCAACAATGAGAGATCTAATCAGGATCGCCACATATTGGTGAATAATCTGGTGGGAAAGAAATGACATGCATAACTTTTAGGAATAAATTATTTGACTCTTTTTTTTGACAATTTGATGAATCCGAGAAGTGAGCGAGAAATGAGCTGAGTTTTGCAGGTGACTTGGTCTTGAGTTAGGAATAGAATTATAGCAATTTTTCTATGATTTTTTTTCTCTTTACTTTCATTTGTATTTTCTATTTTGTTTGCCTTTAATATTTTTCGAGGCCATGCTATCTCAACCCCTGCAGTCAAATTCATTTTTTAAATGAATGATACAAGTAGCGTACTACCTTTTTCCCCCAAAAAAAAAAAAAATTATATCTGATCTCCGGATCAAAATTTTCAGATCCCATTTGATTCACTCACCGTTACAATCAAATTTTGACCCAAAATTATTAATAAAAATTTAATATTATTAAATCATTTTTTATTATTGTCACAGTAAACGTATTTTTTTTTTTTAAAGAGATAAATAGTAAGCTATCCGCTTCGTTTATTTTATTTAGAAATAAACTTAGTTGGAACCATGAATCAACTATAATTCGAATTTGGATCTCGGATACTAACCACCAAATATTTTGCCACTTACTCTATGGATGGTCGGTGACGAATAAACGTATTCAAATCACAGTTAAGTTTACCACCAAGTACTTGTTGGAGGTTATCGTTTTAGAGAGTAAGGTGTTTTGGGGGGCTTGAAGTTTTACACCAAGAGACGTCAAGTTTGGAGCGCCCAACAGTATTACTTCCAGTTTAAGAAAACTCTAGAATTAATAAATAAGCTATTGCGCTCCAGTTAATATGGCCCTTAATACGCTTCCACCTATTGGACTTGTATGTGAACATAATATTTGAATTATATAACAATATATCCAACAGTACTTGGGCAATATCAATTTTCATTATTAGCAGCTCCTGTTTGTTAACTCCACCTTTGGTGGAGGAAATGATTGAGAGAGAACACATTCTCAAAAACACTTTTCAGTGGCTTTTGTATTCCTTTTTGGTTCAATCTCTCAAATATACGCCGTTAACTTACACTTTACGTTCTCCGTAACGGAGAGTTTAAAAAAAAATAATAAAATAAAAAATAAAATAAAATAAAAGATTCATATCTTGCCACCCCCCACTTTCCTTTTTGGGTCAAAGATTCTCGTGTCTCTCTTGTTGGTGGTGTTAGTTGTGTGTTTTTTTTTTTTAAATTTTTTTTTATTAATGTGTTAAATTAAATGGGTAGGAAACACCTAGGCTCGAGGAATTTATTATAATAATTTTAATTAGGGAACAAAAAAAAAATTGATCCTTGGGGAGGGGAGTGGGGAGTAGGAGGTAAGTAAAAGGACCTTTTCGCGTAATGGTGAATTTTTTTAAAAATAATAATAATAATAATAAATGATAATGGGTCGGATTCGGATCTAAGTAGGATGAGCCATTAACCGTTACAATAATATTGCTTGTTTGAACTCGAAGGGACTATTTAGTTGATTCTTCGTATTTTAATTTGCATTTTGTAATAGCAAGCTATTGAGGCAAAAAAAAGAAAAAGAAAAAAAAAAGAAAAGAAGCTTTCACTGGTTAGTGGTGTAGTAACCCATGTCGTGTTGTAGATAATTGGAGAAAAAATAAAAAACAATGATAAAAAAAAGAAAAAATAGTGATGAGAGAAGCAACGATGAGGGATGAGAATCATTTTATTGATGAACGAAGGTAACAGCCAAAGAAAGAGAAAGAAGAACAGTTCAGCCTAACACAGAAGTGTAATTCGGCTCGTTCCAAGCAAAAACAAAAAAAAAAAAAAAAAAAGAAAAAGAGAAAATCCTATTCGATTCAAGCAAAAAAAGAAAAAAAACTTCAGCCGGGGTGGAGCCTACACTCAAAAGTGATCGGTTCAATTCAAACAAAAGAGAGAAAATTTCGGTTTAAAGATAAAAACATACGGAGCTGTTGGGTCGGTTCGACCTAATGCAATAGGTTGACCTGATTCGGTTCAAGCAAAGGAAGAGAGAAATCAGATTCTATCCAAATAAAGAAAAAGAAAAAAACATGTAAAAAACTTGAGCCCGTTCGGAAGAGCCCACACTCAATAATGATTGATTCTGTTTAAACAAAGAAAGAGGAAGGATTTGAACCAGTTCAGGATTAAGCCCGCACTCAACAAAAAAGAGAATGTTGTCGTATGATAAATTTAGAAAAAATAATGTATAAAATATAGAATATATATATAGATATAGATATAAATAAGCAAATAACTATAATGGACGGAGAGTTGGGAATTCATGTTTTTTTTGGCTCAGGTTCTCCACTAGGATTTGACCTTCTCAAAGCACACTATATTTGACGACTTGAAACAGGTCGAACTTGGATGATCTGGATTCGATCAAAGCACACTATATTTGACGACTTGAAACAGGTCGAATTTGGATGATCTGGATTCGATCGTCACTTCGTTGAAGTTGAAATGCCCTAAAAATTCGAAATATTCGTCTGATCTCACAAAATAGCTGAAATTCCTGAAAGAGAAACTGTCAGAATTATTACTGCAGAAACTACTACTAAACCTATCGAAACTATTACTATGGAAAACTGCTGAAACTAAACCTATTGTGGATAGAGTTCCAGCACAAGTCCAATAAGCTATAATACAAGATCATGCTCGGAGAGTCGTACTTGTGGGCCGTGTTTTTTTAATTCTTTTGAGAGAAAGGTAGAATGCTACGTACACGCTTCGTTTATTTCATTTAAGAATAAAAACTTTTAAATATGAATCAACTAGGATTGACTTGAATTTTGCATCAACTACTAAATTCTTCCTGCCACTATGGCAGAAAAGTCGGTTAATTACTTGTGGGGGGTGTTAGGGGTCATATTTAGGTTGGATTTAGTGGAAATTGTACGACCCTTTGGTGCACTCGAGCTCAAGAAGATCCATCAGAGCAGGTCAAAGAGAAACAGGGCCGAGTTTGTCTACAACTTAATAAGTGTACAAAACTTTTTGACCACACGACTAATCTCATAATAGCTCATCTGCGAATGGGGGTTTATCTGTACAAGTCAATCTAAATAGTGCAGGTCAATATGCTGCTGATGAGTTGCATAATTGCATGCATTAAGACCAGCCGAGTAAACATGATAAGCACATAGTGCATCTTCAAAAAATAAAAAATAAAAAATAAAAATTCACACTTTCAGTACAGTTAGTTGAAATACCAACTTTTTTTTAGAAAAAAAAAAATCATTCTATTTCTTTCGTTCGTTTATTTTAAAAATAAATTTATCTGAAAATGTGAACAAGAAGGTTTCGCAGTTAATTAAATGTTATGTTATGACATTTTACAACACTTTATTCATTAAAAAGTTAGGATTTCTTAGTACTTGTGAACAATACCTGATCATTCTTTCTTTTTTTTGAGAAAACTTCAAAAATTTTCATTGTGGTTTCAATTTTTTTCACTTTGGTACCATGTAGTTTAAAATATATCAAGTTAGTAAGTACCCTGTGTTTTAAAGTGTATCAAATTAGTACCCCGTGGTTTTGCACTTTATTACTTTAGTACCCTATAGTTTTAATTTTGTATCAAGTTAGTACCCTGTGGTTTTTTAAACTACAGAATACTAAAGTGATAAAGTGTGAAACCACATAGTACTAACTTGATACACTTTAAACCACAAGATACAAAAATGATAAAGTGAGAAAATATAGAATACTAACTTGATACACTTTAAATCACAGAATACTAAAATGAAAAAAATTGAAACCACAGGTGATTTTTTAAAAAAAAATTTCCCCTTTTTTGTTTTCACTATTTACTTTTGGGAGTACATAATGCCCATGCAAATCTCAATAGATCTGATCAGTTGCCACTGAGGATGGTCAAAAAAGCTCAGGAAAAGGTAGAGTGAAATAAATAAAAAAAAAAAAAAAAGGAAAAAGAATGAATATGAGAATGAAAAAGGAGGTAACACTGCAAAGTATCTTGGAAAAAATCAAAAAAAAAAAAAAAATCTTTACTTAGTTTGTTTATAGAGTGATTTTGATATGTACCTAACTAATAAATTAATATTATAAGAACATATATTTTTTTTTATATCTATGAACAAAATATTCAATTTTATAGTATACAACTTGGATTTCGTTTCAATTTTAAACTGCAATTAGAAAAGTTTTACAGCATATATATGAGGTTTAGGAGCATGTGAATCAATAAATTATTTACTAGATTTAATATTTTTATTCACTGTTATTAGCTGTTAATTATTAATAAAGTATAATAACAAGATTAATTCAACAGATTAATTAAACACTGTTAAATGAATCAACATTATAAAAAGTTTTGGGCCATTTCAAAATTGCCTATGGTTGAGTGAGTGGATCACCATTCTCTCTCTCTCTCTCTCTCTTTTTTTTTATTTTTATTTTTTACCAATTGTTTAAATTAGATTCTTATCATCTACTTCTTTATTTTACTTTATTTTTTTTGTCAGTTTGTGACAGTGATCAAATACCTCATATGTTTAAGTCCCATCTCATAATTGTTATACTTTTATTATATTCTTAATTAATTACCACTCCTTTGTCATATTATTTATGGTGGTGAGACCTACCCCTATGATAATTTTTTTTTTTCTTATTTGTGTATAAATTTTAAACAATATGGGACAACTGGGCAACCGACAATTTTGCTCAAATCCACGCAAGTTTTGTTTCATATTAAAATAAAGGAAATAAATATAAAAAGATCAAGTGATGTGTGGGTGATGATGTGTGGGTGTTCTTCAATTAATGTTAAGCTTTCTCACATGTCAACAAATGGGTCTTTAAATGACAAATTAATGATCTTAAGTTAGTGTTTTATTTTATTAGTGAAGGGGTTTTGAAAACATCCAATCAAAAAAAAAAAAAAAAAAAACAATGCTAATCTGTAAATCTATAATATATATACAGAGTCCTTGTCGAGCCCTTCGTATTCATGTAAGCTGTTTTCGATAATGGAGCTTCTGAATTAATTATTCATTAATTCTGTTAAATATGATGTAAAGTATTTGAAATTTCTAAAAAATAAATTTCGTAATTTTTTGAAATCGTAATTAAGTATATCAAGCGTGCATAAAATAAACGGCCAAAACTAAAAATGGATGATCGGATCCTTCAATTTAAGATCAGAGTTATTGATCTTTATGTAGATGCTGAATAGAATTTTTTATTAAAAATTCAAATACTTTCGATTCGTTTATATTGTTAAATTAGTAAGTATCTTATGCCCGCAGTTAAAAATGATCAATTTTGAAATCTTTTGAACGTAAGGCAAATGATATCGAAAAACTATAAAATTTGATTTTTGAAAGTTTCAAACATTTTAAATCATATTTAACGGCATGGATTGTCGATTCAAAAACTCTATTATCGAAAATGACTTATAAGTACAAGGACGATCGTACTCATAAGAATATAGCAGCCAGACTCAATATATGTATAAATTAAAGGGGCAATTGCTTATATACCCCTGAAAAGTTCCCGATTTTTCAATTTACCCCTCTTAGATGGCTAATATTGAAAATACCCCTCCTACGTTCCAACCTATTTCTAATATACTCTTAGAATTAAAATCTGTTAAGTAACTCTGTTATCTCTGTAAAATTACTATTTTGCCCTTTTCAAATATACCCTTCTACCATCACTGTTTTTCTTATTTGCCCTTAAAGTCAAGGGCACAGAAGTATTTCGACTTTTCGTTTTTTCCAATATACCCCTTTACCGTCACCAACATTTCTTATTTGCCCATAAGTTGAGGGCAAAATTGGTATTTTAATTTTTTTTAACTGTGGTAGATATTTAACTCACGTTTAATCTAGGTTAACTTAACACGAGATAACTGCGGAGGTATTTTGCAATAACGGTGGAACGTATGAGGGGCATTTTAGAAAGAAAAAAAATGTAGGGATAGATCAGATATTTTCAGATGCATGAGGGGTATATAGGCAATTATCCCTATAAATTATACACCCTAAACTATTCATATCCTAGTTTTACTCATTTATCTCATCATTTTTTTATTACTATTTTTATAAATAAATTGAGCAAAAAAGTTCAATGGATAGTGACCCTAAAATAGAGCAATAATTGGATGAATAGAAACATTTAGTTTGCCCTAATTTGATATGTGAGTTTTGACTGATCATTAACCATCCATTAGGTCTCAATAATTTATTTTAAAATTTAAATAAAATTATCATCGCAAATAAAATGATAAGAATTAAATTATAAAATGCGATTAGTAGTCGTTACGTTGCCGTGCATCGAATGTACACTTGTAAGTGTTTACCTACATATATGATAAAAAGGTCAATGAATATAATAAATATGTGAATATTAGGTTTTATATGAGTAATAAATTATAAGAAGAGAGAGAAGTACAAGTCAAGCTTAAGAACATAATTTGTCAACTTAAATTATTAAACTCATTTTAATATAGCTTTGTTTTGTTCACACTCTATGATTGTTGATCAAAACTTTAAATTTATAATTTAAGTTCTCATAATTGGTAAGAATTAATAAAATTGGATTTTTTTTTTTTGTTATGGGGAATGGTAATTCATCTATGGGGTGTGGTATATAATCATATATACTAGTATAGTTAACATAAAAATTGTCAAAATATTTTGAATTACAAAACTTTAAATGCTTAAAAAAAAAACTAATTTATTATCTATTCATGCTGCGTAGAATTTGGATTTTTCTCAAGAGTATTTTATTTTTTTATTTTGCTAATATATATATCATTATACCTAATATATGGAGACTATGAGGAGTGTTTTGGGTACCCAACCCTTTAAAATCTGTGCACGAATTAATAAAAGCCATTATTAGTGTGACAAATTCTAACACATTGATTATATTATACATAAGAATTATTTTTTTTAAGAATGTGTATCAAAATTCTTATTTTAGAGCACTGTTGTAGCTGTTCTAAAATAAGTTGGACCTTCAAAATTAAATTGTATAAAAGAAAATAAATATTACCCTCTTAGAATGCATGTATAATCAACAATCAACATTTTTTGTTTTTGAGTAATACTAATTGTACACCTATAATTTGGATGTAAATGGTATATCGTAATCTTCCAAGAGTTTAAATTTATTTACTAATCTCATAAATTTTTTATTAATTTTTTTAAAATTAAATGTTAAAAATAAAATATAAGATATGCATCCTATAATAGGACTTAGCGTATGATGCTTTAGTTATCAAACTTTAATTTATTATAATTTTTTAGTTGAATTTTACAATTTGTTGCATTCAAATTCCACAATTTTGTTTATTTGACTAAATATGAATATGTGGCTAATACTAAAGTGATGCAACATCATCCATCATAACACTGTTATATCATTTTCATATCCCTATATATCAATATTTTTAACCAACTAAATTAGATTACAAAAATCCATTATAATAATTTTAAAAAAATTAAATTATAAATCACAACAAATTAATATTCTACGATCGATCAAATTGTCAAATGATGACTCATAATTTGAGGACCAAAAGAACAATATAGCCCAAAAAAAAAAAAAAAAAAAAAAAAAGATGGAGAGATTCATGGGTGTGTGTGTGTGTGGGTGGTGAATGACTCAGTGAGTGGAACCCTAGAAAGAGATTGATGAGGGATATTCCAAATGTCACGCTCTCCTCTCTTTACGACCAAATTATCTGTATAATAATAATAACAATCGCGCCACGTAAGTTATATCCAACTAATTTAATAATTTTTTAAAAAATATATAATAATATTTTTCTTTTTTTATAAATTATAATGTGATGAGTAAATTTAATTAATTGAGCTTAAAAAAAAATTAAGTAGTATATGTGACTAACACATTCTAAAATTTTTTAATTATTATTTTCTCTTTTTTTAGCCCCTCCCCCCATCTTTTCTCTTCATCATCTCCTAATCCATTTGTGTGCGCACACACCCCACACTTCCTCTTATCCCTCTCTCTCTCTCTCTCTCTCTCTCTCTCTCTCTCTATCATTTTTGGTCCCAAATCATGATGATATCCAAAAAGCGCTCCTCACTCTCCCCAAATCCGTTCTAGGGTTTGTACCTCCTCCCTCTCTCCGCCTTCGAATCCCCCATCTCTCCATCTCAATCCTACTTTTTTTTTTTTTTTTTTTTTTTCCGCTTCTTTTTTGATTTTGTTTTGGGCTGCTTACTCCCGCCGTTGACTCTTTTTTTTTTTTTTTGGGGTTTTTTTTTTTATTGTAGAAGGTTAAAAAAGTTGGGATTTTTGAGCCTTTCGATCGGGATTTTTGGGGGAGTTTTCGGGGTGATTTGGCGGCGGATTTGGGGTTTCTCCGAAGTGGATCTGCGAAACCCTAGCTAGATCTCGGTAGTTGCTGCGAATTTTACTGTATGCTGGATTGAGGATGGAGTGGAGCGCGAAGACCCCGTTGCTTTGGGATTGGGATAACCCGGTGGCGGCGGAGGAGGCGGCGGCGGCGGCGCAGCAGAGGATCGACGATGGGTCTATCTACTCCTCCGGGGGATCGTCGTCGTCGGTTGTGGATCCGACGCTTAAGAAGGAGCCGACGATCTCGCCGACCGCGAAGAACACGGCGGCGGCGCCTGCGCCTGCGGCGGGGCCGGGGGCGGGGGCGGCGGCGATTGGGTTGAGATTGGGGAAAAGGACTTACTTTGAGGATGCGTCACAGTCGTCGTCGTCTTCGGCGGCGGCCGCAGCGGCTGCCGCCGCCGCCGCCGCCGCTGTAAAGAAGGCAAAGCCATCGCAGGCGAGCGCTTTGAGTAGTTTCTGTCAGGTAGAGGGCTGTAATATCGATCTCAGCTCGGCGAAGGATTACCACCGGAAGCATAGGGTTTGCGAGAGCCATTCCAAATGTCCTAAGGTTACTGTCAACGGCCTGGAGCGCCGGTTTTGTCAGCAATGCAGCAGGTGTGGTTCTTTTCCGGAAGTGATTTTAGGGAGTAATTCGGCTTTGATTGAGTGAGTAGCTTCTCTGCTGAAGAAGCAGTAGTTGGGTGCTTCTGGCTGTGGTTGGCTATTGAAATGAGCTTACGGCCGGCAGAAGCTCTGGTTTGGCTCTTGTAATTTGGTGTTTCTACTTCTAGCTACGGCAGGAGGCTGGTTTGGCCTCACTGGAGCTTTTGCAGAAGTGCAGTATGAGTATCTTTGTACAACAAATAGAAGAAGAAGCTCTAAATCGGAGCTTTTTCTTTTGAGGCTTAAATGTTAGCTTCGGCTTCTTGCAGTAGCTAGGAGCTCCATAATTGTCTGCCAACATTTAACTTTTGCCTATTGAGCAGAGGTGGTGTTTGAGAAGCCGGGTCAACTAGGCGATAGTGCTTCTTCGAACATATTTAATTCAATAGGACTTTTGCAGCACCTCCTACTGGGCCGAACAGGCCAAATCTACATGATATTTAGAATGATGGCATAGTTATAGTTTCCTATATATGTATATATCTGTTATGACGATCGTCTTTCCGGTATTGTTTAAGGTTCCATGCTTTGTCGGAGTTTGATCAGAAGAAGAGGAGCTGTCGCAGACGTCTATCTGATCATAATGCACGTCGCCGTAAGCCACAGCCCGTGGCGTTCTCATTTAGTTCTTCGAGGCTTTCTTCGTCATTTTGTGGTAAATTTTGTCGCCGTATCTCATGGATATTTTTTGCTATTAAAACGATTGTTTCTATTGGCTTCCTATTGTTGCAAGCACTTGTTTTGTTATTATATGAAGCATCATGCTGCTATAGCCGTTGTTCCCTTGAGGGGCCCAGGGTCCTCCATTATGATGTGTTCTAGATCAGTTTAATTAATATTTCTAAACGAGCTTTTACAGCTTCTCAAGAAATGGGCAAAATTTTACTTATCAATCTAGTAGTATGTCATTTTACAAGTGTATTAGTTTCTTATTTTGTACTCTGTTGTGTGATAGAACTTTGTACCTTCAAATTTAATGCTTGCTTTTTTGTTTTTTCTTTGATGTCTAAGCCAATTTGTTTTTCCTTGTTATTTGTGCATATACATCGCCCTCGATACTTTCTGGGTTTACCGTTATGCCTATTGACTAACTCTCTTGGCCTATCTTGTGGCTCACATATTACTTGACCAAAATAAACTATTACTAACTAAAAGTAACATTTTAGGTACGTATTCATTCTGGTAGGCATGTAGTGGTTCTTCTAATTTCTTGCAAACAATTTAGCAAAGTATAAGACATGCTGGAGTAAATATGTAAAAAATTTTATATTTTGTTTTCATTAACTTGTTAAAGATTGGATATAATATCTGCTTTTTATGAAATAACTAACGTAAATACTGTAAAACTATTTTTCTTATTTGCCCCTTTTTTTTCTTCCTATTAATATTAGTTTTTCGTCATTTTGTTTAGACGTAAAAACACTCTTGGTTCTATTATTATGTCCGCTAATCTTTAGAAGAAATTCAGGCTGTCATCTCTTCATGTTTAAATCTGTTTAGAAGCAGGGTCTCCTTTTCGTCCTATTTCCACTTGTCATTGTTTTCAGAAAATTAATTTACTTGTAGGATAACTACTTGTACATCGCAGATAGGGAAATTATCATTTATCACCTTCCTTGGTGATTGACACATCATTCACTTGTTCACAGATAAAAGGTAATACCTATCTTGGTAAGCTATATACTGTTACTCAAAGAATTTGGCAAGTTGTTTGGGGACTATGTTTCACAAAGTTAGGCTTATCCTAGTCTGTAATCTCGTTGTCGCTTCGTATACTTGTCTTCTCATGAAGACTGCTTTAGTCATCAAATTCATCGAATGACCAGCTGTATGCCTACTGCTTGAGTAATATGTCATATACCTTCTTGGGGCACAAATCACTTTCCAAACCTCCCACCATGTTCGATAATACTTTTATTTTGTATTTTCGATCCATTTTGTATAATATGTTTGTTGCCCGTGCAGATGAGGGACGACAGATAAGTTTCGTGTGGAGTAAGCCTCTGACAGATCAGATGAGACCCCTAACAAGCTCTGCATGGGGAGGCTCATCTGACAAGCTGTCGCAAATGAAAGAATCATGGATCAAATCAACAAAAGCAGGAGGTGTTGATGGACAACAACTGCAAATGAGCAACTCGAAGCTATCAAGCCCCTTCTCAACTCTTTGTCATGAAGTAGACAGGCTCATGCCTCTCAAAGGTAAAGTAGCCAAGTTCCTCAAACAAGGTGATATATTTCTGTTGGGTTAAACTTATGAAACCCCATTATGTTCTGCTTCTACCCAATGGCTCAATATTGCTTTCACAAGGGTACCTTCATCTGATTTGCCATGATCATCTCATCTGTGTGATTCAGTGTGATATGTTTCTTTTCTTAGTGTGGTATTTTTGCTAATGAGAAAATTGTTGCTCAGGAAAGCATTAGGAAAATAAAACCAAATCAGGAAAGAAAGATAACAAGGCATTATTTGCATTTGTTTTGTTTCTACAAATCTTGCATTCGAAGTTAGAAGTAGAAAACTAATGCGTCTCACCTGAGAACTGCAATCATTAAGTTTTCTCTATGGATGATCATTCACTCTCAACTTTTTGCTTGTTGATTCTCTTAGCTTATTAACGTAATTACATTTAGTTAAGATATTTGCAGATCATGCGACATCAGTAATCTACTTTCCTTACATAAACCTCCGTAGATGCTAGTCAAGCAAGTTGTGACAGCCAAATTGAACCTGATTCTTTAAAATGAGATGGGTATCCATGTGTCTTTTAATTTAGTCCTGAAGCTTCACCATCGATGGATGCTGAAATTACACTTCGAAGCTTCTGTCTGCAAAGGGAAGCTGCCATCCTGGGCATATTTTGTGAAAAAAATTGCTAGCGCTTGATCAAGATTTTTACTCAAAAAAGTACTTTGCTCCAGCCATTCCAATGAGGGCTCTTGGTTTTAGCTGACTCTGCTTCATATGTGCGTAATTTATACAGGTCCGGAAGCATCTGTAACTGCTTCAAACTTAGGTGGAGCACCGGATCTTCAGCGTGCTCTCTCTCTTCTGTCATCTAGCTCGTGGGGCTCTCCAGACCCTGGAACGGCTTCTCTCATCCAGTTTGTGGACACTAACCAAATAAGCGCTTCTCAGCCCGCACAATCTTTCCTGGGAAACTCTACTTCAGCTTATCACTGGCACGATAAATCGCTTTTGGCTCAACAGCAATCAGAAATTCCTTTCGCCGCCAATAGCAATGTTAGTCCTCTGCAGGAGTTTCAACTTCTCAAGTCTCCCTACGAGACCAGCTTCTTCGATACTGGTCGGATACATTGAAGTCCGAATTAGTTCGAGTGCTTTTGCAGATTGAAATAAGATCACAGGTAAACTTTCGATCGATCCTATGACATGTTTATTTTGTTAGAACAATTTGTAATGTACGACTTCTTTTTAGTTTTTATGAATCTGCTGTTGTAACTGCTTTGTGTTGTGCTTTTGACATTTTTGTCTTCGTACTCGAAAACCCTAGTACTCGAGCGCATGATCCTGTTACGTTAAATTGCTCGACATTTGGAATTCGCAACTGTGTGTGTTCTATTGAAGTTTAGTTTATTTCTTGATGTGGTGTGATGCATTTGATGCACTGCAGTTGAATTTTTATCTCAATCAAGTCATTTCCTCAAACTTTGTTTAACAAAAATTGCTGTTATAAGTTTTAGTTGTGTCTTAGCAACAAAGAACCCTAAAAAAAAAAGGGGGGGGGCTTTTTTTCCCATTTGGCCTCCACAAAATTCACAAAAAGTCCCATCAAATTTATAATTACAAATTTGGTTCTTTTTTCCATCACGTAAGCACCACATCAATGCTATGATTTTAAGTTGAATGCAGTGAATCATTCATCTTGTTCAAACATTCTCATATATTTCTTTTCGCAATACATATATATTATATTTTTTTAAATATAGTGAATCCTAAACACGGTGAATGATTTATTATGTTCAACTTAACGTACCGACCTTAGTCCCATCGGCGCGATGCCTGCGTGGCGGAGTTATTTTTAAAATAGATTTTTTTTTTTCAGAAAAAGCCCAAAAAAGAGGTACTATCTCCACATTGCGACTTTTACCGTAAAGCAATAATAGAGATTCAAAAAGTTACAATTTAATAGTTTCTCTAGTTTTGCTGCTGCATAGAAAAGCACTACAAGTGATGTGTAATATAATAATATAGTATTTCTCATAACAGTACCACAACTGAGTTAGTACTTCTCTCTCAAATGACAATGAATCCTTAACTCAGATTAAACTCGAAATAATTTAAAACCCAACCCAATTATTTTGGGCCCATGATTGGATTGGATTTGGACCATTTCGAGTTCGCGTAAATCCAAAAAGCCGACGTGTAATGCAAAAGTTGTAAACTTTGTGATTCTCCCACAATTGGATTTCTGAGTCATCTCTCTTACACCTTTCCCCTCTTACCAACTTATTAAGGAATCTCTTGACTTTTCCCAACAAAAAAAAAAAAAAAAACACATAAAAATTACAACAAAATAATACTCTCTCTCTCTCTCCAATCTAACTTCTCCTGAGTTTATGATTTATTTGGCTTTACTGTAAACTATAGTACCGTAAATGTAATCCTGAATGAGTAATAGTTTCAAAATTATATTAAATTTTTTGAAATATCAAATGTTCTACGGCAGAAATAGATCTGACAAATCGGAGGCTTAGTTTTGAGCATTTTGGATGGAAAATTACGTCTAATTATATTGCTTCTTTATTTTGGATTCGATCTAAAGAGAGATTTTTTTTTTTTTTTTTTTAAAGGGTGAGAACTAAAATTCAATAACATTATAATGGGGGTATTACCTCACCTTCAAATTATTATTATTTTTGGATGATTTAATTAGTTTTAAATTTTTAGAAGAAAACAACAAGAGATTTGATTTAGTTTATAAACAGTGAGATTCTAAAATATCTTAGTCTAAACAACAGCTTAGTTTTGTCTTAAAAAAATATTACTCACAGGTCCCACTAAATTAATTAGTAAATTGTTTCATGTATATTGGATAAATTTGGTCCATATATAATTTACTAAAACTAAAATTTTTTTAAATAATTGCACTAAAAAAATACTTATTATTATTTATAATATTAAGCTTAAAAATGCATGCACAGTACCTGCACTACCTCATTATTGTAACTTGGTCCTTAAATTTTTTATTATTATTTTTAATTTCCAAACTTTTATATATATTCGCACTCTAATACTAATAACTACGCAATTTTATTATAACCAATTTAATTTGAAGTAAACTGACATAACCAACTAAAATTCATTAAAATACATTTTTTCCAAAAAAAAAAGAAAAAAAGAAAAAGGAAGTTTAAGAGTGTTTTCAAAAGAAGTAATAGTTGAGGGGTTTCGTTGCATATTTCCCCTGACCTTTTTTTGCACACAACCCCCTCTCTCTTTCTCTGCGTTATCTTTTTTTTCCTCCACAGTATAAATAAATTCTTAAAGGCGCATCGGCTTCGTTTTCCCCTCTCCTCCCCTCTAAACCCCCTCTCCCTCTCTCTCTCTCTCTCTCTCTCTCTCTCGCGCGCGCGCGCCGATCACGACGAATCCAACGCCGAATACGATCCAAGGAGAGGGGAAGGAGACGATGCGGTAGGTGTAATCGGAGCTAGGGCTTCGTTTTCACCGGATTTCGTCGATCCCGTCGCGATCGGCGGCGACGACTTTCCGGATCTGAGCCTCCGATGGCGACTCCGCAGCAAGCGCCGGATCAAGCTGGTAATGAGCAGTTTTTCGATCGATTCTTACTGTTTTGTTGGATTAATCCGTAGATCGATTGGTGCGTCGTGTTCGGGGCTCTCGCATTGTGAGGTTTGATTTGGATCGGGGATGAGTTTCCTCCTTGTTCCGATTCGGTTTGCGGTGTGGCAGCGTTGTGAGTGCCGAGTTTATGCGGGGAATGGAAAGATCTCGTTGGTTGAGGTGTGAATCGGGATTTGGGCGTGTTGCTGATGTTTAGTGCTGTGATCTGCGAGCAGGAATTGGATTAAGCTCGTTTCTTGCTTGTATTTTTTATGTTTATTGTGCTTGGTGATAGAATCTGTAGGTAATTATTGGCGATCTCCATGCTGTTTCTAAGAAGCTTTCTTGGATCTCGTTCTGAATCCTTGCCTACTTCTGATTAATCAAGATGACTTTGATTCTGATTTAGATGACTACAAATCCAACCGAAAACTACCAATCCCAATAGGTTATTTTTGTGAAAGTAGTTTGAAATCCTCATATATGGATGCTTGAAGAGGAAATTGGGAGATGTATATTGGTCATGCTGCGACTTAACTGTGTTGTATTCGTGGTTGCTCGGAGAATATTGAATATAGTATTCTAGGCATAAGAACTTCTGCAAGTACTATTTGATTCTCCTTTGCAGCTTAGGGTTATCCTGCAATGCATTTTGTGGTATCCTTGTTATTTGTTATTTTTCGGCAACTGTTTGAGATTTGTGGGCCAGTGCACAGTTGGTCAGAGTACTGTAGTACCCAATCCTGTATTTAGGAATACCTTGCATTGTGTGATAACTTGCATTGTGGAGTTTTGAATAGTTTGGTCTATGAGTTGGATTTTAATGCTTGGAAGGTAAGTTAAACTATAGCTATTATGTTGGTGGTTGTGCTAAAGTTGACCTCTAAGCAGGATGCTGTTGGTTGCTCAGAGGTGCAGGATTGTCCTTAATTGGATAGACCTGTTAAGGAAATCTGCGAGGAAGATTTGTAATGTGTAGAAGTTTTAAGGAACTTGTTAGTCAGTTGCATCCAATCATGATAATTTATAGCGCGGGTTTAGAAGTTCGAATTGACAGCCTTTCTCAACTTTTTGTCTCTTGTAGCTTTAGATATTTATCCAGATTCATTAGTGTATTGTACTTTTTAATTAGTTATTGTGTGAAGTGCATTTGATAGATCATAGATGAAACATTTCTATTAAAATGCTATTGAACTACAAAAAAGGGACAAACAAGAGAAAGCCAACCTATCATATTGTGCATAACAATTTACTTATAGATATCGTTTGATTACGTTGAAAGTATAAGGATTTCTTTTATTTTTAAATTTGGTTTTTTCGAAGCTCATTGATTCTTTGTTGTTCGATTTTAGATGTGAAAGGGTCAGCGGAACCATTATCTATAGACTCTAATCAGAACGCTGTTGATGCTGTGAGCTCTAAAGAGCAGGTCGTTACCTCTTCAACTTTTTCCTTCTTTTAGGCTCAAATCTTAGCTAATGATATTGTGCATTACTTATCTATCAGCCTCTCTCTGATCAAGATGAGCAAACAAGGACATCCGATGTTTCACATGAAGCAAATACAATCGATCTATCTAGAGATTCCCAAATCAAGATTGGGTCTCACAGTGAAGGTGGAGAACATAGTACTGTTGTCCAACTACCAAATGTTAGTGCTTCTCAGGTGCAAACAGTCCTATATGCAGGTCAGATTCTTTTTTTTTTTTTCTGCTTCACATATTTCTATCGTATTAAGAATATTGTTTGAAGAATCTTTTCCATATCACGTATGTTCTCTTACTGTTAAACCTAACCGTGTTATACTCTCGAAAAGTTGTACTTTAACTGTTTGATTTTTAACTTTGATTCATATCTTATTACCACTAATGCTTTTTGAGTGTCTAATTAGTTCAATTAGAAGTCTATAGAGGCTGCACAAATGACTTGGTAACTGATACGGATTAGATTTATTTATATTTTCAATTTTCTGAATGGTAGTTTATATGATGAATACCCACCAAAATCAAAATGTGACAGTGACAGCTCTTTACTTTTCTGATCAAGATTTTAATATGTATTACATTCTATTAATCTAACCCTTTCTTGTCGGGGTATGAAGTTCTCATATTGTGACTGATAATTTAGTATCTCAATTTTGTATGTCTTATTTTATGCTTTTCCTCGTATTAAAGAACTTTATGTTATTTTTTGGCTTCTTATATGTGGGTAAAAGATTGACAAATGGTTGATGTTGCATCTGTCCACTTCCATTTCCTTCTTGTCCTCACAGGATCTTCATTATTGTCTGTTTTACTAGCATCGAAATAATCTTGTGCTTTTCTTTTCAGGATATACTAACTCTGCAGGCGAGTGGGAAGACTATCCCCATTATTTGAGCGTTGAGGGCTTGGAAATTGGACCAACAGTGAGTAACACAATATGCACCGGCCTTTTCTCATCTTCTTTTAACAAAACCTTTTCAGCTTTTTTAAATCTCTTTTCCTTTTCAATTTTCTTTCTTTTTATTTTTTGAAGGGTATGTACAATGAGAATCATTCCCTTCTCTTCCATACCGGGTTCGGATTCAGCCCACAAATGCCTTATGGGCCCTATTCGCCTGTCACAACTCCGCTACCTTCAATAAGTGGAGATGGCCAGCTCTACTCTCCTCAGCACTTCCCGTTCACAGCTCCTTACTACCAGCAGCCTCCGGGCATGCCATATATGAATCCTCCATCTCCGATGTCGCAAGCCGACCCAATGATGCCCGTCGATCCTCAAGGAGCTTTTCTCACTGATGCTTTGAGTTCAAGTAGCTTGCTTTTCGGGCCGAGACCGGGTTATCATCTATCCTATGGTTCTTTTGGTAGAGGTAGTTCTGTTTGGTAGTTTTGGCTCTTTGAGAAGAAATCATTGCTTGCACGTGGTGCACCATGTCTGTCCTCCATTATATCTCATACTTCTAAGTCCACCATCCAACAAAAATTATTCTTAAATCAAGAAAAGGCTCCAATCCACTTGGGGGTGAGCATTTAAGTATGAGATGAGACGTGTGACGGATCACTGGGAAGTGCACTGTCGAGTGTTGACATGCTGCACCTGGTGTCGGCGACAATTTCTCCTTAGCGATAAAGGGTTTGTGGGAAAGCTCTGATAATGCCTTTTGTTTTTTTACTGCCTTTTTATTAGATTGGTCGAAACCATCGGATGGTTCTGGTTCTGTAACTACACTGCCGTCACCTGCAGCTTCACCGCAGCCAATTGGTGCTCCTGGTTCATTTGGACAGAGCACCATTCCTGCAGCTTCTGGAATGGTAATCATTTCCTTTCTTTCTCTGTTACAAGTATGTGTGTTTCTTCAAGAATTTCTAATTTAAATGATCACTTGCGCTATCGTGCTAAACAATAGACAAGCTGAGAGATGGAATTGTGCTGAAAACTTGATTTCAATCCCATTCAATATGTACTAAGGTAAATGGTTGGAAATATAAAACAAGGCAGAAGAAAAGCTCTATTTTTGTGTGCTTATGTTTAATTGGAATTTACCAGTTTGGTGGTGTGGAAACCGCTAAAATGTTTTGAACTATGGTAATAGTTTCGAATGCAGGGTTCTTATCTTCTCTTTTAATTTTTTTGCTAGTTCAGTATGATTTATTATACTCTTAACCCAAGTAAGGTTCATCTGAATTTCCCAAAGCATTTACTTTCTAATAACCTTCAGGCTTCACAGCATCAAAAATCTTTATATGGTTTCGGATCCTCCAATAGCTCCTATGAAAGAGGGTATTCTCACGGTGGGTTGTATCAGCACGTCGGTAATTTCATGGGGTCCACTCCAAGCTTGGGCATGAATAACCGGAATCCAATTGCTGTCGACAAAGGCAGGAGACGAGGAAAGGGAAATGCTTTGGTATGCAGCTGCAATGGGCCTCTCGACTTTCTCAATGAGCAAAGCCGAGGCCCACGGGCTACCAGACCCAAGAAGCAAGCTGCAGAACAGGATTCCTTGCCAGAGAATAAAAGGGACAAGCCCATTACCGGAGTAAATAAAGAGTTGTACAATAGTCCGGACTTTCCTCCGGAGTATACGAATGCCAGGTTTTTTATAATAAAATCATACAGTGAGGATAATGTCCATAAGAGCATCAAGTATGGTGTCTGGGCCAGCACGGCCAACGGGAACAAAAAGTTGGATTCTGCTTTTCGCGAGGCGAAGGACGGAGAAGACCCCTACCCTATTTTTTTGTTTTTCTCGGTAATTCTGAGGCCCTTTGTCTCCTTTACAATTTCACTGGAGATAACTTTATTGCAGCGAAATTTGCATACACACTACTATACAATTGTCGTACAATTATCTATCTGTACAGAATTGAATTTTCATATATGGCCTTTGAATCTTAATTTCTTACATATAATCCTATCTTCTTACAAGAATATCCCTCTTTTGAAAAACCTTTTGGGACAGAAAAACAACAACTCTCCCTTAGGAAGAAGATAAGGGCATTTTTGTGAAGGGTTATTATATATGTAAAATTTCATATTCATGCAATAGCCCCTTTCTTTTTGTTCACTTTATTTTTTCGATTGTCATCATGTAATTAACTTAGAAACAACATTGATAGGTCAACGCGAGTGGCCAGTTTTGCGGCGTCGCCGAGATGGTCGGACCCGTTGACTTCGAGAAGAGCGTGGACTATTGGCAGCAGGACAAGTGGACCGGCCAGTTCCCCGTCAAGTGGCACATCGTGAAAGACGTCCCGAACAATCTGTTCCGTCATATCATTCTCGAGAATAACGAGAATAAGCCTGTAACCAACAGCAGAGATACCCAGGAGGTGAAGTTCTTTCAGTTAATATAAGAATTTCATTGCAATTCATTTCTTGTTTTATTGTTCTTTTCCTTCATTCTTCTTCTCTTATCTCATCTTCCTGTAGGGCCTATTTGGTGTCGGAACAAGTTATCCGATGATACCTTGTGCATTATGCGCTTTTTTTTCTTTTTTTTTTGTGCTCTCTATTTTTGGGCATATTACGTTATATAACACACTGGATCGAAATCGTTCAGGTTAAACTGGAACAGGGTCTAGAGATGCTGACTATTTTCAAGAACCACGAGGCCGAGATGTCGATCCTTGACGACTTTGAGTTCTACGAGCAGCGGGAGAAAGCCATGCAAGAGAACAGGGCGCTGCTGCTGCAGCAGCAGCAGCAACAGCAGCAGCAGATATTAGCCAACTCAGTCGCGGGCCATGGCGACCGCATAAACCACATCACCAAGAGCTTCGCTCAAGTTGTCCGGTTAGAAGAGGCTAACAGCGGAGGCCAGTTAGCCGACAAAAGCGCCTCGCTAAACACTTCCGCTTCGGCTGCCACGCCCGAAGAAGCCAAGAAGCCGAATGCCGCCGCTGCTCCGAAAGAAAGCAGTTAGAGAAGGAGGTCACCTCAGAAGCTTATTTTTTTCACCAACGCCTTTCTTTCATCTTCTTAGCAAGAGAATTGGGAAGCTAAAACCGGCCGTGGTTGCGCGAGTGTGTGAGAGAGGAGCGAATGATGGTAGGACTAGTTTCTTCAAAAGGGTGGCCGCAGCGGCAGCTGCAGTGGTGGTTCAGTTTGTATACTACAACATAGCCTCTTTCCACCAATCGCGGGCTCTAATTGTAGTCCCCTTTAATTCCCCTTTTTTCCCCCCCTCTTTCTTTTTTTCTTTTTTCAAGTTTTTTTTTTTTCCTGTTAATGTATTCCTCATATTGGGTAGGCCTTTAAGAAGAGCTGCAGTCCTTTTGCAAGCCTTTGTAAAGTTGTTCCCGGTTGGATCCCAAATGAATAAGTTCTTTTTTTTTGTTGTTTTTTTTTTTTTTTTTTTCCTCTTCTTTTTAAATTTCCTTGTTTCGTCATTCCTCGTCTCATTTGCGGTTGGATGAATAAAACTGGAAAAGCTGGACTCCTTGGAGAAGTGTTATGACTAATTTCTTATGTTTACTCTTCCTTGGTTAGTCTTTTTAGTGAACGATACTCAAATAGCATGCTAAATTTAACATGTATAGTGATCCTCTTGCCATAAGATATATAAACTACTGATACTCACAATGATGGTAGTATCTATGTACGAGGTGTTTCCTATTTGACCAGGTTTTCGGAGCGGTGCTCTATCCAGTTGTTTGGCAAATTGAGAAGATTATAGAACTACTGCTGCGACCAAAAGCTGAAAATGATCTTCTTAAGTAACAAAAAGCTCCTAACAAAAAGATTTAGAGGAAATACCACCCATATAGTTTCGGACTTTCTCAATTTAGTAGCATTAGTTTAAAGTATATCAAAAAATTAGTGTCCTGTGGTTTTATTTTTATTTTTTCGTTAACTTCTTCGTTAGTATTTTGTTAAATTATATATGCAAAAAACTTCAGATATTTCATCTAGATTTATCGAATATTCATTTTAGTGCCCTTTAGTTTTAATTTTATTACTGATTTATCGAAAATAATTAGTAGAATCGATAAAAAAAAAAAAAAAAAAAAAAAAAAAAAAAAAACCACATTACACTAAATGGAAATACTTTAAACTATAAGATAGGATACAAAAGTAAAAAAATATAAAATCATAGAAGTGGTATACATTAAAACCAGATAATGCAGTACTAAAGAAGCATTTATTGGATGACTGCTATGTTATATATCATTGGAGATATGACAGAACAGGCAGGAGAAACATATATATATATATATATATATATTTCACAAAGACAAAATAAGCTATGAAGCTTACCAACAACATAAAAGATCCAACAAGAAAAGAAAGAAACCCAGAGGAGGAAAACCCTAGTAGAGAAGTAAACCTGGTAGAGGAAAAGCAACTAGAAACCCACAAAACACAACAAATTCTTTTTTCTCCAATAAATCAGTCCACTAAAATGATATATAGAACATTACTTGGGCTGCCTTACTCTCTTTTTTTCCTTCGTCTTTTGAGTAATGCTGCATGTACCTCAGACGGTACCGTATAATATTGTTTGAGTCGGGTTGTACATATGCGGCGGCTAGTGATTGGTTTAACTTTTTCACATTTCAAAACCGGCACGCAATCTGAAAAGTTAAAACATTCGGTGGCCGCTGTATATACCAAGCTGACTCATCGACAATATTCTGAGTACGTTCGGAGATACATGAATCACTACTCTTTTCTTTTCTTGTTTTCCTTTTTTCTTCTTTTCAACTTTTTCCCCTCGGTAGGGTTTCATTCTGTGGTCATAGGCTCGGAAATGCAACACCGGAATCGAGCCTTCCGGACGGTGCTCATGATCTCCATCTCGGCATTCTCGAGCATAGCAACGATTTCGGTAAAAGGGGGACGTGCATCGGGATTCGCATCCCAACAGCGGGTCATGATCTCACCAAGGGAGGGTGGGCATTCCGGCGGTACGATGGGACGGACCCCCTTGTTCACAACTGCAAATGCCGCCTGGACAGCTGTCATGTTTGCAAAGGGAAGCATGCCAGTTATGAGCTCCCACAGGACAATACCAAAGCTATACACATCGACCTTCTGGGTGTAAGGTCTGTGCTGGATCATCTCTCTGCATATGAAAAACAAAGAAGGGCGACCATGGGTTAAAAGAGAAAAGCTTGATATGCTAAGATAACTGTAAGTTGGTCACAGTGGACTGACTATGCTATTTGATCTAACAGTAGTTGGTTTGTTGCCAAACTAATCCAAATCTTATTACCCTGAACAACAAGCAGCTCAACAAACAATTTTTGGCAAGTAGGAACTTAAAAGGTGGACAAATCACAACAAATGTCTTTGTCTTCTTTATAAATAGCAACTTATATATACGAAAGATAAATATGGAAGCATCACAGATTAATATAATTGTATCGGAAGAAATGACGTCTTGCATTTTCTTTCCATTTGATAATATAAAAAAGACAATCGTTGCACTTCATCTAATTCTGAAGCTTGCAGGTGCGAAGTTCAGTAGATCAGGAAAAGTAAGCATGATATATACATTATTAATTCGAAAATGGCGATTATTGAGAAGGTAAACATTCATCAAAAAAGAAACTTCTCGTGCATTTTACAAACAAATAATAAAAGCTCCTGCACAAAGGGACTCACAGGAGTTAACATGGCCACCATATTGTCCTCCCCTAATAGCATCCAAGAGGTATCCTAGGACCTAGGTTTTATCTGAGCCTTCCAGACAAAATATAAGATTAGTGAATTTCACGACCAATAATGCACTGAATGCTACAATACGTGCCACATGCTCTACTGTACCAACCCTTACGCGGCACGGTACCAGGACCCAATAATTAAAATCTTATGCTCTATCGTGTCGAACTCTCTTGATTTTCAAGGCACTAATTGAGTAGCTTGTAGTGGCATCCAATCCTAATAGTATCTATCGTCCAATATTTAAATCCTTGGTCGAACAGTCTTGGTTATCGAGGCATTAACCAGGTAGCTTACAGTGGCATCCAACCTTAATAATACCTATCATTCAAAGTGTCAAATTGTCAAAATAATCCAGATATGCTTGGAGTCAACGGCTTGACCAGTTGTCGAACCACAGGTCGAACAATAAACCAAGAAGGAAACTGACGAGCTCAACAACCCGGTTCAACTAGCAAAACAATAAGCAGGACCTAAAAACATTGCTGTTGCCCAGCTGGCTCAACTAGCGAACTCTTAACCTAGCCGGTTCAGTACTGTCTTTAAACCAGAGTAGCTGCTGACCTGCGAACACTCACTGAACCAGCAGTTGAACAAGTTAACCGCGCAGGGTAGATGAATCTAAGCAAACCAAACCATTTTAGATTAAATTGGTGATAAACCACTAGTTGCTGACACTAGGTGGCTTTGGACCTCTTAACCTATTAGGTAGAGGTTCAAAGCACTACCTGTCCAACCACTACTTGTGCTATATAAAGAAAGCTCATTTTTATAACATATCAGCTAATGCTACTTGACAGGATGAGAATGACCCAGTGACCCGACACCTAGCAGAGTCAATGTCCATTTTGGTTCTGATTAATATAGTGACAAGCCTTTGAAACACCCAGTGAATTTATTTGCCCCAGATAATTAGAAAATATGGCATAACTCGGCATGGTAGTTAGCGGTAGGTGAATTAAAACAGTCCCACACTCCTAAATTTTAAATTCTTGGCTCTGATTAATCTAACGTTACCAAAGCAGCACTTAACATATCAGAAATGCACACTGTTATTCAGGTGAAACAATCAGAAGCTAATGAAGTTTAAGAAATCGTAAGCATTTCCTGAAGAATGTAAAATACTAGAATATTGCAATTTAACTTAAGCATAACCAATATTAATAAACCAATGAAGAGATGTCCCAGCTGAAGATTTGCTGACTCGGCACACTCTGAAAGATATAAGCATCTGAAGGAAATCTGCTCACAGCGTGATCATGACAAAACGTTATTGAACTTACGGTGCCATCCAACGATATGTTCCTGTCTCCGGAGTCATCCCTTCGGTCTGCACCTCAATGCGGGCCACACCAAAGTCCGCAATCTTGATGGATTTGTCCGAAAAGATCAGTAGATTGTCCGACTTGAGATCCCTGTGAATAAACCCTAATCCATGAACATAAGCCATTCCCATGGCAACATCAAGTGCCTGCTTCACCGCCAGCTTCAGCGGCACCGACCTGTTCTGCCTTCTCATTAGAAATTGCCGCACTGAACCACCCTTTGCGTACTCAGTAACGATGCACCAAACTATAGGCTTTCTGCAAGCCCCAATAAACCTCACTATATTCGGGTGCTTCAAAGTGGCCAGCATCATAACCTCCTGAGCGAACTGCTGTTCCATCAACTGCGCTCTCTCCAGGTCATTCTCAGGCTTTTCCAGCAGCTTAATTGCAACATCTTCTCCATTGTAGGTGCCTTTATAAAGCTTCCCAAAAGCCCCCTGAGCAAATGGCATTCCCATGTTAAGCTTCCCCAAATCAAGCGTCCACTCCTCAAAATCCATGAGTGGCTGGGTAGGGTATTGCGGGTCCATCAACGCCCGAGATAAGGCATCATTGTTAAGGGGATGAGAAACCCTACTGGGGCGAAACACACTGTTTCCTATCGAATGGTTGGCAGGTGGGAGTGGGCGGAGCCCAGAGGCATGGTTAAGGATGGCGGTGTGTGAGTCACTTGAGCCGACACTGCTGTTGTCTACAGACATAGCAATCGAGCCACCATTGTTGGTGGTTTGCAAGCTATTGATACTGTCGACCGACATGTTGGAACCCTCACCAAGCTTGTGGTAGTAAGCCATGTCGTATATGTTATTATTGTGGTCATGGCCGCCGCCGCCACCTCCCATGATACCGTGGAATTTAGGGCCCTCTAACATCTTTGAAAATCCAATTTAAAAAGATTTATATTGATCAAAATTCTCCCTTTCGTTTGACAAAATGCAGCATTCGAGCTCCACCAATTGCTCAGACTCGAACTGCAAGAATCTAAAAGGAAGTCATCAGCATTTTACAGTGATTAGAGAAAAATGACAACTTTCATCTCAGAAGAAAATGGAGTCAACACGAAATCTGAGAAAGAAACCTAGAATTGCACAGGTCTACCAAATTACTGACTAAAATCACCTCAATGTGTTCTGAAATGACTATTTTGTGAGCCAAATTCTACTAAACCCCTAAAAAACGATCAATTCAGACTCCTAAAGACCACAGATTAACAATCACTGCAAGAGAAACCAACTCTCAACACTGGGTTCGAGAAAAAACGAGAATTTTTATCTCTATATCAATAGAATCAACACGAAACCTAAGAATCGAACCCTAGAACCGTACAACTCTACGCATTACCAACTCAGATCACCTCAATTTGTTCTCAATCGAAAATTTTGGAACTAAATTGCAATAAATTCCGAAAACGGAGTAATCACGCAGCTAAGACCACAAATTAACAGCCACTACGCCGACACCAATTTCAGAGCTAAGAAAGCCATTCCAAAGCTCAAGAAACACAAACTATGGTTCAAAACAAGCACAGAAACCCTAGAATCGAACAAATTCTCCGACCGAAGTAAAAAACCTCCCCGATTACTGCGATACACACCTCGATCGGGAGGGGATCGCACGGCGAAGGCGACGCCGAGGGGGAATCACCTGCGCGAGGGCGGAGATCGGCGGGGAATAGGCGGAGAAATGGGGGATTGGGAGAGCTCGTGGAGAGCGAAGAGGAGACGAAGACGAAGACGACGACGAGTTGGAGAGCGAATTAGAGAGAGAGAGAGAGAGAGAGAGAGAGAGAGCGAATTAGAGAGAGAGAGAGAGATAGAGAGAGAGAGGAGTTTGTGTTTATTTCCCGTTTTGCCCTCCTAGTTCTCCCTTTTTAAGTATTTTAAGCTCCTAAATTAATTAGTAATTAATAATTAATTAATTCATGTTTAAATTATAATTCGATTTTTAGATTTTCTTTTTTTCCCAACAACTTAATAAAAGAGTTGGGCAAATTCACAAAAAACAGTCCACACACTTGTCTTAATAATCACACTTGTATATAAATAATTAGTAATTACTAATACTCACTCGTATTCGATAAATTAAAATAATTTTTTTTTAGGGGCAATTGCTTATATATATTTCTGAAAAGTTTCTAACTTTTCGATTTATCCTTCTTAGAGAGCTAATATTGAAAATGTCCTTTCTACGTTCCAACATATTTCATATATATCCATAGAATTAAAATTTGTTGATAAACTCTGTTATCAGTATAAAATTACTATTTTACCCTTTCAAGTATGTCTTTTTCGATCACTGATTTTCGTATTTGCCCTTAAAGTCAGGGGCAAAAAAGTATTTTGATTTTTTGTCTTTTCCAATATACCCCTCTACCGCCACCAATATTTCTTATCTGCTCTTAAGTTAAGGGTAAAGTTAACATTTTAATTTTTTTAATAGTAGATGTTTAACTTACGTTTAACCCAATTTATTTTAATAAGAGATAACTACGAATGTATTTTACAATAATGGTGGAACATATGAGGGATATTTAAGAAATAAAAAAATAGAAGTAAATTGGATATTTTCAAACGTATGAGGAGTATATAGACAATTATTTCTTTTTTTTACTAGTGCTACAAGATTAGTATAGTTTTTATAATTTAAACTACATTATACTATTAAAAAAAAGAGGGTAAATTTCAAATACCACTACTGTAATTTCACACTTTCTCACTTTAATATTACGTGGTTTAAAGTGTATTACGTTAGTGTCCTGTGATTTTATTTTGATTTTTTCGTCAGTTTTTTCGTCAATATTTCGTTAAATTATATACTAAAAACTTCAGAATACCCCACCTAGGTTTATCGAATACTCACTTTAGTACCCTTTAGTTTTAACTTTATCACTGATTTAACAAAAAAATTAGTGGAATCGATAATAAAAAGATAAGAATAAAACCACATAACACTAAATTAATATACTTTAAACCACATAATACTAAAGTGAAAAAGTGTGAAACACCGGAGTGGTATTTAAAAAAAAAATTCTAAAAAAATATTAAATCAATAGCTCAATTTACACTGTTCGCAAAATTTTACGGCCGAATTAACTAATTATTAAAAATTTAAAAATTACTTGAGATAATAATAAATACAATAATACAGTTTTAAGTTTTTTTTAATTTTAACAAATAAAATAATGTAAAAGGTAATTAATGTACTAGTTAAAGTGAATTATTTTAATTTTAAGGTTTTTTTAAACCTCTTATTAGTCATTGGATAAATTTGCATAAAGCATCTTATGCTCACTTTATGGTCAAAAGTTTCCCTATTTGGAATCTTGGAATATTCCAGTAACTTATTTAATAACCTTCTAATTGTTTATATTATCAAAACTGCCATTCTTGTACAATCTCTGGTTACTTTTGAATATATTATTATATTATTATTATAATATGATTATATGATTTCATATATTTATTTATATGTAACTGAATCTTAAAATTGGATTTCCAAGTAAAAAAAAAAAAAGTAATTTATTTTTCTATTAAAAAGATTAAACTACCAAGGAACAGTAAATTATAATTTTGATCCAATTTAGTTTGGCTTAAATACATTATATTATATTATACTTTACAAAAAAAAAAAATTCACTTTTGACCCTGTACTTTTTTTTTTTCAAGACATTATTCAACTATCTTTTTTTATAATTCCTACACTATAAATAATATATCTATAATTTTAGATAATTTTTTTTTTTAAATACTAGATAGAAGCAGCAGAGCATATATTCAGCTTGTTTTAATATAAAAAATAACAAACGATATAAAAATAACATTTTTTTAAAAAAAATAACTTAGATACAATCTTTTAATAAGTTTACCATAGATATTTATTTTATATTTTTTATTATTTAGTTAATATCTCTTAGTTTTAAATCTAAATATAATATAAAGATTGATAAAATATATTTGGATAAAATTTAATTTGACGCCCCCAATGTGCTACGTACGCCACGTCGCACTACGTGCGGATGAAGTGTATATTAAGTTAAACACGGTAAACCATTCACTATGCCTAAACACGGTGAATGGTTCAACGTGTTTAGTACGTAGTTTTTATAATATAAATAAATATAAATATTGAAAAGAGGAATAAGGAGTAGGAACATCAATGGATATGTATATCCGAAATATTATCCGAACCCAAACCCAAATAATATATATATATATTATATATACATAATTTATTTTTATTTATTTATACAATATATAAAATATTTAATAATTTTTATTCCTTAGATCTTTGTCCAACGGTATAGATTTTTAAAATTCGCTGGGTTTAGATTCGAGTTTTGAGTTTTTTGTCAGATATGGATCTGGATATGAAATTTTAAAATCCGTCGGATTTGGATTCGGATTTGCGTTTTAATTTAATTTTCGAATTCGAATTTTTGAAAAAGCGAAGAAAATGAATATGTATATGAAACACGGTACGGTGAATGGTTTACCGTGTTCACCTTAATACACTGGTTCGGTCCTCGCATAATCGTGACGCTCGCGCAAGTCGCGGCCATTTTTTGCAAATTAAATTTTAACAAGACTATTTTTAAAATAAAAATTTGCTAGGGGGTTAAATGCAAAAAAAGCCCCATTGCTGGTAATAATTTGGTTATTAATCTACAGAAGCTAAAACGGTAATATCGTGCCCAACGAGATGACCGTTACGAAGAGCCTAATTATCTCGGGAATCCACGTGGCGCCAGGCTATTGGTTCGTGCATGTTAACAACTCAGGTCCAGCGATCGCCGTGGTTTTTCCGAACCATTACCGGTTTCGGGTTTTACGATTCCTTTTTTTGGGATTAACATTTTTTTTCCTTTTTTTTTTTTATTTTTGCTAATTTATTTATTAGGTAAAGTTAATTTAAGAGGGTAAAAATGTATGAATAGTCCTACTACTTTGCCAATTTTATGAATCAGGACCAATGTTTTATATTTACCTAAACACTAATCATATGACATTTTAGAAATTTATATTTTAACACCCTCAATGTAATTTGATTTGTCATTTTGGTCCCCTTCACTATGGTTCCATCTTCGTGACTTATAGAAACAAATATCATTCTTTTTTTTTTTGCATTACATATATTTTTATACCCTCTTTTGTTTTTCTCTTCAAATTTTGTCTCCTTTAAACATATACAAAATGTTTTAGATATATAGGTGCATATTTATTGGAGGAGAAAAATATTTTTAAACATTTTGTACCCTCGTGTTTTAAAACCAACGTGATATCGTCTTATTTACAGTTTTGTGTACATTCATATACTTAACATAATAGGCGGTAAATGAGACAGTTTTATATTAAAAAAAAATTTCACCACCGAATTTTATTGGACTAATAAAAATTTAGCGGGGATGATCCACAAATTAAAAATTATTCGCGTAATGGACGATGAATAAAACTATCTTAGGGTGGAAGCTGATTTCAATAAATTTTGAATTATTTAGAAAAAAATAAAAGAGAAAACTTTAAATATAATTCCTATAGTTTCACACTTTCTAACTTTAATATGTGGTTTAAAGTATATTACTTTCGTATTCTACGGTTTTATTTTTCTCTTTTGATTATCCCCTCCACTAATTTTTTCATTAAATTCATGACAAAATTAAAATTAAAGAGTACTAAAATAAATATTCTATAAACTATAGATGTAGTATCTGAAAATTTTGTATGTGATTTAATGAAAAGCTAGTAGAGAGACCGACGAAAAGAAAAAAAATAAAATAACAGAGTATTAAATTAAATTGATATATTTTAAATTACAAGAAGTGATAATATTTGAAGTTTATCTAAAATAATAATATATATGAATGATGATTCCTAATATGAGACTGTTTTATTCTTCGTAACGGTATTATTTAAGATGTAACTAATCACGTTCGTTGCGGAAGTGCTTTAAAATTCGCGGAGGATGCATCATCAAAATTTTGGTCTCAATGACTTGTATCACACTCTTGGATGACGTGGTGGACCCGGTGCACGCAAGAACTTCCTCGTACAAAAGCGCTTTTTTGAGTTTAAATTCATGCTACGAGGAGACGCTACAAAGACCAGAGGATCCCCGCGATTCTCGCCCCTCCTCCAATGGCGCTCCCCGTGGTCGTCGTCTTCGTCGTCCTCTCCCCTCCTTTATTTAGCTGCTCCCAAACCCTAATTTTAGAATCCAATGCCCTCGCCTTGGATCGAGACGAACAGAGCCGACGCCTCGGCTCTCGCTGCGGCCCCTCCTGCTCCGCTTCCCCGCGCACCGTCCTTGTCGAGGATCCCCGAACCCTAGGGCACCGATCGCAGAGATGGCTCCCTATCTCTCTCCGCCGCTTCTCTTGATTATTTCTGTGGTTATATCTATCGCCATTGGTGCCCTCGCCAAGACGGATCAGCCTGATGGTCAGTGTTCGTGAAATTCGATTCATAGAAGCTTGTTTTTGATTCGAATGTGCTTGATTTATGGTACTAATTGATAGTTTCTAGCAAAATTGAGCACTATTCTGGTGATTGCAAGGTAATATTAGGTATATTGAGCACTTGGCGTGCTTTGTGGCCAAAACCTGCTCAGTAGATGGAAGCTAGAATGCTTGGATCTCTAGAGAGTATCTTATTCTAATAACTGAATCTGCTACAGTAGATTTGAAATTTTTATTGTCTAGAATGGGTAAATCCAAGTAAAACGATCTTTGGACTCTAAATGGTGCATACTTTGTTAATTGCTTTTGCAGTTTCTGCCCTGAATGTCATGTATAGCAGCTTAAATTCCCCCTCTCAGCTGACTGGTTGGAGTTCGAGTGGCGGCGATCCCTGCGGAAAAGGCTGGAAGGGAATCAAGTGCTCAGGCTCATCAGTAACAGAGATGTATCTTCTTATTTGACTTCAGTATCTTTTTCATTGTTTGATTACTATGGCTTTTCTAGCTTTTCTGGCTTTTCTTCACGGTGTATTACAACATTACCAATTCTGAATGTTGCACTTTCGGTGGAAAAGAAAAGTGGCCTGTGACATCCGCATGGTTGTTTGAGAAATTATGAGGAGTTTTGTAGGAATATTACGGAGATAAGAAGAAAGGGAATATTTTTGATACAACATTGGGAGTGTTACACATACATGATACAACCTTGCAATATCATCGATTTCACATATATGCCGCCGTAATATCTGAATTCATATATACCATCAGAACGCATTTTTTTAAAAATAATATCATTATCTTAAGTTAGATAGTCATCCAAATGGTTGGATTTAGTTGGTTCTGTATTGGAAGAGTTTTTGAAAGAAGGTGATTATTTGTAAGAACTTGGGGTAGCGGAGGAAATGTATGAAAATTCAGATTTTCCAGGGATACATGTAGTTGGCTAATCTCACAGGGTTATATATACAAGTATCTGTACAATGTTTGCCATAAGCTGGTGATCGATTTTATTTTGCTTTCTGTGTTTTGCACTGGCATTTTCCGTTTGTATTGTTGCTTCCATCTCATGTAACATCAAACCTTAAGGAATCCTTCAAATCTGCTGTATGTTTCTGCACATGATGTTTGCTCATATGTCACTCACTTGCATATTTTATTATGCTAATTGTGCAGCAATCTATCAGGTCTTGGACTGACTGGTACACTGGGTTATCAACTTTCAAGTTTGACTTCAGTAACTAACTTGTGAGAGTTAGTTTCGTTATTATTCACTTTCATCATTCTCAGTTTTGCAACTTAGACCAATTGTTTCTTTCTCTTAGTACAGTGACGTGAGCAAGAACAACATCCATGGTGATATTCCATACCAACTTCCACCAAATGCAGTTCATATGTAAGCCACTTATGTGATGCATGTAATTATCAAATTTAAAATCTTTTTTACATAGTTATTATGGCAGTTGATAGGAAAAGCGCCTGAAAAATTTTAACTGCATCCTGAAATTGTCGTCAATGATATCGATGCTTGTTTTCAGAAATCTTGCTGGGAATGCTTTTACTGGTGGTGTTCCTTATTCGATTTCTCAAATGACTGATCTCGAGTATCTGTAAGAAGAACTTCTGCTTTGTTATCTGAATATTTCTTTTACACTGCTGCCTTTTTAAATGTCGAATGCTTTTGAACTGCAGAAATGTTGCAAGTAATCAGCTTAATGGACAGTTGACAGATATGTTTGGAAAGCTTCCAAGGCTCTCTGTGCTGTAAGTTGTTTTCCTTCCCTAAGTTTATTACAGGAACATCTTACAATAAAGAATCAATCTAGCATTTGCTAGCTCTATGCTAATTGGTTTCTTCACTTGCTTTCTTTACTATCTTCAAATTGTTGGACAATTCTGAAGAATCTGAAGTAGACAAATATTTTATTTTCTCCCTATTTTAGTCATACATAAAACCTTTAAGATCTTCCTAAATCTTTCTCTGATGGAGTACAGAGCCCAATGTCAATTGTATTGATAGAGAAAGTTTAAGTAACATAATAATCTGAATTAAGTCTTGTCGCTTATTGCTTCCTGGTTGTTTAACCCATTTGACCGACCTTATGAATGATAAACCTAAGGAACCCAACATTTCTAGGATCAATAAGCATCTAGTGGCTACTAGCATAACATGCTTTATTGCTTGCAAGTTCTTCTGATAGTATGGGCACACTCCAACATAAAGATGTGCAGGGACGTATATGACAGTTATATTGTCTTCTGTCATAATATTGCACTCCTGATTTCTAGTTATTTTTCTTTATTTTTCTGTTTTTATTTGTATGCACATGTATTCTCTATTGATATGCTTAGGTTATGATACCAGGGATCTGTCATTCAACCGCTTCTCGGGTAGCCTGCCTCAAAGTTTTCGATCCCTCTCAAGCCTCAAAACTCTGTAATGAACCAACTTCATCTTATCTAAATTACTTGTCTAGTTCTTCTGGACAAAATGGTAAATTTTTTTTTTCTTTGGTCCATGTACAGATATTTACAGAACAATCAATTCAGTAGTACAGTTGATGTTCTCGGCACTCTTCCCCTTGAGGATCTGTAAGTGTGCCCTGAAAAGGCACAGCCCTTATATGTATAAATTCTTGAATATGTCCAGTTTGTAAAATTTGCCAGTAGTAACACATGACTAGGTGCGAAAACTATTTTCTGTACAATCACATGAATATCAGTCACTGCCTCCAACAACAAGAAGAATGAAGCCGCCGGACCTTGATGTAGTTCCTAAATGAACTATTTTTCCATCACATGTTCTTATGTTACTTTTGATCTTTCTCTCCCTTCTAAGGCACCTTATATTTGATAGAACAGAGCCTGCTCATTGGTTAACTAGAAATTCTCAGTTGCCCTTACTGAGAATGACATTGGCTAAAATCAACTGGAAATTCATCTGCTACCATCAAAATCTTCGGCTATACTGCATATGTGTTGTCCTTTTTTGGATTTCAGGGTTGAGGGGGGATGCAAGCTGGTTATTTGTTATCTAGTTCGCTATTCAGTTTTTTGCAGTGTTTCATACCTCCACTCTAACTATACGAGTAAATTATTTGAAACTTCTAGGGATTTGAATTATATTTATAGGTGTCTTTGGAAGAATTGTATATTTTGTCAAAAGCCTTTCCGATTGACCTCTAACATATATGATTACTTTTGTTTGCTCCAAGGAATCTTGAAAACAATCAGTTCACAGGATGGATTCCAAGTAAACTAAAGGGCATAGATAACCTGCAGTGAGTACTGCACATTTCGTAATTTATCTATCATTCTGTCTTTGGTAACCCAAGTATTATTATTTTTTCCCCTAAACATTTTGATATCTCTTATTACTTTGAAAGGATGGGGGGAAATTCTTGGTCATCCGGAACAGCACCTCCTGGTATGGTTAAGGCTTCAAACACTGGCAGTGGGGGAAACTCATTGAAAGGGAACTCAACTGTTAATGGAGTAGCCATTGCTGTGACTGTAATTGCTGTGTTGGTTCTGGCTCTCATCCTGTTGGCTCTCATGAAAAAGAGATCTTCGTCCTCTGCTCATTATTTGGATGGAAGATTTGATGAACAGCTTAGTCAGAACAGATCTTTTACACCTCTAGTTTCTGATGACCAGAGGGGTAGCTCTTTTGAAACTTTGGTTTTGGTTTACTAGTTTGTTCTGGTAGAAATGTACAGACACTGCCTGAACTACAATAATAAACTGGAAATTAAGTACCTAAAATTTAGATGGTTGAGAACCTAAAGTTGAGATGGTTTAATTTCTCTACCTAACCTTTTGTTGTTTTGATTTCACTACCTCTCCGTCAAAGTTTAATGGTGTATGTAACTTCTTTAACGAAATATGCTATTATCCTGTTACATGACAGAATATTTTACAACTTTTTTTTTTTTGATGAAGATGTCAAGCTTTGACAGAACCTCACAGAGTGGTAGTAAAGATAATAATAACAACGAAAAGGTTGGGTATTAAATCGAAACTTTTAAATAGTTGATACATTTTAGAAGTACAATATACTTCAGGTAGTGCCTGTATCTTTTAACCTTATAATCTTTCTGTGACCATTCTACCACTGTACAGAGCTTAAGCACTCCACTTCGATCAGCATGAAGGCTTTTGAAAGATCTCTTTCCACGGGCCTTAAGCGTCAGCCATCCGAACCACGCAAATCATCATTTAATGATAATGAGTTTGCAAACAAAGTTCACTCCAAAAGAAGCACGAACCCTATTACCATGACCTCATATTCATTAGAAGATCTGCGTGCAGCTACTGGAGGCTTTAGTGCTAGCCGGCTTCTTGGACAGGGGACTATTGGCCGTGTCTTTAAGGCAAAATATGCTGATGGAAAGGTACGATTCTGAACGGGTAAAAACGTACAGAATATACCTGAACTATAGCATATTTCTGAATTGGTATTTGAAGTTCAAAATTTTGATTTTAGTACCTAACTAATTAATTACTTTTGATTTCAGAAAACTCCATCAAGTTCTGTCATAACTCACAATTTCTGTCAAAAAATTTATAGAACATTTCAGCAAGCAACAGAACATTCTATTAGGCTTACAGAATATTCAGTCAAAGAAGTTAAAGATGTCTTCAAGTTGTTATTGGAGGAATTTAAATCAAACATACTGCAAGGTTAGATAGTAAAGTCAAAAAAAAAATTATACCATTTCCAAAGGCGCACTATAGCTCAGGGAGCACCTGTATGTTTTTGACTCCTGTATATCTATGAATTTGGCAGAGGAATCAGTAACAAAACTTTCCTTGCATCTCTCACTTTCCCTCTCTCATGCTCTTAGGTTTTGGCTGTGAAGAAGTTAGAGACCATAAATGATTCTGGAGCCAGTTCCTCCGAATTCATGGAAGTTGTTTCTGGCATTTCCAAGCTGCGCCACCCAAACATATCTGAGCTTTTGGGTTATTGCTCGGAGCCTGGCCATCCTTTGTTGGTGTATGAATTCCAAAGAAATGGATCTCTTCACGAATTTCTACATCTCTCAGATGAATACAGCAAGCCATTAACATGGGACACCCGGATTAAGATTGCCCTCGGTACCGCCCGCGCTGTAGAGTAAGTTGATCCAATTGGAATGCTAAATTGCATTGGAATTTCGACTTTGTGATAGTATGCTTGATATTGCTTTCTTTGTTCTGGGCACTGAATGTACTTATCTTATTACTCAGATCCCGATTTGCAAAAATTTTATTCACACGGTGATTGCACTGTTTGCAGTAATATATAATTAACTTCTTAGGATGTTAACGAGTGAAATTGGAGAAAGAAACAAATAGTAAACGACATTCTAAATGTCCCTAACATATCTACTGCTCAGTCAATGCATATCCTACTTTTTTGATTACTAATAATGAGTTTTAATCTCCAAACATTAATCAGAAAATTGACTGATTATCCCTCAAATTAGAAATTTATAGTTGGCCAACTGTAATTCGTTAGGTGGAAGCAATGGAAATCACTTTTGAAGAAGGATGTACCAACCTACCTATTTTGGATTTGGTGAAATTGCATCAACGAAATTACCCAATGTTACATTTTTTTTTCTTTTTGCTTTTCCATTTGTACATATGTTACATATTCAGTTATTACCACATTCATTAACTGCAAATTTATTTTCGGTGCCATCAGCAGCCTTCCGATGCTTGATAAACTAAGCACTTTTTCCCAATTCAGGTACCTTCATGAGGTCTGCTCCCCTTCCATTACCCATAAGAACATAAAGTCCGCAAACATCTTGCTTGACGAAGAGCTCAATCCCCACTTATCTGAATGTGGTCTAACAGTCTTCTATGAGGTATCAAAACATAGCTGTTTACTATACGATGAAACTGTATATACAATTCTGAAGATGCAATTCTGAATTACACATCACATTGTATCAGGATCCCAGTGAGAACTTAGGACCAGGTTATAATGCCCCCGAATGCATAAAACCATCGTCATATACGATGAAGAGTGACATCTACTGCTTCGGGGTGGTTATGTTAGAGCTGTTGACTGGTCGTAAGCCTTACGACAGGTAAAAGATTATATTCAGAACTCTTACATCACCAAGAAGCTTTTTTCGCATTAGATAATAGCTATGCCCAAATACCATGCCTGTTTGGCCTGGATATAAGCAGCATCTCTACTTGAGAACGAAAAGCCAGGCGTGTGTTGTTGAGCTCAAAAGGCAGATGCTCCGATTTGAATTTCTCCTTATATTATTTCTGCACAGGAAGCTATTAAGGGGATTTTAACAAAACAGTTGTTATCACTTCTTTGACCAGCTCTATTCAACCGGCATATTTTGCCAAATCTCCAGCAACACCGAGTAACCATTTTTCCAAAGCTGATTTTTCCTTTTTAGATAGCTTCATGGGATCTTCCAACGCAATGAACGCAATCTATTGGATGATCCTTTCTTGGTTAAATAAGTCTTTTCACAATCCCGCATCATGTTTGTAAAAGACCTGTTCTCATTTGCCCCCACAATCAAATCTGTATGATAATTAATTAATACACTATGCATATTTATACTTAGTATAAACAGCATTGTAAGAAATATATTCTCAGCAAGAATCTCATTGTGTGTGGATGCTGTATCTACTTTCAGTTCTAAGCCAAGAATGGAGCAATCCTTGGTTCGGTGGGCAACTCCACAACTCCACGATATCGATGCCCTGGCGCAGATGGTGGATCCTGCGCTCCGCGGCCTCTATCCCCCCAAATCCTTGTCTCGATTTGCCGATGTCATCGCTCTCTGCGCCCAGGTAAAACTTGTTGTTGCCAGCCATTTTTGGTTGAATCAAAGCATGCAATGTACGTATTCCCCATGATTGTTGTCTGGATTGCACCCCATGTTTGCATTCACCAAACAGTTTTCAGAGTTTCTCATGAATTCTCTAATGTTCTTTTAATGCTTTTTAATGCAGTCCGAGCCCGAGTTCCGTCCACCAATGTCCGAAGTGGTGCAAGCGCTGGTCCGGTGCGTGCAGCGCACAAGTATCAACAAGAGACTGGGTGGAGATCTGAGCGCCTCTCGTCGCAGTGACGACTCCGATTCGTATTACTGAAGCAGAAAAAACAATGCTTTCACTTGGTAACTTCCATACACCATCAAGGGTAGGCCTAATCAGAATTTCTTAGATTGTTTATTGCCCCAGTCATTTCTTATACCAAATCAAATTGTACCCTTGAAGCATTTAAAAATGCCCAATTTCATTGCTCAAATAGTCGAAATTTTCACGAGATATCGATTTGCCAAAGTAGTAACACCACTTTTTCTTTTTGGAAGAATTAAGGAGAAAAGATACTGGTAATACACACCTATTCACTTTAGTTTTTGAAATTTTGTTATATTATAGCGCGATGATTTTATGGAGAAAAGTTTAATCAGTATAAATCTATGCTCCTACCAATCTCCGGAAAAGTTTTTTGTTCCAGTAAAATGATTTTTGGGTCTTTTTTGTTTTTTTGGGTCATATGGAAAAGATATGCAGTTGAGGAGATACACTATAAAGATCAATTTTGTAAGCATGATGTGGGAATTTTTTTATTATAAAAAAAGTCCACTAAAAAATTTATTTACAAAACTAGGTCTATATGGCGAATGAATTATCGCTTTTTAAATATGGTAAATTATTCACCACTTTCTTCAAAGAATTAAAACTATTTTTAGTGTTTTAATACTATACATTTTTTTGAAGTTTGGACATAGAAAATATATAAATTAAGATAAAAGCGGTAATTGATTCACTGTTTTTATCGATGTATTTTTAGAAATAAAAGTTTTAAATACCTATTTTTATATTTAAAAGATTTTGTAGGCCTAGCCAAAAAACTCCATGATGTGCTCCCCTTTGTTGTGTCACAGAAACCAACTTGCAAGAATGCTGAGGCTGTAACCCAATTTATTCATTTCCGGTATCGTTTGGTTCGGGTATAAGCAAGAACTAGCTATTACAGGGATAGGTACAAGTATGGGGATAAGAAAAATAACGTTTGGATGAAAATTGGGTTGTTCCCGAAGATAAGAAAAATATTAGGTAGTTTTATATAAAAAATGGAGGTGTTGGTGGGGATAACCGAGAACTACTATTCTCGATTAAAAAATTAGCGTTTGGGTATAAAGGGAGGGATAAGGGCCTATTCCTATCCCTATCCCCTAACCATTCATGTTTCATAGTCACATTAATCACCATAGGCTTTGTAAAAAAAAAAAGATTTACAAAATCTTTCGTTTTTCAAAAAAACATCTCGAAAAGTAGTTTTCTCAATGGAAAAAATATTTCCTCTTTTTTGTTCCTACTTCCTAGAACAAGTTTTTTTTTTTTTTTTTTCTTTTTCAGATTTATAAAAAAATAGTAATTCTATTTTTTATTCAAAAAGAATAAAAACTGCAGAAAAATGTGTTTCTATGAAAACCCTTTTTTTTTTTCTTTTTTTTTCTTTTTTTTTTTTTTTTCTTCAAACATTTTTCCCTGCTTTTTCAAGCCTCTGCAGAATCCATATATATATATATATTTCTTGGAACATTGTTGCTCTACTTTCAGAGCAGCACCTAAGCAGCGATTCGCGCAAATGAATTTGTAAGTCCAACTCGCGATCTATGATCGTGAATCATCATATCACCATTTAGCAAAACTTATGCTCAAACTAAACAAACATTAAGAAGATTGATAAAAATGAGAATCATCATTCATACAACCTCCAGAAAAGGTAAAACAAGAAGGAAAGAAGCAAAAAGAAGAGTCCTTGCATGATGATATTAAAGATGCAGAAATAGAACATCATTTTTCAACTTTTCTGCAGCAGAGTTATCTGATTGCTGTGCTTAATGATATTTTTGCTCCAGCTGGTCCTCTGTTCCGGAGAGGTTTCCTATAAGAGAGCTTGTGTAAGCAATTGTATAAAATGATACTATACAAACTACATATAGAACTGGAAGATAATTTGCTGAAGAATGAGCCAATTGCAAATATGTGACAAGAAAATGTAAATAATATTTGGATTATATCGGTTAATTCGCGACTAACAATCCCCTCTTATTTGGACTATTTACGGATATTTTCGAAAGCAGGTTAAATTATCATGATATGCGGTACAACGCTAAGAGCTCTCAACCATGATTACGATGACAAAGTTTAAGTCTCATAGTTGCTGAACAAACCTGCCCGAGACATCGCCGCAAAGTTGGCTCAACTTTGTTGTGATCTGCTTGATCAAAATTCTGTCGACCGGATCGACGAATCCCTTCGTCGTCACTTCATGTATTGCTGACAGGAACTCCATTTGTGCTCTTGGCGACAGAAAAATGTGTCTTGGTTCATGATTGGTGCATAAATCCACCACCTAGAACTCAACAATGAACAGGTTATAGTTGGTGATTAAGATTACAAATCTATAATATATACGCCTTTCATATGTATTACATATATAGCTTTGTACGCACAAAATGTCTATCTTTGGAAAAACACTTTTTTCTTTCACGAAACAAACTTGTCCCTGAATCAGGTGGCTCCCTAACTTAAGGGCACTAAATAAAAAATGCACTTCTGAGGGGTGTGTATGGAACATTATCTATATATTTGTGCGGTAATGGAAGATTGTTTAACTCACTTGTTGCAACCAATGTATTCTAGAATCGAGAAGCCTTTGATCCAGAAAATGTGTAGCAAGAACCCTAAGAACTTCATTGGTTGTTTCAGGAGTCAATCTTTCAAGAACAGGCCCAGTTCTATCCATTAGCTCAATAACACAATGATCAGCACCAGAATGAATCGCCTCCGTGTATGCAGATTCCACATCCCCAGTGCTAAGGAACTCCTTAATCTGCTTCCAAATGCCTGTCATTGATTCCAGTTTCATTTGTCTAGGGCTTTCATTACTAGCTGAACAGTAAGTCCTTTCATGGTTTTTCCGCTGACGTCCTTGACGTCCGTCTATTGAATTCTTAGCTATATTGAGAGTAGGATCCCTCCATAGGTCAATTCCCACTTTGACTGAGGTAGCTGTTCTGCTTTTAGGAGAAGCATTATCCCTGCATAGGTCTCCAGTATTTGTAGATAGAAGCGGCGGTTTGTATTTGACTTCCACAGATGGCCTAGGTGTGGAAGTAGAGAGTCTAGGGGATGGAGAAGCACTTTGGCTCTTCAAAAGTTTTGAGATGGCGATGGTCGGACAACTTTCATTGGGAGTAACACAGTGTACTATCTTTTGTACAGCATACTCCAGGTTATGTACCTTCGATTGTAGCATCGAAAGGTTATCCATTGAGTTACCCATAAACACCTGAAAGAATGTGAATGCAATTTTAATCACAAAGAGAGAGAGAGAGAGAAAGAGTATGAGACGGCTTTACAGTTTAAGGCTCAAGTTGAAGAGAGGAAATGTTCGTACCAGTGTACCGCCATAATGATAGGCGAAAATTCAACAAACATATCATGGCTAAAAAGTAAATAGATAATACCAGCAACTCGTAAGCAATTTTGTACATTCATCGACACTACTTAATGTCTCTATTATTTTCTTGAAAGAGGATACTCGGAGAACATGATAAAGCAAAAGGAGAATAGTCGTAATTATCTGCGGAAAGAAGCCAACAACCGCACTGCAACTAAAATGTGCAAGCGACCAAACCGTAATATGCAATATAAAATCCTCTAATAGGAACTTAACAATCAAAACAGCCAACATCGTCCTTAGTTACCTTATCAAATACAAGCAGATAGTTTTCAAGTCTGAGTAAAGATTTGCAATAGACAGCAAAATTATTTGAGTACCTGTAAGAGATCAAGCAAGTTTGCTTGCTTGGTTTCGATCTCTACAAGTTGCTTTTTGATGAAGGACAGTTCATTTGCCGCATGAAGACAACAACCATGCATACCTTGCGAACCCAAATCAGTAACAGTTGAGTCCAAACTCTTCCGCTCCCGACTTGTGAAGCTTCCGGGTTCAATCTCCTGACGGGCAAACTTGCCATTTATCCCTATTAAGTTTTCTGAATCACAATCCTCAATGCACTCCTGTGTAACTGTTATGTGCTTTGTCTCATAGCTCCTGCTAGCTAAATCCGAAACTGAGGAGCTCTCTGGCTTATAATCTGCAGCATCATATTCATATTTCATTTCTTGTTCTAAAATTGCGTTTGCTTCCCTTCTTTCAGCATCCTTTGGATTATGACTCTTTGGGAGTGATATCTCAATGTGCCAATCGTTTGCTTTTTCTTCTTGGTGATTAGACACGCTGTTTAATGTTGTTCTCTTCACGGATAATGGAGCTCTTTTCTTTATCGAACTGATAGAATTACCACTTAGAACAGAAACAGGGGTGGCCTTCCGAAAAGAGGAATCTCTCCATCCACCATCACTAACGCTAGTGACATCATGGTAATCTCCACCAAAATTTTCTATAATAAAAAGAATTTAAGGCAAAATAAATATATGCACCTAAACACTATAACAAAGAAGTGATAAATAAGTAAGTAAACCTGCATTAGGAAGGGAACACGAGTGATATCTAATATACATAAAAAGAAATCCGAAAAAACATTAAAGATGGATATCTTCATAGCCTACAAGCATGTCTAGTTTAGTTTTAGTCAAGAGATTGTTAGCCTAAAAAGAAAACAATATAACAAAGGCCTAAACAAATCCTATATAATTGTCACGTAGGTTTAGACGGATGACCAGTGAACAACATACAAAAAAATTGTCGCATAAGCAAGCACATCAGGGATGGAACTTGTAAACATGACATGCGAACATGACTCGTACCCAATATGAAGTTACTTTTCGTTTATCTTAAGTGGTTCTTGTCGAAATAGTACAGATATATCATAACACAACAGGCATCATATCAAGTCTCTGGTTGTATTGTCAATCCAAAAATTCCATTGCAACGATGAATTAGTAGGTTAAATGTGTCACATTTACTTTAATTCATCTAAGCTATGTTTTTATATATAACTAACTGGCGTTCTTTACTGTGTTTTTGAGAGAATACATTACCCATGTAATGCCTGCTTCGACCAAAATAGTGTTATATCCCAATTTTGACATAACAATAACCACAAAGTGCAACATAAATATTCACCCTAGGCACATAAGGAGCATATTGTTAGAAGTCATCAAAATGACCTAAATATGCTGCTACGGAACAGTGTGGACAAAGTAACACTTGTTCATAAAGTAAGGACTTTAAGTGGTTCTAGTAATAAAAAAAGATGCTAAAAATATAGTGTGCTTGTCAAACCCTTTGTTGAAGATCCAACTTCAGAAGGTTCAGGAGAACCAGGCCCTGGAAGGGCTTTCCAACACTGAATGGCATGCAAGATTGCATCACGCACTGGTTTGACCTATAAAGTATAAGCCATCAAATCAATTGAAAAGAAAAAGGAAAAAAAGTGAAATGCAATCGAATTATTAGTTCAAACTGACTTTGTCGAACCGACAACATTCGAGGGAGCGAAGGCAAGAAGCTTTAAAAGAGCCCAACAAATATCCAGCACCGATGGCTATACTTGCCAAAGCCACAGAAGCAGCTTTTCGTGTTGTCCAGTCGTTACTTTTAAGGGCTTCTGTAATGCTGTTTATAGCAGTCGATAAAGCTTGCTGAGAAGAAGCACCTCCAGCCTGAAAAGTTAAGATGCAGTATCATGAAAAGGAGAAAGAACAACTACAAAATTCATAGATAAGAAGTCTCAATGGAAAAAGAGAGTAGCAAGCTAGTTTTCATTGTGTATTACATCTTGAAAACAAACCTAGTAAGGCGATTTCTAAATGCCGTGCATTAATTAGTGCAGTCTTCATATAGATTAACATGTAATGCACCAGAATAAAGAGAAATCCCAGTTCTACTTTAGCTATTATTCCTTATAAAAAGCAACCATTTTATGTCGATGTAAAGAGTTCCAAGAATAGTAATCAGAAAACTGGTTGCAGAGAAATAAAGATGTGGTTCTGCTGAAACATCTTGTAGGTTGCTTTTTTACTCCTAGCGATGAATGTTGCGCTTCTAACTTTCGACTTCCATTGGCAGATATTGATATACATTGTGCATTTGTTGTATATACATGTCAGTAGAGTCTCACAGATTACTCAACACACATGAACAAAAAGAAAAAGAAAAAGAACAATCTACTTCAACAGCTCGGTCATAAATGCGACGCAAAAAGAGAAACCACTTTTCACCGCAAAGGCAACAAGTAATTACCTGAATAATGCTTCTGATCAATTCAATTATCGCTGGTTTTGCCATGAAGTGCGGATTCTTTAGCAACTTAACAACACGAGCCAGCATTTGAGGCAAAATCGACAAAGAGAGATCGCCGCTCTCATCAATAACTTTAGCCAAACACAGAGCCGAACCGGCCTGTACATATCTATTCTGCTCACCCAAAGCTTCGAAAAGAGGCCTAACCAATATAATGAACCCTCCACTACCGCCTTCACCATTAGCACCATTATAGCTTCTTATGCTCATAGCTAAAACACCGCAAGTTTCCACGCAAGCATCCCTAACAACTGAATCTGAATCCTTCAAACGCTTAACTACACTAGCCACCATTTTTGGCAGGTGAGGAGCCAAAAGGCTCCCATGAAACCTTGCTAGGGTTCCCATAACCTTCACACACTCCTTCCTAACCGCGCTCTTTTGTTCCGAATCCGTATCGGTAATGCAAGAAACGAAGGGGCCGATCAATTCAGGCGATAAACCCTCGGCAGCCTTTTGAAGCTCCTCCACTCCGATTTGGTGGGTGTCTCGATCCGCAAGCTTATTAAGCGAAAGGACCAACTTGTGCTTCATTTCGAAGATCACCTGCTGTGCCGTAACCATCCTTCCACCGGATTTGCCCTTCGGATTCATCGTATTGGACTTCATTGCTACCCCCACTCCAAGCAAAATTGGATTTTTTGATACTAAAAGGAAAGATTCATCGATCCAGTTACAAAATCTAAAGCTTCAAACCCTAAATGGAGCTCAAAGGAGCACTTTGCTCTCAGAATCCACTACATGAGTGTTAATTTATACTTCTCTCTCCAGACAAATGGATAGTAAACCATGTACATCAAATTGCTCAGAATCCACCCATCCATTGTTGCTCTGATGCAGATCACAAATAAATACACACTAAATCAGTGAAAAAGTAACCAAATCACATGAATTGAAAACTAGGGCGAGTGTGAAAACAAAGGAAAACGTGATAAGATGCATCAATCTAACCCCAAATAGCAATACCCTACCATCGATTGCGTACTGAAAACAGGCAAAATCATAATAAATAAATTGTTGTTGCTCTGATGCAGATTACAAATAAATACACACTAAATCAGTGAAAAAGTAACCAAATCACATGAATTGAAAACTAGCTAGGGCGAGTGTGAAAACAAAGGAAAACGTGATAGATGCATCAATCTAACCCCAATAAGCACTACCCTACCATCGATTGCGTGCTGAAAACAGGCAAAATCATAATAAATTGTTGTTGCTCTGATGCAGATCACAAATAAATACACACTAAATCAGTGAAAAAGCAACCAAATCACATGGATTGAAAACTAGGGCGAGTGTGAAAACAAAGGAAAACGTGATAAGATGCATCAATTTAACCCCGAATAGCACTACCCTACCATCGATTGCGTGCTGAAAACAGGCAAAATCATAATAAATGTCTAATAATGGAATCTGATTAACTAGAGAGCAAGAGAGAGATCACCTCCACCTCCACCTCCACCTCCAACTCCACCTCTATGAGAGAAAAAGGAATGGGGAAAGAGAAAGGTGAGAGCTTTGGACACTTTGAATTCGAATTTGTACTGAGAAAGCAATAGCTCGGACCCCGATACTAGAGAGAGAGAGAGAGAGAGAGAGAGAGAGAGAGGAGGAGGAGGAGAGAAGCGCTTTTCGAGAAGCGCTTTTCAGTCCAACGCACTCGTATTTGCTTCTGCTTCAGCGAGATCGAGGTAGAGAGAGAGAGAGAGAGAGAGAGTATTGGGATGTGGTTTGTTTCGCGCTTTTGAGAAGAGGATTCGAAATTCCGAAACAGGGAAAGCACGGACGGCTGGATTTAAATCTGGAGCCCACTAAAGGAACCGTTAGATGTCCGCCACGTGTGAAGTAAAGAGAAAATCATCGTAGACCGGTTCACCGCGTCAGCCGTAAACCGTCCATCTCTGTTTGTTTCAATTGGAAGAGGGATAAGCTAAAAGAGTAGCTCCGCTTGGGTGGTTCACCGTTGACGTGGTGAACCAAAACCACCTAAATAATATACGTCACAGGAGATGACGAGGGCGTGTGAGTGTAGACGATCGATCCATCGTCCAATGAAGGTTCAGTGAATCTCAACCGTCCGTGAGTTCGACGGTAGAGATTGAATGCGGTTTGATGTACGGTGGATCGGACGCGACCGCATGCGCCCGTTCCCGCAGGATAAACCCTGACATCCAATTTGAAATCGGGGAGTAAAGACAAAAACAGCGCACGTTGATCGCGACCCTTTTTCTTTTTTCTTTTTTTTCTTTTTTTTAATTTGCAATGCTCAATACAGATCTAAATTATTTTTTTAAAAAAACTAAAATTATAATTTTCCCAAACAATTTGAAAAGGGAAAACAAATTGCACCGAAAATTTTTGTTTTGATTTCTATTTCGTTTCTCAGTTTGAACACAGGAATTGTTAAAAAAAAAAAAAATTAGAGATAAAAAAATAACACGCTACCTGCTTCATTTATTAAATAAATAAAATTAGCTGTATAGAGTAAGACAGCAAAAACCTCAAGGGGTCCCGAAAAAAATGAAAAAAAGAAAAAGCCGAAAAGAAAAGACTGTTGATAAGCAGGTACAGGCAACGAAATAAAAAATCTAACAAACGCCGATATCATCCAGCTCTACAAAAAAATCAGCTCACTCTTTAATACAATAAGCAAATGATATAGCGTCGATAGGTAGATTCTTAAAAATAGCGTTATTTTTTTCACGCCAGATCATCGACCACGTAGCCGCCACCAGGGTCTAAGCCTTCACAACGTCAGTTTGCGAGTCTCTCCCCAACAGTCCCTCCCACACATTATTAACATCCTTAGTGAAAGGCAAGCTGTGAAACTCATTGAGGTGCGAAAAGAAGAATAACTTACTAATGATGCATCATCTCCACCAACAAATGATCTACAATTTTCAATTCAGCGCAACACACAACACACCCGTTGTTTTCCAACCATCCTCTTCTTAGAAGGCTGTCCACAGTAGATAGTCTTTTTCTTAGGACTAGCCCGAAATATTTTTTGACTTTAGTCGTAATTTTCAGTCTCCAAATGCCAGATCCCCACCACGTGACTGCACACCAGGAATTGTTAAAGATGATTTGGTAGCTCACTTAATTTGCTTTATCAAGTAAAATTTTTAAATTAAATGTATGTTCTTTATTTTGATTCTTCAGGTTGGATTAGTTTTCTAACTTTTAAATCCACAGCCGAGTCAAAATTTTCGGTTGGAAATTTTTTTCACATCAAAACCAAACTGCTTTAACAAAAAAACTGAACTAAACCAAACTTAGAAAAAAATATTTTCTCTAATTTGGATGGAAACTTGAGTGGAAAAAATTAAGAAAATAAACTTTAATAAGATTTTTAAAGATTTTTTTGTTAATTAAGAAAATGAAAAGAACACCCACAAGATTTATATATATATAAAAAAAATTAAACTAAAAATTTTCGATATCATTTCAAAGTTAATGCAACTCATAATTGAAAAATTTATTAAATTTTTTAAGATTGTTTAGTATTAAAAATTTGATAAAGTAAATAAATACATCTTGGCTACAGAAAACTCTTTTTTTTTCTTTTTTTTTTTTTGGGTTTCACGGTTTCATAGTTTTATAATTTTGTGTTCGGATCCAATTAATGCCAATAGGAGCTTCCGCAGGACCCGAATCCTTAACGGATCAAAGTTTATTAATTTTACTCCGACCCGATAAAAGCTCGATCGACATTCGACCCCTCGCGAAAACTCTTGTGTTCCCCCTCCTCCTCCTCTTCGTCTTCCTCAACACGCGCGAGAGCGAGAGCCATGGCGACGCCGAGATCCCTCCTCGGTCGCGTGGGGCCGCTCCTCCGCCGCCGCATAGAGCTTAACCATAGGCTCCTCACCTCCTCCTCCGCCGCGGCGGCGGAGGAGCCTCTCCCCAGCCGCGGCGCCGCCGCTGAAGCCGAAGCCGTGCACATGACGGAGAGCTGCGTCCGCGTAAGCTTCTTCCCTCGCCGATCCTTTCGCCGCAACTTTTCCTCCCCTCATTGGATTAATTTTTCATTAAAAGTTGCTAATTTTCCTCTTTCGATTTCGTTTCATGCACGGTACCCACCAAAAACTCACTTTTTGATGCTCATTTTCGGCTTCTAATGTGTGTTTTTATCTTGAGAACCTGTTTACTCGCGATTCTATTGGGGGGAAGGGGGTAGGAAACATAGTGGAAAGCTCTAATTTTTGTTATTTAATTTTTGGAAATTTGTTAATGCATATATGGAAGCACCTTAGGTTCCTGATTCAAATTCTATGTAATTGAAAAAAAACCTTAGAAGAACGGAGGAGTAATTTGAATCATCTGATGGAGTTCATGAATTGCATCCGATTCAAAAGTCACCATCTGTATTTGCTCTTTTTAGTCTACAATTTAGTAGATTTATTGAAACAACAATTCAAAATGAGCCTCTAAATTATCGATCTTCGATTGACACCCTGTAACTTTTGATGTTGTTTTATTTAAGTTATTTTTAAAGATTAAATTGTAGACTTAGATTCAATGTTGATACCACAAAAGCTAACTTTTTTTTTAATTCAAACAGCTGATTGTTTTGAGCACTTTTTCCTTTCTCCACCACACACTTAAAGGATTCTTCATCATAATACACATTAATTTTTGGGTATGCTGTTTATTCTTCATTTGTAGAGGCTGAAGGAGTTGTGTTCTAAAGATTCATCCGTTGACCGGAAGATGCTTCGATTAAGTGTAGAGAACGGTGGGTGCTCCGGATTTCAATATGTCTTTTTGCTAGATGAGAAGAAAAATGAAGATGATAGGTCGGTTTCTATCTCCGCAAATATGATTTATGCTCCTCTCTCTTGTCATTACTTTGGCTCTTATTTGTTTTTTGAAACTTGCAGGGTTTTTGAGAAGGACGGTGTCAAGCTAGTTGTCGACAATATCTCCTACGATTTTGTTAAAGGTGCCACTGTAGATTATGTTGAAGAGTTGATCCGGTCTGCTTTCCTGGTGAGTTTATTATATTCCACTCTTAATATCAGCCTAGAACTTGTTTACGCTAAAGGAACACTATTTTGGCATGTTAATGTAAAGCTGTTACTTGTTGTTAGCATGATGTTGTGGCTGTCGCTTTGTCAGATAAGAACTGTGTTAAAGAGAACACCACATGTCTTAAGGAAAGGGATGTAGAACTGGTTAAGATGGCCCCTTTTTTCTATGTATCGTGGTGATATAAAATCTTATTGCGGTGGACTCTTGGATGATGTTGGATTGATTCTTAGCGAATTACCTTCATACAATTAATGCAGGCTATAGGTCTACTTGAATCGGAAAACTCCGGAATCTAGTTCAGCATAGAAGCTAAAAGTTTGTGTTTCTAACACAAAGCTTTGAGAGAAGTAACTTTTCAACCTACAAGAGAACTACTGTTACATGGTTCTGATTGTTGCGGGGAACATAATTATACTGTTAGTAGTACTTAGCAGGATACATATTTGATAAGTGAAGTATCAATAAAAAAATCTGCAAGTCCACAACAAAAAGAGAGAGTTTTGCTGAATTGTGACAAAATTTTGCGTAAATGAAAAGCCAGTGGAGTTGGACTCTGTAGCCCTTTTCTTGGCTATTATGGCTCCTTTTATTTCTTAGTACTACTCATATTAGCAAATATGTTTCTACACTATGCGAGTCTGAGGCATTCAGATATTCATGAGAGGGGGAAAAGAAGATATATATAGTTATCCTTTGAATTTACCTGCTTTTGCACGAGCTCTATTAAGAGGTGTCCGATGAGCCTTAAGAAAAGACTATGAAAATATCGGATGCTTGACAATCATATTATTACAAGTGACAAACAGAACGGTAGTAGTGGCGAGTAAACGTTATCCTCAACTCGCAGCATATCCATTAGTTGAAGCATGATGCAATTCTGCAGAACGGGATTTTACAGTATAAAGTTAGTGTAAATTTGAGCTACTTTTTCCTTTGAGGATCGCCAGCCTCTTGTAACTTCCCGTCTGCTGACTTAAAACTTGCTATATTAGTCTTGTTCTTTGTTGCCTGATAATATGCTTTTACTTCCCTTGTCGACGACATTAAAGTACGATCGTTCGGAAGTTTCTTCCGTAAAACATTCGTCAAACTCTTTTCTCTCTCTTCGTCAAAGTAACTATAGCTTATAATAACAATGGATTTAATCGCGCAGGTGGTAACGAACCCAAGTGCGGTTGGGGGATGCAGCTGTAAAAGCTCCTTCATGGTCAAATAATGCCGTCGCACCACCAACTTCCTATTATTTACTACTACTACCTTCGACATACAGATCATGTTCCTCTGTTTGTGAGGACCATATTGTAATTCTATTCCTCTTAATAATTGTTGTACATCAAAGAGTGATCACTAATCAGAGTGTACCTATTCATTCTTGTGAAAATTCCTATTTGTTAATAACAGAATCATAATGCAGTTAATGCTATAGTTCTTATATGATTCAATTATGCATGATTTATGGTGCTAGAAATAGAACTTGGTGGTGCTTGTGGGTGGTGGTATTGGCGGCTGCGATTGCGATCGATGTTAATACTGCTATGGTAGTTTTAGCCGTGGCGGTAGTTGCAGTAGCAGCGACGACGCTGGTGCTAGTATAAAGTACTGATACATGAGTTCTGAAAGAGTTGGAAAGGATGCTAATGGAGATGCCAAATGCAACTTTTAGTTTGAACTTCTGTGAGTGTTATGCCTTAGATGGCTTTTTTTTAGTGTTTGATCAATTGTGGCCTGAGGGAATCTAGTTGCTCTTGAGTTCAATTAATGGAAAAGTATGCAATTGCTTGATTTGTGCCTGCTACAGTGGCTGGAAGTAAATTATTTTCTCTCTAATGAGTCCTGCTGCATCTTCAACAGTTGAACTTATTACAGTTCTCACTGCAAATCCAACTGTGATATATAGATACAACTGCACCAGATCAAATCAAATTTTAGGTTTGTGTGCAGAGTATATAGGGATATGCTTCTGCTTTTTTCGGTGAGACCGTAGAAAATATAGTGTAACTGACTTATCGCAATATACGAAACATAATATTATGTACGAAAACAACTAATATATTTTTTCAACATACTTTCCTATAATTTTTTCGCAATTCCAAACGAAATCTTACTGTACAACTTGAAACGCTAGTAAACATGAAGTTTCACAAAAGGGTGTGATTCCCCATAGTGGAGACTCAGGTCTATAGGCCGGGTTCATGCAACAATTTCTTGTGAACCACCACCACTGCCACTGCACGTGTAGTCACATCACTCTCCAAAGCTCCCTCACCATTTTTTAACCACTCCAAACACTACAATAAAATAAAATAAAATAAAAAGAAAAAAAAGAAAAAGCTCGTAGAGATACAAGGAGAAAAAAAAAAAGGGAAAAAAAGAAGATCATAAAGATTCATCAACTCATTCTCAAAGGTTAAGCCCCTTATTACTCTCATTCATTTTAGAAAAATCTTATTATTATTATTATATTTTTTTCCAATCATTATCTAGAGAAAAATGCAGTAATTAATTTATTAATTTTTTTAAAAAATTTCTTCTTCTTCTTCTTCGCTTTGTTAGCAAAGCTATGCAGCAACATCAACAACAAAGCGATCCATTATGCGTAGTCCAAGCCCTAGAAGCCACCACGAAGAAGAAGACGACGACGACGACGACGAAGACGAAGACGAAGGGGGAAACCCTAGCGTCCCCTTCCCATGGACCGGGGGGGAGCAGCTCCCGTTGCACCCGCTCCCAAGCCGCCCCCAACTGGACCACCCACGAAACCCTACTCCTCGTCAACGAGGTCGCCGCGTTGGACGAGGCGTGGTCCAAATCCCTCTCCTCCTACCAGAAATGGAAGATCGTCTCCGACAACTGCGCCGAATCCGGCGTCGTTAGGGCTTCGAATCAGTGCAAGAGGCGGTGGGAGTCGATCCTCGGGGAGTATCGGAGGATTCGGCGGTGGGAGTGTAGGAATGGGGTGGGTTCTTATTGGGGGTTGGATGGTGGGAGGAGGAAGGGGCTAGGATTACCGGTTTCGTTCGATCGCGAGGTGTTCGATTCGATGGACGCAGTTATTAAGGTCGACGAGGCGCATCCGGGGGCGGGGAACAGCGATTCGGAGGAGCTCATTGGCAAGGCCGGGGGATCAGAGGCTCCGGTGGCTGCAGCCGATGCAGAAATGGCCAACGCTGGCACCGATGCCGATGAGGATTTGGGTATGATTGCTGTTTCACTTTGAATTCAATTGTTTGATGTTGCATGATGTTAGATTCATGGTGCTGCAACTAGTTTCCGCATTGTTAATTATTTCGCAGCTCACTTGTATAATTGGAAATTTTTAGATTTGGATATGTAGAGAATCCAAATCGTATCCGTCTCAGCTATCTAGGTAATATGATGAAAGCTTTTGTGTTATACCTGTGTAGACATAGTAAGTGTGCAAGTACATATATTTATTTTTGCATTGCCACGTGCGTCATTCGTATAAGCGGAATACGTTTGCATGTTGCGTGTATGCGCACATGCACACATATATACACACAGCACGCGATCATTCCATTTGCTAATGATACATTTCTTTGTATGTAGGAGGGCGAACGGTGGGCATGAGCGCGCTCATGTGTTGTCCAAATGTTTTGGAAAATTCTTGCTATTGCCGAACCATTTCTATCTATATATATTTAGATTGAGCTTTTTACCATCTCTGATCCGTTTGACAGGTTGTTCATATATTGAAAAAGAAAAGTAGAAGAAGAACGAACAATCCTACGAGCAAGTTGAATAAAAGAGCTTACGCAAAAAGTAGATAGCTTATTTTAAGAACACTGAAGAGGTCATGACAAAAATAGCGGAAGTGAGAGTATTAACCCTATGCCTGCAAATAGGATCATCGTAATCTAATATCATGTATCAATGTATGGGTGTACCACTTGCTGTTGTTGATCTTGCGGGGTGCTTAAAAGTAATAAGATATTTAGCCGTACTTGTTTTAGCTCGGTTTATCTCGACCATTGTATAGTTCAGAATACAACACTTAGTTGTTCGGAACTTTATTGTTCATAGTGGTTTCCTTTTAGGACTTGCGGTTTAAGTGCCAAATTGAAATGAAACTCGCAATAATCATGTGGCTTGTTAAAAGTTAGTGTAAATAAGGGTAGTAGTTATCAATCCCATATTAACGGCAAGTCCTAATGAGCAACCGAGCGGTAACCTCTTGATAATAAAGTGTATTGTCTTCTCTCCGATCTCTTCTTAGATGGAGAGATCATAAGAAAGTCTTTCTTTGCATGTTTAAATAAGTAAACGTAATTATGTTTTTCTCGCTAATGGATCTTTCTCTTAGCATTATATATTTGGTTTCTCTTGTAAAACTCTTGATCGTTGATCTCGCATTTTGATGTTTCCTCCTAGATTCTGACGACGAAACGAATGTCAAGCTCCAGAGTAACCCCGAGAAGGCGCAAGAACTAGCCATTATGCTGCAGGAAAATGCTCAGCACATACACTCTATTTTAAAAAGAGAGCTCGCGGAAAACCCTAGTCCGGACCGCGCTCGTGCAGATTTGCAGAGGCCTAACTCTACGGAGGTCGAGTTCGTGAGGAAACAAGCCGACGAGCTGATCAAAACCTTCGGGGGACTTGTTAGCAATCTGAATCAATTCTGCGACCTGATAAAGGACGGCGGATACGACGGAATCATATCTATGAACTAAATATGATTGTGTTTTAGCTCATTAACTAGTTTTAAGTATTTCCATTCCCAGCTTTTGACTATTAGTATGAAGCAGCTGAGTGATGTTTTGGTCCTGTGTAGAATGTTGCAGCAGAGATTCTTCTCTCCTCATGAGTTTGTGTGTGCTCAAAATGGTGTAAATGTGCTTAGGCTTAGTTTGGTATTGAGGCTCATCTAATGCTATTAGATAAAATAGAGTTGTGAAAAAAGTATATAGGGATATACTTCTGCGTTCTACGGTGGGACCGTAGAAAATATAACTTAATCGACTCATTGCGATATGCGGAACGCAATATTACGTACAGAAACAAACAGACGTAACGTGATGTTTTCGTTCTCGTAATCCAATGAAGAAGCCATCGTAGATGGAACCTGATTTTGTGCTCCTCACTAGGTTTCCATTATGGTCTTTGATTAATCTAAACAGTATGAGAAAAAATAATTACTTTCTTTTCCTTTCTTTTCTTTGCGTCGAAACAGAGCATTAGGGGTTGTGATGTGGACCATGGCTACTGTACTTTTCCACTTCATTAATTTTTTTTTACTACTATTATTTGTTTAAATTTTTGTTATTTATTCATAGAAATGAATTTCAGGTAACTACGATATTTAAATAGCTTATACTATTATTAAAAAAAAAACAAAACAAAACAAAACACCACTACTGGGCTGGGCCGTGTTACATCCCTATGACTCGGATAACAAAAACCCAATAACTAATGGGCCTTATTACTTCACATGATGTAGTGTTATTTGGGCCGAGCTCAACTAGTAATGGGCCTTGAGTTAAAAGATGGACACAACTTTTATGGGGATTGTCCCAACAGTGAGACCATTTCATCTATCGTGCATCATGTGAATAACAACGAATCTCAAAGCACCATGGACGGTGGATGGAACCCCTCGTTATGGGGATCATCCCCACAAAATTTAGCTTCCCTCTCGACAGAGTGTTTTAGAGAGAGAGAGAGCGAAAGAGAGAGAGAGTCGCGGTAGATGATCGCAACCCTGTCGGCGGCGACGGCGGCGACGGCGACGGCGACGGGGGCGGCGGCGCTGAGAGGAGCAGCGTCTGCGGCGGCGGAGAGAATGGCGGCGCGAGGCGTCGCGATGGAGAGCGCCAAACCCTACGTCCACTACAACCACACCGATGCCTCCGACCGTTCTCGTTGGAACGTGAGGTTCTCTCTCTCTCTCTCTCTCTCTCTCTCTCTCTCTCTCTCTCTCTGTGGTTGTGTGTAGGCTTTGTGTGGGTTTTTGTGGTGAGATTAATGGGGGATTTGGATAGGGAGAGTTACCAATACATGTACGCGAGGCCGTGGGATAAGGTGGTGGGCTTCTACTCCCGGATGGTGCGCGGAGGAAAAGGGGCGTCTTCGCTCTCGATCTTGTTTCCGAATGAGGTGAGTGTGAAGAAGAACCCTTTCCAATGAACTCGCTCTGCATTAAAATTTGGATTTTGATGAGATATTTAGAAATTTTTGCTTGTTCTAGGTTGTCTCGGAATGAGGTTAGTATTGTATCCTTCCAATGGCCTCGCTTTACTTCGATTGCTACATAAAAATCTAGTATCGTTGAGTCTTTTTGGAATTTCCACTAGAAATAGGAGAAAAAAAAGGTTTGAGTTTTAGGGTTTCTGATAAATTTGGTCATTAGTGGGATTTAGTGGCTCTTCATCTTTCTGGTTGTAGGTAATGTTGAAAGAATTTGAATCTGTTGGATTAATGTCATGATTGGTTTAAATTTGACAACTGTAACTTAATCTCTTGATGTTTAGATTTGCACTTGATAGTTTCATAGACTTATCATGTATGCTTCCCTACTGAGATATTATCCTATATATTTAATAAAACCCAAAAATATAACATGACATATGATGTTCCTCGTATATTCTCGACTTTACTTAAGGTGTTTTACAGTTTGAATGTCGTAATAATATGCATACTAATTCAAACAATTATACATCGTTTTGTACTTAAAGTGTACTTTTTTTGTCATTAAGTTTGATAATTAAAATTATTTTGTTCCCTAATCCACAGAACTCAGAGTCTCTGGAATCTACTGAAAATAATCAGGGTTGTGACGAGAAAACATCGGTAATTTCTAATGGCAAGGGCGGGAGGTGGGAAAGAGTAACATTTAAGATTGTTGTTTCGTACCATGGTGGGTCTTTTGATGGGTGGCAGAAGCAGCCCGGTCTCAACACTGTTCAGGGGTGAGATAAGTATGATTATAAATAAATTGCTGCCTTAGATTAATATCTGAAGGTAATTCTGATTTTCTTCTTTCTGTTTGTGAAGATTGGTGGAAAAATCTCTTGGAAAGTTTGTCGATGAGAGGAAAGCTAAACAACTTAAGGAAAAATCTCTGCCAGTGGAAGGTTGTGCGGTCGTGGCTGGGCGCACGGACAAAGGGGTGACTGCTCTTCAGCAAGTTTGTTCATTTTGTCAGTTGAAAGCTATTATATTTCCATTTTGGTGTTTTGTTATCCATTCCACCTATGCCTTATTCTACTTTTTTTAAAAAAATATTTAGTATTAATATTTTGATTTTTGATGGGATGATGAATTATCTTGGTGGTCTCTTTAATCTTGTCAGTGGATTGGGAATAAAGTATGTGGTCTAAGAGCTTGTTTTGATGCATGATTATCTTATTCTACATGTCATTCTGGTTTACTAAAGAGGCATGATATAGGATTTTGGAAATATGTTTGCAACACTGGCATGTACACCATTTTACATCATTTTTCTCATAATATGGTAGATTACCCCAGGAACCCACTATCCTGAGATGTTGGAATTATCTTAGATTTCACAATAGCTAAAATTTGAACTCCTAGTTTGTAATTGCGATAGAGAAATCCCATGCCTACAAGTTATCATTGGATAACTGTTCTGACATCCAAATAGGCCCTATATGTTGAAAGGATATGCAAGTTGTCATTGAGCTAAGCCTAGGGAATAACTACTAGTTACTTCCAACATTTTCTTCTTAATGCACACTTAAATATATATATAGAGAAGAAACTTCCTACTGATTGAAATAGCGTAGGTCATGGATGTAGTCATTTTAGAGAAGTCAATGGGCTGAGCTTGGCTCAGGCCTGATTCTGGCCTTGTCCAACCAATTGTCCTACTTCATGATTTCAGATACATGGAGAAAGGATGTAGAAAGTAGAAACATAATGGATGCTGTAAACGAAGCTGCTCCAGAAAAGCTCAGAGCTTTACTTGTTTCAAAGGTAGTGCTTACTTGACTAATGCTCTTTCTTCTAAATTTTCAGGCGTTGATCACCTCATGCACTTTCGCTAGTTTCGAGAAATTTTGAAAATTTAATTTGTGCCAACTCTTTCCATCATGTTAAGGTTGACCTTCTTTAGTTAGTAATATCTGTTCTTTGACTTGTCCAATTGAATTATGTTGGGTGCCTCTGCAGGTTTCACGGGGATTTCATCCTAACTTTGTAGCCAAATGGAGGAGATATTTTTATATCTTTCCGCTCGATGGAGAAGAACCCCATATTGACAGTATTGGAAGGGAGTTTTCAAAGATTGCCGATTGTTCGATTAATGATAAATTGGATGGACGACCTAGATTAGAACAAGAAGAACAGTCCATTACATTGAATGGGAATGGAGATGATTCTGAGGATAGAACCAGCACGAAACCCAAAAGCTTCTGTGTAAGCAAAGTTAACCGACTTATTCAGCAGCTTGAAGGGAAGTCCTTGTCCTATAAAATGTTTGCACGTGATACACAAGCTTCAAGAAGCACGTAAGGGCTATGATCCTTCATCTGTCTTAATGGAAAATGTTTTGAAACTAGTATATCAATATCAGGACTCAAAACAGTATAATTTATTTCTTATGCCCCTTTTGCAGCGGACCACCCACGGAGTGCTTTATGTTTCATTCTCGAGCTGCGGAAACCAAGCTACCTTGTGTCAATGAGGTTATGCTTATATCCTGATTCATTATCTGCATATATAAGAGGCCATCCTGGATATTTAGGGGATGATATTTATATAGAAGAAGCACATAGAGGCTTATTGTATGCGGAAAATGTACCGGAAGTACCACTTTGATACTAAATTAGATCTCTGTTTGTAGGATGATGGAGGTGGCATGAGAGTGATGTGTGTTGAATTGGTTGGGAACCGATTCTTACGCAAGGTAATAAAATAATGATATGATTAATCTGTATCTTTGATTTATCCCGAAGATATTAAAAGCTGAAATTTTAAGCTTCTGCTCCACTGTAACCTGTTTGGTGTACTTTAATGACAAGCTGTTAGTGCCTCTCCAAACAGTTTTACTCTTACAGCATGTCTTTCAGAAGCTGAGGCCTGGCCAGATATTCCCCGAATCCTATAGTCAGTTCAGATTCTTCAGAATATTTGAGCTTAGTAATAAGTCTTATGAGGTCTTTTCATGCGGTGTCCTTGTAGATGGTCAGAGTGTTGGTTGCGACCGCCATAAGAGAGGCTGCTGCGGGTGCAGATGACGATGCTTTGCTGAACCTTATGGATGCTACATGTAGACGCGCTACGGCTCCTCCTGCTCCCCCCGAGGGCCTTTGTCTTGTTGATGTTGGCTATGGAGAATTCAAGCAAGAAAACTGTTTGATTATTAATTAGGTAAAACTCTCTCTTTCAGTTGAAGTTTTTGAAGAAGTTCATTAGTTAAACAAGCTCTTCATAATCCTGATAAGCAATCTAAGTTACAATGCTAAAAGATGTTTGTCTCCTCAAATTACCTGCACATCTTTAGACTTTCTCCAAATACGCTCCTTGCAGGTAAATTGCGCGCGCAATCTTTATTCTTTTACCGCAGCTGTAGTTTGGTTCTTAACCTCTAAACTGTTACAATTGGGTCCCTAACTTCCGCAAGTCGCTTTCGCAGGCGATTACATGGATGTTTCCGTCCTTTCATGGCCTTTGCCGAGAAATTTCATCAAAGAACTAAGATTGGAAAGGAATGCAGAGGTAGGGAACCTATTTGTAACAATTTTTTAGTTCAGAAACAAATTGAAACCACTCATCAGGCAATGCTAACCTCCATTTTGTTGTGTTCAGGTACATCATAAGTTGCAGAATACCGTGTTCGTCCCTCATGAGCTTGTTCATCTTTGATTGATTGTACTCGTCTCGTCCGTCGATCTAGAAAGTGTGATTAAATTCTTTGTTATAAGGAACCCACCATTTAAAGATGATTAGGTGTAGTGATTAAAGATGTTTAAGAAAATGCAATTTATTATTATAAGTACTGTGTTGAAGCTGTAATGCATCTTCGTTTGTGGTTGATTTTTTCGTTTGTCGGTGTACCAATCCTACCTCTTTTATTCATTGGATAAAATAAAAAGTTGGATAACAACGTCGGTGTAGTATTTGCTAATTTGTGTTTCTTAATCTGTATCTGTGTTAATGTTGCTAAAGTACATTCAACATTTTCATTTGGTATTATTATTAAGGTACAGGTTTTAATCATTAGAATAGTAATATGCCTGATAATGATTTGGCTTTTTGAGAATGCAACATTCTTATAAAAAAAAGGGTAATGTTATTACTTATCTTTGTGTTTGTGAACTTAAAATACCATTTCCACACATTATCATTATCGACATCATCATACTTAATATTATTATTATTGTGAATTAAGCAGTAATCATCATATTTTATTATTATTCTATTGTTATTATTATACCATCCTCGGATGCTCCTCATGCAATGTATTGCCCAAAGCATAGGAGATGTGGACACCACAAACCATCCCAGCTCCATACGCAAACCAAAACTAGTTATTAAACAAAGTAGTAATTTGTTACCCGAACCATCATGCAAAACTAAATCTAAACAAATGCACGAGACACAAAAGAAAAGAAACAAATACACGAGACACACACACACACACGTCTCAACAAGCTCAGCTTAAAAAAATACATGGAATATTTGCAATGTCCTGTTCTCAGAAAGATACATATGAGTGTTGTACGCGATGAACACGAAACTCTTCTTCTTCGTGAGACATACTAATTCACCATTCAAACTACCTTATATGTTAAGATCAGTGCATTCGAATCTAAGTATCGAAACTAAAACTGTACGAGGAGGTTGAATTGCTGAAGCGTGTAATTTCAACTACAGCAATTGACGATGAATCGAATCATAAATAATAAATAATATAAAGATATATTCATGTAGCAACTAAAATTACAATCAAATTCAAACATTAAAAAGTACAAACGTGATGAACGATAAATTAAACTAAACTGTGCATCATAATAAGAAAGTTATCTAAAATATTTTTAAGTTATGAAATTTTTTTTTTTAAATAAAAAAAAATTTGTGGGCCGGCCTTAGATATCTCTGTGTACAGCTCAAATATTGCGGGAAAAAATACGACGTGGACGCGCCAAAGTGGACTCCGCCAACTCCCTCAGCCCCATTCGCCCCCATAATTCAACGTTACCCCCCCACCCCGATCCCGCCAAAACTCTATATGCGGGACAATCTCGCACCCTCCATCCTGCCCATTGGACACGTGGCCAGCATCGGAAGCGGTGTCCGCAGAAGAATTTATATGCGGACGCGCTCCTTGCTCCCTCGAAACGTACCCCATTCGCCCCCATAATTCAACGTTTACCCCCCCCGATCCCGCGAAAACTCTATATGCGGGACAATCTCCCACCCTCCATCCTGCCCAGTGAACACGTGGCGAGCATCGGGAGCGGCGTCCGCAGAAGAATTTATATGCGGATGCGCTCCTTGCTCCCTCGAAACGTACGCACACACTCTATTCTTAGACCTTCACGTCGTCGTCGCGCGCGCTCTCTCTCTCTCTCTCTCTCTCTCTCCACCTTCGCCATGTCCTCATCAAAACCCACCTCCTCCTCCTCCTCCTCCTCCTCGCACCTCCCCTAACCCTAGCTCCCCCAACCCCCTCTCCTCTTCTTGCCATGGCCGGCCAAGCCGCGCCGTGGCTCCTCCTCCCCTTCCTCCTCCTCCTCGCCCCGTCCCTCGCCGCCGCGGCGGTCTCGGAGGCCGACGCGCTCCTCGCCTTCAAATCCACCCTCTCCGGCGCCGGCGTCGGCGTCTCCGGCGCGTTCGCCTCCTGGGTCAGCGGCAGGAGCCCTTGCAGCGGCAACAGAACCCTGTGGAGGGGGGTGCTCTGCGACGAGGGGGGCCGCGTCCAGGGGCTCCAGCTCGAGAACATGTCGCTCTCGGGAGCGCTCACCCTCGACCCCCTCGTCGGCCTCCCCGCGCTCCGCACCCTGAGCTTCAAGAACAACAGCTTCGCGGGCCCGATCCCCGACCTGGCCAAACTGGGGCCGCTCAAGATGATCTACCTCTCGCGGAATCGCTTCTCGGGCCCGATCGCCGACGATCTGTTCGACAAAATGCGGAGCCTGAGGAAGGTGCACCTCTCGCACAACGCCTTCTCCGGGCCCATCCCCTCGTCCGTGGCGGGGCTCTCGAAGCTTCTGGAGCTAAGGTTGGACGACAACGCCTTCGAGGGGGCGATCCCGGATTTGGAGCAAAAGGAGCTCTATTTCGTGAATTTGTCCCACAATCAATTGGAGGGGCCGATTCCGAAGGGCCTCAATAGGTTTAAAGCAAGCATGTTTGAAGGTATATACAAGCCCTACCCCATTCTTTCCTCTGTTCAATTCTGCAGCTCGAAATTTAGAAATAAATTCAATTTTAATGCGAAATGATTAGTTTCTTTGAAAAATATGTTATCAGAATTAAATCTCGCGGAATATATTTGTTAAGCCATTGGCGAAACATCATGTTAAAGAGAGAAATTTTTGTTAAGCCATTGGCGAAACATTAACATATTACTCGAATATTCTATACATTTAAGGTGAGTTGTAGTATTTAGCTCTTAAGGACACTCAGAGAAATTTAATATGAATTAATTGGTAATTGCCGTATGAAGGAATCAATTGTGGATTTTTAAGATAAAATTAACCATGTGAACACAGGGAAAACAAAAAATATAGAGAAAAAAAATATAGAATAGGAGAATTGCATCAATTTTATTTTTTTTTAAAGGTAGAACTGATTATGTAGCTTTCTGAACCATAGAATGCGAATTACAAGTGGTGATCTTTTATTCCCTATGAAGTAGATAGTTTAGCTAAATGTCGTTAAAAACCTCAAATCCAATACTTTAGGCAATTAGTACTTTAAAGTTTGAGCCTAAAGGCCTGGATTGATTTGTTTGTTAAAGTTTATATCTAATTCTTTCTCTCTCTCTCTCTCTCTCTTAACTTTGTAGGCAACAAAAATCTTTGCGGACCGCCACTCGATGTGTCCTGTGATATGCCGCGGTCACCAGCAAAGAAGAAGATATCGCCCACCTTACTAGTGGTAATCGTTGTAATAGGCATCTTGGCACTACTATCAATTGTAGGGCTATTCGTGTTCATACTCGGCAGTCGCCGCCGCCGCCAACTCGACGAAGCCAATTTGGTTCACCTCCAATCTGCCGAAACCAAAAAGTTCGACGCCCCAGAGGCCGACAAGCCCGATCGGGGGGCAGCAGAGCACCGCGGGGGTGCTGCGAAGAAGTCCCATAAGGAAGAACATGGAAAGTTGGCATTTGTCCGGGAGGGGGGCCAGAGCTTTGGGATTGAGGATTTGCTTAGGGCTTCAGCTGAAGTTCTCGGGAGTGGAAATTTCGGGTCTTCCTACAAGGCCACCTTGTTCGATGGGCCATCGGTAGTCGTGAAGAGGTTTAAGGAGATGAACAGGGTTGGTAGAGAGGATTTCCAAGAACATATGAGGAGGCTCGGGAGATTGTCTCACCCTAATTTGTTGCCTTTAGTGGCCTACTTGTATAGAAAGGAGGAGAAGCTTTTGATTACTGATTATATTCCGAATGGGAGCTTGGCGCATATGTTACATGGTAAGTTTCTACAACCCGAAATGCTTTTCCTCTCTCTATAATTTGTTTTATGTTGGTGATAGTTTATTTATGTTGGTGATAGTTTATGAGCATATTCATGCATGAAATAGTGGTTTATATCTAGGCCAATTGCTTGCATGTGTTAATAGTGAAAAGTTTGAAACTTTTAACTTCTCAATGTCCTCGTCAGATTTTACTTCTTCTAACTTATTTTAAAGGTGTCAGTTCTTCTTATTTTGAAATATGTGAGAGAGTCGATCCGGATCCGTGCACTGCTATTTTTTTGTTGACAAGGATTTTAGGTCTGTTGCATCGTATAATACTCCTCTTCCTTCGTCAAACGTTGTTGTTTTATTCATGATTTGATTTAACTTCATTACATGGTTAAACTCGAACAAGAGATCGAAGCTAGTAAAAGAAAGTTTTGTGTATTCATTATGCTGTCTACAATGTACATTGCATATAAGTTTTACATTGGCACTAACATGTAAAATTCCGTAGGCAATAGCGGCTCGAACCTCCCACCGCTCGATTGGCCGGCGCGGCTTAAAGTGATCAAAGGCGTGGCAAGAGGCCTCGCGTACCTCTACGAGGAACTCCCAATGCTAACTGTGCCACACGGCCACCTCAAGTCCTCGAACGTCCTTCTCGACGATTCCTTCGAGCCCATTTTAACAGACTACGCCCTTTTGCCGGTCATGAACCGATCCCACGCTTCCCAAGTCATGGTGGCTTTCAAATCCCCGGAATGCGCCCAACATGGAAAACCATCTAACAAGAGCGATATATGGAGCTTCGGCATTCTCATACTTGAGATATTAACTGGCAAGTTCCCCGCCAATTATTTGAAACAAGGAAATGCAGGTACCGATCTCGCGAGCTGGGTTAACTCGGTCGTAAGAGAGGAGTGGACCGGTGAAGTGTTTGATACTGCGATGAAGGGGACTAAGAATGGTGAGGGGGAGATGCTAAAGCTTTTGCGGATCGGGCTCGGTTGTTGCGAGGCCAATGTCGAGAGGAGGTGGGAGTTGGGTGTCGTGCTTAACAAGATCGAAGAGCTGCGAGAAAGGGAGAGCGATGGTGAGAATTCGTAGTTCGACGGAGAGGGAGGGTATTCGTCGAAAGGAATGACCGAAGATGACTTCTCTTTCTCGACAAATAATTGAGGAAACTTCGGCGAGATCCAGGTTCGGAGGATAAAATGGTGGGATAATTTTTCATCTATATTGATTGGGGTATGTAAAGTAATAAATTTGTTGGAGGGGAAAACAAAAAACAAAAAAACAAAAAAAAGAACAGAAAATTTGAGGGGTTGGAAATAGGATGTAAAACTAAATTCTCTCTTTTTTGCAAGCATGTTCTGCTTCTACTTCATTTTGTTGTTAGAATAAAGAGATAAATGAGTGTAGGGGGGGAGCAAAATGAGCCAAATAGCTGTAATAATGCCAAAGATATATGCACTAGCTCAATAATTCTTATATGATGATTTATTTATTAAAAAGAAAATATGGCTTCTACTTCTCCTTGCATCATTATCATCATATTCTATCTTTGTTTGTTGCTAAAAAAAGAAATTTTATCAAAAGCATGAACTTCTAACAGTGACTATTGGAGACATTATATAGATTCTGTCAAAAATCAAATTTGTGAAGAAGAAGCACTTTTTGTGAAGCTTAAGCAGTGTTTGGATTGCTGTGATATGGGGATAGTATGAGACTATAGTTTGAGGATATCCTGCTAATCCCCAATCTTAATTTTACTAAACAACTTTTTTTTTTTTAATTCAAACACTATCCTCTTATCCCCAAATACCTCACTATCCTCTTATTTCCAAGGGGTAGTTTAGTAATTTTCACATTTCACCACCTCACTATCCTCTTATCCCCAAATACCATCCAAACACTTTTTTCCTTATATCCCTTTATCCCTATCCTTATCCCTATTTTCATCCAAACACAAAATTACTCTTTTTTTTTTTTTTTTGTGTGATATGGAGGTTAATAATGTTAATGAGACTATAGTTTGAGGAGAAGTGTTACTAATAAAGTTAATTTTACTAAGACAAAGTAAATTCATCTATTTTGGTTATATTCAGATTATAGTGAATAGTGCCCAGATTTAATAAAACTAGTTCTACAAACACCACTGTACTTTTGACTATCTCAAGGTTGAGAGGGAAACAAAATCTCCTTTTTTTTTTTAGGTTATTGGTGATTGTAATATATTGTTTTTGCCTTTTGAAATAGTTTCTTTTTTTTTTTCAAAAAATAGTAGTTTGGTGTATGGGGAAACAGAAGTTTCTATATAAGACTAAAATCCAAACTACTCCAAAAGCAAAAGATCTAATTTAGATTTCTCTGATCTCGGTCATACCAAGAAGTTGTTGGAGGATTCTTTTTTTTTTTGAGAAATAGGTAGCAAGCTACTTGCTTCATTCATTAAGCATGATGAACTAAGCATACATAGTGGAAGCAGCTAGAGCCTCCTGTAAAAGCCAAAAAAATCGACGAAACCAAAACCAAAAGCCAAAAATAAATAAGTAAAAGGAAAACACGAGTACGTAGCTAGTGCAGGAATAATCGTAAATCACGTAATTTCAGCCCAGTCCTTCAACAAAGACTCGACGCGACCTGTGGCCCGGCTTGCGTTGGGAGGCTCATCACGAAAGATAGTGTTGTTTCGCTCGGTCCAGACAACCCACCATATCGCCGCCAATCGTATTAGACTCTTCGCTCTCGACACGGCATTAGGGTTGCAAGATATCTCGTTCCATAGACGGCGAACATCCTCCGAATCTATTTGGGTCGGCTGTGTGCCTCCCTCGCACCATATAAGGTATCTGTGTGCCTCCCTCGCACAATCTATTTGTTGGAGGATTTTAAAATAAAATTCTTGTTGTTTTTTTTAGGGGGCTTTGGTGTTAAAGTAGTGCTTCTACTGATACTTCTGCTAACAAAGTGATCCATTACTATTATATTTCTATTTTTTTTAAAAAAAATTCTATCAAATGTTTTGTCACCTAACATACTTTTAAAAGTTTAAAAATACAATAATATGTAAGATAACCAACACCTCTGTTTTCTTTTTACTATTTTAGGAGGTATTGAAGGAAAGGGGGAAAAAAATTAGGACAAATCCTAATAAATTTGATTTCCTTATGGAGACACTGAAGTCGGCGATGAGGCAGGTTTCATTGCAGACTTATAATTTGTAGTATTCGGCGTAGAGATAAGTGCAACCGCCGACTCTTGCCTTATGTACCAATGCGTCACTGATTTAAGTATTGTTATATTCGGCAGAAACAAGGCACCAACTACTATAATTTAATTCTTAATTTTATAAAAAATTCTTTTGAATTATAAGCTGAAGCTTTTGAAGTTTTAAATTAATCTTAGCTCTTTTCATATCCGCATTCTGATTTTAATCGATTTAAATTAATCCTTTGCCCACTGTTATTAGATCCATTAACTCAAAACTCCTGACAAAATTAAAATAAATTCCGCCGTTAGTTTCGTGATGCGACCAAAATTGAAAAAATAAAATTGTGAAAGAAAAATGAATATCTGTGGTGAGTAGCGGAGGGCTCGGATTCGAAACCTGTTATGAATTTTCTTTTCGTTTTTATCCCGAAGGCGTGAGATCGTGGTTGGTTGTAATCTGTAGAATATTGTATTCCCTTTTTCATTTGATAGTGAAGTTCTCTCCTTCCTCGCCTGTGATTTTTTTCTGCAAAAATTTTTTCATGTAAATCTGTGTGTTCTTCCATTTTTGCTTGTGGTTTGATAATTTTGTGTTTATCATTTTATTTTCGTTTATGTATTTGTCGTAATACATATCTTACTATTTTTTTTTTTTACCATTGCAACCATTTATACTTTAACAATTTTAGAACATAAAAAAAAGCCTCAACATATGCATGGAATAAATGTTGGATTACTTTTAGTTGAAAAGAGAAAAAGTTTTGAGATTGTACTCTGAGTTTGGTTCATATCACATGTTATGGCAATAATGAAATAGAGCCCTTTTTTTTCCCCCCTTTTTTCCTAGTTAAGAGATTAAAGTGTTCATGTGGCCCTGTGTGTGTGTGTGTGTGTGTGTGTGTGTGTGTGTGAGAGAGATAGAGAGGTAGAGGGGGGGGGGGACATTGTGAGGGCATTTTGGTCTTTTGGTTCTTTGGATCTCGCTTGTGCTTTTTCCAACAACTACATTGTAACAACACCACTGTAGAAGACCGACAGTCTCTAGAGCACGCGCGTGTGAAGGGCAGTGGTTGACTGGCCAAGTTCGAATCCTGGTTGATTCACATTTTCATAAGTTTATTTCTAAATAAAATAAACGAAGCGGGCAGCGTGCTACCTATCTCCCTAAAAAAAAAAAAAAAAAAAAAAAAAACACGGTAGAAGCATTGAATAGTATAATTTAACAGGTGAAAATGGTCAGAAAGTAAGTTAGTTATTAATCGAATAGTATAATTTAACGGGTGAAAATAGGTAAAGAGTTAAATCTAACGACAGAAAACTCGATAGCACCAAATGCTTAGTGTTTTCGATAATATTCCAGCCGGACTCAATATTTTTTCTACTGCATTGCAGTAAAAAGGTGTTGCGAACTTCTTCTTAATAGTTTCCGATAAAAATCAAAAGCAAAATAAATAAATAAAGAAATAAATTTTGACTTCAGATTCTTTTTGAATTTCAAAAGCTTGTCTGAATATTTCAGCTGTAAAATTCTTGATTTCAGCTTCTCAAATAAGAGATTAAGCTGCTATTAAAACTATCAAGAACTGCAGTAAATAGACATTTTGAAAAGAATCAAGAGGCCAAGGGGGACACGTTATGCATATTGGACCACACCTATTTAATTTTCAAACAATTGATCAAAGATAATTTTTTTTTTTTAAAAAAAATTATCCATGTGGGGTTTGATCTAAACAATGCCCATATGTTGTTGCTCCTTCTAAGGAAGCAACTTTGCTTTTTCTGGTCCACTTAGATGATTCCTTGACCCTTCCTTGAGATCTCTTGCTCAATAAAAGTGATAAATTAAAAAAAAAAAAAGATAAAAAAAAAATTATGAAATCTATGAAATAATTAATGAGAGAGAAAGCAAAATTATATATGGCTTCACATGACCACACTCAATTGGGCACTTTTTTGCCTAGCTAATTAATTAATTAACAAGTAAGAGAAAAAAATAATAATAATAAAGATGTATGGTTGTGCTCCACTTTTTAATTTACCAATGGCCATTAAGTTTTAATTTAAAAATTTTACATCTTATTACATTTTTTTTTTTAATTCTATAGATAACTGTGACAAGATAATGTGAACAACAAATTGCTCCCACCTTTTAATACAAATATATATATATATATATATATATATATATATATATATATATATATATATATATATATATATATATATTTAAAAATTTCTTATCTTTATTAATATTATGCGTGTTAGTCTTCATAAAGTTACAGCCAGATTGGATTGAGAGATGTACGGTTAGGATGATGTGGAGTCACTAGGGATTAAGTGAGTAGTTGGTTGAGTAATATGATACAACTTAGGTGAAAATCTATTGAAGAGGTGGATATGGTGAAAAACAGTAGCAGAGTGGCATTGCTATTGATGACATATATATATATATATATATATATATATATATATATATATATATATATATATATATATATATATATATATCTATATATATATATATAAAGAAATTTTATGTATATTAGAGCACGGCCCCCGTGGCTCCTAAGCGGGGGGGCCGGGCCGACGAGGCCAATCGACGATCTATCTGCTAGACTTGATCTAGCGTATTTGAAGTTTCGAGAAAATAATTTTTGTAATTTTTCGATCTCATTTACCTACCAATCGAAAGGATTCAAAATCAATAATTTTTAACGGCTGAAAATAAAAATCCTATAAAGAGTGGTGATATAGCATTAAAATTTTCGATCAGAAATATTGATCTTGTTGTAGATAGTATAAAGAATTTTGTATCAAAATTTTATCGATTTGAATGCTTCTACACCGTTAAACTTTAAAACGGCAGATATCAACCATTAAAAATTATTATTTTTGAATCTCTTTGATGACTAGGTAAATGATATCAAAAGATTGTAAAAATTATTTTCTAGAAACTTCAAATACGCTAGATCAAGTCTAGCCGATCGTCGATTCGGAAGCTCCATCATCGTAGCTTAGGAGCACGGAGGCTCCATCTCCTAATATAGACACAAGACCTACTTATATATATATATATATATATATATATATATATATATATGCTAACCCATATTTATTGTGGGTGGATCAAATTTGTTACATTTGGTTAAATCCAAGCAAATGAATAATAATTAAAATCTAATATTTTGCTTAATAGAAAAAAAAAATTGTCCTGTTTATAATATGATCCATACATTTTTCCAACAGGTGCCATTATTATTACTAAAGTTGTCTTAAAAGCTGGTCTAAAAATTGACAAATAAAATTATTAAATTTAATTAATCATTCACCACGTAAATTTGACTAGATACATTGTTTCATTACTTTTACCCCCAAAGATTAGCACATGTAACATATACATGGGAGAAATAACATTATATAATTAATAATTAACTTTACCATAAATATTTGCCCCTAAATATTTATAATTTTTAAGACGATTTTAGATATATTCAAAATTGACTCGTAACAGCGAATCAAAAACTTCCTAATAAAACATCGTTGAGAAGCTCTCAACTAAAATTTATTCTAATAGAAATTAGATAAAATTTCAGTAGACCTTCAATCTACTGGCATGTATTATTTTTGTCTTCATCTAATAATTCGTTGAGTTTTTTCTTTAGAATAAACTTCAAATACCACTCATATAATTTTATACTTTCTTTTTTTGAGGAAACAGGGATGTACCCTATTTGTAAGTTGTAAGTAGGGGAGCAGAACAAAAGAAGACACAGTCTAGCCGCAGAGACCAAAATGACAAAACCGCAGACTAGGAGCAACAGAGCAGAAGAGAAAGGAACAGAAAAGAGTATCACTTTAATACTCTAAAGTGTATCACTTTAGTGTTCTGTACTTTAAAGTGTATCACTTTAATACTCTATAGTTTTATTTTTTCCTTTTCGTCAGCCCCTTCGTTTACTTTTCGTTAAATCATATACAAAAAAACCTTAGATATTCCCAGCTATAGTTTATCAAATATTCATTTTAGTACTTTTTAGTTTTAATTCTGTCGCTAATTTAATAGAAAATAAATTAGTAAAAAGGGATAACAAAAAAGGGAAAAATAAAACTATATGGTACAAAAATAATACACTTTAAATCACTTTGCCTCTAAATATTTATACTTTTGATGACGATTTCAAATACATTCAAAACTGACACGTAGCAAGGAACGAAAAAGCTTTCCAATTAAAATTTCATTAGACCTTCGATGTGCTGACACGTATTAATCTTATCTCCAGATAATAATTCTTTGAATTTTTTTTTTTTTGAGAGAGATAGGTAGCACGCTATCCGCTTCGCTTATTTCATTTATACTTTTGATGACGATTTCAGTTATATTCAAAACTGACACGTAGCAAGGAACGAAAAAGCTTTTTAATCAAAATTTCATTAGACCTCGATGTGCTGACACGTATTAATCTTATCTCCGGATAATAATTCTTTAAATTTTTTTTTTTTTTTTAGAGATAGGTAGCACGTATCCGCTTCGCTTATTTCATTTAGAAATAAACTTAGCTAGAAATGTGAATCAACTAGGTTTCGAACTTGGATCTCGGATACCAATCATCAAGTCCTTTATCACTTGCTCTAGGGACGGTCGGTTTCTTTAAAATATTTTTTAAAACTAAAATTAGGAAAAAAAAAAAAAGAAATATTTTGAAAAGTAATTATTATGAGATATTTGAAAAGAGATAGAGATAAATCGTTGGGTACGTGCCAACTCAGCAAACCGCTACTGACGCAGCCACAGTAGTACAGTACAACATAAAACACCTCCGTGCACACGCTCCTCTCGCCTCTCTCTCTCTCTCTCTCCCTCTCTCTCTCTCTCTCTAGTTTTTTTCTTTCTATCTCTACACTTTCTCTCTCTAAAAAAATGCACGAATCCCGACACGGCCCGACGTCGCGGCTCGCGTGACCGGGGGGGCAGTTGGGGCAAGTCGCGACAAGGAGAGGTAACCCAGGGGCTGAAATTACGAAAACGCCCCCCGAGCTTTCCCGTTTTTACGAATAAGGACGGAGGATAATAATACTCTTTTTTTTTTTTTTTTGGTAAACTTCCATCCTGTATAGTTTTACGCTTTTTCACTTTAGTACCTGTAGTTTAACGCGCATCATTTTAGAACCATATAGCTTCTTTCTTTTTCTTTTTCTTTTTAATTTTTTCTTTTTTTTTGGTTTTTTTTTTTTTTTTTTGGTTTCGTCGGCGTTTTCGTTAACTTTAAGTACCCTTCATATGGTTTCGTACTTTCTTATTTTACTGCCATGTGATTTAAAATGTCTCAAGTTAGTATCCCGTGGTTTCGCATTTTCTCAGTTTAATATTATTTGGTTTCAACTTTCAAGTGTGTCAAGTGTGTCACATTAATAATTTTATAATAAAAGTAATATATTATATTATGTAATATATTATATTTATATAATTTAATTTTAATTCACTTTAAAATTTTAATTAAGTTTGAAATTAAGTATTGGAATAGCGCTATTCTACAAAATGGTGGAATAGCAAATTCCTTGCTATTCCGGAATAACCGGGAATAATAAATTTTGATCGGGATAAAATATCCCGGCCAAATTTAATTGCATTTGGCGAAATAGCGGAGATAACGAAAATTATCCTCGCTTTATCCCCCAACCAAACGGGGCCTATGGTTTTATTTTTGTATCAAATTAATATCATGTGGTTTTAATTTTTTCTTTTTATCATCTATTTCAGGGTATATAATTTAATAAAATATTAAACCGTAGGCCAGGATACTAAACTGAGAAAGTGCGAAACCACAGGGTACAGTAACTTGATACACTTTAAACTACATGATACTAAAGTGAGAAAATGAGAAACCACAGGGGAGTATTTGAAGTTTTTTCTAAATAATATGCAAACAAAAAAAATCACGTGCCTTACTTATTTTTTATCGAATATTCATTTTTGTATCATGTGATTTATCGAATTTTTATTTTAATACTTCTTGATTTTAACTTTGTCACTGATTTAATAAAAAATTTAATAAAAGAAATAACGAAAAGAAAAAAATAAAATTATAGAGTACGAAAGTGATACATTTTAAAACATAAAATACTAAAATGAGAAAATCCATTTTAAATCTTATTAAATTTAAGGGATAATTGCCTATATACCCCTCATGCGTATGAAAATATCCGATCTACCCTTACTTTTTAATTTCTTTCTAAAATGCCCTAAATACGTTCCAAGTTATTGCAAAATATCCCGCATGATTATCTCCTGTTAAGTTAATCTGGGTTAAACGTGAGTTAAATATCTACCACAGTTAAAAAAATTTAAAATACCAATTTTGCCCTTAACTTAAGGGCAAATAAGAAAGGTTGGTGACGGTAGAGAAAAGATCAAAAGTCGAAATAATATTTTGAAAAGGGCAAAATAGTAATTTTACAGAGATAATAGAGTTACTTAACAGATTTTAACTCTAAGGGTATATTAGAAATAGGTTGGAGCATTAAGAGGGGTATTTTTAATATTAACCTTCTAAGAGGGGTAAATCGAAAAATCGAAAACTTTTCAGGAGTATATAAGCAATTGCCCCTAAATTTAATTTATGCGTTTTGCACAGAGTGATTTATATATTGATATAAACCAATATATATATATATATATTTCCCTCGTATTATATATGTTTTAGATTATATGTGACATATATGTACTAATACAATATTAGCATTCCGTGTATACGGATAAAATTGTAACAGAGTCGTTTGTATAAGATTTTTGGATTCAGTTCATTACAAGTGCTAATTCTTTAATTTAATCTATATTTTTTTTTATCTGTTGCTTTAATTATTAAAATAATTAAGACTACGTTCGTATCATTTCGTATCAGATTATATAAAAGTTAATTTGTTCATAACAAAATATATAAGATTAAACCTTAATTCTCATCGACCACGCTATCGGTTTGAGTCCGCGGGACACGACGTCATAAAACTACTCGGTTTCTAAAATAGAAAAAAAAAAATAAAAAATAAGTTTATGGATAGAGTGATTAATTGCTAGATCGTTAGCACAAATCATTAATTTTAAAAATTCGGACCGCTAAAAATATATAATCAATTCACTTAAAGTGTCTAATACAAATACGAATCTTGATTTAATTGTGACTACATCACATCAAATTTCACGAACATGACTCATTCAATCCAATTTCATGCTATTTCGAACATGTCTTTACCTAATCCAACCTCTCATCACATGACATGATACTGATCTATTTAAGCCAACATTAATTTTTTTTTTTTTAAATGTTAGCATTTTTGTAAACAGCTTTAGTTAAATAGTACTTCTGCCTAATTAACTTACTAAACTTATGTCAACGGGTCGGGTTTTCAAAAATCCGAACCCGAACCTGAATACCAAGTTGATACCCGAATCTGAACCCGAACCTGACGGGTTTTAAAAATCCATACCCATATCCGGACCCGACCAAAAACTCGAAATCCGAACCCGAACCCGAAAACCCGAATCCGAAATAATGAATTTTTTTTTACCATATTTCAAAATATATTATAGTAAAATAAAAATTTCAAAGCACAATAAAATACAATCAAAATACTTTCATGTCGTATAAATAAACATAATTAAATATTTTACCATAATATTTTATATATGTTATATCTTATATAAATAAATAAATAAATAAATAAATAATATATATATAATTTCTTCGGGTTTGGGTGCGGGTTCGGGTTCGGGTTGGGTATACACAAAATTCATACCCGTACCCATATCCGTCTGGTTTTTATTTTTTATACCCATAATCAAATCCATATCCGTTTAGCTCGGTTAAACCCGCTCCGTTCGGATTCGTTCGAGTAATATTTCGGGTATTTATACCCATTGACATCCCTAAATATAAGTTCATAAAATTAGATCAATATGATAAGACTTACATTTGCCATTTGAGATGAGAGCATCTTAGAAGATTGCGTCAATATTCGTGCGAATAATATATATACTTTTATCTCCATTGTTTTCATGAGGAGCACAATGGAATACAATAATTGATTAAGTGTTACATCACGAAAAAGATGGATAAAAAAAACAAATTACAGTACATGGTTTTCTCCTTCCTCACCCTTTTTCACTTTTCTTAAAGCAAATTCATGAGGAATGCGTGAGGAAGAGACCTTTTCTCTAATTTGCCTTATTTGATTTAATAATTAAAATAATAAGAGATTTAAATTGTTAATTTGTTTTATAATAATATTAATGTTACCAGTTTTTTTTGATCAAAAATAAATTTTCGGATGAATAATAACCAGATTCAATATATAATAAATAAATTATCGTGTGATGATAAATCGAGCCTTTTCTTAATAGTTAATACAATTTTGCGTCGTAACTATATATATATCAATGTCACGTTTTTATTATTTTAAAAATTAGGAAATATACTTCCTACTATAGAATCACAAGTTAGAAATGAAAATATATATAGCATCCATGAAGTTTTTTTTTTTTTTTTGGGAAAACTTCAAATGCCCCCTTGTGGTATTGTTTTTTTTTTCTTTAATACCCTGTGATTTAAAGTGTATCAAATTAGTATCCCATGGTTTTGCACTTTTTCACTTTACTACCTTGTAGCTTAAACTGTATCAAGTTAGTATCCTCTGGTTTCGCACTTTTTCACTTTAGTACCATGTGGTTTTTCACTTTCTCACTTTAGTACCCTGTGGCTGTAGTTTAAAAACTACAGGGTACTAATTTGAAACAAAAATAAAAATACAGAGTAATAACTTGATACACTTTAAACCACAGGATACTAAAATAAGAAAGTGGTAAATCACATGATACTAACATGATACACTTTAAATTACAAGATACTGAAATAAAAAAGCACGATAAATTACAAGATACTAAAATAAAAAAGTACGAAATCATAATGGAGATTTTTTAAGTTTTTCTTTTTGTCTTTTTTTTTTTTTAATGAATTGTGTGTTTGATTTCTACTTATCAATTGAAACCATAACATAGCAAATAATTGTCTAAGTACATTGATTGAATTTACAATTATTAAGATTCTAGTTGTTGGGGCTATAATTGAGATATGACTTCTTTTTTTCACCTGTGTTTGTCTAAATAAAAGAGAGAAACTCATAAATACTACAATAATTTTACAAGAATCTTTCCTTTTGATCATTGCAATGTGGTGACAAAAATCACTATAAGCATTTATTGTTATAGCAACAACACAAAACATTCCCTTTTTTTTTTTTTTAAAGTTTACTTATAACAATAATGTCATATTAAATAAAAATTCTTTTAAAATTTAGCGTTCAACATCTAAATATAATGCTTAAAGATTTTGTGATAGCCGGTCGTTAAATTGAGCTTTTAGCCTACCGGAACAGAATATTTTAACTGCGGTATGAAAAAAAGTTGTCGCTGCTGTTTTAAACAGCTCTATTTAAACTACACTTTTGTAGATACTCCAGCACGAATTATTTTGGTTTTAATTGAATTCAACTCTTTTCAAGGTGTCTACGTACTTTGGCAATAGGATTTTACTTCATAAATGGAACAATTAAGTCCTCATTAAAAAGTTTCAATTTTGGGAGATAACAAACTAATTAATGCATAATTATTTTATTTTACTACATACATTTCTCACAATATTGGAAATTGAAACAATGTTGCATGTATGAACACATATAGAAAGGAAGTGTATTTATTATCTTTACAATTGAGGAGTAGAACAAATTCAAAAAAAAAAATGTACCTCACATTGGTACTACAAAAGTTGGTCTTGTGTTTAATTAATTAAGATTTGGCTCCAAATAATACTTTTGAAAGTGTAACTTATTTGCTTTTAGGCTTGATTATCTACATTAAAAATATTAAAAAAATTATGTCTTACATAAAGTGACTATTATTTTGGTTTTTTTTTTCCTCTCTCTCTCTCTCTCTCTCTCTTCTTTTTTTCTTTTTTTTTTCTTTTTTTGACAAATGAGAATATTAGTTTGAGCTACACATAGGATTACTTTTTTTTTACAATTTTAACTAATTTTATTTTTAAAAAATTAAATAAATAAAATGATAATATTTTAACATTCTCTCTCTCTATTATAAAAAAAAGGTAGAATAATAAAAAATTTTACTACAATAATTTATATGACACTGCAGGAGAGATTAATGGCTCTTGAATATTTTTATATATTTATTCATTTAATTGCATTGGAACTATTAAAAAAACACAGAATATATTGAGAAATTATGCAAGATACTTCATGCCAATTTTTTTTTTATTTAAGCCAACATTCTCACAAAATATTATCTCTCTAATTAATAAGAAAACATGTATTTGTGATAAAGATTATTTTACTCATAATAGTGATTTTACGCAGCTAAAAAGAAATTGAATCGCGACAAAGATTAAATACGCAGCTGTCTTAATTCCGACATTACGTCATAACGGTATTGTTACGTGCTTCTGCCATCCGCATCTTATCAGAAGATTTTCTTCCGTGATTTCAGTGATTAGATAGATACACTGCTCATATACGACAAATAAAAATTTACGCAGCGAATCTTCACTGTATACGCAACTGAAAATCCGTATTTTAGCATATCACTTATGAGCAAAGGAGAGTCATGAACAATTTAACTAAAAAAAAAATGGTATTCAAGTTATCCAAAAATACAAAATTGTAATCTACTTTACTAGTTTTAACAAATTCTAATTATGTATTTATTTTAATAATAAAATAAAGCAATGGACCAATGAGAGGACAAATTGGTGTTAATCATTGTAAGAATAAAATGCACTTTATTAGGAACTTAAATATATCCAATAATATATTTCAAGGCACATGCATAAATTCAATAAAATAATATAATATTATATACACAAGTGTATATACAAATTTATAGTATAAAATTCATGCACCATATGCCCCTCCCAATAATTAATTACATGGTATATTCTCTGACACATTTTAGAGAAACAACAAAAATAAAATAAAAAAAAAAAGCCACCTGTGCATAATGCAACCCCTCAATTTTTTAATTATTTGAGTAAAATAAAAAAAAGAACCCCATTTTCCCATTTCCATTTGTGCTTTATATTCTCTCTCATCTCAACCATTTAAAGTGAGGTAGAGAGAGAGAGTGTGTGTGTGAAGAGCGAGGAGAGAGAGAAGAGAGAGTGTGTGAAGAGCGAGGAGAGAGAGAAGAGAGAGGAGAGAGGAGAGAGAGAGGTGTCTCTTCCTATTCCCCTCTCTCTCTCTCTACTTTCTCTCTCATCTCTCTCTCTCTCTCACATCCCCTCTCTCTCTCTCTCTCTCTACAGCACCTGCCATATATTGTGAAGGGGGGGGTATATATATGTGTGTATAAGGGGGAGTGAGAAATAGGCTCATACTCTCTCTCTCTCTCTACTCTTTCTCTCTTCTTTCTCTCTCTCTCTCTCTCTCTCTAGAGTGAGGAGGGTGGAGGAGATGCTGCGATATCTCGAGGCGAGTAACCCTAGAAGCGGGGGGGCGACGCGCGATGAAGTGGCCCACAAAAGCGCGGGGGGGGCGACCTCCTCCTTGATCAGGCTCTCAATCCTCGTCGGCTTCGGCTCCGGCGAAGCGGCGGCGCCGGGGCCGGCGCGATCGCCGAGGAGCTGCTTCGATGCAGGGGCCGTGGGGCTCGGGATCGTCGCCGCGATGAGCTGGGGCGGAGGGGGAGGGGGAGGAGGAGGAGCGGTGGTGAGGAAGCCCGGGCCGGCGACGGCGGCGGCGATGGCGAGGGCGGAGCCGATCCCGATCGGCCCGGCCGCGGCGGCGGTGGGGGCGGGGGCGGCGAAGAGGGCGAGGACGAGGGAGGAGATGGAGCTCTCGGAGAGCTACACGTGCGTGATCTCCCACGTGGGCGGGAACAGGGTGCGGAAGAGGGTCTACTTCGGGGACGGCTACGTCGGCGCCTTCTACGACGACGTCGACGACCACCTCGCCGGCGGCGCCACCTCCGACGACGGCGAAGCTCCGCCGCCGCCGCCTCCGCCTCCGCCTCCGCCGCCCCCCTGCGATTTCCTGAGCAAGTGCTACCTCTGCAACCAGAAGCTCGACGGGCTCGATGTTTACATGTACAGGTATACCAAAAATTGAAAATAATTTCGTTTAAATTTAAAAAAAGCATTTCACTTTACTTTCTAAAATTTTCCTTCTTCTATTTTGGCTCATTATATCGATTGATGAGTCGTTTGATCTTCTCCTTTGATTATTTTAACTTCAATTTTAAAATTTTAAATTTAAATATATCATGAGCTTCATTTCTCTGTATATATCCACCGTTACTAGGCGTTTCAGCGCATGTATGTGCATCCACATACGCACATGTTATGTTTATATATGTTTGTTTCTATTCATGTATGTGTTACATGCATGGACCCTATCGATGCCTCCATGATGGGCATGCATGCATGCATGCATACATGAGCACCTTTTTCTCACATATGTGTTAGGCAGATGCATCATCCATGCATTTGTTCCGGGCATATATGTTGCATGTGAGTACCATCACTTGTGTAGTTGTGTGCACACATACTTGTGCATATGTACATTTGTTTGCATGCTTGTTTTTGTGTATGTTACCCCTTTTTTTTTGTTTTGTTTCTATATTAGTGCACGCATGAACTTGTAACTGTTTGTCTATGTATTTTTTTTCCTTTTATTATGTTTAAAATTTTCACTTGAATTAGTAATTTTGATTAGGCTAGTTATTTAAATTGTAATTCTGTTGATGCATATTTTGACAACAAAATATTATCGGTATTTGTTTTTTTAAAAAAATAGATTTTGGACGTGCTCAATCTAGTTCTTTAATGGAATAGATTTTGACATTTTGTACCTAATTTGGACTCTTTATTTGCGATAAAACACCATTAATTGGCAAATAATTATTAATTTGTCATAATCTTCGCAGTTTTTCTTGCGATTCTCGCAATTTCTCATAATTTATTTTCCAACATATTAAAGACATCAATTAAATTTTTAAGCTTTCCATAAACGCAGAATAATTTACAGAGAGTTCTTTGATCGACCAATGTCTTCTACTTTAAAACTTTTCTATTTTCTAAAGTGTTTAATTTTGTTTCATCGAAATACTCCTCAAGACATGTTTAAATGAGTCAGAAATGAGTCACATTTCACAGCTTAATTATTCAAAATTTAATCGAACTAAGTTGACTTGTACTTCAATACGAAAACCATGTTTATTTTGTCACTTCTAGAATTTTTTTTTCCCATTTAACCTTGCTTGTGCTTGTTGTAAATAAACTGCACAACTAGCTTTCTAATCAGCCCAGTCATGCTAAGATCTTTGGACTAATCAGTTATTACTCATGCAAAGGGGTTTACTTTACCAATGTCTCTGCTGTTGAATTTTTCCCGAACGAAAGGAGCTTGATTTCATAAATCATTTCACTCTCTTTCCTTAAAGAGGTTGAGCTCAAATCATTTATTTATTACTTTGGTTCTTTTCGATTCAAATATAATGTTATGTTTTTGGGTTTATTCAGGGAAATCCCAGAGATGCCTACTTTTTTATAATTTACGAAAAAGATTCAGGCTATTCACATAGCCGGCTCCGTTATCATCATCTAGCCCTAAAGTATGCATATTAGGGCTAAGTGGGGCTTATGAATTTGTCTATTAATTATTATATTCTCTTGATAACCACTAAATCCTTCAATATGTATCAATCAAATATTAACTTTGTCTTGAAGTCCCCATATTACTACTCCCTCAGCCGCCAATTTTAGCAAATCCTTGAGAGCCTCTTTTCTTTCTCTGCGACTGTATGTATCTATGGAAAGAGCATATTCTTCATTTAGCTTTGTTGAACTAGTACAATTTGCACTTGCTTGCGCTCATCAAATTGTCCAATTTAGATGCTGGTGTCACTTCCATGCTTTTATATTTTGACTTTTGGTTCTTATTTTGGTAGCAATTTGTTCATCTGTTTTTTTTTTTGGTTTAGTTGTATCGAGTAGTAGCTAAATCAGGACTCACCACGGAATATGGATATTTTAGACTCTTTGTATAAATAGCCGGAGCAAATTGAGAAAATGCTGTTGCTCAATTGTCTACGTTTTGCGTTTAGATTGTTTTATTTCACGCGCCTAAAGAATAAATTTAGTAAACCCTCTATTTCTTAAGAAGTGTTCAACTTCTATGCGGCTTTACTGGACACCTTAGGCATTAATTAGTCATCTTTATCTATTTACTACAAACAACATTGAGTACATCTCTCATACTTTGTACGTTAAATTCTTTCCCTTTGCGAGTCAAATCGTAGCTGGACTGAGTCCTAGTTACGGGAGAATGCTTTAAAGTTCTGTTGGCACAAATATCTTTTTATGGTCCTTTCGATTAATCTGTCGATGCTAACTAAACCTTTTTTGTTGTTGTTGTTGCTGTTGTTTTGTTCCCACAGAGGCGAGAAAGCCTTCTGTAGCGCGGAATGCCGATCCCAACAGATGCTGACGGACGAATGCTGGGAGAACTGCGGATCGATGGCGATGAAGTCGTATGAAAACTCACCCTGCTCTGCTCCTGTGAAGCTCTTTTCTTCTGGTGTTGCAGTTGCTTAATCATATCGAAATAAGCAAATTTTCATTGAGGAAATTTACAAAAATAAAAAAATAATAATAATAAGAGATAAAAAAAAAAAAAGGGTACCGGAGGAAAATAAATTGGTATCGGCGGCGGCATCGTAGGAGCTATATATATAGAGAGAGAGTGAGAGAAATGAAGAGGGTCTTAGCCTATTATTTGAATCCATATCATTTTTAAAGGTGAAAAAGCCCTTGAGAGATCAGAATGTAAGAAATGGTGACTTATTAAAACTTGCATAAAGCAGAAAAAAAACATAATAATAAGTCTTTTGAGACTTTTATCTATTCTGCAACTTCTTAGCACATTATTATTGCTCTCTCTCTGTTGCTGCATTTTGTTCTTGTTATGCATTGCGGTATGTTAATTGTGTTCGTAATTTAGCGCCGGTTTGGCTTAACTAGAGTTTCTATGCAGTATAATTTGTTATAACATAACAAATTAATTGTTTGGATTAGTGGAAACAGCTCTTTTCCTCTTGTCCACTAGCTTTGTACTGCACCTAGAAGTAGAGTTAGAAATAAGCATGTATAAAGATATACTTTTGCCTTTTTGATGGAATCAGAATATATATATATCATAATCGATTCATCGCGATATGCAGAACGTAATATTATATATATATATAAAAGAAGATATTTTTCTGCAATTCTAAACAAAGGCTTGGCGGTGAAAAAGTGAATTGTTGCATTTATTGTATGGCATTTAGAGATATACGATATATCATTTGCACGAATATGCTTTGGTTATGGTAGTACATTCGAATATTGTAGTACAAAGTGCAAACCCAAGACACTTTAGTACTTCTCCTGAGCATTATTGCCTAACCAAGTTATGTACATATAGGCTCTGTTTCGCCCTGCTTTGCGGTGCGGCGCGGTGCGGTGCGTGTGGCAAACCACTGCCGAAACCAAGCCTATTCTAGGCTTCGTTTTGCCGTGCGGTGGTGCAGCGCACCACAGCAGAATACTATAGCCTGCAACAGCTCTTCTGGAATTGGCGCTTTCGCAGGATGCTATGCAGTGCATTCGCAAATTGGGGCGTGCAGTATACGTGACGCCTCACTTCTCAGCGAATCATTCATTGTAGAACTATTCTAATCCTATCATACTTAACTCTCTGAAGTTCTTGAACCTGTCCACCGTCTAAAATACTATAGTGGGATTAAGAAATTTACCCTTATTATGTCTCGTATATAGGATTATCCGAATCCTAGAGTGTTATTGTACAGCTCGGCCAAACGGGCTAGTGGTGCATAGATCCGTGTCGGGACTATTCGTGAAATCGAGGCCTTGAATTACGCCGAACCGAATCCAATTCGACCCGAACTTTGTTGTGGTCATTTGTAGGCCCACTAGGCCCATGTCCTAGTCGGTCGAATGGGCTTGGGTTCGTGAGCCCAACCCTTTTTTATGGGCCCCATAAGCCTATATGCTTGCTTGGTATTCGTATGGCCACCCACAATAACTCTGTTCCCACCGACCGTCCCTGACGCAAATGGCAAGGACTTAGTGATTGGTATCCGAGATCTTAAGTTCAAATTCTAGTTAATTCATATTTTCAGCTAAGTTTATTTCTTAAAAAAATAAACGAATCAGATAGCATATTATCTATCTCTCTCTCAAAAAAAAAAAAAGAAAAAAAAAATCTTAAGATCTAAGATATGTTACATTGACTCATTTTGAGAAGTAGCTCTCAAGAGAATCTAGTGCGTACATACTTGTATCTCATTTGTAAATATTATATATTCTAGTAAAATTTTGACTAATGTAGATAATTGACTATATAATTTCTCGATACGTCACTATTTAGAACAATTTGTAGGTATTCCAATTATCCGTATATATGTTTTTTAACGGCGCGTTTGAGCTCAATATAGTTTTTTTTTAAAAAAAATAATGCAGGTGCTTTTACCTTGCATTTTCATGCCATTTTACAGCTATTCAGATTTTTTTTTTTTTTGAGAAAAAAGGAAACGAAAATTTGTGGCAATGTAAGAAACTTTTTTTTTTTTTCCTTTTTTTCTACTATCTCATTATAAATCGAAAAAAATAAAAGCAAAAAACCCAACTAACACAAATAGGAGAGAGAGAGAGAGTAATACAACACAAAGAAAAGTCAACTATTGTCTCAACGTTGACCACACAATGACGTTGACCAAATGGTACGGATGGTTCCAATAAACACCTAATCTCGTTCCCACCCCAATGCCTAAATAATTAAATCGCTCAAATTAGACCTAAAAAAAATTTTAAAAAAATTGAACAAGGAGCATATTTTATTTCTTTTTTTTTTTTTGAGAAAATAATAGCATGCTACCCGCTTCATTCATAAGTAGTATGATTTAACTGCGAGTGAGGCAACTAGGCCCTCGAAGCGCGAGAAAAAAAAAAAAAAACAGTATGTTACAAAAAAAAGGTTAAGCGGATAAAGAGATCTGCCTTGTTGGAATAAGATAATCCCACTCCTTCAGCAGCTGCTTAAGCTTGTATGTTATAAGCAAAAGGTTCGGTTGTATGTTTCTAAAGATTAAATCATTTCTAGCACCGGCATCTTTTATTGAGTTATCTTTAAATCTGTCCTTCGATATAATACTGAGATTCTATAAAAACTTTTAAATTTGAATAGATTTTAAAAACAATGAATCATAAAGCTCATCAAACTAATTTTATTTTTAGTAAAATTTCATCGAGAAGCTTCTCAGCGAAACGCACTCGCTTTATTCAAAGCTTTTGTTTTTTTCTCGACGAAGCGCACTTGCTATAATTTTTTTCTAAAATTTAAAAAATATTGTAATTATATCTCTATAATAATTTAATTGAATGATAGTAATTAAGGTGTTGCTAGTGTGACTATAATATAAGAAGATTATGGTTAACAATATTGACTAAAATTTCGTATTCATTATTAGCATATCACTCATAAATAAAAATAAATTAAAATTTACAAACTAAAATGCAATTTAGCCATCATTTATGATTTTTTTTTTGTATTAGCTCTAAAATTAAATAAATTTATTTATGCAATCAAATTTGATTGGAGTGAAATTTGTGAAAAAAAAAAAGAAAATAAGAAAAATCCCGAATAAAAGATAAAAGATTAAAAACAAAAAATCCCACGTGTGTTTTCACTTTTGAGAATGGTCAAACTATAATTTAGGCACGTGCGCACCCACCTACTCCCACTTCCCCCTCTTAATTTGCAGGAAACCCCTATTAACAATTATAATTACCACTTAATCCCCACCCATTTTTATAGAAAAGTTCATTGCTTGGACCCGGTCCACCAAATCACCGGTTATACATAACTTTTTTTTTTCTTTTTTATAACAAGTCAGGAGACGAGCGCGAGTTTGTTGAGAAGCTTTTCAAAAAGACCTAGGAGAAATATTCTGATGAATTGCACTAGACTCTACCTTATTTTCAAAATATTAACTGTCTATCTTAATTTCGAAGGTTTTGGCTCAATCTTAATACTATATTATAAAATGACAAATCGATCTAGAAAGGATCGAATTTTGTATATTTAATTATCTTTTCTGCACACAGACTCCGACACACACACTTTGGAGTTTGAAATTTGATTTAGAACTGTCACTCGATCGTTCCTTCTTAAAAAAGAGTAATGTAATGAACCACAAAATTAAAGTATATTGCAAATCCTTCCAAAGACATTCTTACAAAAGTTTCTGCATTATGCGAAAATATATTTCGCATAATATATAAAAATATATTATATTTTTTTCATTTAAGTGTTTGTATTTAGTGGTTCATTTCACTGATGAGACAATAGGACCATGTCCAAGCAACAATTTCTCCATTTGAAGGCTCCAAAATTACAAACTCTACAAATTAACCCCTAGCCAAATGATTAACTAAAATATTGGATTAATTAATTAAACCATCCAATTTGTAGATGCATGCTCACCAACCATGCATGCATGTGAACCAAAATTGGCCTATTCCTAGTTTAGTTACATCCCCACCAACCCTTGTACATGTCCATTTCAAACCCAAGTTCTTTGACTTGTTTTTGGCAGTGCCCAAGTCAAACTAGTACCCCTTACTAGAGATTCATACAACATCTCTCTCTCTCTCTCTCTCTCTCTCTCTCTCTCTGTATATATATATCACCAATGCACTATCTCAAAACCATTGAACTATCACCTCTCTCTCTCTCTCTCTACCATTGTATACTATATACCTCTCTCTCTCTCTCTCTCTCTCTCTCTCTCTCTCTCTCTCTCTCTCTCTCTCTCTACTATAACACTATCTACTTATCTCTCCCTCTCACTACAACACTAACACAATCCAAAAAATGACCATACCTCTCAAGAAACTCTCTCTCTCCATCATCCTCCCCCTAACCCTAATCTCTTTCTCCATTGTTTCTATTCCTCTCTCCACTCTTATCCTCCTCTCCATCTCCATTATCTTCTTCTACAAATCCAACCACTCCTCCACCACCCCTCCTGGCCCCCTCTCCCTCCCCGTATTCGGCAACTGGCTCCAAGTCGGCAACGACCTCAACCACCGCTTCCTCGCCGACCTCTCCCGCAAATACGGCACCGTCTTCCTCCTCAAACTCGGCTTGCGAAACCTCGTAGTCGTCTCGGACCCGGCCCTCGCCAAAGAAGTCCTCCACACCCAAGGGGTCGAGTTCGGCTCCCGCCCTCGGAACGTCGTGTTCGACATCTTCACGGGCAACGGCCAAGACATGGTCTTCACCGTCTACGGCGATCACTGGCGCAAGATGCGCCGCGTGATGACCCTGCCGTTCTTCACGAACAAAGCGGTGCAGCAATACAAGGAGACATGGGAGGAGGAGATGGAGCACGTCGCGAGCGACCTGCGATCGGATCGGACGGCTGAAATCGAAGGGGTGGTGATAAGGAAGAGGCTGCAATTGATGCTTTACAATGTCATGTATAGGATGATGTTCGACATGAAGTTTGAGTCCATGGAGGATCCTTTCTTCGTCGAGGCGACCAAGTTCAATTCGGAGCGGAGCCGATTAGCGCAAAGCTTTGAGTATAACTATGGGGATTTCATTCCTATACTTAGACCATTTTTGAGGGGTTATTTGAATAAGTGCAAGGATTTGCAAAGTAAGAGGTTGACGTTCTTCAACAACTACTATGTCGAGAAAAGAAGGTAATTAATTAAACTAATTAATCTCCTTTTTAATTATAGCCTCAATTAATTATTTTGAGTTATTCTTGACATATACATATATATCCTAGTTAGGTAATTCGCGAGTTATTTGTGAATTATTTGCGAATTATTAAAAATTCGAATTAACCGGTCTGTTTATGAATTTTTTCTAAAAAAAAAAATTATTCGCGAATTTTTGGGCTAGCCGAATTATTCGCAAATTATTCACGAATTATTTTCGAATTATTGAAAATATGAATAAAAAACTTATAATTTTTATTTTTAAATATAAATTATCTTATATTTTATATCTTATATTTTATATATACTTTATACCGAGTCCGTTTTTTAAGCCGAATTTTTCAACAAATTTAAAAAATAGAAAACGAAATTTATGCGTATTATATATATATCCGTGCCGAATTTTTGCCGATTCTGAATTAACTAACTATGAGATATATATATGAATATTAATTTTCGAATCCCGAAAAATTCAATCAGTAAATAGTCATCAAATTTAATTAAATTTCTGAAGAAAGTAGCTCTTGACTTTTTTTATTAGGAAATAATTTCTTTCAAATAACTATAGCTGAAAGTAGAAATGAAATTGAGAATTTACATCATTTTAGAAAATTTAATTCTCACTAAAACTTTTCTTACTTCACAATTACTAGAAACATCATGGCTGCAAACGGAGACAAGCACAGGCCACAGTGCGCGATCGATCACATCCTAGAAGCCGAGAAGAATGGAGAGATCACCGCCGACAACGTAACTTACATCGTAGAAAACATCAACGTCGCAGGTACAAATATGAGTATGATACAAATTTAGTTTCTAAATTTTGATTCTGATTTCGATTTCATCCTTTTTCAAAGTTTTTTCTATCATGTATAACAATTAGGTCCTTTTTTTTTTAAAATTCGCGCAGCGATAGAGACGACATTGTGGTCCATGGAGTGGGCCATTGCGGAGTTAGTGAACCACCCTGCGGTCCAAACCAAGCTCCGGCTCGAGCTCGACGAAGCCCTCGGCGGCGAGCCGGTGTCGGAGTCGAACCTCCACAAGCTTCCTTACCTACAAGCAGTTATCAAAGAAACCCTTCGGCTCCACACCCCTATTCCACTTCTAGTCCCCCACATGAACCTCGAGGAGGCGAAGCTCGGCGGTTATACTATTCCCGCGGGCTCCAAGGTGATGTGGACAAGCATAATTTCTCTTTAAATTTAAGCTTAAACTATCAGAGAATGATGATTTGATATTTATACTTAAATAATGCTGAGGACTCTGAACTCGGGTTAGAATTTCAAGAAAACGACTTCTTAGCTCCGTGATACGATGTGAAATGGTTGATTTTTTTGGGTACATGAACTTCAAATTGCTCCTATGTTGTTTAGCTTTTTTTTATTTCGTCATTTTATAATTTAAAAACTTTCACTTTAACTCAACGTGGTTTAATTTTTGTTTTATCAAAAAAATTTATATGAAGCTAGCCATGAAGTGGCAAAATGAAAATGAGTTAAACCACGGGTCCACCGTCCACCGTCCACGGAAGAGGTGGGTGTTTAAACATTTTTATATTTAACACTCCCCTCACGTCTTGTTCGAAACAGATTACTGTCATGTGATGTGGTTTGAATTAAATGGAAGGAAATTAATATGCTAGGAGCCTTACGTGACTCGAACTCAGAACCTCCTGCTCTGATACTATATGAAACAACCGTTGTACTCTAAAAGCTTAAGCTATTAGAGAATGGTGTTTAAACATTTTTATGTTTAACATTCTAGAAAACTAAAACTTATACAGAGAACTGTATTTTAATATTTTTATATCTGGCAGGTAGTGGTGAATGCGTGGTGGCTAGCGAACAATCCGGAGTGGTGGCAATCACCGGAGGAGTTCCGGCCGGAGCGGTTCCTTGAGGAGGAGGGGGCGGTGGACGCGGCAGTGGGGGGTGGGAAGGTGGATTTTAGGTTCCTGCCGTTCGGCATGGGCCGGCGGAGCTGCCCGGGTATCGTGCTAGCACTGCCGATTCTGGGGATCGTCATCGGGCGGCTCGTGGCCGGGTTTGAGATGCGGCCGCCACTGGGGACGGAGAAGGTCGACGTCGCAGAGAAGGGCGGGCAATTCAGCTTGCACATTGCCAAGCACTCCGTTGTGGCGTTCCAACAAATTCCAAAATGAATTCGCGGCGAATGAGGATGTGCATCTTTTGTTGGATTTTTCTTTTTAACAAAAAAATTTGATTATGTTCTTTGATAGTAATAGCTTAATATATAGTCTATTTACATCATCAAATGAAAAAAAGATAGTCAAAATATGTGATTAAGATGATAGGTTTGTTGAAATTGATTGGTTCCAAATGTAATGAGACTTGGCATATAATAAAGGCAAACATTTTTATTTATATTTATCATTTTTTTCCCCCTTAAAGTGTGAGATTTTAATAATCGACAAAAATCTTTTTAACTAATAAAATATCCCAATAACTTCTCCTTGTTATTAGAAATAGAGACCTCAAATTTAATACTTTAATTTTTGAGGTGTGGAGTGATCATATCTAATTTCCTTGTGATTTTTATGATTTGAAATCCATTTCAAAATTTATATATTATTAACATTCAAATGATTTTAAGCTTTTGTTTTAGATTTTTTTTAATTAAATATTTGTGTTTCTAATATGTGAACCAAACTCTAGAAATATGCAAAACGCCATAAAACTATATATGAGTGGCACATCAAACTCAGTTACTGGGCCCATTTAAGGCCCATATTGTCGGATTAATTGGATCTCCATGGAGGCCCATATCTATGGCCAATAAATCAAGCCCGATGTCCGATATCATTTTAGCTGATCGAACCCGGGTTTTCATTTTAGCGGATCGAATCAGACCATCCGAAACCGGATATCAAAATTTAAGGCTCGAGAAAATCTGGAACATGGGATCCAAGTTCTTTTGATCTTCAATTTGTTGCAGTTCGATCAGATCTTTTGTGGCTAGAATTGGATATGTATTTGATCCGTGCTAAACAACATTAACACAACTCGAAATCGGCCCGTAAGAATCCGGCTAGGGCGAGGTTTTGCTCGGGTCTACGACACTCCAACACGCAGTTGAAGTGTCAACCACACTTACGGGTCGAAATCGGATATAACGCTCCAATAGTCCTACATTGGATGGAAAACTGATTCTGATTCGAATATATGGGCCCTACACGCTAGTAATAATAACTGAGCTTAAGTATTTTCTGTCGATGATTTGGACCCAACGAGTTATCGTTACTAACAGGTCAGATCGTTACAATTGATATCAGAAAGCCGAATACCAGCCGAAAGTATGTATGCGGGATAAAGTGCTACACCAACACTAACGAATCTGGTGGGTTTGTGTTGTTCAATCGAAACCTTAACTTATAACCGAATTTTAAATAGTATTAAAGTTTCATACATATTTTTGCATGTTAAAATGAGAACGGATATTTTTAAAACTCGTATTCATATTAACAGGACATATAAATAAATAAATAAAAATCCTTTTAGTTTCTAGTTTCCGCAGTTGCCCCTTTGAGATATGTTAGAGTCAATTCTCTTCATTTGTTCATAAAAAATAAAATAAATAAAATAAAATAAAATAAAATAAAAAACTTTAGCACGCGGAGATCCGTATATTTCAACGTCTCATGGCCATGAGCCACTGAATCTACGTTGATTTTAATAAAAAGTCAACTTGTTTCATCAATTTTTTTTTTAAAAAAAATAATAAACATGGCAACTATGGCAATGAATGTGACTGTGAATACATTTTTTATTTTTTTTAATTTATGTGCTGGAAAAAGTTGTCTTTTTCCTTCTTTGTTTTTTTTCTTTTTTTTTTCTTTTTTTTTTTTATTGTTTTGCCCTTTGGAGTGAAGAGAAAATGTTGGTTTTGACCATGGAAGAGCTAATACATGGAATTTTGAACTAATTAAGAGCCATTATACAAGTCAAATAAATAACAGTGACCGTTGATTAATTCAAGGATAATTTTTGACCTAGGCGTCATGATTCTTTCTTAAAATTAGATCTTGATTTGTCCTTGTAATTGAAACAGTCACTCAATTAAAATGCTTCGTGTTTTTTTTTCTTTTTTGAGAGATAGATAATTCATATGTCTGTTTCGTTTATTTCGTTGAAATAAAGTGCTTTATGACTATGATTCGAATCACCTGCGACCAACCACTCAAATCTCGTAGCGAATTTGCACTATGGACTAGCTTTGTCTGTGTTAACATATAATTAAAATGGTGTAAAACATTACCTCTTCTTTTATTCTGGCTTGTAGTAACGTAATTAAAATGCAATTTAGCTTCACCTGCTTATGAAAGGGCGCTGCAGATCAGACGTCATTTAATAAACACGTTGATCGCTAGACAAGATTTTCATCAAAAACGTGTTAGTTGGACGCGTTAGGGTTTGGATCACTCGCTGAATTCTTAACGGGACGAACGTGTTAGGGTCGGATCACTCGGGTTTGTGTTAACATATAATTAAAATGGTGTAAAGATAGAAGTAAAACATTACTCTTCTTTTATTTGGTGTAGTTCAATAGATCTACCATATTAGTAACCAGATCGATCGCTCATTTAATAAACATGTTGGACGCGAGTTGAGATTTTCAGCTCGAATTCTTAACGGGGCCGAAAACGTGTTAGGGTCGGATCACTCGGGTTTGATCCGATATAACTCAAATATGTTGACAACCGAATGTAAATAGACTTATATTTTATAAATTTTAATTATTAGATTATTTATTCTAATTTTTTTTAATATGTTTTTCATTAGCAAGTTTTTATAAAATTCAATTTGTATTGTACATAGTAAAAACTAAACTCACTCAATAAAACCATCCATTTAATAGGATTATTAATATCATTAATAAATACAAACGAGTTGATTCAGCAAATCAGGCCGCATTTCATAATTAAATTTGTTCAAGTTCAATAGATCTACCAAAAAAAAAAAAAAAAAAAATAAGTAACAAAAACAAATCAATTTTAAAATAAAAAAATCATATTAGATAATATTTTTGGAAACCTCGTAAACTCCAAGTATCTATCAGATCTACTACATATAGTAACTTAACTAAATCCTAATTAAAATCCCAACAACTAAGCGGCGGTGGAAGTCCCTAAAATTCAATTTTTAATATCAATAGAAAAGCACACGTTCAATTAAAAACACCATCTAATTAATAATACCAATATGAGTCACATTATACTATCGATGGTAGCAAGTATATAGTATAGTAGTATAATTTAGACCACTATTTTCATAATTAAATTTATCCAAATTCAAAAATAAAAAAACTATAATTATTTAATATCAATTTTGCAAATTAATTTTAAATAATATATTTAAAATTTTTATATTATTTAATTAATCAGATTCTTTTGTATCGGTAATTGTGTAGTAATTGAACCTAATCCTAATTAAAATCGCAATAAATGCGCGGTGGGGAAGGTGCATTTGGACGTTACAATTGAGGCGTCCTTTTTTTACTTTGTCCAAATTTCCGTGTTTTCTAGAAAAGCCAAATAAATAAAAATTCCTATTAATTAAAAGAAAAAACTTCAAATACCCCCCTATAGTTTCACACTTTCTCACTTTAACACCATGCGGTTAAAGTGTATCAAGTTAATATCATGTGGTTTCGCACTTTCTCATTTTAATACTTTATGGTTTAATATTTCGTTAAATTATATACAAAAAAAACTTCAGATATTTTACATAGATTTATCGAATATTAATTTTAGTACCTTTAGTTTTTACTTTGTCACTGATTTAACGAAAAAAAATACCTCAAAATGAATAATAAAAAGAGAAAAATGAATCCACAGTGTACTAACTTGATAAAAAATAAAACCGCAGAGTACTAACTTGATACATTTTAAACCAAGAATTTAAGTGCCGTGGCACGGGGTCGTGCCGGAAACTTGCTTTGATGCGACGGCACGGTCTTAAGCGTAGATGCGTCTTAGGTCAAAAAAATTGTTGTGTGCCGACACATAATAGCATGAAATATTTATTTTCTTTAGCAACAAAATATTCTAACTATTTATTATGTCTTTTTATTACATCTTTTGAACTTTTTGAGAAAATTACTTACTAATTTAAAAAATAAAGGGTTTTAAACTGTGCCATTGGCACGAGATCTGTATCGTGCCGGTATCTTGTTGGCACGATGCGGACGGTAGATATGACGGCCACGCCGACGCACTTAAAACCTTATTTTAAACCACAGAGTATTAAAGTGAGAAAGTGCGAAACTACACGTGCTAACTTGATACACTTTAAAAATTATAAGGTACTGTAGTGAGAAAGTGCGAAACGACAGGGGGTTATTTGAAGTTTTACCTAATTAAGGCGCACGTTACGCACCAACCCCTGTACGCAACGGTGCGGCGGGATCCCGTCCAGGTTCATTGAACCTCGGGGCAAAATCTCACGCGTATCGCGTTGTACTCGTCCTCTTCCTCCCGCTATATAAACCCTATCAGAGTCGTCCCCCCCACGACGACTCCGTGTCCGAGCCCTTCAAATTTCTAATCCAAAACCCCTCCCCCCCACCCCCACAAATTCGTGGATTAGGGTTTCGGCGACTCCATTTCCCCCCCCCCAATTTTTTTTCCCCCAATTTTCCCCTGTTGTTTTTTTCCCCTAACCCTAATTTGTGTTCATTTTTCGCGATTTCAACTTCCCATTTGAGGATTCTTGGCCTGTTTCTGCAGATCGGCGATCGCCGATTTCGATCTTCAGGTTTCATTTCTCTTTCTCTCAGTTTTTTTTTTTTTTTACCCTGGCGAATTAAATTTGATTTTTTTTTTTTTTTTTTTTTTTGCCGTTGATATTTTTTAGTGTTAATCCCCGAGCTTTGAGCGAAAGTGTTAGATTCGTGCGATTTTTTAGCTTATTATGATTGTAAGCTCTGTGTAAATTTTAAATTTTATCATCGATTTATACTCCTGGGGATGAGATTCGAGTTTTAGTAAGTAAAAAGAAAAGAAATCAAGGGATGATTTTGACGAATCTATGAGTGTAATTTGGATTTTATCATGGATTTATTCGCTTTGGGAAGGGAAATTTTAGCAATCAAAACAAATAATGGCATGGTTTTGATGATTCTAACAATGTAATTTGGACTCTATATTTTTAAATGCAGGGGAAAAAAAAAGGACGAGGATGGTGCTTTGGGTTTTTTCGTATGGATCATTGATATGGAATCCAGGGTTTGACTTTGACGAGAGGATAGTGGGGTTCATCAAGGGCTATCGACGTGTTTTCGATCTCGGTAGGTTGTTTCTTGTAAATAAATTTTATGTTAATTTTGTGCCCTTATAATGATTTATAGCATGCAGATGATAACATACTTTTCCCCCTTTTTTTTCCCTTTTTTTTTTTCAGCTTGCATCGATCACCGTGGGACGCCGGAGAACCCGGCACGAACCTGCACGGTGGAGGCTAAGGAAGGAACAGTTTGTGTAAGCAAAATTTTGCCTTTCCTGTTTACTGTAGAGAGTGCATACAAGCTGTTTGTGTTTATGTCTCACATAAATAAGTAAAAATCCGCCAAAAAAGAGTGTTTTTTCTTTATGTGGCAAACATGCTTTTATCCTACTTACAGAAAAAGGAGTGTCTAAATTTTTTACGTTCACTAAGTGTAATCCGACTTGAATTGTAAATTGAACTTCATCAACCGAACCGGCATGGAAGTAATAATACATTTGTGAAATATGGGTGTTTATTAGCTTTTCTCTTTTGTTTGCAAGAATCTTTATTAAAAGTGACTTGTTTTTCAGTGGGGTGCTGCATATTGCGTTCGCGGTAACGAGGAAAGAGAGATAGCAGCAATGCAGGTATTTAACTATCTCGCAAATGACGGAATTTCACTCGCAAAAGAAGCAAATTTGTGACCATTGAGAATTAATTCTCTGTTGCTTTTTCAGTATTTGGAGAGAAGAGAGTGCGAATACGATCAGAAAACCGTTGTAGACTTCTACAAGGTTTGTCGGTTCCCGATTTCTTGTAACTTTCTTTCAGGTTTTACTCAAGATTACACTGCATTTTGATGCTTATCCATTTCTCCTTATTTACTTCTATGGCTTAATTCTTCAGGAAGGAGATACACTTGAACCAGCTGTTACAGGAGTTCTAGTGTGAGGCCTCTTTAACTTACACCAGAACAAATGTTTATTCTTATACCAAACTTTCACATACATGTATTTGGTTTGCGACTAACAAAATGTTGATCGCTTTTATAGGTTCACATCCACGCCTGATAAACAATCCAATAAGTACTATCTTGGTCCTGCTTCTTTGGAGGATATGGCAATGTAATCCCTTTTCTTCTCACAAATGTTGATCATTGTTATTGTTTTCAACGCCTTTTTCATTCGCCTAACTCATCTTCTGTATTACAGGCAAATTGCTACTGCAAAAGGCCCTTGCGGAAACAATCGGGACTATCTATTTCTGTTAGAGAAGGCACTGCGCAATATAGGTACCTAACCATGCTTACATTGGAGCTTTCGCTACATTATTTGCAATTTCTCAACTCATATAGTTGATCCAAAGTTAGTTTGTTTGATTCTGGAAAAGATTAGACTAAGACGAAGATTGGTTAAGAAAGGAGCTACCATCATAACACAACCATACTTATTTGAACAAAATGCAGGCCACGAAGACGATTACGTGACGGAGCTCGCGGAGGAGGTGAGGAAGGTTCTCGAGAGTCTGGAGGAAAAGCCGGGCGCGAATCTTATTTCTCCGAGCTCGCCGTCGAAGCCCTTCGCTCATCTTTTACCTCTTCAAGAAACCGCAGTTGCTGCCGACTAATGAAGATCCGGAATATCAATCTATATTCACTCTGCTGATGATACATTTCCCCTAATTTGATCAAACATTGATTTTGATTCATAGTAATCATCCTGGGGGAGTTACCTTTTAGGTGTTCCTTGATGATGATGATTTATTCTCACATTTGTTTAGCATATTTTCGAGTTATCTAACCTGCGAGTGTGTACGAGAGGTCGATGTAATGCACGGATTATACAACTTGCCGAGTTATCTAACCTGTGAGTGTGTACGAGAGGTCGATGTAATGCACGGATTATGCAACTTGTCATGAAAAGAGCCATTGTTTTCTCATTGCCGTATTGAATTGCAAAGTTTTGAGGATCTTCCATGCATTTAACTGTAACTTGTTGTGAGTTTGGATCATGATAGTTTTAGAGAGAATTGCAGGTTTCGTGTAATTTAAAATCAAATATTTGATCTCTTTTAGTAGCAACATAACTTTGAGGAGATATCAAATGTAGAAGATCCAATTTATCCAGGATATGATTCTTAGCTATGTAAATCCAAATCAATGCCCATGTTTTGGCCCAATATGATTTTGAATTCTGAATCTGCGCATTCCAGAGAAAACATCTCACTCTTCTCTCTCTATCTCTCTTAACCAAAACACTCTAAAAATTATAAATGTCAATTCTAATTTTTGTTCCAATAATGAACTAAATTTCATTATTTATTATTCTATTTTTTTATTTCAATACAATTTAATTTTATTTCTCATTATTATTATTATATCAATTATGAACAAAGTATGCTCCAGGAGTCAAACTTTAAATTATGGCCCAAATTTTTTGAAGTCATGACTAGGCCAAAGCTTTGCAGATCCAAACTAGGTCTAATTTGAATGCTTTTATATAAATATTACACTGACACCCCAAAAGGGATGTACATCTTACAACCCACTCATTCTTGGGTGGGAATTTACTCACCAGTCACATCATGTGACCGGTGAATTACACCCCACCCAAGGATGGGTGGGGTTGTAAGATGTACACCCTTTTGGGGTGTACATCTAGCATTTTCCTATCTAGACATGATTGTTTTCAAAGATATTTGGACGAGTCCGGCTAAAATGGACTCTAAGATTAACTTTGATGCTCGAAATTGATAGATACACGTCGATATTAATTGATTTTCCTCTTTATCATACTTGATTCAACATATGCATAAATAATAATATTTTTTAGAAATAGGCTATTTCAGAGTAGACTCGTGAGTTATATATATATATACAGAGAGAGAGAGAGAGAGAGAGAACATTTCCTGTGTACCGACTGTCCTTAGAGCAAATGGAATCAAAAAATTATAAAATTTAGTTTCTAGATAGTTCCAATATTGAAATCATATTTAACAGAGCAATCGCTCTATTGAATTTCCCCATTATCGAAAATAATTTTAAAACATGAATGCCTTCCTACTTCCGAGAGCACAGTAGCCTTTCTCTCTCCCCCCCCTCTCTCTCTCTCTTTATATATATATATATATAAAATTCGGCTACTATGCTATTAATAGCAGGAAATATTTTTGGTACTACCAAGTTTTCCGCCGTTTATATATATATTGAGCTTATGTATTTTTAAAAGCACAAGAATATCTATGTTTATAATTTTTTAGCTTTTGAATCGTCTCAAAATTTATACAACGCTAGTAAAAAAAGCTTAACAAAATATACCCTTAATATTGCTGCACAAATCTTAAGGCAATCCTTTTGCTAAAAAATGACAAGCACATATGGTCCTTTGCTTTTTAAAAGCACATGGGCTCAATTCTCTCTCTTTCCCTCTAAATATATATTTTTATTATTTTTAGGCCCAAAAGGTTATTTTTTTGATAGAATTGGGCTTTTATGGGCCGGACAAGCTACTTGCTTGCGAAAGGGGTCGAGAAATCTCGACACTATATAAAGTCCCCAACCAAAAGTGACAAAAAATATATATAAAAAAACCACGACATCTCCTCTCTCTAGGGTTCTTCTTCCTCTCTCTCTCTCTCTCTCTCTCCCCGCTCCACTCCCAAACCCTCGTCGCCATGGATCCCGATCTCAAAGCACCCATCTCCACGGGCACCACCATCATTGGCGTCACCTACAACGGCGGCGTCGTCCTCGGGGCCGACTCCCGTACCAGCACAGGTCCCTCTCTCTCTATTTCTCTTATCATCACCATCTTCATCATCTTCATCTAGATCTAAGATCCGATCCCTAGATAATACTGTAAGATCCCTCTCGTTTGATGCTATTTCGTTGCTGTAATCGATTTGTTCGGTGATTTTTGTGTAGGGATGTATGTCGCTAATAGGGCTTCGGATAAGATCACGCAGCTCACTGATAATGTCTACGTTTGCCGCTCTGGATCGGTAATTACTCTCTGTGATTATGTTATTAGGTGGATTAGTTTGATTAGCTGAGTTGAAAATCCGGGCTCAAAATGATTAGTACATGTATTCTTCTAAATCTGTTGATATCTTAGTTCAGAACTGTTTGTTTTCATAGCAGCTAGATTTAAGATTTGACTTGCTTTTTAACCTTGAGATTTTGTTGTTAATGTAAAAAAGTTATGGGATTCACTCTAGCAGCTGTGGGGAAAAGCTCTTTTGGAGGTGCTTTAGTGGGTTGTAAAGCATTTTGTCGTGTGTTTTACTAGTTTTGAAGTATAGTGTCCTAATTCTTGGTGGGCCGCATGAGTTGCGTGTTCGCTGTAAATATGGACAGAGAACAAATTGGTGGAATTTAGGTGAGCCTTCTGTGAGTTTTGAAGGCTCATAAAGGACCATCATACACTGTAACAGTGGGATAAGTAGAATAGTGTGCCTGTAGGCTATCTTTGTAGTTCACAATGAGTTGGTGAATTTCTTTGGTTCTAGATGACTTTAGTTTGCAGCACTTTTGTATTAATAAGTTTTCTTTTGTATTAATAAGTTTTGATTTTGTAACAGGCTGCTGATTCCCAAGTTGTTTCGGATTACGTTCGTTACTTCCTTAACCAACATACGTAAGCCAATTTTCTCATTTTGCTTTCCAATTTGAGGAATCTTTTGAGTTTCTTTTCTTCTTGTCTGAGCTCTGGTGAATACTGAATACATCAGTATGCATCGTGCATGAAATTTGATTGTTTAACTGATGATGGGCTTTAGCAATGTATAGTAATTGAAGCTTTTATTGCTGAAAGTGGCAACTTATGCCTCTTATTATAGTACAGTATTCTTGCTCATGGAACTTTGTGTTTAAAGCTGAATGCCATTGTCTATAATGTGCGACAATTGCATATAAGTTATGTGCAATACAATTTTCATTCGTAAAGGTGTCGTCTGTTGGGCGATTGGTGTATGCAATTTTATCTTGTTGATTTGATGGGAAAAAATTTCATATTTGGAGAGTTTTTGAGTCTATTTGAGTGTTTATGAGTTGATCTTATGTCCAATTGTTATATTTGTATTCTTTTTTTCTTTTTTTTTTGTGTGTGGGTAGAATCAAGTTCTAATAATTCCAGATGCATCACCACGACTAGGGTTGACTGCAGAATATTTAAAAGTTGGAAGCTTGCCACAATTACAAGATCGTTGCTAATCTGCCTCTTTCTTGTATTTCAGATATTACTTATTTTGATTGATGGGATCGATGTGTTCTGATGTAAAATAGTATGATATGTAATAGTTGGGGTCTTGATTCTTACTTATTTCTTACCATGTCATCTGCTATAATTGATTTTGCAGAATTCAACTAGGACAACCTGCCACTGTCAAGGTTGCAGCCAACTTAATTAGGTTGCTATCTTACCAAAACAAGGTAATTTTGTTTTTTTTTTTTTTTTTTTGAATTCTTTCTGACATTTAGTATCTTGGTTTGTGAATTTGAAATTCTTAAAGTGTGCTCACCATTTTTCCTAGTACTAAATGAACTCCATCTTGAAATTAAAGCCAAATTTGTATTTGACCATTGGCTGGTCCGAAGTTATTATCAAGGGAACCAAATGGTCCTTAGTCATAGAAACCCCTTTATATGTCTTGGCAAAACTAGTTAGACAGACTTCCAGAACTTATGTTGTCAATTGAACAATTTAATAATTAACTTACAAGTTGAGTATACAACAATTCCGCCGGGCATTCCTCAAGTCACTAGTCAGAAACCAATAAAAAGATAGCCAATGACAAAAGCAAGCAATAGAATATAAATTGTATGTTGCATTAGAAAGCCTAATTTTGTTGAATATTATATGAAGGGACCATCTCATCCTTATCCTGTTTTTCTTGACTTCATGTTCCTTGTTTCATTACTAGGACCTAATATCTTGTACAGATAATGCGTAGAACGAGTGTAAAACAACTCACTTATCCTTGGGTCTTTCCCACTGTTGTGAGTATGTTCCTTTTTCTACTTGATGGTGTGTAAATTTTTATTATGAACTTTTCAGAATATGCTCGAAACTGGCCTGATTGTTGGTGGATGGGACAAGTATGAAGGAGGTCAAATATTCTCTGTGCCCCTTGGTGGAACAATTGTGAGGCAGTCTTTCGCCATTGGAGGTGCATGATATGGCACTTTTTCCCCCCCTTTTATAGTATACACTTGTTATTTGCTGATATCCGTATTAGTTCTCTTTAAATCTGATGATTGGAAGAGTACAATTCAGTTTAATAATGATTTTTAAACAAAGGAACTCTTTTATATGCAATCTAATGATGATTTTATCTCTTATTATTTGCCTCCATGTGTTAATTGAATCATTTGTCTGGCTTGAACTGTGAACTTCATGTTCATATTGTAATTCACAGGATCTGGTTCCAGCTACTTGTATGGTTTCTTTGATCAAGCATGGAAGGAAGGGATGAGCAAAGATGAAGCTGAGGTACATCATCATAGCTCTCTAGCTTTCTTACCTTTTTTTTTTCTTTCTTTTTTTGACGAGTGTCATATGACACATAATTCTAGATTACTTAACCTGGTTGTAGTTCCTCATAAGTTAGCTACTACGACGAGACTTTTGATGTTCATATTCTGGCACAGTATTATTGTTGTTCATCTTTTCAGAGGATGATTAATTTTATTTCTCCGAATAACTATGATTCCCTAGAACACCGTCACGACGATTCTTTGACTAACATACATCTATAAAACTATTCTTTTCATCCTCATTAAACATATTATTGAGCAAAAGTACAAAACAACCTTTAGTAGTTTAGTCTAATTGACTTTTGAAGGTAAACTATAGATGCTACTGGTCCAGCTTTTTTTGGTCAAATTTTGTGGAGGGAAGAGACTCAACGGAGGATTAAACAATATAAAATAAAACCACAAGAGAACTTTTCATGCCACTATGGAGATTATTATTATTAATAGTAAGAAACAAGACTGTCATAAAGTCGGCATGCTTTTCTGAGATTAGATTGCCTTGAGCCAAATGTTTCAATTTTAAAAGGGACTATTAAGGAAAAGTTTTAAATAGTATGCGTTTTTCAGCTGGGTATTTTACTAACTGTTGCCTTTTGGGTTGATCATTATGCAGGAGTTAGTGGTCAAAGCAGTCTCTCTTGCCATAGCTCGCGATGGCGCCAGCGGAGGTGTTGTCCGTACCGTTATTGTGAGTGCCTTATTTATTTTTGTATCCGTCGCGCTTTTATTTCCAATGAAAAATCTCTGGAACAAATGCCCCCCAATACAATTATTATAAATCATTTAAGTGCCATAGTTTGCAATATAGAGCATCTGCATCTCATGCCTAATGATTTTGTTCAGGGTCAAGAAATCATTCTAATTTACTCCGTATTATTTTCTCCAAGTGCTTAACAATTTTTTTTAATAATTTTGTGCAGATTAACGAATCCGGCATTACGAGGAACTGCTACACGGGCGATTCATTGCCGCTTTGGCACGAAGAGCTCGAGCCGCACAACTCATTGCTCGATTTACTTTCTTCGAGCAGTCCTGAGCCAATGAGCTCATAAGGGCGGCAAACGCTATCTTTCGTCGAACGCGCACACTGTTTCTTTTCCATTGCTTGTGAAATTTGTGGAACAAAAGCCTTTTTATTTGATGATAATGATATGCAGATACTTGTAACAAGCGATGAACTGTATTTGGTTTCTTTTTCGACGCAATGCATGTTTAGTTGAAATGCCTTATTCCTGTGGGGCATCCTATGGCGGCGCCGTAGAGTGAAGGAAAATGTACAATGTTTCCAATGGCCTGAAAAGGTGAAAGAAGTTCTAAATAAGCCTTTTTATTTGATGATAATGATATGCAGATACTTGTAACAAGCGATGAACTGTATTTGGTTTCTTTTTCGACGCAATGCATGTTTAGTTGAAATGCCTTATTCCTGTGGGGCATCCTATGGCGGCGCCGTAGAGTGAAGGAAAATGTACAATGTTTCCAATGGCCTGAAAAGGTGAAAGAAGTTCTAAACCCTAAAATATCAGGTCTCGAAAATGAGATGTGGATCTTGTGTATCATATGTGTGAGTTAGCGATATGTTACGTGGCATCTAGTTGGTTGGTGGTTGTGGTTAAAGCCCTCGCAAAACCCCAACAAATGAAGGGTTTATAGTTTAGGGTACTCTAATATATTAGTGTCTCAATTTTGTAAATTAAGATCTATTTTAGATATAGCACTGTTTGTGATGCTATTTTTGTTTTCGAATGATTTTATATTTGACCTAGATTGATAGGAAAAAAATCAGTGAATATCTCTTTCAAAACAATATAATATGTTATTAAATTGTATCGATTTTAATATTAATTGATACAAATGTTCAAATTTTTTTTATCATTATAATTGAGATGTGAGAGAGCATAAATAAGTGTGGGGCTTTTTTTGAAAATAGCCCCCTGGCTTTTTATATTTTGCAAAATAGTCTTACTGTAAAATAAATTGCAAAAATGGTTCTACTCATGCCACGCCAAGAGTCGCCACTCGGCCTTGGGCAGTGTTTAAGTTGAACACGGTGAATTCACCGTGTTCAATACTATTGGACACGGTGAACCATTCACCGTGTTCAATACATTAGTATTAGTATTGGACACGGTGAACCATTCACCGTGTCCAATACTAATATAAGAGTCTAGCCAAAATGGCTAAGTCCTGATAGTTGTATTGGACACGGTGAATAGTTCACTGTGTCCAATACTAATACTAATGTATTGAACACGGTAAATGGTTCACCGTGTTCAATAGTATTGAACACGGTGAACCATTCACCGTATTCAACTTAAACACTTAGCCACGCTGCGTGGCGACGTGATACGTGGCATGGGTAGGCCATTTTTACAATTTATTTTACAGTAGAACTATTTTGCAAAATATAAAAAATCAGAGGGCTATTTTCCAAAAAAGCCCATAAGCGTGGTTTCACATGTTTTTTAGTCCCACACCACACATGGCTTGTGGGAGAAATGAGGTGTCCTCAACGTGTGATCCAAACCTCGGAACGCGGAACACAAATATCTTCGGTATTATTAATGAACCCCCGTCCACGTAGATCCCTACCTATATTTATTCGCAAATCTCCCAACCCAAAAATGCCACGTGTACTTCTAGAAGCAGGAGATTATTGCATGAACCATCGTCTATAGACCCTGTAGATGTATTTTTTTATATTTTTAAAATAATTGACGTGGGGTAATGAGCAAGCATTGAATATAATAAATTAAAAAATCATGTTGGAGAAATGTCAAAATTAAGAATTTTCAACATGCGAACTATAAATTCTCTATAATATTCGTAACTGTTGTTTTTTTTTTTCGTATTTTTTTTTTTATTATTTAGTATCAGAATATACAATAAATTATTTATATAATTTTTATGGTCCAAATTTTGAAGAAGTATTAACTAACACATTCAATTTGAGCTCAAGATGCAAGTAATAATAATAATAATAATAATAATAATAATAATAATAATAATCTAGTCATAATTATTGCCGACCTAAAAAAAAAAAGGCATTTTTTATATATTTTTTTTTGTTGAGGTTGTGGATGTTAAAGATGGCTTAATAGGTTGTGAATCCGGTCTACAGGACCCGGTCCACGCAATATTTCGTCGAGGGTCCACACAGTGGGCCCCACCGTCCACGATACCACGACGGTCGCGTTTCTCTTCCGTGGCGGGGCCCACAGAGGAGAACGTAGGGGCGGAGGCGATCGCACGCCTCCTCTGTGACAAAGCGAAGAGAGAGAGAGAGAATCGAGGGAAATAGAAGAGAGAGAGAGAGAGAGAGAGAGAGAAAGAGAGAGAGAGATCTCGCTATTAAAACGAACCCAAAAACACATTTTGATCCTCCGAGATCTCGATCTACTCTCGGTACGTTGCGAATGCCCCATCTCTCATTTCCTCAAATTTTGTTTTTCTTTTTTCTTTTTTCTTTTTTCTTTTTTTTTTTGCATTTTTGCCCTATCATTCCCTATTTCGTTTTGTTATGAATGGTTCGTAATATTATTATTTCCTAATTATTGCCTTATTTTTCGCTTAAATTACGATTCGCATGGCATGTTTCGTCTCATTTTTTCATGGATTGGGATACCCAAATGCTTAATTTTGTTGTAAAATTCCAAGATCTGGCTTTTGGTGTGGAAATGAGCTCTGCTTTTGGAGCTCTCATAAATTTTAAAAGCACATTTTCTTTTTTTTATATATAGTTTAGTTCAACAAAAATGCCATTTTGATGATGTATGACATTTCCCCTATGTTTTTTTTTTATTTTTTTTTATTAAAACTGCTCACTATAGTATACTATAGTGGTTTTGTGATTTATCTTTCTGTTGCCCATGTTCAAATCTCAGGGCTTTCCTTATCTTTTGGAGGTTTAATTTGTGAATCATGTATTGGGTTTTCGCAGATTCGAGTATCGAAACCTTGTTCCCTTATTAAATACAATGATTTCTATGGAGTTTGAGACCAACAATTGGATTTGGGAGGGAGTAAACTCTCCCCAATTGTTCGGCCTCGGAGGTATTATGATCCTTGCCGCCGTTCTCGGTTTATCCACAAGCTATTTCGGCGGGATCCCCATTCCGTTCCTGCCGTTCTATTGGCCAGATTTGGGGATTTTGCACAAGAAGAAGCACAGGAAGAGGCCGGTGAGGGTGTACATGGACGGGTGCTTCGATCTCATGCATTATGGCCACGCGAATGCGTTGCGGCAGGCGAAGTCGTTGGGTGATGTATTGGTGGTTGGCGTTGTCAGCGACGAGGAGATCGTAGCGAATAAGGGTCCTCCTGTTCTATCCATGGAGGAGAGGTATTTTTTAAGTAAAAGATCGAATATTTACTCAAAAAGTTTCCACATAACTTTGCTGTAAAGGAATTCGGAAAGCACCTTTATGGCCTAATCAATTTAGTTGTCTTATAGTTCCAATTTAATCAGTTTGAGTGTGAAATTCATACTCCAAGCAAAGATCAAAGCAATGAATTTTGTGTACTTTATAAATCTAATGTGAAGCTATTGCTAGGTTGATCCTTGTTAGCGGGCTTAAGTGGGTGGACGAGGTTATTACGAACGCTCCGTACGAAATCACAGAAGAGTTCATGAACACGCTCTTCAATAAGTACAATATTGACTATATCATACACGGAGACGATCCATGCCTATTACCTGACGGAACCGATGCATATGGTCTGGCGAAGAAGGTGGGGCGTTACAAGCAAATCAAGCGCACCGAAGGTGTCTCGAGCACCAATATAGTTGGTAGGCTACTATGGCCCTGTCACATTGAAAATTAGCAATCGTGAATATTAATGATTTCTATTGTTCTTTTGGCGGTGGTTTTCTTGAGCTATAAACTCGAGTAAATTGCTCCAAGGGTCCTTGATCAACCTTGGATGAGAATATCCACATGATTCAATAGGAAGTGTAAGAATGCAAAAGAACACCTGAAATGTTAAGGAACCAAATTGGATACTCCTAATACATTGGAGGGACTATGCTACTGAGACCGTTGGAAGCAATGTCTAAGTTGATTCTTTAATTTTTGCTTGCATATTATGTCTTATAGGGTAATGTTGTTTTATCTAGCCAGAATATTATCTTCATTGAAGCATATGGACGGTGATAAGACCAGTAGAAATTCTTCCGGCTGCGAACAAGGCGATGCTGACGAGAAGACTCGGGCTGAAGCTAATGATTCTCCAAAATCTCAATTATCTAATTTTCTTCCTACATCTCGCCGTATCGTGCAATTTTCAAATGGGAAGGTATGACCCTTCATGATTCAATTCATGACTTTCATGTTTAACTCCAATAAAAGTGTATATGCTTTCGCTTCAAGTATAGGAACTACCACTGCCTCAAAGCCTAGTGGTATTGTAAACTTTGTATGATACTTCAATGAACACCTCTTTTATTGCATGCCGCAGGGGCCTTTACCAGGTGCTCGTGTGGTGTACATCGATGGTGCTTTTGACCTTTTCCATGCCGGTCATGTTGAGGTATATGCACTGTGTTGTCATTTTGATCCTCGTTTGCAGCTACTACCTCAGCTAATAACTGATTCGCTTCTTTTATTCTACTTCTAGTGATTTCATTTCTTTTTCTTCTCCGGATTGTATGGCCTTGAAGCACTTGGTGAATATAATTCTCGTTCTCGATAATCTTAGAAAAAAAGAGGAGGGAATATTCTATGTGCATGTGCACTTTTCTGAGTTTTCGTTTGCAGCAGGCACTGTGTACGACAGATATTACCTCAGCTCAGATCATGTTTCCAACACTTCTGATTAGATTACGCTGTCGTTAATTACGTGCCAACTTTTCTTTCCTTATTTCGTGGCTCTGTATCTTATTTCCACATATGCAGATCCTAAGAAGTGCTAGACAACTTGGAGACTTCCTACTAGTAGGTGTTCATAATGACCAAACTATCAGGTACTTTCTCTTACCCATTTAATCTTATATATCCCTCAAAGATCTTACTTACCAAATTGGTATTCGTATCTTAGTATATTATTATTTTACACAGTCAAAGGAGAGGATGTCATCCTATTATGCATCTCCACGAGCGCAGCCTCAGTGTACTTGCGTGCCGATACGTTGACGAGGTCATAATTGGCGCACCTTGGGAAGTTTCAAGAGACATGGTCAGTATCTGTTAATGCCGCATAATTGATACTCTCTCTTCTATCTAATCATTCTTTATTGCTTAGTTCTTGTACACCCGAAAATTCACAAAATTTATGAAGATTATATAATTACTTGGATCTTGTAAAATCATTTGTGATTTTTCTTTTCTGAAATAAAAATTGGCAGATTGCTACGTTCAACATATCACTGGTTGTGCACGGGACAGTCGCGGAGAGCAATTCTGAAGTAAGCCTCTTGCTTCTCTAGTCTGTTGGTAATAGCAAGGGCTCGAGACTCTTTTATCTTTCTCAGAAATCGCTTTTGCGTTTCTCCATATTTTATCAAAATAACAGTGACTCTCTGTCTCAGAGTGATATCGATCCTTATGCCACGCCCAAGAGTATGGGAGTTTTCCGAATGATTGAGAGCCCGAGAAACACAACTTCGATGTCGGTAGCGAGAAGAATTATCGACAACTACGAAACTTATGAGGTGCTGCGCCCATTACTCCGTTCGTTCGATACGCATAATTTTCCATGTTACTTATATTGACCTACATTCTTAAACAATAATCTATGCAGAAACGGAACTTGAAGAAGAATGCAAGCGAAGAAAGATATTACACAGAAAAGAAGTTCATTTCAGGAGATTGATGCCGTTGTGACACGTTCTTCGAATAGGTGATAATTCCGATAGCCAAAGTTCACATTAGAGCGGCGATTAAGTTCTAACTTCACAAATATGCTTAGGGAAGAATACTAGTTGAGAATTCGTCGCTTCATCTTCGGAGTACGACGACTCAGTCTCGTAATGAAGGAACTCGTTTTCGCCCTGTACACAATGATAGTTATACTAAAGGTTTTTCAGAGGTTTGATCATGTAAAGGAGGAAGCTAGCCATTTATTTGTTGTTCTTAAAACCTTTGAGCGGCTTCTCGGACCGGAAATTCCTTTCGCCAGTAATATACAAGTGTTTTTGTCCTTTTTTTTGAAGTTTTTTGTGTTGGTGTTTTCATAATCTTCAGCAGTATAAAGATACTCTCCTCCAATACATGATGAGTTTAATATTTTTGTCTCATTTTGGTGTGTAAAATAGGATGTATGAATCATTAAGTACAAGGAATTTGGCATCTCCCTTTTTTTGTCAATATTTATCCAGGAAACAATTAGTTGGCCATGAATTTCTTTGAAAAAGCTGAATATATATTATGACTATTCTCAAGTACTAGTAAATTGAAACAGAAATAAAATTATACTGGTTCTGAAAACAATATTAGAAAGTAAAATTTCATTACTAGCATGTGTTACAAACACTGAATCTAATATTAGAGATGCTTCTTACAATCTTAATTAGAACTGACACTGAAATACTGCATACAAAAACTACTAAATTAAACAAATTTTGCAACAAAAATCACATGCATTATTTTCAGGCTATATTATTAAACACATAATCCTACTTAAGTTATTCATCTCCCTTTCCATGTAATAGGTATATCATTTCCCTTCCCTCCCAATCAAACAAGCTTATATATCCTCCCTCAGAAAAAACCTGCTCAAATTTACCACAATAAAATCATCAAAACTTTAGCATGGTTACTGGTCAGTGAATTCAAAAGAAAAGAAAAGATGCTTCTTCTTTAAGACCTGTCCAAAATATAGGAGCCTGTAGTATATTGTTGTGTTCCTCGAATTCCTCACGCTCGTCTTCGATCTCCATTTCTGCAGCTTCTTCTTCTTCTGCCATAAAGTAGGGGACCTCGGAGTCGATCTCCTCTTCCTCGACTACTATTAGGTTGAAAAATAAGCGCAAAAGTGCCAAAATTGTTAGCTATGTTTGAATTCGGTTTTTCAATTGAATCTAAATCACTTGTGTATAATTTAATTCTCCAAACTAGGCTTCTTCTGCTGCTGCTGCTGTGAAGATTATATACATTTTTATTAAAAAAAAGATAGAAAAAGTTGGAATATAAGATTAAGTTTGTTTTTACACATTTTTGCATGGAGAGGTCACAATTAACTACCTAACATATGATATGTATGGTACAGTTAACTTTCAATATGCTTACAAAAAGAGGGAACATATACTTATATAAGTTTTTTTTTAAAAAAAATTTAGTCTTTTTTTCCCCTTTACAATATGCATTAAAATTGAAAAAAAGAAGAGGGCAACAACATACTCTTGATTTCAGGAACTTGATCTGAGTGCATGTTAACTTCGATCTCTTCGCTCAAGCCATAATCAAGCAAAGTTTCGACAAAAGGCGACAAATTCATGGCATCCTTAAAAAGATAAAGCAGTTAATATATAACCCAAAATTACAAGAAAAGAGCAATTTTTTAATGCAAAAGAAGAGCTTTTTTTTGGTTTATTGTAGCTCACATGAGTAGAATATATCAATATTTTTTTTCTTTCACTTTTTTTCAAGTTTTATCTCACTAAAGAGGGGGAAAAAAAAAACATGAATTGTTCCTCAATTAAGTATATGAATTCAAAGTACATAAAACTCAACTAAGAATTGGAACCACAAAAGTAGAAAAACAACTTAATTAATTTGTATCCCTACAAAGTACGAACCAATTAAGTAAGAAAAAAATAGAAGAGATGTGCACTATACCAATGTTTTGAGCTTTTTGGGCACTTGAAGGAGGGAGAAACTAAAGAGCTGGCCATGAACTACTTCCACTCTCTTTTTCTCAAAAAAAACTACTTCCACTCTCCTCTTCATGCTAATTGCTAGAACTTGTGCCATCTCAAAATGAAACCCTAATTCTAACTCTTAAGATGCTCAAAACATGTACTCCTTGTATAAATACTCCAAATTTATCTCCAATGACTTTGCAAAAGAGAAGTCAATGAGGGGTTATAGTGAAATAAAGTAAATGGATGGAACAGTTCCTGCATGTTCTTGGAAAGTCAACCAAATCACAAAATATTTAGTTAGCACAAGGAAACAACTTGGATTTGTAGTTTACTCCACAAAATATTAAGGTATATATTATTGAGGATCTAATTTTGTTTCGCCAATTAAAATGCAACATACACTGCTGACCCTCCTCTTAACTTACAAGGAAGACTCTCTATGGTGATATAAATATCATCATTATTTTTATACTTCAAGATTCGAGCTAATGGACTGATCGACGGTGGTAACGTACCCTTGTGTCGCTGTAGGAAATTTTTTCATAGAATCTTTCTTACAGAGAGTTTCTTTATTATGAGATTAGAATCACTACTGATCATTTGTTAGGCCATAGAACAAGGCGGTATATATAGCTTCTAAATATGATTTTAGCACTTTTAATTAAGCTAATGAAAGAAAATTAGAGGAAAAATCCCTTAAAATATTAACTAAATTTAGTGCTACAATTGATATTTCCTTACTGAATTAGGACATGTGATATATTCATTATTCTTTTATAGTGCATGTAACAAGGGCATAGTCAAATATTTAGGCTAAATTGCACTTTGGTCTTAAAACTATGATGCGCGTGGCATTTTGGTCTTCGAACTTTAATTTATTATAATTTTTTTTGCTTATTCTCTCTAGATTGTTGCAATCAGGTCTCACAATGCAAATTAGTTAACACTTCCACTCTCCTCTTTATGCTAATTCCTTAAACTTGTGCCATCTCAAAATGAAACCCTAATTCTAACTCTTAAGGTGCTCAAAACTCCTTGTATAATTACTTCAAAATTATCTTCAATGGCATAGCAAAAGAGAAGTCAATGGGTGATATAGTAATATAAATTAAGTAAATTGATGGAGAATTAAATTGCCACTGCCACATGTTCTTAGAAAGTCAATCAAGTCACAAAAATTTTAATTAGCACAAGGAAACAACTTGGATTTGTAGTTTACTCCACTTAAATGAAAAAAATATATTTTTTTCATTCAACCTTAAGTAAGATACTATTTTTTATTTTTTATTTTTTTTTGAAAAGAACACCATAAGGCATTTATTCCATAGGATAAATAAGTAAGATAATATTGGCAGATGTATTCTGTACAGCCAATTAATTAAAATGCAACACATATTCTTGACCATCGTCTTAACCCTACAAGACCCTCCACGATGAGATATGCATCATTATAATTATTTTTATGTTTTAAGATTCGAGTTGGTGGACTGATCGACGGTGGTGATCCCTGTGTCACTGTAGAGAGCTCTCCGCATAATATTTCTTATAGGGAGGCTTGCACAGTGAAATTGGAATAACTACCGATTTGTTAGATCATAGATCAACGTACGTGATACAGCTCCTAAATACGATTTTAGCATTTTTAAGCTAGTGTATTGAAATTAGAGGGAAGTTCCTTTAAAATATAGCTAAATTTTGTGCTAATTGATCTTTCCTTACTAAATTTGAACATATGATATGTACATTTTGTTAGATCTGACTCGAAATTCAGATTTGGCTCAAGTTCGGATTTCCGACTCGCCGACAATTTCGCGGTGCGACCAATTTGGAAAAGAAAATTATGGAGGAAAAATGAATATCTGTGGTGGGTAGCGGAGGGCTCGGGCCGCCAGGCCCGAGCCCGTAGCCCACCACCGACATTCGCGGGGCGGAGCCCGGAGCCCTGAATCGGAAACCCGTTATGTTTTTCCTTTTTCGTTTTTGCCCTAAAGGCGAGAGATCGTGGTTGGTTGTAATCTGAAGAACTCTGTATTCCCTTTTCGTTCGATAGTGAAGTTCTCTCCTCCCTCACCCGTGGTTTTTTTCCTGCAAAGGATTTTCCACGTAAATTTGTGTGTTCATCTTTTCTGCTTGTGGTTTTGATTGTATTTGTGTTCGCCATTTTGGTTTCCGTTTGTGCGTTTGTCGTAACACATTTTTCATTTATGGTGTATATAACCAGGATATTGTAGTCAAATACGTGTGACAGGAAATAATTAAAAAGTAAATTAGGATTCAATTGTGCAACGATATTTCCATTACCTAATTTACACACAACGATATTTGGACATAGTAGATTTAAACACATCCAATTAATGTGTAAAACTATTTAAATATGTAGCATACCCAAAACGTAATTGTACATAAAATCTTTGTTATGACCATATATATATATATATATTCCTCCATTTGTATTATATATGACACATTGATTTTTTTTCAATAGTGTCAAAATCCCAATCCCACTTAATTCTATACACCTCACATAGTTTATCTGATTCAATTATATATGCGTAGGGGATTGTTTAAAAAATTATATTTGTTTTCTATAAATAATAATACACATCGCAGATCATACTAGTTCAATTATGATATAATTTTTATAGTCCCATCAAAAAATAAACTAAGTATATTTCTACATTTCCATGTCAATTTTTTTCTCTTTTTAATTTCCCCCGCCAATAGTGTTAGGGAGCCCTCATAAAGACCAAGTCCTTGTATAAAAAATTGCTCTTAATTACATAATTAATTAATTAACACCCATTATTATTGAATCTTAAATACATCAGAAACATTTGACCCAGATCAATTTCAGTCTAAAATACTTTAATTTCCCAAACAACATATTAGGGAAAAAAATATTTTGAACACAAGAATAAAATAAAGAAAAGGCTTAAATAAGTTGGATTAGATTTAGCAAAAAATTTGAGAGGCATTATCATGTAATATTGTAATCCACAATACATTTTAGTATGTTACAATTTTAATTGTCCCACCACAAATGAACTAAAAAATGTCCCTCTAAAATATAAAAAAAATAATAAATTTGGGAGCATTTGTTGTGAAATTAAAAGATGAAATTTCGAGGCAAAATTTGACCATTGAATTGAACTTATTTCAAATTTTGTACACATTTGACTCGAACCCAAATAGATTAACCGGTTAATCGAGACCGTTGGCTATTGACTCGGACCATGTTTAATTGGACATATAAAATTAAAGAAAAGGGATTAATTGAATTAATGTAATTAGACTCACTTAGTTGTTCATTGAATCATAACATTTTCCAAAAAGGTAGTTTGATTCTTTAATTTTATTGGATTATTATTTCTCTATATCCTAATATTTTCGCACTTTTCCCATAAATAACACGCAAGCTAGCCCTTATATTAATGTATAAATAAATAAAAAAAATCCTGCTAAATTTTAAAATTTTATATTATTAAAATTGCAAAATTTTAATTTAACGTGGTGGACCGGATCGAAGCAATAATTCATTATGGGTTTGGAATCTAAGAACTCGGGTTCGGCCCAAATTGTTTTGAGCCACAAATTCGTAATTTAGGCCCCTTTTTTTGTGAATATATTATTGTGAGCCTACCACTAATCTATTTCTAACAATTGAAACCCGTGGGCTCGATTGTCGCGACATCCCCAGCATTTGTATAAATCGCAACATGCGAAAATCAAACCCGTAATCTACTCAGATACTATTTATTATTGGTCGTTGGCGAAAAGTATAATCTTAAAAAACTCGAATCGATAAAAATAAGACAACTACGATAGTTAAAGTGTACAGAAACAGTATTTACGAATCTCGATTATGACTTTGCATGCCCGGTCTCGATCGACAGTATTTACGAATCTCGATTATGACTTTGCATGCCCGGTCTCGATCGCCACGTGAACAAATTGCTTACTTATGCGGTAATATTTATTTGGTCATCTTAGATTGTCTTTTATTAACTATGCCAAATTAAGTTTAGATAAAAACTTCAAAAAACTTTCAATGGTTCATGGCATTTGCAATTCATGATCCTGCAGTTTACAATGTCGCATTTTATTTGGCAAAATAAGTGTCGTCATATAATAGCATAACAAAATTCTGTTTAACAAAATATTCTTATAAAAATAAGAGAACTAATACCGTTAAAATAAAAAATTTAAGTGCCCATCGATACGAACCGTATCTATCGTACCGTATTGTGCCAATAAAATATCGACACGATAGAACATATATCTGTGCTGATGGTACAGCTTAAAACTTTTTCTTTTTTAAATTAGTAAGTAATTTTTTTAATAAAAATTAAAAAATTTAATAAAAATATACATAATAAACAGTTAAAATATTTTGTTGCTACGTACAAAAAATAAATATTCCATGCTATTATATATCGACACGACCCGACATGTATCGTACCATATCATACAGTCAAATTTTCGGCACGATTCCGTGCCACATAACACTACTTAAATCCTTGATGAAAACATTGTATCTAAAAATATTCCGAATCTTTTTGTGTAGACAATATTAATTATTAAAGATAAAAAAAAATCACATTACATAATAAGACACCAAAATAAGATAGTAACTGCAAATGCCTTACACCAAAGAACAAATTTCTGGAGCTAGAAAGAAACAAAGAAAAGAAGAAGAAGAAGAAAAACATTATTAATGGAAACACATAAATTAACCTTGGGTGGGGGGAGATACATGCATGGCTCATCCCTCTCCAACCCCTCACTAGATCTCTCTCTCTCTCTCTCTTATTTGTTATTAGTTATTACTAGTACTAGTGCTTAGTATTATAATATGTAGTTTTACCTACACATTGGGTTAGCAGGAGAGAAGTGGTGGTTGTGAGGAAACTGATCAGAAGAATCAGAGGAGGAGCAGTAGTACCAATTAGAGCCATCCTTGGTTTTCTGGACGACGGTGAGGATGGTCTCGAACACCCCGACCTCGCAGGGGATCCGCAGCACCCCTTCTTGCTGGAACCCAAACTCCTCCTCTGCTTCCCGGAGAAGCGCCTCGAAAGCCCTGTGGCCCAGGTACTCTGTTGGGATCACGTACCTCTGCAGCTCCTCCCCGACGCACACCGCAAGATAGCCCTTGGGCACATCCCCAGATGCTGCTGCTGCAGAAGCAGAAGCAGAAGCAGAAGCAGAAGCAGTACTGTTGGTGGTGGTGTCTGTGAATGAGAGGGTTCTTTTGAGGAACTTGATGCCTCTGCTGCTGCTGCTGCTGCTGCTGCTGCTGTTGGGTGTTCTTGGGGATGCAGAGAGCTTCTTCCACTTCTTCAGCATTTGCTGCAGCCTCACTATCTCTGTTATCTTGTTGGGCTTTTTGGAGTTGGAGTCCATGGGGGAGGGAGGAGGGGGCTTAATTTGGAGGAGGAGGGGGTGGTGAGAGAAAAAGTGCTTTTGGGGGAAGCAGAGAGCTTGTGTTGGGAGAAGGGGGAGAGGGGGTTTGCAGCCTTGCAGGGGATTTAAAGAGGCTAGCTAGGTGGGTCATGGGTGTGATTTGTTTATTTGTATTTTATTTTTTTGGGCATTGTTTATGTTGTTATCTATATTTTTCTATTTTTTACCGTATCGTTTGATTCGGGTATAGCATGGGGATAAAAAAAATAGCGATTAGATGAAAATTAGGTTGTTTCCGAAGATAAGAAAAATATTAGATAATTTTATATATAAAATAAAGGTGTTGATGGGAATAACCGACAACTACTATTTTCAAATAAAATTATAAAAACTTAACATTTGGGTATAAAGGGGATAAGGGCATATCCCAATCCCCTATAACCAAACAAATTTTTTAATCAAAAAAAAAAAAAAAACAAATTTTAAGTTATTTGGACTTGTGCTATGATCTTCTTGTTTTCAGTGTATTATGTTGGGAAAGTAAATTTGCATCATGAGAGAATGGCAGTTTGTATATTTTTTTTAAAAAAAATAAATTTAGCTAAAAATATAAAATAATTAAATTTTTTTTGAGAGAGAAATAGATAGCAAGCTATCTACTTCATTCATAAAGCAAAGATGAAATAATTAAATTTTAAATTTGAAATCTCGAGTACCAATCAGTACAATTTTGTGCAGCTTATGTTTTTATCGTTTGCTTTAGGAAGTTCGAGTTATATATTGTTCTTACTATTTTGAGGAAGAGTTAAATTTTCCTATGTTATGCAACATGTATGCTATTTCATAAGATTAGAACTCATTTATCTTTATCTTTGGGTATAATACTGTTTGATAAAATATTATTTAAATAGTATTATTAGAATTTTATCTATTTGACAATATATAAGTATATATTTCCAATATTTTGTAACAGTAGCAAAATTAGAAGCAATGAATTAGAGTTTCTGTGTTTGAATTCCAAGAAATAATAATAAAAAATTGAATATGTACATCGTGGGAACCACAAAATATATAGAAGAGAAAATTAATTTAATTGTACTATAAACTTTAGATTATTCAATTTAGAAAAAAAATATTAGCCATAGATATATTATTATAGAAATAAATAAAATATAAAATAAATAATAATGATAATAATAAATAATTAAAAATATATATATTATCGAGTTCATTTGTGCGTTACACATCAATATATCTGCACATCTATAACTTACAACGATTTATTTTGATATGCAATAATAGTTGAAACAACTAAAGATCATACGTGGAAAATGTAAAAGGTTTATTGAAACAATAACAAAAATGATTCCTCAATTATATATTCCAATTTAACTATATATACAAGCCATTTTCAGGTTCATTTATAACTTGTTCTTCTACTGAGACTAATCAAATAAGAGAAATAACTTGATTTATTTTTTTCTATAGAACCAACCACATTGTGCTATGCATGTTTAGAGGTACAAAAAGGATAAGTGGGATATATTTTAACCCTATATAAAAAAACAAAAAAAAAACAAAGGAGAGTTGGATTTGATGCTTGAGAGAACGTGGCAGGTGATAGGGAGCAAGTTTTGCATGTGAAGCACCCATATATAATATACAAATTTTTAAATATATTTTATTTTGCTGCACAATTATTAAGTTTCACAAAAAAAAAAAAAAAAGTTCACTATTATTACTACAAGAGTCCATTAGTTTGTTCTAACTTCTAATCATTTGGTAAATAAAATAAACAAAACAGATAACGTGCTATTTATCTCTTAAAAAAAAAAATTTTTTTAGGTATTATTTGATTCGGATATAAACAAGAACTAACTATTACAGGGATATGTATAAGCATGGGGATAAGAAAAATAACGTTTTGGATGAAAATTGGGTTGTTCTCGAGGATAAGAAAAATATTAGGTAGTTTTATATAGAAAATAAATGTATTGGTGGGAATAACCGAAAATTACTATTCTCAAATAAAATATTAACGTTTGAATATAAAGGAGGATAAGGGCATATTTTTATTTCTATTTCCTAATTAAATGGTGCGGTGCCTTAATCATTTGGTAGTTTGAGCATAATTGACTTTAATATTTTATATGCTGTATAATTATTAAGATTTGGGAATCATTAGTATATCATCTTTTCATGTGTTTCCATCACATCAATCAATTTAATTCGTACAGTACTTATCAGAGGAAATGTAGTCGTTATGCTGTTTTTTATTTTTTTATTTTTAGGTATTATTATTATTATTATTATTATTGAGCTTCAAGGAACACATTGTTGTCTCATACTCTCATGTACAATGATTCTTTTCCTCTTCAAATTTGTGCTAAAAAAAGTTTTGCTAATAATTGGAAATATTTGAATGGTGAAGTTTTTGCATAAAAATTTTTAGTCATTTTTGACTTGTTTCTTATATAGTTTTCAACTACAGTTATTTGTAATATTTTTGACAATTAATGAAACTTAGAACCTCGCATTTTGAGGCTCGAAATTAGTGGCTCCAATGTTAATGTTTTTAAGAATTGTATTACAGAGAGAGAGTGTTAGAAGGATCTTAATTTTGTGCTTCTCCCTGATCCAACAACATTTTATCAAACAATACCATAATTAATCTACAATAGAGCCAAATAATCTCTAATTATTTTTTTCCAAAATTCTGTGTTGAAATCGAAATACAAACATTTTACTTGAATGAAGTGATGAGTCAAATTAGTTTTGCTTTACTTGGAACGTTCATACAAAATATGCATATAATCTTAGATCAGAGCTCCTTAATTATTTAGCCCTAATCACATGTTTCTCTGCTTAATTATGTTGTCCCCAAAAAAACTTAAATTATACCTGTACTTTGGTCAAAGTCAGAGTCTGAATTAATGATCAGTGAGCTGCTACATTGTACTCTAAACACTTTGATTTTGACCTTTAATTTGACCAAATTCTATGTGCTGTTAATCTTGTTATTTATAATAACTCGATCCTTTTTCATTATCTTTTCTTGGAAATTCCAAAAAAAAATTGTTACTAATTTAAGGTAAATTAGTTGCTAATTAAGCATGAAAATGCCTCTTTATTATCTTTTATAACTCAAGCGTGTAACTTAATATCCATACGTACTATCAGCCAAAATCTAAATTCTCGAAGTCTGTAGAATAAATTCTTTTTTCTTGTTTTCTTTTTTTTTTTTTAATGAGAGATAGATAGCACGCTACCCGCGAAGCTCTGTAGAATAAATTTTTTTTTTCTTTTTTTTTCTTTTTTTGAGAGATATAAACTTGGTTGAAAATGTGAATCAACCAGGATTCGAACTTGGGTCTCGAATACCAATCGCCAAGCTCTTTGCCACTTTCTCTAGGGAACGGTCGGTTCTGTAGAATAAATTCTAATAGATATATATCATATCGTTGATTTATACGAAACTCTAATTAATCATCTCTCAAAAATTGTCTACTTTAATCCTCTACCATAATGCTAATGCATTTTGTGTCACCTCCTCAATTTTTTTCATGCTTACTATCCAATTCAAGTGGTGTCATTAAAATATTTACTCATCAGCAACAATCTCGCTACGATGCTCATTAATTTCTCTCAAATCTACTCTAGTGATAAAAGCAACGACGACTTATGGGGTACGAATCAACTTGAACGAGGCGATCGAACGGTTTCAAGTACCGAGCTATGACCCTAAACTTAGGTCAAAATGCTAAATTTGTGGTGGTGCATTGTATAAGGTAACTAATTAGGGCTTAAAAAATAAGCTGCATATGGGATTAGCAATATAATTATCTCAACTTATCATTTTCTCTTTACTTAACAATAAGAGCTTTTTAATTATTTAAGCACTTCCTAAGTGGGACATGTTGTAAGGAAATTTTTGTTTAAGAGAACACTACTGGGAATATCTGCTAAGTCATGTGATGTCCCTTGTGAACATTATTTGAGGCTTTGGTAGTGAGCTCATGATTGAGATTCTCTTCTATTATTTGTTTCTTTTTTTTTTTATTTGTTTATTTTATTTTTTTTGTTTAGTGATTTTGATTATTTGTTTGCCTCTTGGTACAAATGCAATCCTTGGGCATCAGGTGAAGCAGAAACACTCACCACCAAATTATTTTTTTTTTTAGCAACTAACTTATGTACTCTTTGGTGATGCTATAAATATAAAATTATCTTGTTCATGATAAAAGAATTATTAAAAAAAAAAAAAAAGCCTCTTGCATGTTAACAAGTTGTTAGTAGTTTTTGACTCGCACTATTCATTGATTGGACTGATCGAACTCGCTCTCTAAACTTTCGATAAATAGATATTAAATTTTTCGAATTGTAGGTTTTTGTAATATAATTAAGTTGGTTTTATTATACTTTCTCGACTCGATATTAACCTGTCAATTAATGACCTTATCTGAACCTGACCCGTCAACTATTGACCTGTACTCAATTTGTATACTTAGCATATCAATTTGAAGAAATTGGGTTCAATCGGTCGATTGAGTCGAGTTGAGCCAACTAGTTCGAATCAAACAACTTCTTATGAACTCTAGTGTGAAAATATAAATTCCTCAATTGAAGGGTAATTGGATGCTAATCTATAGCTTCTTCCACTTCCCTTTTATACTAAATTAAGGGTAAGATAAATATGTTTGCATTTTTAATGCTTAGTGACTTAAATCATTATTTTTTTTTAAACTCTGCAAAAATGTGATGTGAAAACTTTGGACAGTGGGCCATTGACAGTTATTTTAGTTAGTAACAGTTAGTCAAAGCCTAAGTTAATTCCTCTTCTCATCTTTCAAAAATTCCTGTGATTTTTTATTTTATTTTATTTTTTTTTAATGGGTAGTTTGGATCTAAAGGAATGCACATGCCCTTGGTTAGCTATTCGATATATTTTATGTATATTTTTTTTTTTTTTTTAAATTTGGGTGGTTCTCATGCTTCAACTTGCTTGCATGTGATTTTTAGAAGATGACCATTTTAGTCAAAGATGCAACCATCTTTCTCCAAGCACCTTAAATTGTGCTAGTCCTTAGCCTCGAAAATAGAATAAAAAAAATATAAAATTAAATGACTTGTTTGTGTTTTAGTGTAAAAATAAAGAAGAAGGAATTCAAATGGCTTTCTTATTCTTTAAGGCGCATTTATATTTTGCCGCTCTCTTTTATCAGAAACAAGGAGGGCTTGTGTTTTTCAATGCTGGAACCAACATGGATGGAGATGACGCTTCATTTGTAGAGGTTACGTGGCCTTTGCCTCCTCCGATAATAGAAGACACGCGAGGCTGTTAAAGGATGTGCTACTCCTTTACAATCCAAGCAGTGGACCTGATTAGCTTAAATGGAGATGGACCCCACATCAAAAGTTTACTGTCAACTCACTTTATAAATTCACCAGTTACGCTGGGTGATCTGACCCGATCAATCAACAGCTCTGGAAACTAAAGATCCCTGTTAAAATCAAAATCTTCGTGTGGTTGCTACTTCGCAAGAAGTTGCTCAGGACCGACAGATTGATCATTCGTGGGATCCAAGCAGATCCTTCTTGCGTCTTCTGTGCATTCTCCTTGGAAAACTGCAATCACCTTTTCAGTAATTGTGTTTTCGCTCGTTTTCTTCTTCTCCGGCTGGCAGAGACACCCAGCAACGTTTTGAGCGACGACGCCCGAGATCCCTGGAACCTTCTATCACATATCCCTGACGCCACGTTAAGAGCAAAAGGGCTGACCAAGCTTGTGGCTACTTGGTGGGTTTGTCTGGACCAAGCGAAACAGCTTTGTCTTCTCTTCGACTCTCCCGAACGTCGCTAGAGCTTGGACAGAGCTTTAAGCCTGTCTAACTCTTGGATCTCGCTTCTATAACCCTTCAACTTCTGTCACTTTCTCTCTCTCCTTTATCTTGACCTCTCCGCCCCCCGTTTCGCTTTACCGTGTTTTTTTTTTTTTTCACTTTTTTCGGTTAAGGAAGCCTAAGCTGCTTCCACTTTGTATGCTTAGTTTACTACTCTTATTGAATGAAGCAGATAGCATGCTACCTTTCTCTCAAAAAAAAAAAGAATATTTCGCTACTCAATAATAGTATTAATTCAAAGGTTAGTAATGATCAAAGTGATTGATCTAAGGGCCAAAAAATCGAAAGCACCAGATTTTCTATATTTCCGATAGAATATAAGCTCTACTATATATATATATATATATATATATATATATATATATATATATATATATATATATATATATATATATATATATATATATATATATATATATATATATATATATAAGACTACTATATTATTATTATTAATATATCATTTTCGAGTTTTTATAGCTTGGATCGAGATGAGCGGATAAGATGATGTGGGCCCTCTAGGGTTAAGTGAGTGGTTGGTTGAATAGTATGATCTAACTGAAAATCATCAAAGTGGTGGATCTAACGGTAGAAAACTTGATAGAGAGTCTTCGTCATTTAATAAGCATGCTTGACTCTCTCTCTCTCTCTCTCTCTCTCTCTCTCTCTCTCTATATATATATATATATATATATATATATATATATATATATATATATATATATATATATATATATATATATATATATATATAGTTACGACAGGATAATTGAGTACAATAATTAACTAAATAAAACTAGAATAAATATGCAGTAATTGGATGGGCCATAATAGCTTGTTTAGGACTCGTAATTGAGATGGTATGAGCCCACGAAATCATAAACCCCAATCCATAGAACACGTTTGGGCCCTACACATTGACTTAGCCTTATATGACACGTTTTTGTTTTTCTTGTGTTTATGCATGTAAATCAATTTGTATCATAGCCATTTTGCTTGTTTTCATCTTATGCCTGTGATATTTGTTTTCTATACATGTTTCACTGATCACTATAAATATATATATATATATATATATATATATATATATATATATATATATATATATATATATATATATATATATATATATATATATATATATATATATATATATATATATATATAAATAAATTTCTTATCTTTATTAATATGATATCGATTTAAAAAAAGAAAAGAAAAGAAAAGAAAAACTAAATTAGTTTTAATTTCCATCCAGGATATGCGGACTCTATATATATATATATATATAAATTTTTTTTATAAGTTTTTTTTTGCTCGTATGATTTATCGATTCAAAAAAAGAAAAGAAAAGAAAAGAAAAACTAAATTAGTTTTAATTTCCATCCAGGATAGACCGGGCGGGCGAAGGGCCCCACCCACCGTAACGCGGCGTCCGCCGGGCCCTGCACCAGAAGAGTGGCTCCGGCCAGGCCGGAGCGGGCCAGCGGGCGCCGCCTGGCGGCAGCAGGACCGTGGGCGGGCCCGGCCTGCGTGGGGCCCCTCTTTCTTTTTCCTTTTTTTTTTTTTGGTTTGTTTATTTATTGAAAAACAGAAAAATATTCCTTTGTGGTTTTTTTTTTTTTTTTTTTGTAGGATACACAACAACACAAGAAAAAATGTATTTTTTTATGTTTCTGTGCGATACATTTTTTATACTTGTGTAGCATACGTGTATTATTTATTTTTTTAGTTGATTTATTAAAAAGAATTTGATGTGGACCCCTAATTAATTAATTTGCCCTTATATAAGTGCCAATCCATGCACTTATCCTCCGGAAATTGTATAGAAAACTTAGAGGAAATTTCCAATTTAGCCTTCACTGAATTTAGCTATGGTCTATATCACTATATGCCTATATCATAGGACCTTATTCAAATAACCTAAATCGCGTTTAAAACCCAGCCTTTTCCAAAAACCAATGAGTTAAAGGCACCTTTAAACACAAGATAAGGATCTTTGGCTATCAAAAAAAGAAAAAAATAAAAGATGACTAGCATTTTAGAACATTATCACTCACCCACCAACTTGGGCTTTTGCTATTTTATGTTGGTTCTTTTCCTTTATTATCTCTTCAATGTGGCTAATCGCATTTAATTCTCCATATACACTATTGGTACATATAAAAAAAAATATGCTACCTGCTAAATTACCGATACTTGTAAAAAGTGTTGCTATATTGTACACTTTTAAAGAGTGCTGCTAATTTGGCAACACTTATTTAAACATTTAGCAACCGTCGAAATTCTACGTAGTTAACTGCGATGGCGGAGGAGGACGAGAACAAAGGGCTCTTCGTCTAGAATTTCAATGGATTGAGCGAAGGGAGAATGGGAGATGGTAATCAATTTTTCTTTTCTTTTCTTTTTTTTTTCTGTTTGTAATCGGGCCGAATGTGCTGGGTGGGGTGGGTTGAGTAAAGTAACTTTTTATTTTTAGTTGGATTGGGCTTTATATTTAGGCATTAATAGATATTTTTTTAAGTTTTAGTATAAATAAGACATTTATATAAAAGTGTCTCAAACATGTGTCGCCGTAATCTAATTCTGTTGTAGTGGCTGTTCCTCTCATTTTTTCTGTGGGAGGAATTCCCACACCTCCTACATGTAGTGGGTCTCCCTAGGGCTTTCTCCTTTTTAGTTCCACTAAGTTTCACTTTCTAGATTCCAAAAATTATTTTTCAAAATTTAGGCTTCATTTGGAATTGTGGAAAAATTGCATTTTCGTACGTAATATTACGTTCCGCATATACAATTAGCTTGTTATGATATATTTTCTGCGGTCACATCGAAAAACGTAGAAATATAAACCTATATGCTTCTTCTCAACTCCATTCTATCTAATAACATTAGATTTACCTCAATACCAAACTAAGTCTTAGTTCTCCGAACGCAGCCTAAATTGCTTCCATATTTTCACTCAAATAACCTTCTCTTTATTTTCTCTTAAAATGCCTAACTAACCTGTTTAATAGAAAAAAAAAACCTAAGCATCAACTTATCTAAAGCGATTCTCGAAAAAACAAACAGACAATGTTATTTGCACTACTAAAACACTATTAAATGCAAGGAAAAGTCTACAATAAAAGTTGTTTTATGAAAATTTTCAAAAGATTTAAGTACAGATCCTTCGAATTTGTGGTACCCAAACAGATGTTTCGAATTTTGAGAACTGTTGGATCAAGGACCTCACTAATTAGAACGTATATACCCTTGATCTCACATTTAATAATTACCAGAAACTCTAGTTCAATTGGCTAAGATTTTCCTCAATATTTAAGTGTTTGGTGGCTATTGCCATAATAAGAACCCCTTTTTTTTCTTTTTTTTTCCCTTCTCTTTTTGGGAGCTTTATAATGTGCCACCAAATGCATGCCAACTAAACCTCCAAATTCTCTCCTCTTTAGTCCTTAATGTAAGTGGGTGAAGCACTTATACATGCATAGTGGGGCTTTTTTTGCATTTATCCCTCTCACAAATTTTTCCTTTTTCATAAATAGCACCATAGAAGATATAATTACAAAAATGGCCCTATTCTCGCCATGAAAGTGCCGTGTCAGTGACCGGCTAAAATTGTGGCATAAGTCGAACACGGTGAATCATTCACACTGTTTAAGCTAATTAAACTATACAGCCGGACTATTTTCCTTGAGTAGAAAAATGAAAAATATAAAATGGACACAGTAAACCATTCACTGTGTTTGAACACGATGAATGATTCACCGTATTCAACTTAACTCTTGACCTTACGTGATGCTTACGTGGCTGGGATAGTGTCGGTTTTGCAATTCTAAATTTTATGAGGCTATTTGTGAAAAAAATTATAAGGGGGCTAAATGCAAAAAAAAAAAGCCCTACTTAGTGCTTTGATCAGTGAGAGTGATGATATCTGATACTATTTCCAAATTGAGGCCAAATATTAATTTCTTTTTTTTTTACTTGTTGCACATTAACTTGGGTTGAGGCCTCAAATTGAGTTTATCCATAAGATTGATCTTAGGCTAAATTGGTCCTCAAAAGGATGGAGCATATCATGTTACAATCAAATATTCCAACCTAATTTAATTGATGAGGTATTATTGATATAATAATAATATGGCATATTAATTATGATGTGCCATCTATTATCTATTATCTATTATTATTACTATACATTATTTCTCCTAATTATCTTGCCACGTGGAAGCCTATCTTTCACCCTTGCCACGTGGCAGCCTCTCGCCCCTCTTTTGAATCAATTCTGCTAATCATCTTACCACGTGGCAGTCTCTTGCCCCTTCTTTGGACCAAACGGCTAAGCGGTTTCTTCGGCTTTCCGTCTTATTAATTCCTTCCCTGTAACGTCTATCTTTTCGGCTTCCCGTCTTATTAATTCTTTTTTCATAACGTATGTCTCTTCGACTTTCCATCTCATAATTTCTTCTTTATAACGTCGCTACTTCGACTTCCCTCTCATTAGTTTTTATTTTCTAAGAAGCGTTGCCCAAGAAGCTATCCCGTGAGCATGGCATATGGCGTCCTTGACAACAATGTCGCCTACTACGTCCGCTCCCCTCAAGCCCCGCAAGCGCACCGCCCTCGCTTTTGCCGGCAACGTCGAGTGAGTCAAACTCTAACCCCAGCCTCAAACCATTCTCCCTCGATATCGACCACTTATATTTGTAATGTATAGAACTTGCCGAAAAATGGTCGAAGACGCTATGATATTTCACGAAATGATCGGTGTTAGTAGAGAATGCTCTAAATGAGGATACAAAGGGATCCGATTTCTATGTAACAAATTTTTTTCTTCTATAATTTTTTTTTATCTTTCGTTATTTTTTATTGAATTATAATTTTATTCTAAAAATTTTAAAATATTTTTTATATTATTAAATTTAATCAAATATGATTATATCCGGCGCATCACGCGGGTTCCTACACTAACTACTCATGAAACTGCTACATTATTGTCACACTAACAACACATAAGCATATAATTTAGTCTTGAGATTTAATTGTAATAATCTAAAAAGATCGAATTAGAAATTATAGTAAATTAAAATTTTGCCACTCCGCTTGTGGTTTGATGACTAAGGATAAGTTAATTAGCCATCGATCTAATGGAAATGATAGCTAAAAAGAAAATAATAGATGTAAATTATGATGGATACGAAAATTAAAACTTGGACTCAAAACCAACTCTGAAAATAATTGAAGAACAATCTAGCTGTGTGTGTTATGATCACTTCATAATGAGCACCTGCTACTGTTATAAAGTATATTATGTGTAGAGAGAGAGATCTAGAGATAGAGAGAGAGATATGGGTTAGCTTGTTCTCGAGAAGAGGGATATATATTTCGGTACAAAATAGAATAATCATAAATTTATGTTTGATATATTGCATTTGAAAATATTTTAGAGAATATCCGTAGTTACGTTTGGATAAAAAAAATATAAAATAATATCTAAAGATATTTTCAAAAATAAAATAATTAATTAATAGTATATTTTATATTAAAATTATTTATAAAATTATTTCTTATAGTAATTTATAATATAATATTTTATGTAACAATTTAATTTAAAATAGTATATTTATTTTATTATATATAATAATAATTTATTTTATATAATTTATTCATAATATATATAACGATATCCTTATAATTTTAATTAATAATAGTATAAATTTCAAATCAAATTAAAAAAATGCTTGAAAATATAATTTTATATATATATATATATATATATATATATATATATATATATATATATATATATATATATATATAGAGTCCATTTATCTTATTAATAATAACGAACTTGGTGCTAGTAAGTTTTCTACCCTTGGATTAACCCCTTTGATTATTTTTATCCGTTAGATATATTATACTATTCAACCAACTACCCACTCAACCCTAGGAGCCCACATCATCCTAACCGCACATCTTTTCATCCAAGAGTAACAAACTTACTAGCACCAAGTCATTGATGCTATTAATAGTATTCCACTTTAGTTCTATATATATATAATACTTAATATAAAATAAAATAATTAAATATTAATATATAAATAATAAAAATTAATAAAATAAATAATATATCAAATTTAATTAATTTATATTATATAATAAAATTTAAGTATAAATATATTGTCATAAAAATAATATTTATATTAATATATTTTTTATATATCTATTTATCTAATAAGATAAAGAAGAGAACAAAGTTGTTCTCAGTTTTTTTAGAAATAATTTTAAACTGATTGTTCCAAAACAACCCAGAACAACCTACTCTTCCTATTTTTCTACTGTTTGGTTACAACTTGGGAAATATTATGTGTTGTTCCGGAATATTCCTGGTACCAAATGCAACCATAATAGACAACAAAAGGGGCATATATATATATATATATATATATATATATATAGAGATATATATATATATATATATATAAACTACTATCTTATTAATAGCACAAGTCATTGGTACCAAGTTTTTGGATTGAGAGATGTGTGGTTGGGATGATGTGGGCCCCCCAAGAGTTAGTGGTTGGTTGAATAGTATGATCTAACGGTGAAAATCATTAAAGGGGTGGATCTAACGGTGAAAAACTTGGTAGCACCGAAGTCTTCGTCTTATTGATAGCATAGCGGGACTCTATATATATATATATATATATATATATATATATATATATATATATATATATATATATATATATATATATATATATATATATATATATATATATATATATATATAGAGAGTTCGGCTATGGTGGTTGTAAAAGTACCAAGCATTTGGTGCTTGTAAATTTTTTACCGTTAGATCTAGGCATTTGATTATTTTCACCCGTTAGATTTTATACTACCATCCACTTAACCAACCATCATCTTAACATTTAATCCTTGGTACACACTTAATTATAAGCATGTCACATTTTATATATATAAAATATATATATATATATATATATATATATATATATATATATATTTTGAAATACCGAAAATATATGATTATAGTTAGATTTATTTCAAATATAGGATGGATTGCTTTGAGGTATTTCTTCATTGGATGGAGAAATGTCAGTCTCTCTCTCTCTCTCTATATATATATATATATAACTAGGAACATAGGGAGGGGAAGCTAATGTTATATATATATGCTATATCAGGCTTGTTATCACTGAATTTGAAGCACGAATAAATCAGAATAAAATTGACAAGGAGAATAAGAACCTGTTTTATTCTTGCTTTTTCTTCCTTGAGGAGTAGAATAAGTCTTAAAACTGACAAGGAGAATAAGTTTTGTTATTTTTGTATGATCGATCAATATGCCTTCTGTTGACCATGTAATGCATGTTTTGTACAATTTCTCAACCACATTTTAAAACAGCCACATGATTCCTTTTGATTAGATTCTAACACTGTCGCATTAATTATTGCTTTGAATAGTAAAACTCAACTTAATACTTATACCTCCCTATATATATAACATAGTTTTTTTATTTTTTTTTTTTTTTTTGAGAAAAATATATATATAACATAGTTCATCATAAATTTCCATCCATCCTATACTTTTTTTTTTGAGAAATAGATAGCAAGCTACCTGCTTCATTCATTAAGTCAAATGAACTGAGCATATAGATTGGAAGCAGCTTAGGCTTCGGAGGGGTCGGCAAAAAAAAAAGAGAAATAAATTAAAAGCTACAGAAAAAGAGAGGAAGGTCAAAGTTGAGGGTACAAAAAGGCTTAAAGGTACAAGAAGGGCTTCAGGGCAAAGCGGTCCAAATTACTGTTGTAGGCTGACACGCCCTGCAGATCCCAAACATTGGGCGGTTTTCCGTTAAAAACGTAGTTGTTTATATCCGTCCATATAACCCACCAAATCGCGGCCAGAACGTACAAGCGATGTTTTCCACCCATCCTATACTACCCCAAATATTTCTATATCTACATCCACTATACACTCCCTACTACACCTTCACAATACTAAACATGGAAACCTCTCCTCCTCACAAAAGATCACCACTTCATCTTCAAGCTCCATTGCACCTACTTAGCTCTCTCTACCGATTCGCGCTCCATCGCGTGCACCCATTTTGGATCCAACTCTTCTACTTCATCTTCTTCTCCTGCATCGGCTTCATCCTTCTAAGATCACTCCCTATGAGGAGAAGAGCAATGGCGGTCGATAGGCCCGCGGACTTGGACCTCTTTTTCATGTCGCTCTCCGCGACCTCGCTCTCCAGCATGGATGTGGTTGAGATGGAGAGCTTCTCCAACTCCCAACTCTTAGTATTCACCCTTTTGATGCTACTTGGTGGAGAGGCCTTTGTTTCCATGCTTGGTCTCCACTTCATGAAGATAAAATTACCCAAAAAGGAAACATCACATAATAGTGCAACTATGGAACTCACCTCCAATGACCAAGTTGAGCTTGGATCAATAAGGCCCAATGTTACTACTCCCTCGATAACTTCGGATCAATTAAGATACAATTCTATAAGATACCTCGGGTTTATAGTATTGGGTTATCTCATGCTAGTCCATTTCATAGGCTACATACTCATATTATTGTACATAACCCTAAACCCTAGTGCAGGAGAAGTGCTTTGGCGCAAAGCGATAAGCCGACACACCTTCGCTCTCTTCACCACCGTCTCTTCCTTTGCGAACTGCGGCTTCCTCCCAACGAACGAGAACATGATCGTGTTCAAGAAAAATTCGGGGCTTCTGCTGCTGGTCACGCTACAAATCCTCGCGGGGAACACGTTGTACCCCGCGTTCCTGCGGTCGGCGGTGTGGGCACTGGAAAAGTGCACTAAGAAAGAAGAGTTTGGATACATACTGAGGAAACATGGAGAGATTGGATATGATCACCTGTTTCCGAGGCTTCATACCTCGCTTTTGGGTCTCACTGTGGTGGGGCTTATCGTGGTGCAGTTACTAGCTTTTTGCTTCTCGGAATGGAGAGTTGAAGGGTTGGAGGGGATGAGTTCATATGAGAAGCTCATCGGCGCACTTTTCATGTCGGTGAACTCGCGCCACTCGGGGGAGATGATTTTGGATCTCTCCACACTCTCCTCGGCTATATTGGTGCTATATGTGGTGATGATGTATATATAAACCTTCTCTACCATATATACTCTCCTTATTAGTTATTATTAGTATTAGTAACAATTGATCGAAGCTAGTTCTTTCTCAGGTATCTACCACCGTACACTTATTTCCTTCCGATGGACGGCGATGATCATAATAAGCATTCGAGAGATCGAAACAACGAGAAGAGAACAAGCATTTTGCAAAGGCTAATGTTTTCGCACGTCGCGTACTTAGCCATTTTTGTCATTATCATTTGCATCACTGAGAAAAGAGGGCTCTCCAAAGATCCCCTTAACTACAATGTGTTAAACATTGTTGTGGAGGTAGTGAGGTACAAATTTATTTTACTCCAATTTTGGTAATTATTTTAATAACTATTGCTTCATCACAAATATACTGATCCACTTTAAACTTTGATTTGTAACATCTAATTAATCAAGTGCTTAAACTATTATATAATTTCAATTTCAGTCTCAGAACTCTATTTTCTAAACTCAATTTGAACTTTGCATTTTAGGTTTTCTTTTTTAACTCATTTATAATTTGATGCTTCGAGACCGGTATCTTGCTTGGTCAATAGATATCTTTTCATTTCGAGAAGTTATTATTAAAAAAGCCAGGCCAAACAGACACTATCTTTTCGTGACACAACTTATCATTGTTGTTACGCCCTAATTTAGAGCTATAAATTGATCATGGTAGTGCATATGGGAATGTGGGCTTCTCGACCGGCTACAGCTGCAAGCGGCAGCTGAAGCCCGACGGGCTTTGTAGAGACGAAGGGATCGGCTTCTCGGGGAAGTGGAGCAGCAAAGGTAAGCTAACTCTCATGGCGGTCATGCTATTCGGAAGGCTCAAGATGTTCAGCATGTCGGGGGGCTCGGGTTGGAAGCTAAACTGATCTCGACCGATCTGAACTAAATTCAAACCCAGGTTATTCGATTCAGTGGAGCCTTTTTCTTTTTGTTAATAGATTAGGATAGAGTCAGATGAGAAATGAATGCTCTGTAGCGGAAGCACCATCGGAGCGTGCAGTTAGTGCATGTAGTGTTTTCCAGTTGTTGATCTTCGTACTTGTTCTACGTTTTAATGAATGTGTATTAGAAATCACCCCACATAATAAGAGTATGTAGCCCGGTCCAAGAATATTTGGGCTTTTCCAAGATCACTAAACATAACATTTTCGCACAAATACCGACCGTCCTTAGCAGTGTGAAGAAAGACGGTTTGCACGAGATCCAAGTTCGAATCCTTGTCGATTCACATTTCTCGCTAAGTTTATTTCTTAACGAAATAAACGAAGCGGATAACGTGCTACCTATCTCTCAAAAAAAAAAAAAAAAAACATTTTCGCACAAATGCGTGGCAGGATCAGGTAAATCATGTAGAATGTAAATATATATATTTTAGTCATTAATCCGCTACACGAGCACCAAGGAGTAGATCTAATGATAGAAAATTTACAAGCACCAAGGAGGCGCTTGAATTGACGAATCTATAGATCCAACGTAAGTCAAGTATAATAATATTTGAGTTTTCTTGAAGTGTGATTATTTTTTGTTATTTGTTTTGACGTAACTCGTACAGTTTAAAAGTTAAATTCAATTATTTCTTCTGTTTGTTTTGATGTAATTTGGTACAAGTAAAATTAGTTTTTTGATCGAGTTCCGTTGTTTGTTTTGATGTAAGTAAGTGGATCTCATTATTTTCTAAATATAGTAGTAAATTTACCACTATAAAATTTAACCTATTATACAATTTTTAAAAAATATTATTTAAAGATAATCCTAATTTATTATAAATAAGGTAATTTTAATTCATTATAAAGGAAGTAGAGCTTAGGTGTTACTTTTTAATAAATTTTTTAGAGGAGATTGATCAGTATAGTGGAAGTCGATCGAGTTCGGTATTTTAGAGGAGGAAGTTGAGAGTACAGATAAAGTAGAGCTCTAACGTAACTTGAATTATATTATATTTTTCACTTATACCAAAACAAATAATGGAAGTGATGGAACTTGAGTTCCATCACTCCACTTACTCCACAACAAACAGGCCCCAAGTGTTTAGTATTTTTACAAGCACTATAGCTGGACTCTATATATATAAATATAATTTTATCTTGTTTTTTATGTAAATACGTTGTTATATAATATTTTATTTATAGATATATAATAATTATTTATAAATATATAATAATTTATTTTGAAAACCAACAAAAATAGTGCTTTCATTTCAATTAATTTTTTTATATTTTTTATTTGTAAATTCTATAGAAAAATATTGTGCATTTTTTTAATATCACAACGAGATTTTTATTTTAAACTGTTTTACTTACTTTACTTATTTGGTTTAGATGTTTTTATAAAAAAATATATTTTAGTTTTATTTTATAATTTTTTATTGTTCAATACTGCCTGCCGCATCGCGCGGAAAAATAATCAACGCGTGACTGCGAATCGTATCAAATCCTACCACTATTGAGCAAAAAGATTAAAGAATAGAATGTGGCTTAATTGATTCCGCTATCTGAAGAATAGTCATCAGAAAGGAGTTCATGTTTCTCAGATAACCAAATATGACTCTAAATGTTTGCCTCACAATAGTTTTCATTTGCGTATAGTATTTTCGCAGAACATTACAGTAAAAGAACCAGTACCTTTTTTTTAGAGAAAAGAGGTAGCACGCTACATGCTTCATTACTTGGCTTCAGAATCATTTCGCATTCAATAATAAAGGAACCATCTTAGCGAGACCAATTGTACGTAGTTGCACGTGAAGAGAACTAATTCCTATCTCAATAATTTCGCATTATTCGCCACTATAGTGAAAATCACAAATCAATTACAAATCACTTTCTCCATCCTCTTCATATTCCATACTTTTATGCAGATCCTGCAGCTTCCCTACAGGGAACAAATTTAGAGATCAACAGAGCTATTTTTTGAGCAGGGCCAATGTGCACTATAAATGTCATTTAAGCAAGCTCCAAGTTCAACTCTCCAAATCCATTTTCGACAAGCAAAATGCATACTCTTACCGTATTTTTTGAGAAGTTTCAGTATCCGCATTCGTACATACCGGCGAAACTATTTCCTTCTACCGTAGTGCTTGTTCGAGATCGCGCGAAGTGCTCCTTCCGATTCTTGCGCCGTAATCTCTTCCTACTCCATTTTCTTTACCTCATCTCAGTCTCATTTGGTGGCTTTCTAGCTCTGAAGATTCTGAAGTCGAGTAATGAAACCGATAGTCCGAACGGCTTAGATTTATTCTTCACCACAGTCTCTACTGTAACTGTTTCGAGCATGGGGACCGTCGAAATGGAGGATTTTTCGAACCCTCAGCTTTGGGTCTTGATCATTTTAATGCTGGTCGGCGGCGAGGTCTTCACTTCGATGATCGGCCTACAATTCACCAAGTTAAGACTCGCGAAAGAGAGGCCGATCGATAAAAGATCCAAACCGCTTTGCGCAGATGTCGAATCCGCTGATTCCGCGAGTTTCGATCGTCCGAAGCATGAGGCCGCAGTCGCGTGTTTGGGCTACGTCGTACTCGGCTATCTCACGCTCGTAAATGTCGGCGGCTCTCTGCTTATCTCGCTGTATCTCGTCCTCGTATCGAGCGCGGGCGACGTGCTGCGAAGCAAAGGCATCGACATCTCCACCTTCTCCATTTTCACGGCCGTTTCCTCGTTCGGAAACTGCGGCTTCACTCCCGTGAACGAGAACATGATGCCATTTAAGAACAACTCCGCGCTTCTGCTGCTGATCATTCCTCAAATCCTAGCAGGGAACACTCTATTTCCGCCGTTCTTGAGACTCGCCGTATGGGCCATGAAGAAGTTCACAGGGAGAGAAGGATACAGCTACATTCTCGAGCATCCGAGCGCGGCGGGATACAAACACTTGCTCCCCCATCGGCAATCCGTGTACTTGGCTTCGACAGTTTTGGGCTTCGTTTCGGTGCAAAGCGCATTCTTCTGCGCCTTGGAGTGGAATTCTGACGGACTGGCAGGAATGAGCTGTCGTCAGAAGATAGCAGCAGCGCTTTTCCAGTCGGTGAATTCGCGACATGCCGGCGAATCCGTCGTCGATTTATCGACCCTTTCTTCGGCAGTCTTGGTGTTGTATGTAGCCATGATGTAAGTTCTCTCGAACCGTACCGAAGTCGATGCGAATTTCGAGCGTAATATCTCTAAGATCAACTATTTTCACAGGTACCTTCCCCCGTATACTTCGTTTCTCCCCGTGGGCGACGACGAACGGGGTTCGGAGGAAGACGAAAAAGAGGAGAATTACAGCAAAAGCAACAGAACAGTGGACAATTTGGTTTTCTCTCAGATCTCTTATTTGGTAATCTTTGTTGTCCTAATTTGCATTACCGAAAAGCGCGCGATGTCCGCGGACCCGTTGAACTTCAATGTCTTCAACATAGTCTTTGAAGTGATCAGGCAAGTTGTATACATTCAATGCGAGATCTTAGTTTTAACATGTCCTATCTAATGATGCAGAGTCATCTAAGACCATTTTCAGAGAATTCAAATTTTGGCGGGAATTATTAAAGTACATAATTAATTTGTGGTACAATGTAATGTTAATTGCCCTGATTTTGATATAAAGATCACAAATTAACCACATTATATCATAAATTACCAAGTTTAATTTATACAATTTGGAAACAGGAATAAATAATGACTCAACAACATGAGAAACTATTTAACACTCGTAAAAGTTTCATTTTTTTGGCAATTTCATATCTTTTGTTTTCTGATCAACAATAATGTTGCAGTGCGTACGGAAATGTCGGATACTCGTTCGGCTACAGCTGCAAAAGATTACTAAAGCAAGATGCATATTGCAGAGATTTTTCGTACAGTTTCGTCGGAAAATGGAGCGCGAAAGGAAAATTGATCCTCATTTTGGTTATGTTTTTCGGAAGGCTTAAGAAATTTAACATGGAAGGAGGAAAAGCCTGGAGGCTTTGTTCGTAAAAACCCGACCCGCCAGTATCAATAATAATTCGTTGGTGGTTTGTCGTTGGTTCCAAACCACCAACCCAAAATGCTTAAGCCCAGTTATTAAGTCTAGTGTGTCCGCTACTTATAAACTCAACAGGTTCTTCCATATTATCCGATATGGGACTATGGAATGTCACATTACTAGTACATAATTTCATCATCTTAAACTCCTATCTTTGTTCCACATTACTTTTTAAGTATGAAACATTTTTAATGAACAAACAAAATGAGTAAAAATTTTCGCAAGTGATCAAAATTTTCAACAAGTTTTAGAACTCGACTTTGTTTCATTTTCAATCTTTGTCACACTAGTTTAGTTCTATAATCTCAGCAAATTAATCAGAGTATTAATTTATTATTAATTTTTGGGCTTTTAAGTTCATGTTTAGTTCAAATAGATCTAAAATTGCAAACAAACAGAAGAACCAGAGAAGGGTTAATTATTAACTGTGGACTAAAAAGATTAAGAGATATTCATAATTACATAACTAAGTTTAAGTACAAATTAAACCATGAATATATAATAAAAGCATAAAGTGATGCAGTTCTTTTTCAGTAAAAAGTATAAAGAAATAAATTTTAACTAAACAAGTACACTAAAAATTAATAAAATACACCAAAAAGCACTACGACTATTATTATATACATTGTTCTCATGTGGTTGTAACCAATACCAATCATTTTCTGTTAAAAAATTATCACACGTGACAATTTATTATATTTAATAAAAGAGGGGTAAATTATTGTTTTGGTCCTCATACTATGAGTCGCGTTACTTTAGTCCTTAAATTTTAACTTGCTATAATTTTTTACTCAAATTTTTTGAACTTTTACAATTAAATTTCAAAACCAAGATTTTGACACAATGTTGATAAATTAATAATATAAAAATGATGTAATAATATCGCAGTTGGTAATGTAACAACAATTAAGATACGACATCACTTTTGTATTAATAATTTATTAATATTTAATCAAAAGTAAATTAAAATAATTTTAAAAATTTGAATAAAAAAAAATTAGTGGTTCAAAGTGTAATTTACACTTGAAAAAAAGAAAAGCACCTTATCGTATTTCACGCGAACATACTTATAATAATAATAGAAAAAATTTCAAATACCACTCTATAATTTCGTACTTTTTTATTAAAATATCATATAGTTTAAAATATATTAATTTAGTACTATGTAGTTTTTTTTTCTTTTTATTATATATTTTACTAATTTTTTTTGTTAAATCAGTGATAAAACTAAAACTAAAATATATTAAAGTAAATATTCGATAAACTTAAGTAGAGTATCTAAATTTTTTTTGTATATAATTTAACGAAATGTTAACGGAATAGTTTACGAAAAGAAAACAGTAAGATCACACGATAGCAAGCTAATATACCTTAAATTATAAAATACTAAAATAAAAAAAAATAAAGCCACATAAACAGTAATATAAGTTTACCTATAATAATAATAATAATAATTTCATTATTGTTACACACTTAATAATGGAGAAAGAGAAATGCTAGGGCCAGTGACGTCATCTCGCCATCACCCGCATCACCTGTTTCCACTCCCACGCAAATTCATACATTCCCCCCACGAGCTGTCGCCATTCCATTGGTCCAATCCCTCGAGGGCCAAGAGTTGACCAATGATGTCACAACACGTGGCGCAGTTGTGAAAAAGTGTACATCTCACCGAGCAGCGTATCCAGGGATAGGATGACGTGGAGGTGGGGAGGGAAAAGAGAAAAAGAAAAGAAAAAGAAGCGCTTTCGTACGTGGCGCTCATACGACACCAGCTTTTACATGGCCGGTGCGGATCCAAATCAACCCCCATTACCCCGCCCAGTGAATTCCCCAAATTACCCCTCCCACCTCCCCATATTTACCACCAAACCCCCACCCTTTTTACACCAAATTTTCTTTTATCAATTAAAATTTGTGGACTTGCAAAATATATATATTTTCACATGCACTTTAATTTAAGACGAGCTCTTACTTTAACAAAAAAACTTATAAGAGAATTTTTAAATTTGTAATTGCTCTTCACTAATTTAATATTTTTGTGTTTGTTCGAGTACGTACACTTCAAGAAACTAACTATAATAGTTTTATTTTTTTTCAACAGATATTTAAATTTTATTCTTCTGCATGAAGCTCATTTTAAATAAATAATGAAATTATTTTATACGTAAAATGGCGTTTTAATACTGTTTGACGCCGTATCAGCAGGCATGTCAGCAAGATTAAGTTATGCTGTGCCAATAAGTTACGGTAGCGATAGATCCCGTCATAACAGCAGTTCAAAACTCTCTATGCTTAAATTAGTGAGTAATTTTACTCAATAAAGTTCAAAGATGTGATAAAAGGACATAATAAATAGTTGGAATATTTTGTTGCTAAAAAAAATAAATATTTCATGATATTATGTGTCGACAAGTTAATCTTTTTCGACCCATCGACGCAGATTTGTATCTACACGCACTGCCATTGCATCGTTTGCAAGTTTCCCAAGACGACCGCCACATTTAAATCCTCGACGTAAAAGTCATGCTAATTATATGCGATGTGCAAATCTTACTAACTATATCTTATCTATTATATTTTAAAAAAAAATTACGCAAAATTAGAAATCTATAAAAGCCTTTCAAATTATTATTATTATATATATTAAAAAGATTAAATAGTTAATATATATAACGGGGAATGGCATTTCCGTAATTGTAAGAAACTACAAAGGCAAATGCCACGCGCTCGCTCGTCTCTTTCGCGGCCGACTTTCGCTTCTTTTCCAACTCTCTTTTTTTTTTTTTGTTTTTTTGTCCGCTGGCCGACGTCGTCTTTTTGCGTTACCCCCGAACACCCCCCGAAAACCGCAAACCCCGAAACCCTAGTCTACTAATGGAGAAGGCGACGCCGAATCCCTCTGCGGGGAGAGGAGGAGGAGGAGGAGGAGGAGGAGGCGGCGACGAGATCGGCGCGGGGATGAAGAAGTCGTCGTCGGAGCTGATCCTCGAGGCGTTGCTGCTGCCGCAGGAGGGCGGGGAGGAGCTCCTCCTCCGCCCCTCGTCGGAGAACAAGCCCCGCGGCGGCGGCAGAGGCGGCGCCGCCGTACCCTTCGCCAACGTTTGCGGCGGCGGCGGCGGCGGCGGCGGCGATCTAGGGTTCGGCTTCGGCGCCGATCGGGTAAGCTCGCGATGGAACTCCTTAATTGCGTGGACTTTATGGAATCGAGGCTTTTAATAGGGTTTTGTTTGATCGGTAGTAGCTAAGTGATTTAGTTCGGAATTGTAGTTTCAAACCTGATGCGATTGATTACTCGTTTGTTTGGCCTGTGTGAATCAGTGAAGTGAGAAACTGTTTGATTTGAGATAAGTATAGCGAGAAGTGTTCGATCTGTAGTAAATTTGTTAAAGTAAAAAAGTAAATAAATAGATAAATTTTGAGAACTTAGATTTGGCACGTTTTTTTTCTAGGCATGATTTGCTATTGTTGATGTTGTATTTATTTTAAATTTAATGTATTATGTTACTACATGTGATGGATTTTTTTTTTTTTTTATTTAACTTAGGTGGTTAGCTTATATGATAAAAAGTTATGTTGTCAAATTTTTATTTCTTTTAAATAAATTATTAGCGATGTATATTGCTAGTATTTTGTCATCTGGATGAATAATCCATCATGTAAATTTGTTATCTAAAGATGTAAAAATATAGCAGCTGTATTAAACAAAATTTAGAGATTAACTATTTTGTATTACTTTGAAACTATATTTTCTCACTACCATTTATTACACAATGCAAGGACATTCAATTGTCCCTTCAATTTACAAGCTATATATTGATGAGGAGAATTAATAACTGGACACTTGCCCTTGGTACGGTCGCTACACGTTCCGATCATGGCCGTTCAATTTATGGGCGGAGAATGTGTCTGACGGCCCAAACCAACTGCCGGATATTGAGCTGGTTTTCTGATCCTTTTTACTTTCTAGCTAATGTCCCTGTAATTTTTAAGTTTTTCATGATGTAGATAAAATTTTAATTTTTGCATGTAGCTAACTTGAGAAGCATAAATACTTATTTCCATTTTACATTGGTAAAAACACAAATACTCTATGATGCATTTTGAAACTAGCACAAAGGGTGGACGGAAATAAATTGTAGATCAGACACCGTCATCAAAAATTTTCCTCTGTGTGCATGTGTGTCGGATGGGGACTGGTAGCAAAATTTCTATCTTGGTTTTTGCTCTAGGTAGATTGGGAACTTTTTACTATTATCTCGCACTTGAGTGTCTCTTGCGGTATACTCTTCATTTAGTGTAGCTTATGTGCTTCTGTGTATTCTTCAAATTTGTAATTAAGCTTTTTATGAATGGATATTGCCTGTGGGTTTTGATGTACATGGGGAGAAAAAACAGTAAAAAAAAAAACTTATTTGCTTGTTATGTCCGAAAAAAGGAGTAAATTGATCATCATATTATAAGAAGAGAGTAATTCTGAGTTTGGTGTGGTATAATCACAGTGATAAACCTTATTCCTAATTTTTTGTGAACTTGCTGCAGCTGGCATAGACAAATAATTTTTTTTATTTTTTTTCTTGCTTTGGTTTTTTGTTTGATGATATTCTAACTTTGAGCAGGATTCGATAAGCGGGAGCATCAACAACCAACTTTGGTCTCATAACCTTAACCCGCAGCATTCGAGTGTTTCTGCAACAATCGAATCCCCATCCTCTATCTGTGGTAGTAGATGAATTTATAACTAATTTCTTAATTCTTCTTCTGGTAACTAGTGCTAAGTTTTCTCGATTGGACCTTATAATTATTTGCGGCATCTCAAGTACGGTTTTGATCTGGCATAATTCATTCTAATTAAATAGCATACTCGCACATTTTTTTTTGGTGGTTTTGTACTCAAAACTTTCATCGTGCCAAGTAAATTTCTAAAACATTAGCGTAATCGTCAGAGTCCTTCCCATTGACTTTGATGGAAGCAAAGTAGTCAAAGGCGCACCCAGGTGCAAGGACTCCTAGACCGAGGTGCAAGGCGCTACAGATGAGGCACACATTTGCACAGATTATCAGAAACATAAAAATACTCTTTGAAATGACCTGCATAAAGATATCACAAGAAAGATTCAAAAGTATAACATAAGTTTAAATGGAATTATCACAACCAGAAAATCACTTAAATGATACAAATTGGGTATGAAGAGTGCTAAAAACCCAAAAATTATCTAAAGCCCGCATCTTAGCCGTTTGTATGGGCATCAGAAAGCTGTTTCTGTAAACCTCTTGACTTATACAAATCCTAGCTTTTAGAACCTATTCTGCATCTTAGCTTCGCATATTCTGATTTGCATCTTCCACCTATGCCAAGGCAGAGGCTTTTGCTTTTAGGCTCCAAGGTACGTGCCTGAGGCACACTTTTTCAAGGTATGAAAGTCATTTTTCTCTGATTTCTAATGCTCTCATTTTTCTAAATCTTTGATAGCGCTGAGTCCAACTTCACCTCACAAACCCAATGGGAAAGAGAATCAAGCTCTGGGAGGATCGAGTGGTTCTGAGCAGTCGGATGACGAATCACTGGAAGAACTTGGGGCATGCGAACAGAGTGCGAATGTTGTTGATATAAAGCGCATGAGAAGGTACAGCCATGGTTTTAATTGGCTTTTTCCAGGAAAGCATTAAGAGAAGATGTCTTAACCAATAATCTTCTTTCTGGATCCTTCCATCCAACCTAAGAATATTACTAATTTTGTGTTTCTGTACAATACAAAATTACATACTTCAAATGCTCGTTATCTTTTGAAAGTATTCCCAACACACTACATAGTTCTTTTCTATAATTTGCTGTACCTCTGCAACTTTATGCGTCAAGTGACTATTGAGTTTTCTGATCTTGAGAGTTGATGAACAAATCCGTATGTTAAAACACTCTATCCTGGCCCCTATTGTTTATTTCAAGGATGGTGTCCAATCGGGAGTCAGCGAGACGTTCAAGAAAGAGAAAGCAAGCCCATTTGGCCGATCTCGAGTCGCAGGTACGATATTTCGGTCAGTGTAAGTTTATAAATTTTTCCAATTTCACGCCCAATTTATGATTATCTTCTTTACACATTTGTAAACAAAGTTATACGCTTCAGAATGGCATTAATTTTTACGCGGCTATCCGAATAAAGCGAGCCAAACATGTCATCTTTTCCCCGCTTATCATGGCATGTCTAAAGAGTTATTTCCCTGTTGCTCTTCATTTGAATGAGCCTAACTAAACTGCATTCAAGATGGTAGATTATGTATTTTACATGCCTCGATTAGCTTTATAGCTGTCGTCGTTCTGTTCGCTCTCCCGCACCAACCTCCGGAAAGATGATTCTAGGTTGATCAGCTGATCGATGGAAGTCTACCAATATACATGGAAACTGACATTATGTTCTCTCTCTCTCTCTTACACCAGTTGCTTTCTTTTACTCCGTCGTATCTATCTGTGTTCTCTGATAAATCGCAGTTATGTCAAAACTTGAGAAGAAATTTGAAGTTCCATTGCATATGCGAATTCACCTTAGTCTATTTTACCAGGTCGATGTGCTTAGAGGAGATAACGCAACTCTGTATAAACAGTTGACGGATGCCAACCATCAATTCACTGATTCTGTCACGGAGAATCGAATTCTCAAGTCAGACGTGGAAGCTTTGAGAGTAAAGGTACCTATTTCTAAGTCATTCTCGTTACTGGGACCAAATCGGCAGGTTAATTTTCCTAACCGTCAATATTTTGACGAAAGAGCGGATGCTGCTGCATAAATTTTCCAAATATTCTGCAGGTAAAGATGGCAGAAGAGATGGTTACTAGAGGTGCTTTAACATGTAGCTTAGATCATCTCCTCCAAAGCCATATAGGATCCCCGCAGATCCTAAATACTCGACACCCGTGTCGAGCTTCCTCAGAAGTGCTTCCGAACTTGGATTTTCAAGCAGATGACGCGTGTTATATCGGAATGACGAACGCCGGACAAGTAGACAACAACATCGAGGAAATGAGGTCGAGACTCAACCAAAACTCGCCGATCCAAAGCATCACAAGCTTGGAGAGCCTGGAGAACAGGATTGTTAGCGAAGTTACGAGCTGCAGTGCCGACATTTGGCAGTGGGAAGCTCGCTCGGGCACGATGTAGAGGCAGCTCCAAATTCCGATCTGGTATCATGTAGGGAGTTTAAAATTTTAAACTGCTGTCGCCGCGCTTGGACAATGATGGTCTCCGTAGTTTACTTTCATTGTCTAGAGGATTCTCTGTTCTTGTCCAGCTATAAGAACTTAGAAGACTGTCAAGGGCTTGTTTGCTTAGGCGGAGTTTCAACTTTATTTGAGCAAAGTTGTTTAAATTCATAAAGAAAACTCTCAGCTTTATATGTGGCCGAGCTCCTAGATCAGAAAAGCTGTTGCAAAAGCTTAAGTCGAATTAGATCACTGCAATTGGGTGGTTGGTTGCCTCTGTGCCCATTTTTTTAGTTTAGAACTTTAATTATCTTTATTATTTACTGAAGCGGTGAGCAAAATAAAAGATGTTTCAATATTTTTTTTTGGAGGGTTTTTTCTCTTCTTCTTTTTTCTTTTTTTCCCCTGGCGTGGTGACACTATTAAAGAAAAAACTATATTGAAAAGCAGTGAAGTGAAGGGGGTGCATCCTGTTGCAAAGGCGATAGGCCCTGCTGCCCCATAATTTATTTATGTATATGTTTTATATTATATATATAGCAGCATTTTTTTGTTATATTATATAATATAAATAAATAATATACTTTTTGAGATAAACAATTTACAAATCAAATTTTGAACCCGTTGGAAGAACATGTAGTAATAATTAGAATTAAACCCATCATAGAGAGATTTTTAAACTAACTCCTCCTCCGCCCTTTCGTCCTCCTCGTTTTCCTCCGCCTGTTGGAGTGCCCTCACCAAATCCTCGAAACCCTCCGCCGCCGCCCTGGCGAGCTCCGCCGCCGCACCCATGGCCTCCGCCGCCGCCGCGGCCACCGCCCTCTCCCCTTCCCCCTCCGCCATCGCCATCTCCTCCCCCCTCCGCCGCCTCCTCCCCTCCGCCGCCGCCCTCGCCGCCGCCGCAGCGAAGGACTCGATCGCCTCCACCGCCGCCTCCTCCCTCGCCCCCTCCACCAACCGCGCCAACGCCGCGCACAACCCGTACACCGGCGGCGGCGGCGGCGCGCCGGGGAGCGGCGGCGGCGGAGCGCATCGGGAGATCCACCCGGCGAGGGCGGCGGCGTAGGCGCGCTGGGCGCCGACCCAGGACGCGAGGGAGGCGCGCAGGACGCGGAGCTCCGCCGCGAGCACGGCGGCGGCGCGGTGGGTTCTCGGCGGCGGCGGGGCGGCGGCGGAGGAGGAGAGGAGGAGGAGCTTGGCCTCGTCTAACGTGTGCCTCTGGATCCGGTGCGACTCCGCCATGGCTCGCCACATCCGCGCTAACCTGCGCCGGCCCCAACTAAATTAAGGTACGCACGCTCAAGTACAACTAACTTTTTTTGTGTTTTACATTTAGTCCCCAAGCTTTAGCGCATTCTCATTTCGGTCCTCGACTTTCATGTTTGTGCTTTTTTTTTTTTTTTTTCCAACCGTTCAGAGTATGAACTATTATTGCCTACAACCCAATGCATCTGTACACATATGTACCAATCTATGAAATTTTGTGAAAAAGTTCCGGGACTACATTGAAAATTTATTAAAAAAAGTTCAAAAGTTTAAGGCCTTTAATATCCAAAAGTATTTGAGGACCAAAAGGAAACTCTACTCAAAGTTCGGGGACTACTAATGCAATTTCCAAAAAAAAAATTAAAAAAAAATGCAGGTCTCAACTCTCAACTCTATAACTCTCAACTAATATTTACTGCACAAAGAGCTCCGTCTCTTGGAACACCTAATACTTCACAAGCAACATTTCATGTTTGCTTGTTCATACCCATACTTGGTGTGTTAAAAATCTAATCAGAACTAGAAAAAGAAATTAAACAACATAATAGAAATTATTTTTTTCTTTTCAAATTAGTAAGTAGAGAGCCGTTTAGAGAGTGGTAGTACCCTTTTATCAGCTCCACAAGTTGCGGGTGCAGCTCCTCGTCTCGCAGAACCTCGATTCGTTCCGAAATATACTCGATCGCGCTTATCGAAACTCTCAGCTTAGTTTGCAGATCTCTTATCGCCGCCCTCATCTTGTCGACGGCAGAAGGTTCTGCTCCGTTCTCGTCCTGCTTCCTCAACCGCATGCATTTCTTCTCGTACGCGTATCGTATTTGTTCCTCCAACTGCATTCAGAAGATTTTCTTTTTTCTTTTCTTTAGTACTTTGTGTTCTAAGATCTAGAAAATAAGCGCAAAATAGCTGATCTTATTTGAGGTAGTTTAATTCTTGTTCGAATACTGAAGTGAAATACCTTCACTTCCTCGTACAACTTCTTCTCCCACATGTACAACCTATCCAATGTTGATTTGTGGCTCTTGAATATCTCCAAAGATTCGTCCGTGTTATCGCCACCGCTCTCGTTGCCATCGTTGTTTGGAGAAGTAGAAGCTTGAACGAACAGGGATAGTGATTAGTAGAACAAAGTCGACGAGTTTGAAACTCTAGAAAAGAACAACTATATTCTAGGTAGAGTTGATGAAATGATATGAAACATTAGGCTGTTTTTCGCCGATAGAGTTTCGCCAATGCAACCATGTACAAAATCTCCTTTCGGAAAAAAGGAAAGAAATGATGAAACATAAGTAAGTTTTAAACTGAAAAACAGGGAAGCATGATGAGCATACCTCTAGGTAAGTTTGGGTATCGTTCCGTTGTTCTTGTTGTCTCTAGCAGCACAGAGACCTCGCTAGAAGAATCACAAATTTTCGCAAATTGGCTCTCGAGATCCTTCATGACCTCCGCCATGCTCGTCGGTCTACTATTAACATATACTACGAATCCACGAGTTTCTTCTTCGCCGACTTGCGCACTTCCAACGATCCTCCTCCGCTCGTTATTTACCTCCACCGTTCTTCGTTCCTCTGAGGCATTCGATCTGTTTATCGGATGTGTATTCAGTTCCTGTCCTTCATTCGCATCCTCCGTTTTGTTTTCCGTTTCAGAGGGCTCTCCAGTATCGATAGCTTTGCTGTTGCTCCTCGAGCAAACCGGAGATCTCTCGATCTTCTTGTTATCTTCTTCTGCCTCTTCTTCCAGATCAGGAACTCCCTCGTCTTCTCGAGCCTGCCTTAGCCCTTCATCGGTAATCAAACGGTCGGGAGTACTCTGAAAGGCATGCCCATATCCATCCATTGGTGAAAAAGGGTTCCAAAAGTCCCACTGAGGCGGTTCTTGTAAGTAGTTTTGTGCAATGTAAGGAGACGAAAAGAATGGTGGGTTCGTTCTCGTATCGGGTTCTCGATGATCAATAGGGTAATAAGATTCGAGTCTAATGGTTTCTGGAGATTGAGGCCACCATTGCTCCATAGGGATTAACGGATTTCCTACTGATCTCGAGCAATTCACAGTGAGAGAGATCCCCTCGGATTGTTTAACAAGCATCATTTTTTTGGGGATCAAAAAAATTTCCGCGGATTTAGATGGGATGCTCATATCGAAATTTAAGAAATGGCGGCACTCATCGCCTTCGAAGAAACAACAAAGAGCAAAGGAGACCCGAAGAAGGGAATGAATATACGCGACGTGGGAAGAAGAAAATCGGTTTCTTTGCTCGATGGCTTGTTTGATGAAATTCCTCCTATCCCTGCAAATTTGGACGGCGTCGTCGTCGTCGTTGTTATCATTTACCTTCGACGAAGAACAACCCATGTGTTTGAAATCTATCTAGGAGCTCTTTGGGTTTGAATTGGTGGTATGGTGCTTCACAAATTCCAGGAGAATTTTGCAGTACCATGTTGTGGTACATGATGCATTTGAATAGGGATAGGCGTCCACTAGTGTTACAAGGAAAGCACATTTCTAAGGAGAAGTAAGAGAAAAACGTAGGGAACAGAAAAAACAGTTGAGAGGATTCTATGCTTCTTTATCAAGTTATTATTGTTGGCACAAAGCTTTGCTAGAGAGGAGACATGCTGTGAGAAGAAAACTTTAGTGATCTTCTTTGTAGTACGAATATGCTTATTCTTGTATTTATTTTAGTGTAAACTTCAAATACCACTCCAATGGTTTCGTACTTTCTCATTGTAGTATTCTGTCGTTTAAAATGTATCAAGTTAGTATTATACATAGTTTTATTTTTCTCTTTTAGTTAGCTCCTTCGTTAATATTTTGTTAAATTATATAGAAAAACTTTATATACCGCATCTAGATTTATCGAATATTCACGTGAGTGCCCTTTAGTTTAAACTTTGTCATTGATTTAACGAAAAAAAATTAGTAAAATAGATAATAAAAATAAAAAAATAAAATTATATGACACTAAATTGATACACTTTAAACCACATAGTACTATAGTAAAAAGTGTGAAACCACATTAGTGGTATTTGAAATTTTTTCTTTATTTTAACACAAAAATGGAAGGGAGAGAAGAGAAACAGAGAATGAACACAAAACGAATGTTATGTTGGAAAAATTAAGCTGATGATAAATGGGAGATTTTACTAAGTGGATGAAGCAAATCAGAACTGCACGAAATATAATAGTTTTTGCAACAATACTTGGAGCACAAACCCTAATTTGCTAAAGTGTGAGGAGCACAATGATGAAAACAAAGCATCCGTTCACTCGCATAATTTTTTGTGCATTTATTTTTTTAACGAAAGCTAAGGATCTGACTTATAATGTGGAAAGTGTTTTTTTTTTTCTTTGAGAGAGAGAAAGATAGCATGCTACCTGTTTTATTCATTAAAAAAATAAATTCGGCTACAAAAGTGAGGTAGCGGGATCTAAACGATACCAAAATAATAAATAAAAAAAAAAAAAAGTATTTAAATTCTCTTAAATTTTGAGGTCAGAATACACTCGTTTAAACACGCTGTTCTCCTTCCACTGAAATTTCAAACGTTTGATCGAGTTTACAGCTAGAAAGGAGTCAGCATTAGCCATCCTAAAAATAACGACATTCCTTAACTTTCAGATGACCCACCAACAGGATGCCAATCCGGTCATTATTTTTTCAGAATTAATAAAGATTTTTAGTTTCGAGAGTGTTGCACAGATATAGAATTTCGAAAGGGTGATACTTTAGCTGGCCCAAAAAGTGTCAAAAAGAGAGATTCGGCTCAAACACTCTGCCGTCGCCTTGGTATTGTTTGTTTTCCATATTTAGTCGCGGATAAACAATATCTGATTTTCCCAAAATGTATATTATTTTTAATATACGTTTATACTTATATATGGTATATACAAAAATTGACTATAATATTTATCGAGTGTGAAGTGGCAAAGAATTTTGTGATTGGTATCCGAAAACTAAATTCGAATTCTAGTTGATTCACAATTCTAACTAAATCCATCTATCTCTAAAAATATGTATATTTATCGAATGTGACTTCACCGTAGAGCGTTGTTGACGAAAACTCAAATGAGACACTTTAATGAGGCATATAATTTACTCCGTAATTCTTGAATATCTGTTCCCAGTTAAAAGTTATTCGTCTAAATCTCAATAGTGTATTGGATGGCGAATTTAGAGAGAATAGAGGAAAATGGGTCGCTCTACTTCCGTTCCAAGTTTTTCTATGCTTGTCCCAAATATATCAGCGACCTGACACCATTCATGATATTGAACTCGATAATTAACTAGGATTCCTTATCAGATCAGATCCATCTATAATAAAAAAAAAACTAGGATTCCCTTTTTGGAAATTGAGCCATATCAGATCCATAGTGAAAATGTGAAGCATAAGATATTGAATTTGATTCATAGATAGTACAGGAATTTGATTTGTAGATTGTATTTGGATTGAGAAAAGCTATCCTAGGATATTTGAATCTGGGCCCACTTTTTCTTTTTCTTTTTTCGGTTTCAAATTTGCACCCTCTTACAAAAAAAATCTGCAAAGTTACTACACATTAATCTCGGAGCTGCTATTCCCATCTATTCCCGGCACCGTTTGGTTAGGGAATAAGAATAGAAATAGACTGTTATCCCCCTTTATACCCAAACGCTAATTTTTTATCCGAAAATAGTAGTTCTCGGTTATCCTCACCAACACCTCCATTTTTTATATAAAACTATCTAATATTTTTCTTATCCTCGGGAACAATCCAATTTTCATCCGCTATTTTTCTTATCCCCATATTATTCCTGTAATAGCTAGTTCTTATTTATACCCGAACCAAACGGTACCCTGATAGGATAAACTACTTTTTGTACGACCCTTAGGAATATAGAAAGAAGGATTTTTTTTTTTTTTGGGGGGGGGGGGGGGGTGTCCTATTAACGAGCTGATTTTCTTATTTGTCCAAAGGCTCTTTAGCCCCCGTTTGGTTCGAAGTTAAGAAAAAACTAGTTATTCCAGGGATAGTGTTAAGTTTGGGGTTAAGGTGGGGTTAAAGTATTTTTGTATTTGGTTGGAAATTGGAGTTAGTCGAGGATAGTGAAAAATAGTGTTTGGTTGAATTAGGTGGGATAAGAAGGATAGTGAGTTATTATGAATAGAAAAATAGTGTTTGGTTGGAGTTTGGTGGAATTAGGTGGGGTTAGCTAAGCCGGAATAACTTTTTGAGGTGGGATTTGCTAACCCCATCTCTTTTTGGTAGTGTTTGGGAATAAAATGGAGGTTAAGGGGTTATTCCACCCCTTAACCCCGAACCAAACGGGGTTAAAGCCGGTCCTTATAACTTACATGGTAACAAGGACGAAACGGTCCAATATTATCACGAAAGGTAAATATTGGGCATTATTAAACATTATTAAACATTTGGGCCAGCACATTGAAGCTAAGTCGATTTCTAAATCAAACCTGACTTTTACGAATGCCTATTAAAGAAAACGGCTACAAACTTATTAGATCATTGGTGTGGGAACCCTAAGCTTACCCAGGTCACCCCATGTTCTTTAAAAAAAAAAAAAAAAGAAAAAAAAAAAGAAAAAAGAAAGAAAGAGAAAGTAGCATTCTATCTGCTTCGTTTTATTTCTTTTTAGAAATATACTTAACTAAAAATATAAATGGATTTGAACTTAAACTTCAAGTATCAATCACCAAATTTTTTTCATTACAACAAAAATATTTTTTTTGTCAAATTTTGTAAAAATAATTATAGCATAATGTTAACTGACTGTCCCTAGCGTAAATGGTAAAAGACTTAATTGTTAGTACTTAAGATCCCAAGTTCCAAATATAATTACCTTATATTTCTAACTAAGTTTATTTTTAAGAAAAATTAAAAAGCTTGTTGCGCTGTAATTATTTATAAATTAATATCCGTTTAGAGTTTTTTTTTTTCCTTAAAAAAGAAAAAAAAGACTAAGCTAAAAGTGCTTTGTTGTAACTATTTCTAATCTGCCGATAACAATAATGCTTCACAATAATGTCTTTGCCAAAATTGTGGTATGTGAGCGACCTTCGCCTCTTTTATACGGCCCGAGCCTAAGCACAGCTTGTTTTGGATTCCAAATAGCATCTAAGTCAACTGCCTATCCAACCTACAAAGGCTTCTTTTCGGATTGCTGAGAGATTACATTACATGTGTTGAAAAAATATAATAAAAAAATACTATGTTTGTTTCTGTACGTAATATTGCGTTCCACATATTAAGATTAATCAGTTACCATATAATTTTTATGGTACCACCGAAAAACGCAGAAATATATTCCTATATATTTTTTTTCTAACTCTATTTTATTTAACAACGTCAGATAGATCTCAATACCAAACTAAGCCAGAGTAGAATTTTTATTTGAAAATCTGAGATGCAATGCCTAATATCCTAAATACTCTACATGGTTACTAATTGACGGCCATACTCAGCACTTGTTAGGAATCCAAATAAATCTAGATTGATAGATCTCTCGTCCCAACCTTCCCCCTTGAATGAAGAGGTAAATAAAAGACGAAAATAGAAAAAAATAGCCCGTCCCAATTTGCTAAGGAGAGAGAGAGCGGGAGAAGGAAGAGTCTTTTCTATCTTCGATCCATTTCATCCACTCCCGCACCGATCAGATCCAAATAGAATGACAAGTAAAAATAAAAAATATGATAAAAATTAACTAATTTCAAATCCGTTCTAATGCGCCAAAAGAATAGAATAAAATGTGTTCAGTTTGTATCCTTACTTGTAGTGCGCACAACAAAAGATTTGTTTTAAAAATCACTGATATTTTTATAACACAAAGCGTTATTATCTACCGGGAAGTCCAATGCAAAATCCGCCACGCACGCTTTAAACGATGCGAATGGCATAGCTTGTGCGATCCAAGATGCCACACTGATACTAGAGATGCTACTCAATCGGCATATGAGATATTCCTATCAACACTGGCTTCTCAAAAGCCACTATCTATCAAGTACACGTTGAAACACACAACTGAATAAATTACATAATTGAGTTGAATCTTAATTGATTCACATTTATTTAAATGAAATAAAGCGAAGCGGGTAACGTCTTACCTATCTCTCAAAAAAAAAAAAAAAATTAGATAATTATAAGAAAAAACTTCAAAAACGCCCCTTGTGGTTTCACACTTTTTATTTTAGTACTATGTGATTTAAAATATATCAATTTAGTACTTTTTATTTTAGTACTATGTGATTTAAAATATATCAATTTAGTACCATGTGGTTTTTTATTTTATCATTTTAGTACTCTGTGGTTTAAAGTGTATCAAGTTAGTACCCTGCGTTTTTGCACTTTATCACTTTAGTACCTTGTGGTTTTAATTTTGTATCAAATTAGTACCCTGTGGTTTTTAAACCACATGGTACTAAAGTGATAAAATGTGAAACCACAGGATACTTAAGTGATAAAGTGCAAAACCACATAGTACTAACTTGATACATTTTAAACCACAAGGTACTAAAGTGATAAAGTGAGAAATCACATGATACTAACTTGATAAATTTTAAATCACAGAATACTAAAGTGAAAAAAAGTAAAACCACAAGAAGAGTTTTTGAAGTTTCCGTAATTATAATTTTATATCAGCAATGATTGTTCCTAACACAAGTGACAAAAAACTTAAAAATTGGTACCCAAGATCTCATGTTCGAATTCTAATTGATTTACATTTTCAGTTAAATTTATTTTTTAAAAAAATAAACGAAACAGATAGTATGTTATTTTTCTTTCAAAAAAAAAATCTACATCGGCAATATTTGGAGGATTCAAAATATTGTCGAAAGCAAACGTAGTTGAGGACAAAAAATTTTATCGAAGTGATAATATACTGGGAAAATTAAACAGCATGAATCTTTCATTTCATGCGAGTATAAATCTCCAAGAAATTCCACTACGTAATGGAGGTCAAAGGGACACGTATCGAGATGACACTGGGGGAAGCACACAATGCTCTTAATCTGGAATCCAATTCTGTCACCCAAAAACAAAAAGGCCCGTGAAATTCTAAGCCCACTGACCCCAATCTGCTGCGGATAGAGTCACCAAATATTATTATTATCTTGATAGGGATAATTTCATACAACTCTCCGTAGATATATTGAATAGCAAATATATTCATATAAAGTTTAAGTTTTTAAATTTATTTTTTCAAAAATTCAGTAATGTTTATATTTTTGCTCTAGTTTGTTACCGTTAGCTTACTATTTATTTTTTGACAAAAAATAAGTAAAATGTTAACTTGCCATAACAAATACGTCCCTCCAAAAGTTAGAATCATACGAAAATATTCTCTCAAAATCTCTCAAAAATTCTACCAAGTACCTCGGTCGACGGATAAACGACTCTGTAGATCCAATTGGTGGCCACTCATCAATAGAATTGAACGAAGGATAGAAGGATGGCAGGCCAAACTCCTGTCCACAGGAGGCCGCCTTGTCTTGGTCAACTCGGTACTCTCGAACCTACCTATCTACTTCTTCTCTATTTTTAGAGCACCGAAATGGGTAATTAAAAGAATTGAAGCACTTCGGAGAGCCTTTTTCTTGAAAGGAAGGAGTGAGGTAGCTGGGGGTCAATGTTTGGTTCGATGGAAGACTGTATGTAGGAATAAAGAAGAGGGCGGGTTGGGGATTTTGGATCTAGAATGTATAAATGTGGCGCTACTTGCCAAATGGTGGTGGAGGTTCCTGGATGACAAGACAACCCTATGGGGAACCTTCTTATCTGGAGCTTACTATACGCAGCGGGTACCACTTAGGGAAGGTGCTTCGTTTAGACCATACTCCCAGTGGTGGCAGAGTGTTATGTCGACTAGCGTGGTATTCCGGTGTGGGATTTCCTTCATAATGGGGGATGGAAGGTCCGTGAATTTTTGGAGAGATAGATGGTGTGCACAGACTGCACTCCAATCAAGGTTTCCTCATATTTTTAATGACGTTGCTAGGAAAAATCTTCGTGTATGGCAGTCGTTTGGTAATTACGGCTGGAGGTGGCGTACGATCTTGCGTGGGTTTACGCCCAACTCCTCTACTGATGAGGAGTCCATCAGGGAGCTGAAGGAGCTACTTTGCCCCTTCACTCTCTCGGCTGTCGGAGACGAAGTTAGATGGAGGTGGAGTAACTCGGAGGTTTTCACTGTCAAATCGATGTACAACTTTCTGCAAAAAGGAGGAGTGTCCGAGTCGAAGTTTACGCTGCTTTGGATGTTGAAAATCCCGCTTAAGGTGAAAATATTTGGTTGGCTAGTGTTGAGAAAAAATGTGCTCACTAAGGATAATCTCGTAAAGAGGGGATGGACGGGGGACGTCATGTGCCCTCTCTGTCTAGACGAAGTGGAAACTGTTGATCACCTGTTTTTGGACTGCTATGTTTCACGTACGTTGCTCGGATGTTTATTGTTGAACAAACGCTACCTCGAGGCTTGTGCCTCCGTAGATTGTCTTTGGAACGACTGCAGCGGTAAACGGGGGGCGGTACGAAAAAAGGAGTCATTGACCCTACTGGCTACCTGGTGGGCTATTTGGCTAGAGCGAAATAGAAGAATTTTCGACAATAGAAGACTAACCGTGAGACTGGTGTTGACGGAACTTCGCTCCTTCGTAAATTTGTGGGATTCTTCCTGTGTGTAGTTTTTTTTTTTGTTTTTTTGTTTTTTTTTTTCTTCTTCGAAGCCTTGCTGCTTCCCTACTTTGCTAAATTCACTCCCTTTATGAATGAAGCGGTAGCATGCTACCTTCCTCTCAAAAAAAAAAAAAAAAATTTCTCAGTTGTCATCTTCTTACTCTATAAAAATTAATCTAATCCATCATTGTTGTAACATTTTCTCTTATGCCTATCTAATATTGATTCTCCGGCGCTCGACATGAGGCAAAGCAACATGCATCATGAACCCTAGTTATGAATTCGAAACTATCATAGAAGAGAGAAAGGAAAAGAAAGAGGAAGAAGAAGAAAAAAAGTTTCTATGGATAGGGTTTTGATTAAGAGAACAACGTATAAAATCAAAGAGATAAAAAGATAAATTTACCTCACTCACTAATCAAACCTAAGTATTTTACATATGGTTAACTATATTTTTCTAACGGCCACTTAATGAACCATTAAAACTTTTCGAAGGATAAATATAAACTTAAACTTCGTCGTAGGAATATATCTCCTATTCGATATGTTTGCAATAAGCGGTATAAAACTATCCCATGTTTATAAGTACCCAACCAAAAAAGTACCAAAATGTCCTTTGCTAGGAAATCATTTAAATTTATTCACCTAGATGGCCTTTTGTCAAATTTCCACTAGAACTTTTTTTTCAAAAAAAAAAAAAGTCCACTAGAATAATTTGATGCCCTTCACACTACTAAGTCCATAGGGCCCAAATTTCTTGGATATGGCCGGTTAATGACCGCTCACTCATAAATAAAAGAAAACACAACGAGAGAAATGCTTGTGGAAAAAGCAAGTTTACGAAATAATAATAATATAAAAGAAGATTACGCATAAGACACGTCAATATGCGAATTTAGTAAAAGTTATTCCTTCGATAAAATAATAAGTAAAAATGAGCAGATATTCAATGATGTTATGTAGCAGCATTTTCTGAAAACACGTGGCATATATTAGCAATTGTACATATTTGTATTTTTTTTATTTTCTATTTTTTATGTTTTGAAAGATCGGAAAAGAGCCTGGAACTAACATAGAATTGGAAATTATGGGGATGATTAAAATTGGCTAAATGACCTAATGATAGCTCGGATCCATTAAAAAAAGAGAAAGGTTATTGGTTCACAAAACACTACCTAAATAAGTTTGAATCCACAAGTTATGAAAGGAAAAAACAACTGCTACTTTGGTCAAGTAAAAAAGGAAACCAAAATGAATAGCTATAAAAGGCAAAGTCGTAATATTCTAATTGCAGATTCTCATTTTAAATTGCTTAATTTAAATCATAAGCCACAAAAGCAACCTCTACTACCTACCCCATTTCTCCTCTATAATGTAAATTCTCTTCCCACAACAAAACTAGCAAAAATTTCAAAATATGGCAACTTCCTCTAAGAGGTGGACATCTCCATTCTCTACACCTCTACTATAGAAAAAGGAAATAAGGGCCCCAATTTTTTTGTTTTTTTTTGCCCTTATCATGTCCATCCCAAATAGGAAAAGTTTGAATTGGCACCACATATCCCATTTTTTAATCCAATCTTGTGGAATTCCTACAGAGAATAATAAAAAGAGATCTCCTTATTATTCCCTTTACCATATCCATGGCCAACCAAAAACAGTCACATAGACAAGCAAAACCATTACTATAGTCTACTCCTACCTATATATAGAGAGAGTGAGAGAGAGATATACCAACATCAATGAATGAATGAAGCAGCAGAAGATTGAAGAGATGAAGGTCTTACCGCGCCGAAGTTGTTCATCGACGGCCGTGCGTGAAGGGTCAGAGAGTGGAATGCAGCCAAGGATGACTTGCCGGCATTGGCCAAAGAGGAACGAATGCATACCGACATACGTACGCACAGACATGCGTACGTACGTATGTATAGACATATGTATTGTATAACTCCATTGCATTTGACGGCGAGTTTGTCCTTGGCTACCTATCACTCTCTTCTCCTCACGTAAGGCTTTTGCATGATCTGGACCGCTTCAGCTCCTCCTGCCAAAGTATTAGTATTACATTAGTTGCATGATATTGGTACGTACCAAAAGCTAATTACTGTGCATCTCTTTTGTGTTTGTTTGCATTGGAGAGAATGGAGAGTAGAGAAGAGAAAATAGGGGGAGAAGAGAAGACAAATGATTTTCTCATCAATTGTGCAGATATGTCAAAGGGAAAAAGAAGAGAATAAACTCTTGATTGGTTAATTCTCTTTCCACTTTCTCGTTTACATTCTCATAATTTTATTGTATATACTTTCATATATGAAAGAAAACACGCCAACATATAGGAAACCCAGCATTCCAGTTATGAGGAAGTAAAAATAACTGATAGTAATTTTCATTAGTAACTTATGATTTTGACAAATTATTGAAGTCTATTTGGGAGTCTAATTCAACAGTTTTATCTATGTCTTTAAAGCAAAGACCTCAACTGGGCCTACATGAGCATTGGACAGATGTAGCAAGAGAGATGGCAGTAGCACTACATACTGTTTTTCTTGGTCTGTCCAGCCTGACCGCAATTGTCGATCTTTCAGCAAAAGATCAATGTTGGCATCTGATCTCACCTGCAGGGTAAAGGATGATATTACATACTGGAAATATCATTTAAAGGAAAAAAAAATTTCCAAAAAACATACAATATGAACACAGGTCTAGGATATCTGCCAACTAGTAAGAGGAACTGCACTATTATGAGGTACAGAGACAGAGACAGAGCAAGTCATGTTCATGTGATTGTTGATTTTCAAGTGGGTGATAGTGTTTGTACAAATACATAGATGGAATTTTCCAAAGGCGGCACTGTAATAAGTATGAGAACAAAAGATATTTTTAATTCCTAATAGCATGATACTCTCACAGGAAATTTCTCACCATCCCACGGCAGGCATGCTGCTAAGCATATCATTCGCAAAATAAGGGACGTCCCTCTCAACCATGGGAAAGTTATAGCTTCTTTTGCCTACGTTGTGCATTGAGTTGTCCAGCGGATGCATGCATGCAAACATCAAATGCACACATTACATCTATATATCATATAATTTAAGAAACTGACGATCGTGATTAGAACAAAAAGATAGATACCTCATGATACAGTAGGAGCATCGTCGTAAACCCAAAGTTCATGCTCTTTCTTTTCTTAGAACAGTGTTCTTCTATTATTACCACTTATACCGTAAATCATAAAAATAGTCAAGATTCTAGTTTGCAAGAGAAACACCTAACATCATCCCATATTTCTTTGAGAAGGCAATTTTAGATTTCGACCTTTCTTCATCTTCAAATAGATAGACAAGATTCTAGTTTGCAAGAGAAACACCTAACATCATCCCATATTTCTTTGAGATGGCAATTTTAGTTTTTGACCTTTCTTCATCTTCATATAGAACAGGAAAAGCCACCAAATTCTAATCAGAACAGGCAATGTTTTAAGTTTTACTTATTTCTGGTCACTCTGCAACACTGAAATGAAGATCTTATCATAGAAATTTTATAACATGATGGAAAGTATGCTGAATTTTTAAATTAACAACTTCCTATATGAGGTCATGAAATAATTCGAAATTTATAATTCTCAGTTTTGGATTAAGGGCACTAATCAAATCAAAATTACAAGGTGATATTTGAAATAAATATAATTACACTTCCCATCCACAAAAATTATCTGTAGATGACATATTATAATGCAAAGGTGCGTATAGCCAATAAATGCAGATAACTCCCCAAAATACATCACATTTGTATTTTACCTCCTTGGTAATAAAATCTACAGATACATATAAGAAAATTTATTTTATTTGATCCAGTCCATAAAATCAGATCATGCTAGAAATTTCTGATTAAATACATAGGATTAGAGACGTGCAACTTTCAAAGTTTTCACTATTGAATTGACAACAGAATATCCAAATTATGAAATAGACAGAAAGTGTAGTTTAAAGTCAATATTCCTGCACTAAGAGCTAGTAATTTATATTGTTTAGTCATATTAAAAAAAAGATGAATTTACAGCACATGCTTTAGGACTTCTTTTTTATGCGTTAAATTTTTGAGGTATTCAAACAGCATAAATGAGCATTTAATAATCCAAAATAAACCAACTTTTCTGCATTTGATTTTCCATTTCTTTGTTCTGCATGTATTGCTGTCTTTACCTAGCATTAAGGCACTTAAATACCCTACTTCAGACAATTCTAGGAATCCTCAAACAAATTTTTGACATTTGGTCTGAACTTGAGCCATTGAACATTTTATGTTTCTATGCTAACAAATTTTGCCAAAAATCAATTAGGTAATGTGATCCCAAAAAAACCAATGTTCCTCCACTCAACGTGTCAACATTCTGCAATAATAAAGAATTTCCTCATTTTAATCCTCACTCTAAATAGTTTAATTATGTAATGAAGTAAACTAATTAAGACATCAAGATTTAGTCTGCAAGGGCAAATGTGTCTTCAATTTTTGTTTGTATGATTCCAGTGATCTATTTTTTCAACATTCCAATATGTTAATGTTGTACTTGGTTTGGCCTACTTTTGCTCAAAATTCATATTAGAATACAAGTAATTATTTAATAACTTCACATGCCAAATCCATTTAATTCAGTGAACTTGCACGCCTTAACCTATGTAACTTTATCAAAAAGAAAACAAAAGAAAGGAAAACACGGTGAATTTACAGAAATCCTAGAATCGCCAATTGATCATTACCACAAAGAGTGGAATTTGGCTTTTGCGGGGCAAATCTTGGAGATTTTCTGTAACTATGAATAAGATGAATGCTGGTTAGCTTAACATCCAATAACAGATAATAAGCTTAGCCTTGCAAATGACCATAATGGCTCCAATAGTCTAGTTCAGTAGCCTATGAACATAAAAATATCAACAAAAATTAGCAAAGAAAAAGTATTCTGTATTGCTGTAATCTCCATCCAGTTGCCTAGAATCAGTGAGCCATTTAAAGAAGCTATTCAACTGTCTATTAGTGACTATCAAAAGCAGAAGAAAGACCAAAGTCCAAACAGACCAAATCATAAAACAATTTGAAATGAATTCACCAATGGGATGTTTATCAATCCAAATCCAGCATAATCCCTTACGACACTAAAAGGGATTAGATCGGTATGCTATTTATTAATTAAGAGGAAATGGAAAGAAACTAGGAAACGCCTGAACAAACGTGCAGCATTGAAGACAACTCATGATGGCCAACAATATAGCATGAGAAGATTGACCCAATTCAATCAAATGAACAAGAAGCTAAAGGCATATCAACCTCACTTTTCACAGAATAAATGTCTTTCACAAATACAAAACTCTTTTGTAGGTTCAATTTACCACATAATGTGCTAAGAATCTCATTCTCCACTCTACGATTCTCTTCGCGCAACTATACAATTAAACTTTATGCTACTTATTCTTCAAATAATTTCAAACCAGCCCTCCCTTTGATGTTATCGCCTCCCTTTTCAAAGGACATCACCCATAGATCTACTTTTCAGAATGAAAGATCTCTCCATAAGAAGAAATATTGCGGGCAGTATGGTCAGAGTTGCAGAATGGGAATCAGTAAATAGTTTTTGTCAAGCATGATGAATAAGAATCCAGAGATTTCTGTTGCTTTTCATGATACTGGTGTCTTTGAAAGAGAACACGACAAGCAACTTATTAACACAATAATCATATATATATATATATATAGGGACATTGTTATTCATGAGTTGAAGGCAAGAGATAATAAAGGAGAGTTTTAGATTTCTGTGATCATTCAGTCAATAACACGAGAATGAGATTTTTGTTATGGCCGCCTTACGTGAAGGAGCAGAGAATGGAATTCAGCCAAGGATGACTTGCCGGCATAATCTCTAGCAAGATTTTCAATCTGCCGGCAGGTTGTCCTTAGCTAAATTTGACTCTCCTCTTCTCATGCAAGGCTCATGCAAGTCCAAGGCTGTTAGTTGGTGAAAACTATGTTCAAACTTGGGAGATAAATTAGCTGCTGGTTGCTGGCAATAGCTGCAATGAGTCTTGATGCAAGGTATAGCACTTTCTCAATTTTATGTACATCTATAGATACCTAAAAGCATACTTATATGTGAGCATTTCATTCATAAACTTCAGGGATGTCTCAACTTTACCTAAATAATGCCTCCCTATTCCTAAAGAAAGTAGCTAGATATTAATCCAGTAACCTACGAACATTAAAAGTAGAAAAACTTTGGATTCCTATAACACCTTCATTCATTTGAGTACTCTGCGCCATTTGAATTGGGGACTCATTTAACTTAAACACCTCTGCTGCTGTCAAGAGTTTAATCGTTAATGGAATCAGCATATACATCAGCTAAAAAGCAGGTAAAACCATTAATGATCACTAATTTTCACAAAATTCCTAATTCATTTGATTGGAGTGACTTAAATCAAAGCAATCTAAAGTTGAAGGGATCTTCGTACATTTTAATCTACCAGTATCCGACCATCAAATTGCTCCATTAGTGAGATCTAAAACTTACGATTGCATAAATAATCCGTGAGACGATGCTTTGAATGATCTGATGATGTATAATCTAATAGTGATCCATTCATAGAGGTATTCAAACGTAGAAAAAGAGGAGATGGTGATGGATTTGAGAGGTGCGGTGGAGAGATTTTGAAACCTTCGGGGTGAGGACGATCGAAGCGAAACACTAGCGCCTCCTCTCCTTCGCCTTCTTCGTCGTGAATCCGAAGAGGCAACGATGATGGAGATCGAGAGAGAGAGAGAGAGAGAGAGAGAGAGAGAGAGAGATCCTTCTCGTCGTGAATCCGAAGAGGCAACGATGATGGAGATCGAGAGAGAGAGAGAGAGAGAGAGAGATCCTTCGCCTTCTTCGTCGTGAATCCGAAGATGCAACGATGATGGAGATCGAGAGAGAGAGAGAGAGAGAGAGAGAGAGATGAATAGTTTCTGGGGACGAAGAGGGGTTTTCTCTTTCAAAATTTAAAATGGGAGCGTTTCGATCTCTTAAAAAGCGTTTTAATTTCGCGCCATTTGTGCTGTAGGAAGTGAACACCCGCGTGAGGGTAGAATGGTCATTTTGCTACTAACGATAAATTAAGGACTTTTTATAAAATAACTCTGTGAAAATTTTAAATTTGCAAAATGACCCCGAAAGCCGAACGATTCCCCGTCTTAAAAAAAAAGAGTATTGTTAGGGGTACAACTATAGAAGAGTTGTAGATCCTACAACTCCGCAATCCAACGGTTGACATTAATAGAATTTAAAAAAATTTTAGATAGATGATAACTTCACTCCCTTTATGATTTTTCTCACTTTTTCTCTCTCTTTTTTTTTTCCCACCTCTTTCCCTCTTTTTCTTTTTTTCCTTGATTTCCTCCCGCGCTTCCTCCTCCCGCTCACTCCATTTTTCCTCCATTTCTACTTTCTCTCTCTCTTTCTTCATTCTTAGTCCATTCTCTAGCGAACACGTGTGGTGCGGTCATCGGCACGGTTTCTTCCTCGGCACGGTCTCTTCCTTTACTTATTTTTTCAATTTCGGGGTGGAGTGAGATGACGAGCGAGGTGACGAGAGAGCCGCGAGATCAAGAGAGAGGCAAGGGAGAGAGCAGACCAAGGGAGTGAGAAACAAAGAGAAGGTGGTGTGCGGGAGAGAGAGAGAGAGAGGGAGAGAGATGTGTAGTAGGGTTTAGCTTTCAGACGAAATTAAAAGGAAAGTAAAAAGAGGAGTGAAGTTAGTAGTCACTGTGCTAGTGATCTAATAATAGCCATTGGATGATACAGCACAGTGATCTAATAATACCCATTGGATGATACGGGGGTAGGATGTACAATTTTGAAAAGTTATTTGGCTAGACTTTTCCATAAATTAATGCCGTATTTGGCAATAATTAGGGAGTCGGGGCGTTTGGTTTTCTAAAAAAATATTCTGAAAATTAGTTTTTTAATCAAAAAAATACTATTTTAGTTTCTCAAAAAAGTTGCAAATAAATGAAAATATACAGTGTTTTCGTTTAGATTTGTTATTTAGAAAAAAGAAATTATATTTTTAAAAATTTATTTTTTATGATAAACCAAATCAAAGCAGTTAAATTAAGTTTAAACTGAGTATCATGTATAATATGCGTACTCGTATATTATACACAACGACCAAGTATATTTTAAAGTGCAATTGATAATATTTCTTCTGAATTGTTGCATACGTGATCGATCCTTCTCGTTTTAAATTTTTTAAAAAACTCATAAACTTGCGCTACAATTAAAAACAGGAATAATGTTTTACATTTCAAAGATAAAAATTTCAATAAATTTTCTGCTTCTAATACAACAAGTAAGATTGAAAAAGTTATCATGTTATACATTTTTTTTTTCCTAATTACACTATTTAAATATTACTTTTGTTGAATATTCTCAAAGTTCTTATACATATGTAAGTATAAATTCAACGGTATGAGTAATATACGTGCACGTATTTATTTTTGATATGAGAATTATTATTGCCAGAACTAATCAGAATACCGCTATAGTAAAAAAAATTCTAAATTATGACTAAATATAATATAATTGTTATGACAATATTAAATTTAACTCTTAAAATATAAAATTTTGTAATATACAAATATAAATTTTTGAATACAAATCCAGCACACGCGTTGAGCGGCTCAGCATCATTTTCCTTTTTCCTTTCTCTTCTCTTTATTTTTTTCTATCTTATAAATATAAGGGTAAACTTCAAATACCATATATGTGGTTTCACACTTTCTCACTTTAATTTTCTATGGTTTAAAATATATTAAGTTATTATTCTGTGATTTTATTTTTATTTTTTCGTAACTTCTCCATTAATATTTTGTTAGAATATATATAAAAAACTTCAGATACCCCACCTATGTTTATCGAATATTCAATTTGGTACCCTATAGTTTTAACTTTGCCACTAATTTAACAAAAAAAATAATAAAAATAAAATCACAAAATACTAAATTAATACACTTTAAACTATATAATACTAAATAAGAAAATATGAAAATACAGGGTGGTGTTTGAAGTTTTCTCTAAATATAATAAATTTAATGTAAATTACACCCAAGATGCGTGTTGGATCATCACGGTCCACCGCTGATCTACCCGGGCCGGGGGATTATTCTCAACCCTTTGCTCACAGTGAATCAACGGTCAGATCTTGGCCACGACAAAACCAGGGCACATCATCGTGGGATCGCACACGTGGCCTATTACATATTGTATCCCACATCCGACACGTGTCATCGCGAACGTTCCTTCCTCTCCGAGACGTGTCGACACAAGTTGCACTTTTTATTTTTTAAAAATATATATATAAATAAATAAAACTCTCCCCCTCACTTCTCCCGCGTTCTCCTCTCCTCTCCTCTCCCTCTCCTCTCGAAGAGCGAAAAGTAGAAGAGGTTCCCCTTCGAAAATGGCGGATTCGAAGCTTCTTGTGGTTCCGATCGTACTCTTCGTATTGCTCTTTTGCGACCGATCCGATGCGGTGATAGGCGACGTGATTGATACAGAGGCCTTGGATTTGAAGCCAAACCAGGAAATAGAGAAACTCAAATCGAAGATCGAAACCCTAGGTGAGCTCAAATTTCTCGCCTTGTTTACTTTTAAGTACGACGTGTTAATTTCAACTTTTTCGTGTTTCATCTCTTTAATTCGAATTTTAGCAACCTTTTAGGTATTAAATACGAGATAGGGGACGCGGTCGATTCAGAAGCCATGGATTTGAAGCCAGAGCAGGAAATCGAGAAGCTTAAATCGAAGATTGAAACTCTAGGTGTGCTCAATTTTCTCGCATTGTTTTTATTTTTAAATACGATATCTCAATCTCGATTTTACCAACTTTTTAGGTATTAAATACGAGATAGGCGACGCGAGCGATTCAGAGGCCTTGGATTTGAAGCCAAAACAGGAAATCGAGAAGCTTAAATCGAAGATCGAATCCCTAGGTGAGTCCAAATTTCTCGCCTTGTTTTATTTTTGAGTACGAGATCTTAATCTCAACTTCTTCGTGTTTCATCCCTTTAATCCGAATTTTAGCAACTTTTTAGGTACAAATTTGTTAATTTGGATTATAATAATAAATTCTACTATTTATTAATGTAAGAGTTCACTGCTTCTGTTAAAATTGATGTGATTGGAGTTGTTTGTATATGCTTCATAAGCAACTGTGATTTATTTGTTAATTTGTGGTTCCATGATGTGCGAGCTTAATCTCTCTCGATTGATGTTTTATATCTTTAATTTGGATTTTAGCAACATTTAGGTATTAAAAAAATGCGAACATTTGTTTCTTGGGTTACAACAATGAGTTCTACTATTCCTATATGTAGAATCCATTGCTTTGCAAAGAATAAATGAGCTCAAGAGAAAGAATGATCAAATCAGGCATTTGGAAGATGCAATTAAGGAGAAATCAGCTTACATTGGTTCGTTAAGCAGTGAGATAGTGTTGCTTCAGGTGAAAATGCTGTGCCTATACTTTCGATTCATCTGAGATTAAGCGATGTATTTGATCTATGAACTTTGCTATTATTTGGTAGGAGAAGGGAGTTATGGAAGACAAGAAAGCGGTGCGAAAGGTGCACGCACACAATGAAGAACTTCAGAATCGGGTAAGGGAGAAAGTTCGATTTGTTTTGTAATGAATGATTGTGGTTGTGATCGTTAATTTGTTACTAGATTGTGAAGCTTCGGAGTGAATTAGAGATTAAAAGAAAGAGAAGAGAAGCTTTTGATGTTCGGGTTAGCGAAGCAGAGAAGGAAGTAAATAAATTGATCAGAAAATTAGAAAAAGTAAGTACATATATAAGTTTTTTTTTCCCTCCCTGATGTTTAGTACATAAATGAATTGTGAATTGTTGTTTGTAGAATTTTTGGCTTGTCTACTTTATCTCCCATTTATAAATTGTTAGGAGAGATGCTTGTCTAGAAATAATTCCCTTTTTTTGCGTTATAGTATTGCTTATGGTAATATCTTCTTTACTTGTGATTTGGTTCTTTTTCTAGGTTGAAAAGACAAATGGTGAACAAAGGGCCAAAATTCATGATATTGAACATTCTCTCCAAGTAGCAGAGGTCTGTGGATCAGTAGAAAGGATCTCCCCTTTTTCCTTAGCTACAATTTAGTGCCACTCTTACTGTTTTGCAGAAGGATTTAATGGGAGCACGACGAGAAGCTAGAACAAAAGCAAAGGAGTTGATGGAGGTAAAATATGAGCGTTATATCTGGCTATTTGATTTAGGTTTAGTTGCATTCAGTGGAAAAATAATTGCATTTAGTTTTCAGCTCTGATCAATGGCTGTGAGTAGAACTGGACAGATCACTAACTCTTAGAACCGTCCTTTCAAAAAGCATGCTGCCCTAGACAATTTGTTTGCGAGAAAAAGCTAATATTTAGTGAACTTGCCCAAGTGCACAAAAAATAGATATCTTCTTTAACCTTCATCAAATAATTTCCGTGAGCTTTGCTAAGGTGAGATTGTTTTCACACGAACTAGAATGTCACCTGGTTAGACACAATTGTATTCTCCGGTATATCGATTGTTTTAATGTGATATCTAAGTTGGTTCTCAAATATCCATAGAATAACTCACTTTTGGGAGTTCACTGCATGATCCTTGTGCTTGGTTCTTTCTAGTTATTTGGGAACAGATATGATGTAGGAAAGCCGTTGGTGATGTATTGTTTTCCGGAAGTTCATCTTTTGCACCGAAAGAAGTAAATTTATTTGCACCATGGAAATTGGATCTCAAGACCAGTAAGAAAACGAAGCCTAGTTGTTTCACACTTCCAGCTAAGTTTATGTCTAAAAAAAATAAACAAAACAAATAGCATGCTATCTTTCTCTCTCTCAAAAAAAAAGGGACTAGTAAGAAAAGAAAATAGGAACAATGGAATACCACAGACATGCGAATAACAGTGAGTTTACTTTTGGTTGATGTCCTAAGAAATTTTATTTTCCTCTTATTCTAGAAGGCGTATAGCCATCTGTGATGCATCTTTCCTTCAGTATTTCTCTTTCCTTCTCTTCTTCTATTATCTTGCTTATCGTTTGAACTTTTCTGTTTTTCATATCTGGTTATAAGGGTATGAGTGGAAATCTTTGATTTGGAACCCTCATTGCCCACTAAGGCTGGGGATAGATGCCTTATATAATCACCTGTCTTGAATGCTATTATGTGCTTTCTGCATGTTTGTTTCTTTATCATTATTCTTTTGTTGTTTTATTTCGTTTAAAAATTTGTTATTAACTTATGTTTAGCTTGTTTAGTTAGGAAGACTTCCATTGTTCTTTTTCAGTTTTATAGGGCGTGGTTACCACATTGGCTGGTGATGCATGTAGTGTATTTTCAGGTACATTTAAAACTCTTTTCATTAAAAGAACTTAAAATTGTGCTTGCTCTCATCTATTTATAAATTCCTCTTGCAGGATCTTGCATCAACTAGATGGGATAGACATGGAAGACCTGCTCTTGATTTTTGCCTGCAAAAGGTGCTTCTTGTGCAGATTTAGATAACATAATTTACCATCATATAGGATGAAAAGGTTGTAATTTGAATAGATGCTTGAAACATCATATCTTCATGATATCTTTATTTAGTGGAAATTTGGATCTCAAACCTATGTCAGGTTGCTGAGAAAGCAGCCCAGTCAAGGAAATGGATGGAACCACATCTTAAAGCAGCTAAAACTGTGAGCTTTTCCTCTTAGTTACTCCATTTCCATATTAGTGCAGTATGTTTTGACCATAATGTGCAATATTTAGTTGTTATTCTTCCTTCTCAATTCTGGACATTCTTTTGTAATGCATGGATCTCATGGTTTTGTACCTTAAGTCTTGGCCTCCTTTGAAGGTATGGATCCCTACAATCAGGGAGCACTGCATGACCATAGCAAATTTTGGTGAGCACTATGTTCGAATGGCATCTGGTAAAACAGTTGAGGCATACACAGCCTGCAGAAGTACCATTAACCCACATATTATCAAATTAAAAGAAAAAATAGATCCATTTGTGCAGGTATCTTAGCGGTAATAAAGGTTTGCTTTATTATGCAATTACTTAGCTACATCTCGCTACCGCTTTTAGTTTTGCACTAGTTAATTGTTTATATACTTCTTTGAACTTTCCTTTGTAGGAAGCCAAGAAATTATCTGAGCCTCACATCAACAAAATTTCCACAATCACTGGCCCTCATGTTGCACAAGTCCACCTCGCCTTTGAGCCCTACAAGAAGCATGTAGTTTTGTCTTTCCAGAAGTTCCTAGAAACAGCAAGTTCATATCGTCACCAGGTATCCGATTTTTATATATCTTTCTTGATCTTTCATCTTCAAATTTGTGATGCCAGATCTCAACTACTGACCAAAGATGGAAAAATATAACATATCTGTTATACACGTGTATTTGTTTCCTGAATGTCTGAGATGAAATATTTTTATGTTTTTTTCTGCAAAAGTTCAATATGTAAGCATCTGGAGTCTTCTATTTGAAAATTCATACTTTTGGCCCAAATGGCGCAAAACAAGCTCAGAAAGCATAAATTACATGGCATATATTCTTTTCCTAGAAAAGAGGGGTTTCAGTCTATCTATAAATTTGGGCAGAACTAATCAAGTAGGAAGTTGTTGGCTTCGTTTTGTCCAATGTGACCGATTTCGGTTGGAAAAGGTCGGGGTTACTGGCGAAGTTAATACCTTTCTGTAGACTATCTCTGCATGTTCACAAATTAAACATCTGAAATGTTTATTTTTCAATTTATAGGTTCACAAAGCTGTCCAGGAGAACCTGAAGAAGCATGAATTGGCAAACCCTCCTGCAACTAAAATGCTGGGGTGGTGCATGGTATAATTTATGATTTATTTATTTTCTTTTTTTCTGCTTTTCTATTCTTAGATTTCACAATTAATATCGTGTCTTATTTCGATCTAAGGCTTTCTTTATCATATCATTGCAGGGCATTGCTTTGTCTGCCTCGACTCTTTTATGTCTATACAAAATATTTTCTGTTATTTGCCGGTTGATCAGCATTTCCTTTGCTTTTCTTATTTAATCTTTCCCTCCCTTTCGAAGAATGAAAATATCATAATTGGTTATACTTATATATTGCAGCAAAATAAGGAGAACTGGAAAATTGAGTAGTCCGAACCATCCATCACGTAGGCACAAGCGCAGACATGTTGATAAGAAGAATGTTTATGTGGAGGTATGATTGCTGTACAATTAGTAATTGAACATCCTTTTGACTTTATGATTCTGTTTTTTTCTCGATAACTTAAGATGGCCAGCAAGTTGTCTTCTAAAGTTACATAAAAATGAGTTGAAAATCTATTTACTTGCCACATAAAAAGGAAAATAAAATTAAAATCCTTGTTTGGTATCTGTTACGGTGATTCTTTTGTTTTTTCCCAAACTCAAATTATGGGCAATTGAATATTTGAATGCATTGTCAAATGGCGAATTATGCGCAATCTACACACTGGTAGCAAATTTCCTTGCTTTGTTTTCTTAAAGAAATAGTTTGTCAACCAACCAGCAATAACAAGAGCAGAGAATCCATCCGCCGAACAGGAATTTTAAGTTTGGAACAAACAAACAAACATAAGCAATAGCAAACGAAGCCTACACTTGCATTTTAAGTGAAATTTCCCTCTCCTCACTAGTGAATCAAGTTGTCTGATTTGAGTTTTACATTATGTCCAAGCAGATTATACATTATGTCACCTTGATGTTCTTTTTTTTTCAGTTTTTTGACAAAGTTCTTCACCGTAGTTTCTGACTGTTCCATATGATGTCCTGATTTGAATGTCTGCAGAATTCAGTTTACACAGTAAACCAGCTCGAATAGATTACAACTTTGCAGGCTTACATTATGAAACTCGCATTAAGTTAATCTAATCTTAATCTGTCAATATTTAACGTTTTGAATGGCCATCCACATATGTCGCTTTCATTTGACATGAACAGTCGTGGCTGAAGATTATGTTTTTTATGATTTGAGAGTTATCTTATTATCCACTTTCTGAATGAAGCTGCAGCATGCTATCTTATTTTTTCTCAAAAAAAAAAAAAGAGTTATCTTGTTATATCCCTAGATAAACAAGGACAGAAATTTTCTTTTTCAGGGCATGTAGTCGATTCGAAGCTACAGTACGATATCTACAAATGCGCGCCCTTTCAGGGAATATAAAGAACACACGTACGTACAGTGAATAGATGCCTCCATAAACTAACACGCATTTGAAGTTAGAGATGCATACTGGTTGTGCCTCTTTATGTTTCCAACTTCGTTGGCTTTGTTGATTACTGTTTCACGGATGAGTAGCTGTTTTATCTGCGTATTTGCTGGGTTAGAACTTAGAACTGCATGTATTTTATGTTTCTTTAGCGAGTTTTACTTAATTTACTCAAATTGGTGGCGGGTTTAAGTGTCTGTATCTTAGTTTGGTAATGTGATAAGTAGAGAGTATCTTTTTTGACAATTTAGAAGGTCTAAAAATGTTAAAGTATTTATGTGTTTTTTCAATTACGGTTGTTTTTGTATGATAAAAAAATACCTCTTTTGCTACGGCTGTTTGCTGATCCAGATATGGCGGATCACGAATCACGTTTATTGAGATTTTCTTTTTCTATTTTTTTTTGCTAATTTTTTAATGGAGGTACGGTTTAATGTATCGTTTGGTTCGGGTTGCGAGGAGATCGCTTTACTTGCGGTGAGAAAGTACATTCAAAATATATTATATTTTGGTATGTAATATTGTGTTCCGCATATCTTGATGAGTCGATTACGATATATTTTCTGCAGTTAGGCGGAGAACGCAGAAGCATATTTCTATATAGTTTTTTCACAACTTCGTTTTATCTAATAGTGTTAGATAGATCTTAATACCAACTAATAGTGTTAGATAGATCTCAATACCAAACTAAGCCTAAAAATTAGTTATTACAGGGATAGATACAAATATGGAAATAAAAAAAATAACGTTTGGATAAAAATTGAGTTGTTCTTGTGAAAAAGAAAAATAACGTTTTGATAGATAATATAAAATAAGAAAAATAATATAAAATATTGGTGTGAATAATTATATTCGATTATTATAAATAATCTAGAATTATTATTCTCGAATAAAAAATTAACGTTTGGATATAAAGGAGGGGACATGGGTTATTCCTCTTCCTATCCCCATCTAAACGGTGTCTAATCTACGGTTGGATGTGCTTCCGTTGTTGGCGACCGTTGTGTTGAAACGCATCTGATCGATTACACGTGGCGGTAAATGATTCGAAGCAGACATGTTCTTCCACTGGCTCTTCACGTTATCTCTGTTTGCTGTATTAAGTGTTACACATGATCTGAATCACCCATTAATTAGGAGTTCCCTCATTGTGTTTTGTTACCAGAGACCCCCTCAACTGTGTACAATTTCGTATAAGTCCCCAACTTCAATTTCTAATTTTCCTTTTAATTTAAGAGTAAACTTGAAATTTCTTAAATTAATAATTTTATCAGCTGTTGATCGTTTATTAACAGAAGTAATTAAACATTAAATTTAAAAAAGCTATTAGTAGATTTAATAAACTTTTTTGATTAATTTGATAAAAATAATCAAAATTGTAACAATTAAAAGTTGAAATATATATATATATATATATATATATATAAAAAAACAAAAGTGAAAAAGAAGGAAATTTGCCTAAATTATAACATATTCTGTTCTGAGTCTTCTGACTCGTACTAGTTTTTTTAATGCGGAGAATCTAAATTTTAAGATACTTTGATCTAAAATATTTGATGATTATTTTTGAATAAATTTGGATACATTACTATTTGTATAAAAAATATAGTAATGTGAAATATATAAATTTTTTTTTTATCAAAGCTATTAAAAACAAATGACATATACATTGGATAATCTAAACATATCTATTAAAATAAATTATATATTCAATCTTTGAAGTGAAAAGCTATCAAATAACTCAAATCATATGAATTAAAATTAAAATGTTTAGATAATAAAGTTATTTTTTTTTAAAAAAAAATAGATAGTTAGATCAAAAATATATATATTTTTTCCCATTTGGGCATGCAGAATTGGTGCTCCTTGTTAGATTAGGAAAGGTTGATGCAACAAACTGTGTTCCCTCCTGTATCATAGTTATCACTAATTTAGCTAGTTTATTCGATTCACTGAATCGGTGTATATAGTACGATTCCCTCCTATATTATAATTATTAATAATTCAGCTAGTTTATTGGGTTGAGCTAGAATACTTTTAGAAGTATCACCTTCATGGTGCTATTAGGTTTTTAACCATTGAATCTACTCCTTGATTACTAATAGTCCTTCGATCAAACACTATTCCACCTGCCACCATCATCTCAAAACACTATTCCACCAACCACCATCATCTCAACCTCACATCTCTCCATCCAATGGCTAAAAACTCAATAGCACCACTCCATGGTGCTTTTGAAAGTATTCTAGCTCAACTCCTAGTTTATTCCCTCATATATTATAGTTATCACTAATTCAGCTAGTTTATTCGGTTCACTGAATCGGTGTATATAGTACGATTCGATCAAAATAATTTATAATTAAGCCAGGTGTACTAATATTACGCTAGAATATTTGTAAAAAATACTACTATTTATGTGCTTTACCCTTTGTAGCACTTTGATACTTCGAGTTTTGCGAGAGGGTAGGTGAAAATAGTAGATTCAAGGGTGAAAAAATTAAAAATGTGTGAGTAATAATTTTATAAGCGTTCCAACTCAACTCCAAATAATATCAAACATTTTGCACCTTCGAGGGACCAACTTCAAAATATCCTATAGATGGGGGGCATATTCATACATTTTTATTTTCTAATTATTATTATTTATTTATTTATTTTTAATCTGATGCAATCGCTCTCTCGCATAGCGTTATTTCCGTGTACCACATCTCTCTCCCTTATTCGTGGCACCCTCCTCATCCCTCCATTTTTGGTCTCTTACCCTCTCTCTCTCTCCCTCTCTCTCTCTCTCTCCTCATCTGGATCTCGGCCTCTTCCTCTATCTCTGCCACCAAAACCCTCGTCCCTGATCCCCTCTCCTACGATCCGATCTCCGATTCGGAACCTAGGGTTCCGATCTCACCCTTCCTCGCCGCGATCCTCCGATCCCCATCGGCCATGGCGTACGGCGATCGCCTCACGACCTTCGAGGACTCGGAGAAGGAGAGCGAGTACGGATACGTCCGTAAGGTATCGCTCTCGAGCTATCCATATCGCAACTATTGTATCCCGATGATGCTCGTTCGCGTCCATTTGATCGATGATTGTGTTGTTTCCCATGTGAGATTTGAGATTAAGATGGAACTATTTGGGATCCACCTTTATTTGTAGCTGTTTTAGGTTTGATTGATCGTGTTCTGGTTGAGAGAGCTCTACACTTAAATTTTGTGTACGCTGGAAGCCTTAGGTGCTATCTACACTAAGATATGGCTAACTAAATTTTGTGTTTTTGGAAAAAGGAAGCAATGAGACGGTTTTATTCTTCTTCTGATCAGTGGAGAGGGTTTTGCGAAAGTAATTAGAGTTGACTTTACGCTGATTGTATAAGACAATTCACTACAATGGATTTCCACTACATTGGATTTTAGTGTTTTTTTTTTCCTCTTTGGTTGGGGATTGTGGGGGGCGGGGGGCGGGGGTGGTTCTAATGCTTATGCTTGATTGTGAAACTTAAATTGTGTTACCTTCTTAGATATGATCTACTAGAAGAAATTTTCTCACGCCGTTGCGATTCAATTTATCAAATAGAGGACTTTGAGTTATATGTTATGATGTACCAGTTTGTAGTGTAATCATTTGCCAAATAAGACAAACCATTGTGATAGATTTAAGGGTTTTCGAACTTGTTGTCAGGCTCCTTTGTTTTATTATAAGCTGGAATATGAATCATCCTTAGGTTCATTGTGTATCATTTTCAATAGAAGCAAGTGGGAAGCAGATGTGCTTGTCCTACTAAAAAATGTGGACATGGCTCTACAGAGCATAGCAGGTCTCCCAAAATTTTGGATTCTCTAACTTAAAAGTTAACTCAGTTTTTAGTGCATAGTGAACCTAATGCACTTTTCCGTTATAAGCTGCCAAGTGTTATTCCGTGGGGCTTCATTCAGTTGCATATTTTGTTTGCTTACTGCCATTGTCCTTGTACAGCACCACTTTTGTATAATTGCCATCTTCATCCTTTGTTGTCTTTTTACTTTCTACTTCTTTAGCAGCAATTTAGATGCGATTATGTTCTGCGACGAATACATCTTTGACTTCTGAATTGGGGCTTTAACTAAATATGTGATTTTCTTCATTTTTAAATTGCAACTTGTTATTCTTCGATAACTGCACTGGAATGAAATAGTTGTTTGACCTTTTTCTTTCCTGGAAACTTTCAGGTTTCTGGGCCAGTTGTCGTGGCAGATGGAATGGGAGGTGCTGCCATGTATGAACTTGTTCGTGTCGGTCATGATAATCTTATTGGAGAGATTATTCGTCTTGAGGGAGATTCAGCCACTATTCAGGGTAAACAATGAGAAACTTATTTATCATACCCTGAAAGATTACTCGAGTCCATGTCATTATTCAACACATTTTGCTGCTTGTTTCCTTCTGGCTTAGTACAAAAGAATTTGGAATTCATGGTACATATTGTTGCTCTTAAATTTCAGTGTATGAAGAAACTGCTGGCTTGACGGTTAATGATCCTGTTTTAAGAACTCGAAAGGTATATCATAAACTTTTGTTTTTAAGTACCTGAAACATTGCATACCAATTACGTAGGTTCCCTTTACAAAATGGTTTTTCCCTCTGCAGCCTCTGTCAGTGGAGTTGGGACCTGGGATTTTGGGCAACATTTTTGATGGGATTCAGGTTTGTTAATATTTTGTGTGATGCTTACGAAAGCTTGTTTTCTTCATTATATATTGTTGTAATTATTTTCACTTTACTTCAGGGACAATTTCATGTATTAAACTCTGTATAATTGCGCTTTCTTTATTTTTGATGGTTCATCTACTTGACCTTTCGGAATTTGAGACCATATTATTCTGACCAGCATGTTTCTTTGATCTTTCCAATGCAGCGCCCGTTAAAAACTATTGCTTTGAAGTCCGGTGACGTCTACATCCCTCGTGGAGTTTCAGTACCTGCCCTTGACAAAGATATTTTGTGGGAATTTGAGCCAAAAAAGCTAGGTAAGGAAATCAAATAATGTGAACAACAATGATCCAAAATTCCTGATTTTATTCTTTGAATCTGATTTCTTAACTTTGAAACTTTGATTGAATCTGCTTTCTTAAATTTGAGAGTTTGATGTTTATGGTTATTTCAGGTGTTGGAGACCTTCTCACTGGTGGAGATTTATATGCGGTAAGTTATATTGCTACATTCAATTGTTGTATAATGGCTGATGAATGTTGTTGCAAAATATTGTAGAGAATCTCCTAAAATTGTATCTCATCTCTAGATAGCTGACTGTATTCATTCATTATGTTAACAGACTGTCTATGAGAATACGTTGATGAAACACTATGTTACACTTCCTCCGGGATCGATGGGGAAAATAACTTATGTTGCACCAGCTGGTCAATATGGCCTCAAGGTCTGTAAGGACTTATAATTTGAACCTAAGTTCTCTTCACTTTATATGGTTTGAACTTCTCCCTCGTATTCGAATTCTACATCCTTTCTGTTGCCTTATGTGCAGGATACTGTACTTGAATTGGAATTTCAAGGTGTCAAAAAACAGTTTACTATGCTTCAGGTTTATAACGAGCTGTATTCTCTTCTCTGAAGTGCAAATTCCTTTTGATGCATAATTCTGAAATTGCCTTGCTTCTTTTGCAGACATGGCCTGTACGCACACCAAGGCCTGTAGCTGCAAAGCTTGCTGCCGATACACCCCTTTTAACAGGACAGGTAATTATTAATAAAGAAATATTGGAATAGAATATCCTTTTCCTTTTCTTCTACTCGGTCCATTATGGTTTCAATACTCAAGAGTTCAAACTATTTTCAGCGGGTTCTTGATGCCCTCTTCCCATCTGTTCTGGGAGGAACTTGTGCTATTCCTGGAGCTTTTGGCTGTGGGAAGACTGTCATTAGTCAGGCGCTTTCAAAGGTAACTATTTTACAGACCAACAAATTGTCCTCTTCTTTTCATGTTGTCATCTGGCTGCTGCTGTTGCCTTTTATCTTCTACTTATGCTTATTGCCTTCTACAGTATTCTAACTCAGACACTGTTGTATACGTGGGCTGTGGAGAGAGAGGAAATGAGATGGCTGAGGTTTGCTTCAGTTTTCTGTTTGCTCATTCTTCTTTATCTTTTGATATGTAATAATCTGCATCAAACTTTGTCCAGGTCCTCATGGACTTCCCCCAATTGACAATGACTTTACCTGATGGGCGTGAGGAGTCTGTCATGAAGCGAACTACACTGGTGGCTAACACTTCCAACATGCCTGTGGCTGCTCGTGAGGCCTCTATATATACAGGTACAAATTATTGTCACCTTTTGGAAAAGTGTCAGTTCTAAATTGAACTCCATTTCTTAAATTAGTTATTTAAATGTTTTCAGGCATTACAATTGCTGAATACTTCCGTGATATGGGCTACAATGTTAGTATGATGGCTGACTCCACCTCTCGTTGGGCTGAAGCTTTGCGTGAAATTTCTGGACGACTGGTACAAACTCTACTCTTTCCAGTCTTCTGTTTCCTAAGTAACATTTACAACTTCTAATGCTTTTTTTCTCCAAATTATTTGAAATTACTTGACAATGTCGTCTTGGGCCATCATATTCTTGTCTCACTTTGAGTATTCTCTTATAACTTCATTGATCTATACATGCAGTTTAGATGAGCACCAAGCCCCAGAAATTGCTGAATACATCATCAAGATAGAAAATACGATTATATACTTAATGAAGGAAAATATGATAGGTCATTAGGATATCATATAGTGGAAGTTAATTGCATAGACAAATTAGTCTTATGAATATTTTGCAAATCCATGCACTTGGTGCTTTTGCATGGCTATCAATTAAAAGAAATTAACTTATATTCAAGATGATAATTACTAGGCTCACTCACTAAGAGACGTTTATAATTAAACAGATTTCCTGGTCTTATCCCTTTCCATTTTCAACTTTATAATCTTGAAATAAAGTAGTCATCATCATCATCATCATCCAAGCCTTGTGCAACAAAATGGCACTCTCTCCAGAAAATCTTGTGAAACATAGAAATTGTCTAATTTCTAAATGGTTGCAATATGAAATTAATGATAAAAAAATGTGATCTCTTCAGGCTGAAATGCCAGCAGATAGTGGTTATCCTGCATATTTGGCTGCCCGTTTAGCGTCCTTCTATGAACGTGCTGGCAAAGTGAAATGTCTTGGCTCTCCAGACAGAACCGGCAGCGTGACCATTGTCGGTGCTGTTTCTCCTCCTGGAGGTGATTTTTCAGATCCTGTAACTTCTGCAACTCTTGGTATAGTGCAGGTAAAGGAACCTTAATGATAATTTCTGTTACTAATACTGGTATCCTTTATTGATAACCAACTGCTGGATGAACCCTTGCCCTAGTAACTTGTTTGCAGGTCTTCTGGGGGCTGGATAAGAAGCTCGCTCAGAGGAAACATTTCCCATCAGTGAATTGGCTTATTTCTTACTCAAAATACTCAAAGGTTTCCTTTATGCTTTTCTTTTGAACTCCAATTCAATATGGAAATATTTTATTACTTCTTTTATTTTTTCATATCATATCTTAATTTGGATCACTAAATGGCACTTGGAAATCCAGTTTTATGTTGTTGATCTGGTGTTGTGTATTGAGGTTACTGCTATGTCGAGCTGTCTTTACTCTCCAAGTTTGAGAGCTTTGATCAGTTTGATTTGTGGGAAGAACATGCACTAACATAGACACTGCATTATTGCTTGTTTTGTTTTATATTTTTATAACTGATGTGATGCCTAAGATTTATATTATAAGTACCTTTTTTTTCGGTTTATTACTGGCAATTTTTCTTTTCTGTGGAATTCATACAAGTAACTCGATGATTTACTGCTCTGTAGGCCTTGGAATCATTCTATGAGAAATTTGATCAGGATTTTATTGAAATTAGAACAAAAGCTCGTGAAGTGTTGCAAAGAGAAGATGATCTAAATGAAATTGTCCAGGTAATTTTTTTGGCATTGTACTTTATTTGTTCTCTTCAAAATCCTTTAAATTTCAATCCTCGTTTCTTTTATGAGCATTTAGTTTTTAAGTTTATAAATGAAAAGTTCATATTTTCCAATGATTGAACGGAAATTTCGTATTTTCGAATAACCCATCATGTTGTGCAGCACTCTTTATCATATCTTTTCCCAGTGTATGGAATCTGCTGTCTTTTTCCCACTTGCCGAACTCATTGCAGACCTTTGATCTGTTTTTCCCTTTTTCTAATTTTATCTTCACATGGTATCATCAGTAAGTTTGATTAATGTAGTGTAATTAAGTTACAATTATGCAGATTTAAACCTTAGGGATAATTGCCTATATACCCCTTATGCGTCTGAAAATATCCGATCTACCCCTACTTTTTTTTTCTTTCTAAAATGCCCCTCATACGTTCCACCGTTATTGCAAAATACCCCCGCAGTTATCTCCTGTTAAGTTAATCTGGGTTAAACGTGAGTTAAATATCTACCACAGGTAAAAAAAATTAAAATACCAATTTTGCCCTTAACTTAAGGACAAATAAGAAAGGTTGGTGACGGTAGAGGGGTATATTGGAAAAAATCAAAAGTAGAAATACTTTTGTGCCCTTGACTTTAAGGGCAAATAAGAAAGACAGTGATGGTAGAAGGGTATATTTGAAAAGGGCAAAATAATAATTTTACAGAGATAACAGAGTTACTTAACAGATTTTAACTCTAAGGGTATATTAGAAATAGGTTGGAACGTAGGAGGAGTATTTTCAATATTAGCCTTCTAAGAGGGGTAAATCGGAAAATCGGAAACTTTTCAGGGGTACATAAGCAATTGCCCCTAAACCTTAATATGGTTTGTTTTCTTTTAGTTTGTATAATGCAAACTCAGTGGGGTTTTTGAACTATTATTTTGACCTCAGCTTGTCGGTAAAGATGCATTGGCGGAAACTGATAAAGTTACCCTGGAGACTGCAAAGCTTCTTAGAGAGGATTACTTGGCACAAAATGCTTTTACTCCGTAAGCGTTACTCATCATAACTAATTTCCTTGCTGTTATATGTGGAGCTTTTGTCAATTTCAACTTAAAACCTTCAACAATTGTAACAGATACGATAAATTTTGCCCATTCTACAAATCTGTATGGATGATGCGCAACATTATCCATTTCCACACTCTGGCAAATCAGGTAAATTCTTGGATTATGGTTTTCTTATTTAGATACCTGTTTCACATAAGAACAATGATTTTTTCCCCCTATTTTTGATTCATTTGTAGGCGGTGGAGCGGGCAGCAGGTCCTGAAGGCCAGAAAATAACGTACAGTGTCATCAAACACCGGTTGGGTGACCTTTTCTACCGTCTAGTGTAAGTCAACAATGGCCCATATTCATGTTTGATTTATCCCTAAGTAGAACTTTAAACCTTATTATTCTGGGATCCACCTACGTTTTGAGGAAATAGTACGAGGGTCTTCGTATAATCTCTCGTAGTCAATGAAACTTAAGATAGTTGAACTTGTTTGCAGAGGGTGAAAAATTGAGTCTAACGATTGGGGCCCTAAATGCTCGCTTGCTCTTTGTTCTTGGTTTTGCTTACCTTGAAACTTGAGTGCATGTTCTTTACCTTTACAGGTCCCAGAAATTCGAAGACCCTGCAGAAGGCGAGGATGCTTTGGTCGCGAAGTTCAAGAAACTATACGACGACCTCACCGTCGCATTCCGCAACCTCGAGGATGAGGCACGGTAAATAGGCAGTTACACCTACCAGGTGAAAACGCAAATGCCCATTTTTGTTGTGTTCGAAATCTCATCATGCCCCGTATGTTTTACACCACAGCGCGGTCTGTGTGTGTTTTTATAAGTTTTGAATGCCTTTGAACATTCGATTGTTTGATATATCGGCCTCTTGTGTTTTTCGTGTAGTATTTCGGATGACTAGGTTGTGATTTATATATTCCATCTTGCAATAATAAGAGGTGGACGCGCATTGTTAATTAATCAAACACCGCGGTCCATACCCTTTGTAGCGGCAACTCTTTTGCTATAAATCTGAAACCAACATTTGTTTGTTTACTCTCCTGCTTCTGTTCAAGATCCATTTTATTTAATTTCTGATCTATCTACTGCTTTTGCACAGTTGGTTCTTAAAATACCGCAGCATAAATAGATTCATATTTATAGTTGAAAATTTTGCACCGTTGAACTATAAACCGTTTCGCTTCATTTTCAAACTTTCCTATTGTGCATATGCAATTTTTTTTATTTTATAACTAGGTGATAAGGATTAAAGCGACGAACTAGACGTTTGGAAAATTAAATATTTAGCTTCAAAATTTGGAGAACTACACCTAACTAGTATGGCACAATTTGTTTTTTTTTTTTTTTTTTTTGAAAGCTTTGTGTCATTATCTTGAAAGGTTAGTAATTATAGGATGTTATCTTTTGTTTTCAATGTGCTCTTCCTTTTTATCCTTTTAAAGCTCTTTTCTGATCAATGAACTCAAAATCGCATAAAAAAAAGTATTTGTCTAATCAGAAAATGGAGAGTCGTTACATGTTGAGATTGAATATAATCGTACGGCCGAGATTAAAAGCACAGAAAATAGAAGGCCTTTGGATTCGGAATCTTTGGCTCCTATCATCCTGTGAATGGGGTGTATATATACCTCGTTGATGCTTTTTCTGTAAAATTCATTAAAAACAAAAAAAAAGAAGAAAATTATCTTATACATTTATTTTTACACTTCCAAAATTTCAAATAACTAATCTGGTGATTAAAACTTTTAATTAAATTAAGTACAAAAAATTAGTTTTTGCAACCACTGATCCCAATAGCATGAAATATAAAAAAGAAAACAATTTTCCGTGCACCGTGTTTCGTAGACCAGGCAAATGAAGAGCTTCAGCAACGGAACGATTCAAGTGTTATATCCCGGTGTACCACGCTCTTTAACACTGCCGTTATGATGATGTGGCACACCCGGTCCACCCGATAATTCCTATACGATTATTGTAGTTTGTAGAGGGAGATGAAAGAAACGGAGGGAGCGCGAAAAAAATACCTAGCATTAATACGCCTCTAAACACTAAAATGAGTGTGCGCATACCCTGTACAATAACAATATTACAATTCAATCCTATACTTTTCACCAAGCAGTCCCTCAATTTTATATATATATATATATATATATATATATATATATATCACATTTTAGTCTCCAACTTGGACTATCTTAAAAAAAATTATAACTTTTAGGATAAACTTCAAATACCATTTCTGTGGTCTCGACTTTTTTATTTTAGTATCATATGATTTAAAATATATCAAGTTAGTATCATATGGTTTCATTTTTCTCTTTTCGTTAGCTTATTCGTTAATATTTTGTTAAATTATATACAAAAAATTTTAGATACTCCACCTAGGTTTATCGATATTCACTTTAGTACTCTTTAGCTTTAATTTTGTTACTGATTTAACGAAAAAAATTAGTGAAATAAATAATAAAAAAAGAAAAATAAAATCCTATGGTACTAAATTAATACATAATCATATAGTACTAAAATGAAAAAGTGCGAAACTAAAGAGGCGATATTTGAAGGTTTTTCTAATTTTTATTGTAAAAGGGATAATAAGTGAGCCATTTTATGAATAAATAAAAAAACTAGTTACAGTACTTTTGACGTACATAACAACTAAAAGACAAATATATGTACAGGTACACAACCATAACACTAATATTGTACAGCGACAATCCATACATTTTTCTATTTCCTTTTTTTCCCCTAATATTCTCTCTCTACAGCATAACCTCTTCCAATTCCCCTTCTCTCTCTCTCTCTCTCCTTTTTTACACAAAAATCCCCTCCATTTGTACATATTTTATTATCGTCCCCCCTTTCCCTCCTACCCTAACGGATCTCACTCACCTCTCTCTCTCTCTCTCTCTCTCTCTCTCTCTTCGTCTTCGTCGCAGATCCCCGATCTTCGAGCTGCTCTACGGCTCACTTCGTACAGGTAATCGATCGATCTCCTTTTAGTTCGCATTTGATTCCTGTTTTGATGCGATTAAGTGCGTATTTGATCTGTTTAGAGTACAATTTATATAGTTTTTGGTGATTGTTTTTTTCTTCCTACTAATTTTTCCTCTTTGGAAAGCGCAGGAATCGTTGGTGCTTGTTGTTCTGTTTGTGTTGGTGATTAAATCTCCTATTCTTATGGGGTTTGATATGTAATTTTAGGTTTCTGTAGCTAAAAAATATCGCAAATGGAGTTGAGTTGCTAATTGGAGAAAACTTATATGGCTTTTGTGGATTTCGGAGAAGAAAATCCATTATGGATAGCTAGTTATTTGCAAGTAAATGTTGATCCATTGTATTCCAAATGAAATATTTTTGCTTGTAGATAGAAAAGTATAATGATTTGTCTACGGGCTTAGCCTTGTTCTCATACTAATGTTTTTTTGAAGTACAATGTAGTATTACTTATTATTGTGGTTTATTCTCCCGGTTTGGCTTTTTTTTCCATCATAGCTCAAGAAAAAGACAAATTTTTACTTTTTTGGTATGTAACTGTGTGGATTATATATTGTTTTTTTTTTTTTCTGTTGCAGCGAAATCACACTCAGAGCATAGTATTTCACTCTTTGCAATGTTCGTTGTTGTCAAACCTTATCGTGGATGATCGTTAAAGCTGATAGTAAGGAGAGAGTAATGGTGGCTGATGGTGGTGAGGTTTTTGCAAAGAAATGTATGAGATGAAAATACCGTAAACATGGGAACTCGCCATTAGGGACATGACGATCATGCCGGCTCCCCGCCACAGGGCTGCTTCTAGACGACCCACGTGGATAATCGTCTTAATTTCTTTGGTCTGCGTAACATTGATCGGGGCTTACGTGTACCCACCTCGGCGTTACTCTGCTTGCTACTTCTTTGCTTCAAGTGTTTGCAGTCCATTCAAGGATTGGCTTCCTGCTAAGCCTTTGCGGGTACTAACAGATGGCGAGATTGCTTCGCGCGTTGTCTTTAGAGACCTTATTGCTATGCCTACAGTTCAGTCGAAGATTCCTAAAATTGCTTTCATGTTCTTGACTCCTGGTACATTGCCGTTTGAGAGATTGTGGGTGAAATTTTTTCAGGTAAGGTTCAAATTTGAACTTGTTACTTGTTGTCAATGTATGAATGTTGGCTTAGATGATAGAAAGAATTTTTTAAGGCATTTGAGTATTGCCTAGAACCCTGCAACAGCTTGTAGACTTTCAGGAGTCTCTTTCAGAACAGTGTTACCCATATTCGGAGAAGAAATAGAGAGAGTTTTGTTGAAAGTACATGATCTTTGCTTCCAAAGTCCACATATCTTCAGTTGTTGAGGACTAAAACAACTTGTTCCATTAAGGAAAAGATGGTGAACATTGAATAGTACCAAAGTGGGTCAACAGTGATATTATGTGTCAGACGACGGGGTATAAAGCGGATATATAATGGCTTAGTTGTTGGTAAAAGTGAGCTAAGAGTGAAAAAATGTCATCTTTATTTATTTATTCAAACTTTATTGTAGACCTTTATTATGCTTACAAATTAACCCTTTCACAAACAAAAATAATCACAAAAAGATAATGTTAAAAAGGAAATTTCTTTAACAAAAAACTTGAGCCACTCTTGACAACAATGCTGCTATATTTTGTGGGAAGGTGGGTAACTTGGTACTGCCAGTGTTTTACTTAAACCTTTTCCTGTGAGGTAAAACTTCTGTATGTTGACATGTTTACTACTTGTATTTATAGGGACATGAGGGAAGATTCTCCATTTATATTCATGCGTCAAGGGAAAAGCCTGTACATGTTAGTCCTCTATTTAGTGATCGAGAAATTCACAGTGGGAAGGTATTGTCTCTCTTAGATATCTCACTATTTTTTTTCCTGCGCATTTGAATGAAGGATCAACTTTTTTACCAACATAATATATGAAGGAGATGAACATGGAAATGGGTTACTTATCATAACCACTAATTGGATTGATTTAAGTCATTATCAATATTCACAAAGTATTTTTTTTTAATTGTGTTATATAATAGGGAAAGTTAGTGATATGATGAGTGGGCATAACAACTTATGTGATGATGCTTGACTCTGCAATTTTGTTTTTAGATCGACTTGATATCCATTTTGTACGTTCTTTTAAGTGTTGTTGTATGTCATTCCATATACTGATCGTGGTATCTAAGCCTGTACTATAAATGCTTGTAGTTGAAAAAAATTATGTTGAAAAACAGCAATTTATTGTCGAGGGGCTTCAGGAATGAACCCTGTCAAAACTATCGTAACATCAGAGGCCCTTTAGGAGTGACCTTTCTTTTATCCTTATTGATTTTTATCTAATTTCACATTTTCTATATGCCCAGAGGTTTCCCTTGTTTCTATTTGTGCATAAGAGGTACTGCTAGATAGACTAACCTATTCTTATGTATGGATAGACATGAAATGTGCTAGTCATTCTGTGATAGATAGTTCCCCAGCAAATTTGCTACCTGTTATTCTCAATAATTTTTATACCACTTGGCTAGTTTTATCAACTTGGTACTTCTTCGAAACTATATTTGGAACTCAAAAGTTTATTTATACAGGTGGTGTGGGGGAAGATATCGATGGTTGATGCAGAAAAGAGACTCCTGGCGAATGCGCTCCAAGACAGTGATAACCAGCATTTTGTGTTGCTTTCTGACAGGTAGTGAGCAACTCTGCTATATTTTGAAATTTCTTTTGATTCTTTGCATTAGTGTACTAAATACCAATGTGTTTGTATGGCAGCTGTGTTCCGCTTCATAATTTTGATTATGTATATAGTTATCTGATGGGAACCAATGTCAGCTTTATTGACTGGTAAGACACTATACTGCCGAATCTATTTTTTGTTCCATCGAAGGTACAATCTTAGGCATTGTTTATGAAACCAAAAACACCCATGTGAAGCGATGATGACACTCTCAGGAGAATCTTCTTGGTGTAACAGATTGCTACCTGTTGCTGTCTATCTGATAAGAAAATTTCACTGATTGTTTAAGAAAATTTCCTTGTTTCATCTTGTTAATGTTATCTGCCTTCATTGTCAGTTTTCAGGATCCTGGCCCACACGGCAATGGCAGGTATTCTAAGCACATGCTACCTGAGACTGAGGAGGATGACTTTAGAAAGGGAGCACAGGTAACTTTTTTCTTACAAAATGCATAAAATGACTCAAGGTGTTTTTATGAGCAAGGCAAAAAATTGTTAGCTTCTGTTCATAAGCTAGTGACTAATTATAATTGGTGATGTTTTTGGCTTATGTTAACAATGAGAAAAAGTTTTGCCTTTTCCAATACCTTGCATCAATTTGTTGTTGGTTCATGTTAACAATGAGGCCATAGTAGATATGGTAACAGCAAGGCCATACGAGGAGGCCATAAACAGGCACTTTGGTTATGTCGACAATTAGTCCATACTAAATGTTCAAGGCTTTACTTTTCGAAAGAGATTACGTGTCATTTTGCTTAAGTAGGAGCCTCCATAGTTTGATAGACTCTTGTTTTTGCAATTTGAGAAAAGATAGTATGATATCTCTCAAAAAAGAAAAGATAGTATGATTCAAACATTTTTGAGTCTGTATATTGCAGTGGTTCTCAATCAAGCGGCAACATGCTTTGGTGATTCTGGCAGACAGTCTTTACTACACGAAGTTCAAGCTTTATTGCAAGGTAATTATACAGCTGTATATCTTTCAGTTCCTTTGCACAATCTTAAAGAACCTAACTTAAATACCAAAGGTAGTGTAAAAGCGACGAGCTTAAATATGTTGTATAACTGTAAAAGAATGATTGCTGGACCGTAATGTTGTTTTTGCCAGACAAAAGTAGAACAACTCACTTTATTTTTTTGCTAGAAGAAGCTGAACTGTTTTGAAGTCGTCAATGGAGGTTGCTATTACAAAAACATGTCGTGATATTGCTTTGCTTTGCTTCTGTTTATTCACAGCCAGGAATGGAGGGACGACGCAATTGCTATGCTGATGAGCATTATTTGCCAACCCTATTTTATGTAAGCAAATTAAAACCTTTCAGACCCTTTTATATGCTATTTCTTTCTTTAATTTGCTTGCTAATTTGACGAACTTAAACATGTAGATGATTGATCCAACTGGAATTGCCAATTGGTCAGTGACACATGTTGATTGGTCAGAAGGAAAGTGGCATCCAAAGGCATATCGGGCTAAGGATGTCACTTTTGAGCTCCTGAAGAATATAACAGTATGTTTACCTCTCCGGTACTCTCTATATTTGTTGTATCCTCCATTATATGTGGTTTTAACTTGGAGTTTCTGATTCTGTGTTGCGGCAGTCTATTGATGAGAGTTTTCATGTTACAAGCGATGAAAAGGTAAGTATAGCAATTCCTTTCTGCTCGTATTGATCTCTATGCTCTTACTTAAGTAATGGTTATGTTTCTCATTGCCATTAAGGCCTCGTTTATTTTAAGTGGTGCAATCACAAAAATATCCGCACATTGCACAAGTTATTATTACAGGATAACTTGTGTTTCAACATCCAAACTGATCCTTAATGTTCACATACCATGATATATCAAGTGGAACAGTTTCTTCTACCTTTTTTGTTGGATGCGGTGATCGAACCATCTACTAGTTTACGGATCTAATAAGATAATTGGGTATGAAACATCAATGCCTCTTCACGCATATCAGTACAAAGCCTGGCAATAGGACGTTACTCTACATAAGCGTAGTCCAAAAATTATCAAATTTGCTGCTGCTTCTGAGAATCTTCCTCAAACAGACCAGCAATGATACTTGCGTTACCATTTATGCTAAATTCAGTTGGTATCATACATTATTATATTTATAATTTTGGTCGTAACCATGAAATACTTTAAATTTATATTTGAAGAATTGGCATTTTTTTTTTCTGGTTTTTGTTGCAGAAAGTGGTGATGCGGAAACCCTGCTTGTGGAATGGGATGAAAAGACCATGTTATCTATTTGCGCGGAAATTCTATCCCGAAGCTCTGGACAACTTGATGAACTTATTCTCCAACTACACAGCTATATGAATTATTCCACTCGATTCTTTCGTCGAGTGCCTCCTCTTCGTAATTATTTTTTTCTTTTTACTTTTCATAAATCATCAGGCGTGAACCGAGGAATCTGGCTCTGGAAACAGGAGAAGGGTTGCTGCGGCAAATTTGGGATGCTCAGAATTCTGACCCCCTCATTCAGGGCTGAGGTAGCTGTCTATTTTAATGGCACACTATATGCCCTCTCAACATGATCTATTCCTGTATTGTCCAGATTTTTCTTTTCTTTTCTTTTCTCTTTCTTTTTTTTTTTTTTTTTTTTTTTTTTTTTTTTTTTTTTTTGGGTTCTTTTTAGTGTTCTAGTGCTGCTCTAGTGAACAGCAATTTTTGTTAGTCTATTAACGTAATATAATCTAATCCAATTTTCCTTTCTTAACAATTGTGAAATGATGAACAACAATTACTGTTTTATTTTTTTCTTTTTTGTTCTGTTTCTTGTCATCTGTATAGATTCACCTCTTTTGCAGTTTGGGTATATCACAATATTTTGAGATAGCCTTTCAATGATAGTGTGGGTTATTATACCTTATTATATCATCCTGAGTTGTATTCTTGGATTTACTTTGCCCGATCCGCGTCGAATGGGGCAGTAAGTAAGTGGGGGTCAAAATTTAGAAAAATAAATTCCAAATTAGTCCCAATTCACTAAAAAAGATGAAGCGAGGGGTGTGGACATCTTTTTTTTTTTTCTTGGCCCTTCCTGATCTGTGGAAAAAAATTTTACTCCAATTAGTTTGGAGTAATAAGTGAAAATAAAAAATAAAATAAAATAAGAATCAATTTGCCTCAAATTAGTTCCTATTTGTCAAAGAAAAAGATACAGGTCGGATTCGGGGCTGATTTTAAAAAATTTGAATCCGAAATCCGAACTTAGAACCTGACCCCGAATTTGGCAGATTTTGAAAATTCATACCCAAAATCGCATCCGGCCAAAAACTCAAAATCCGAATCCTCTTTGATTTCCGCGATAAATTCGTATAAAATATACGGCATACAATTTATTTTTGTTGTTATGTAGCTCAATTTCAATTATCCACGTAATGATCCTTTTTTAAAGCAATATATATTACTAAAACAATATGGAAAAAACAAAATAAGAAAAAAGGTCCAGTATTACGTGGCATGCTCCCGTGGGATTTTCTAGAAGATGGGCCCAGCCCAGAGTAAACTCGGTCTAAATTCTAGTTGGCCCATTAAAGTGAAATGATACCTATATCCATGGGCTTTTATGGGCTTAAGTTGATGCTTTTTTGTAAAGTTTGTTTTACTAAATGAAATGGGCTTTTAAGGACTTGCTTTGACAATAAAAAGGAAGAGATTTTATTACATGTTCTATTTATTTCATGATTTGATCCTCCTACATTATTATTATCATGTTCTTTATTGAATTAGTTTTTCAGTTCTGAGAAGTCAAAACAGTGTTATGATCTGAGGGAAACAAGATATGTATGTTCTGAGAACTTTAAAGCAACTTGTGAAAGTAGACGAAAATTTAAGATCTCATAAAACACACTTGATCATCATAAAAACATGTCTGGATCATGCAACTCACTTGAACACATGAAATATATGAGAAAGTTGATACATATTGCATATAAATTCAATTAAAACCAACAAGGAAGTGTACATGGTTAAGTGTGAGAAACAACAATTAATCATCCGAAAAGGGCGAAGTGGTACTCTTTTATGAAAAACACAACACAGTACATTAACATTATACTACTGTAACTAAAAAACAATCATCTAAGTGCTTAGATTTCGCCATCCCAGAGCTCCTCGATACTTTTGTAAATGCTCTGAGGGTGGATAAACCAATCTCCCCGAACTAGCTTAACCTGCAGATCACAGTCAAATGAACTTATACAAAATATATATCCAAAACCGAAGTTTGCTGTAGTTAAAAGGTTTGTTTTCGTGACACATAATATACTAGTATTTGATAATGCAAATGTCATAATACTCCTCACTCTTATTTTCTATCTGTTTAAATCGTAGTGCATAATAACCAATACTACATGGTATAGTAACAAATATACGACTAAAATGTAATTGAAAATAACCATAAAACATAGGACGTTTACTTCCACTCTATTCCGATATCACGATAAATTTTCAAAACTCGTGATAAAAGGTCTCCACTATTGTATTTTTCATTCATTCCAAAAAGGTGTATAATGGACGACATCTATTTTCGTTACTTGAAAAACTTAAAATCACTCATCCTAGCTTAAAAAAATAAATGTTCAGATCATTCAGATTGTTGCGCTAAAACAATGCTGCGACTTGCCTGTTCGATTTCACTGATCTCCGCAAGCAAGTCTTCAGGAATCGACCAATCAAATAGATCCAAATTCTCCTTCATCCTCGACTCGTTCGTGCTCTTGGGAAGCACACTTTGACCCATCTGAAGGCCCCAGCGAAGAGCTATTTGCGCGGGAGTTTTGCCCAGACTCTCTGCTGCTGTTTGTAGAGTGGGGTTTGTCAAGATTTTGGTTTTGATCTCCGTCGACCCTGGTTGACCACCTAATGGTCTATATGCCTGTAGGAATGGCCGTCGGAAAATAAATCGACAACCAAGAACGAAAGAGAAAATATGCTAATTTTGAACTATAAACTGCCCTTCCACCAGAGCACAATTTCGAACGATCGGCGCACGGTTAGGAACTAAAGTAGAGTACCTTTGAACAATGCATCTATCACTCTAGTTTGTTAAGTAGAACACTCAAAACTTATGCATCGCGAAGTCTTATAGTGGTCGGTTACTTGATACTACAAAATCTGGGCTAAAGTAGATATTCTACCAAAATTTTTAAATACTAACCAAAAAAAGGATCACTGGAATAAGCCAAATGATGAGTATATGAAAACACTCACAGAGATATGAACACCCTTCGATTGGCAAAATGATCTGAGCTTAGCTTGTTGCCAGTAAGGGTGGCACTCCACTTGATTCACGGCGGGAGGCACGCGTGCTGTGGAAAGCAAGTCCCCCAATTTCTTGGAAGAAAAATTACTCACTCCGATCGCATGAGCTTTACCGGAATCGTATAGTCCTTCCATTGCCGTCCACGCGGCGCGCATATCGAGCTCGAGAAAGTTTTCGGGGATAAAATCACTAGTCCCCTTCTTCATCCGAAAAGGCCAATGAATCTTCAACACATAACAGAATGGTTAGTAAGAACGAAACTACGAGGACAGCGCAGCGATTTCTGTAAAATAGTAGAGAAAATGTTGGTGCGTATATCTCGAGAGGAGAATGTTTTTCAAGTGCTGATTAGAGTGGAGTAGGATATTTAGATCATATATGCATCTTTTTCCAGCATAGTTATGCCTCCTTAAGAAAGTACTGGTTCTAAATTCCATTATTCTGAAAAACTTAACATTAAAAAATCCTTGCACATTACATTAGGAATGGCATGTTAGAATGAAGCTACCAAGTTGCTACGACTATTGCAGAGTCATTGATTCTAAAATAGCATTCACAACTCCCATGGTTATAAAAGATAAAACAACTATCATGGTTATTCCTTCACATTGTTGGATCGTTGGCGCTAACCATTAATTCCCAAAGCTCGAGCTGATAGAAATACGCAACCAGTTCACTTAACGTGTACAGATACAGCGCCTACAGGTCTCGATTGTGACTCGGCCCAACCAGTCTCACGCCACTTCGAACACGACTCGGCCCAATCTAGCCTCATGCCATTTCAAGCGTGACTCGGCCCAACCCAGCCTCACACCATTTCATCGGCTCAACCTGGCCTCCTACCACAGGACACGATGCTGGTCCATTTAAGCCAACACATATTTCGTCAACCCTCTTTTAAAATTTAAAACGAACAAGGAGAAAAGAGGATAACCTGGTGGTGTCTACTTAAGCTTTTAGCCAAATAAGCAATATTGCAAGTACCTTAAATGAAAATTCCTCTAATTCGAAAGATAATTCTTCATTACCAGACTCAAAGAAATAGCACTCAGCAGAGCTGTAACCATGGATACAAACTTACAAGATAAAGATCTATATAGTCTAGCTGTAAATCAGCTAAAGTTGCATCCAATGCATCTGGTACATCTTCTGGGGCAAGATCACTGCACCTGCAAAATAAGATGTTCATTAATTCTTTTAAGAAAATGTTTAGTAAAAAGAGTGGCAGAGCCGAAAAGTTAGTTTTTCTTAAACATGAATGAAAGTGCTATACTATTTAGTCTGTTAAACCAAGGAAAGAAACCCACCAAAGTTTCGAGGTGATAAACAGATCTTCGCGCTTGATTACGCCATCATCAAACAGGCTCTTTAGAGCGTCGCCAATCTATGAATACGGAAAGTTCATTACAGCAGTGGAGATTCTCGTTGTACCGTGGTTAGTGAAACTAGTTTATAGTAAGATTTAAGAACCGGAACTAAAATAAAAAGCTAGGTACACTTAAGAAAACAAGCTGATCAACTTGAAATGAATCCCATTGCACAAACATGTTTATTGTTGGCTATCTGATCGATATCTCCGATTGTTTTAATCGCGAATTCTCTTAACTTCTTTGCGAAAGCGAAAGCTGCAGCTTTAAGATCAGACGCGACAGAGATAAATATCCTTAAATATTGATATTTATCAAACTTAGACCTGCTTTAGATGCCAAATATGCTGAAAAGTAGCAAAGATTGTGCAGATTTTTCTTTAAATTCCTGAATCCTGGCTCTTGAAAATTTCCAAATTCCATAATCATACCTAACATAACAAATAAACAATCGTATATCGGCAGTCGAATGCAATAAATGGTGTTACAATCCAAAGGACGAAAGCATCAGTATCAATGAAAGCGCGATAACCACAATTACCTCTTTCTCATTCTTGTATAGTCGGGCACAATCTATATGCCGGTAACCAGCCTGCAGCATTTATACAGAGATAAACAAGAATTTCAGCACCACAAAGAAAATCCAAGCAACAAGATTTCATTGTGAGACAATAGCATTGATACATTGCATTCTTATTATGTGATAAGAAGAGAGGAAAACGTAAAAACTATATCCAAGTATGAAAAGTTTCACTCTAGGACTTTGTGGGAGACTTATCGTGTCTAGAATTTTTTTTCTTTCGTGGAAGCCCTGTTGCTTTCCATAGTTGTTAAATTCACCTTCTTAATGAATGAAACGATATTATATATGCTACCGTTCTCTCAAAAAAAAAAAACATTTCACTCTAAAGCTGAATCAAAACTGTCAAGCTACTGGAGGAACTGGAGACGGTGGACCACCTTTTTGCAGGGTGCGTTTATGCCACAGCTTTGATGGAGAGGTTTTTACCAAACAAACGCTTCTTCCACAACTGTGCATCGGTCAGAGGGATCTGGGAAGTCAGCGGTAGCATCGAAGGAGCACATGGGGGTAGAGAGGTAATGACTATCGCTGCCACTTGGTGGGTGCTTTGGTTGGAAAGGAACAGAAGGATCTTTGTGAAGACTAAACGCCCGATGGGGAACTTGTCAGCAGAGATTAGATCTCTCATAGACTTATGGCGTCGCTACTGTGATCTTTCTTCTAGGGACTGATGGTTTCTTATTCTACGCTATACTTTTATTAAATTTTGTTTTGATCATTTTCTTTCTTTTTTGTTTCCCTGAGGCCCCAGCTGCCTCACTCTGTAGCCTAGTTCATACTCTAAATGAATAAAACAGTAGCATGCTACCTTTCCTCAAAAAAAAAAAACTGTCAAGCTACTATTATGAGGCATAGAATTTTATTTCTATTTCTTAATAGGGACTCTGGGAATATTGTGCTAAAAATGACTGCTGTGAAATGTATAAAAGTACAAAGTTAGTCAAGTGGCCTAGTCCAAGTAGGTACTTTTGTATAATACTGTTTAATGTACTGTTATTTGAAGAAGCATTTTATTTTTATTTTTTTATTTTTGAGAAAAGAAGAAGTATTTTATTAAAATCCGCGCAATAATTTCTCTCTCTAAGAGAATTTCAACATGTAAATTGTAGTTTCTGCTTTCGGGTTCGAAATCTCAATCCTATTTTCCGTAGCTCACGGATTTTTATGGTTGAAAATTTTGTTTAAATGAATTGAAAAATGAACCTAAGGCGCCAAGATGGGGCATTCATATTTATTTGATATTTGTAATAGATCACAGAATCAATATTTTAACAGTTCCAAATAATATAATCAAAAGAATGGAGACAAAAAGTAGAATCTCGAATGTTCGCTTTGCGTGTTCAATTTGTTGGTATTTATTTTAAAAGTGTGATTTAGAACTTTTTTTTGGCCAACGTAAACAAAGCTGTACCTGGGAGTCCGTGCATAATTTACTATATATGAATTTAGTTCCAAAAAAATGAAAAATTCAAGACATTTTAGTGGTAAATAGTAATGCCTTATATACTCTATTACATTCAAACTAGTTGGTTGGGTGATAATGAGAGTTGCGGCATCGATTAAACACATGCGCGTACAAACGCACGCACGCACGACACGAGCCGGGCATGGTCGTGCGGTCTTAGCTATCCGGTTCGATTCACCTTCACTTGAGCTTCTCCGCTATCTTGGAGACTGGTCGACGGATAGCTCGTCGTCGTTGTATCGCTATAAATAATTACGGGAGCCTCGCACGATGAAAGACAATCTTATTTTTACGATAATGCATAACACATCTCGACTTAACCCACAGGTAGCGTAAAGCGGAGGGGGCGTATTAAATGCCCGCCGGATCTGTACGGCATGACATACGTATATCGAGTAATACGCGATGGGCTTTTGTATACGGGAAAAATTTTGGTTAGGCAGTTGAAAAAGCGGTCCGAATATACAAAATCGAAAAAAGTGACCCGATTTTGCAAAATTCGAAAATAAGTGAATTTTTTATACAAAAATCCAACTTTTTATCTTCACACACACACACACACACACACACACACACACACACACACACACATATATATATATATATATATTATTGTTGAGTTTTGTATGCGATGTTATATATAAAAGAGTTAATTATTTAGAGGTTTCAAATCAAAATATTTACAAAGATTTATTTCTACTATAAGCATAGCGAGATTTTTCCAACACTACATATTGATCTGTGGATTTAGATTAATTTCGTCCAAATTAAAAGCACCATGCAAACGAATCAGGCGAAACGTATAAAATCAATCGAAGCCTCGGCGAATCGAATCGAGAATTCATAGAGATATAAGAGATATATAAAAAAGGACAAGTTTAATAAATTTTTTTAAAAAAAATTTAAAAATTACGAAGAACCTTAACGGCGGCGATAACGGCGTCTCCGACGACGTTGGGGGCGGCGCTGTACGTGCCCAGGCCGATGGAAGGGATCTTCGCCCCGGTGTTTAGTGTGAAGTACTTCGCCATTTTTTTTTTTTTTTTAAGTGTTTGCACGCCGAGCTCGCAAAGAAAGAGAGAGAGAGAGAGAGAGAGAGAGATAGAGAGAGAGAGGAGAGGTGGAGGAAATGGGTGGGTGATTGATTATATATATATATATATTTTATTTGATATAAAATTATTAAAATTGTTATTAAAAATAATTTATTTGGTTCAAATTACTTATCCAAAATATATTTAAATTAAGTTATTACTATAAAATACGAAGCCTCATATTTTTCAAATTAATTTTTTTTTTTATCTAGCATAGATAGAATTATTGGGACGTTAATTTCGTGCTTTGAAATGTTCAATACCGAGTTACCAACTACTGAGGAGCTTTTCCGTATTTATCTCCTTCAATTTTTGTTTTATAAATATTTTTAGTAAATTTATATTTACATATGTGATTCTTTTTTTTATTACGGAAGCATCTATATTTTTTTAAGTTGAACACGATTATACAATTATCATATTTAAACACGATAATTAAATCACCGTATTTATATAAATGCAAAAAAAATACAAATGATCCAATCATTATATTCTAATATATTAATCAATCACCATGTTTTACTGTTTTTGGTTCTGTTATAGATTCGATTTATGGAACTCAACTTGCTCTTGTATACCGCCTATAAATGGATGGATTCCGAATAGAACCAAAACTCTTTCTCAGTGGTGATGAATCTATTTAACCAAAGGTTCCCATCAATGCCTTACTTTGACACGGAGCTTTATAAAGTAGAGGGCTCTTTGTCACCAAGCGCTGCTTAGAAAGATACTTATGATAAGGACGAGTTTGGTTCATGATTAAAATAAAAGTAAAAAATAAAAAAAATATTATATTAGAAAAAAATATAGAATGATGAAATAGTTCAAAAATATTTGGATCATTACTGAATTGCAAAATCGAAATGAACATCTAGTATTTTGAGGTTTTGAGAGAGAGAGAAGAGTGATGAAGGGAATGGAGAAAAAAATACTTGTGAAATGAAGCTTCGAGAGGTTTATTTTGGAATGGATTTATTCGAAATTTAAAGCAGCTGGATTGAAAATTGAAATTCGATTCTTATAGAGCAAATAACAATTATTGAGACTTGTCGGTGTCGTGTCTGTACGTTTGAAGTGAATTGGTTGTATATTTCTAATGGTTCGAGTTTTTAAAATTACTGGCTAGCATCAACGATCCGACATATTTAAGTATTCACAACTATCTAGGATTGTGCTGATCTGGAGGGCTTTAATTCGAGATTTAGTTAGATTATCAAAGTGGATGGAGTTTATGACGTTCCGTTAGAACTAAAACTGAAAACTGAAAAGATTTAGTTTGTCGAATGCGAAAATACCAAAAGAGAATCGAGAGCGCAATATTTACGTGGTTCAGCCACCAACTTACGTTAACCGATGAAGACAGAGCGAAGCATTGATCTTCATTGTAATCAAGATGGTGTACAAAATATAACTTTCTCAGAAAACTCTAATTTTAAAAATACACCCATACTCTCTTTCATCTGTCTAATCTATTGTAACAAATCAATAAAATAAATGGTATATTTATAATAGCGGCAAATTCCTAATACAATTAGAAATACAAATTCACTAAGAATAGAAATACCTTAATTAGATTATGCATAATTTAAATTTAACTTAATGGGATAATCAAAACAGAATAGAGTTAAAAAAATTTTGTTCCAAGACATATCTACCACAGTCAAAAGAGCTAATGCTAAGCTAGACTGACAATTTCTATAAGACAGACAATAATTCAGCTTTATCAGAAACTTGCAAGGTTAAGATCTAAATAGTCAAGCTGTGCAAGTCAGTCAAATTTGATCCATTGCCATAGGCACATCTTGTGGTGAGTGGTCACTGCAGCTGAAATAATTTAGGGAAAACATCAAAAAGCCCTCCTGTGGTTTCATGCATTCTCACTTTAGTACCCCGTGGTTTAAAACGTATCAATTTGCCTCCATGTGATTTCATTTTTATTTTTTCGGAAGCTTTTTCGTTAATATTTCGTTGAATTATATACAAAAAATTTCAAATATCCATCTATATTTATTGAATATTTACTTTAGTACCTTTTAATTTTAACTTTGATTTAAGAAAAAAAAAATAATAAAATTGACAACAAAAAAAGAAAAATGAAACCACGGAGGGGACAGATTGATACGTTTTAAACCACAAGTCTTAAAGTGAGAATGTATGAAATCACAGAAGAGGTTTTTTAAGTTTTTTCAAAAATTTATCCTCCATGTATTAGGAGAAGAAGAAAAAGAGAGTTGCAACTACCTGTAAAAAAATTATCCTTCTTGTAAAATACTTTTTCTTTTTTCAGACCATTTTTTTTTTAGAAAGATAATATACTATCCGTTTCGTCTATTTTTAAAAAAAATAAATTTAGCTAAAAATGTAAAGTATTTATACTTTACATCTGAGAACTCAAGTATCGATTAATAAATTTTCTATCATTTACACTAAAAACAATCGGGGAAAAAAAGAATAATTGTTTGGTAATATTAGATTAAGCAAGAGCCAAGAGCCAAGAAGTTAAGGCCAGAGCCAAGAGCCAAGAAGTTAAAATTTTATGAGTGTGGGACTGTTTTAAACCACCTTCCTCTAATTAGCTACCATTCCTAGTTATGTCCTTTTTCCTAATTATTATCTGGGGCATATAAATTCATTGGGTGTTATAAAGACTTATTTCTCTTTATCATATTTTCAAAATATTATATTAAAATCTATTTTTTTTAAAAAAAATAAAAATAAATCAAAATATTTCCGCATCCATTCATATCCCAACCTGCTACTACTTCACCCGTTCATTAATTAAAAAAAAAAAAAAAAAAATCAAACCCCCCCTCTCTCTCTCTCTCTCTCTCTCTCTCTCTCTCTGTCTCTCGTATGGAGCTCTACTGTCGCTACTACAGCAACACCCATCTCTCCCCACCGAAGAACAGCACGAATCTCAAAGCAGATCCTTCCCCAGGTAATCAATCTCCGCTCTATTTCCCCTCTCCATATATATATGTTTCTTCTTCGCATTAAATCCCTAACCCCCCATTTTTTTTCAAAATATATTTTTTTATTTTTTTATTTTTTTATTTTTCAGCTAGTAGGAGAAGATCCAAATACTCGGGACAATCCATCGTAACACCCCCAACATTTCCTCTTTTCTTTTTAATCCCTACACGGCATAATTATAAATTTATAACTCCTCAATCTCTCTCTATTAAGGGTTTCAAAGTAATTTTGGGTCCAATTTCAAGGACCAAAAATAAATGCTCTCTATTATATATACGGCTTAGGGAATTTTTTTATTAAGCACGAATTTTGGAAAACGCTGGGTTAGAACTTAGAAAAATGATAATCTGTTATTTTATGTAACATAATAATAAAGTAATAATACATCGAATAAGCAACTTTACTATGTAAAAATGGTGTAATTAATTATATACCCATTTTTTTTTATAGAGAGCAATACCTATACGTATATTAACCGTTGGGAAGAAGAGGTCTCAAGGGATCCAACTTATTGTTGAAGAGTACAAGGAGAAGCTCAAGTACTACTGTGGCGTTGAGGATGTTCTTATTAAATCTAATCCAAAAACTACAAGGTATATATATATACATATTATTATTTTGTAATCTAAGTTACCAAATTTGGGCAATTTTATTCTCTTCTTTTTTAAATTGCTTAGTGTTTAATTTTATACTTTTTATATGTAGCTGAGTTGTGAATGTTGAGATGGATCAAATTTTGGGTAAACCACCCATGGTTTTGCGCTTTTTCACTTTACTACTTTGCAGTTCAAAGTGAAATATTTTTTGAAAACCGTAGTGCAGTATCCTATTTAATGATAGATCTTTGCGGTGAAATAAAAATAAAATTATGAGATATTTTTTGAACTACAAAGTGAAAAAGCGGTAAATCACAGGGTTGTTAAATGCAACCTTTGAACTGCAGAATAATAAAGCGAAAATGCGCTAAATTATTGCACGGTGAATTGAACTTTACCCTGATTTTTTTTTATAGAGAATTTTATCTGAGACCCAAGTTCGAATCCTAGTTGATTCACATTTCCAGCTAAGTTTATTTCTAAATGAAATAAACGAAACGGGTAGCGTGCTATCTATTTCTCAAAAAAAAAAAAATCCTAAATCTTAGTCTAAATTTTGATGATGTGAGAACATTTTTGAGATTATTCATACGAAACACGTCAAGATCGAATGCGTAGAAACCTTGGTTCTAGTAATTAGTCGATACTGTGTCCCTGTAATCGATTTTTGTTTGCTCCTTTTCTTTTTTCTCCGACGTAATTATTGCCGAGTATTCTAACGGTTGCATCAAACGACATGTAAATAGCCTTTTCTTGTAGAAAGTCGATCTCTGCTCGAAATTCCTAGTTGATGCTTTCATATGTTGAGCAGCGACATGAAGGCCCAGATTGAAGCAGAGGACGCGGCTCTGATGCAACACATCAAGCCTGAAGATTGGGTATGGTATTACGGAAACTTTTCATTTCGACGGTTGCATCGCCTCCTTTTCTCCTTTTTTCCACTTTTCTCGTCTTTAGTTTGCGCAGATTTTTATGCCAATCAGCGAAAAGCTGCATGTAGTAATCAGTATATTCGCATTCTTTCTACATTTCATCGTAAATTTTGTAAACCAGATATCAACTAAAATGTTACTGTAAATGTTGCGAAGTATGCGATTACAATAATTCAAAATATATGTTGAGTTTATCAGCTTCCAAATTTTTGTTGTGCTAAACACATTGCTCGCTAATTCCGTGATTTCGGCTGCTTATTATCGCCTTTCCTTTTTGTTCTGGCTTTTAGGTCGTCGTGTTAGACGAGAATGGAAGAGAGATTAATTCTGAGCAAATGGCTGATTTGTTAGGAGATGCGGGAAAAACGGTATGTGCTGGACCTGCCATTCATTCAGTGCTTATAAGATTTGATTATTTTTGAAAACATTAGCCGTTGCGACTTTCGTGTTCTCCTTATAGCTTTGTCTCGACGTGATTTCGATACTTACTTATTTGTCATATTAGAAGGTAAGCTAGTTTAGTGACTGATAAAGCACTGAAAAGATGCGTGATTAATACCGAATTTGCTATTGCTTTTCTTTTCTTGTCGTTTCCGCACAAATTATAATGAGGAAGCATCATCTTTTAGGGATCGTCACGCATCACATTTTGTATCGGTGGCCCATACGGTCATGGGCCGCTAGTGCGCGAGCGTGCTGATACGGCAATTAGATTGTCCTCACTGGTTTTGAATCACCAAGTTGCGTTAGTAGTCCTAGTGGAGCAACTTTACAGGTGGCTTTCCTTTATTAAGCTTATTTTTGCTTACAAATTATGTGATCTCACCTTACTGGAGTACATTTTGGGATCCCCTTAATAGCGCATTCAGAATCGATAATACAAACATTTATTGCATGTTTCAACAGGGCGTGGACTATTGTCAAAGGGCAAAAGTACCACCACTAATACTTCTTATTTTAGCTATTTGGAAGCTTCTCAATCAGAGAAACGAGCCCGTTGCAGCATATCTCTTCTTGATGGCGTTCCTGGTACTGTATTTTGTCATCGACACCTTAAACTACTGCTTGTACTCATCTAATTTTTGTTTCTTTGAGAGCACTTGCCAGATTTGTTTATTTGCCTGGATTAAAACTACTTCTGTCAGAAATTTTTCTTCTGTCGTAAGTCGATGCATTTTGCAAATTTTGGAGCACTGATTTTCAAAATTCCATGCAGGATGCGCACGATGTGATAGTATACAAATCCGAAGGCCCTTGCATGCAAACGTTGCAAAGCTAAAGTTGTATAGCCGTAATGGATTTCGAGAGTCGCGAGCGCAGATGAAGCAAACAGTAGGGAAAGAAGAGCAGGGGAAAGTTGAAACTCAGATTGAAATCTTATAGATGGATCTTTGACTGAGAAATTTATGGATAGATCATCCTAGGAAAAGTGTGAAGAACCTCTAGATTACAATATCTGTATTAGAAAATCAGAAGAGTTTGTTCAAATTTTTAATCTGTTGCATTTTCATTTTTTTTGATTTGAAACTCGAGAGGGGCCTGTTGGTTGGATCCGAATGGAGTCGATAATTGCAAGTTATTATCCAATTTGATTTTCAGTGTTAGTGTTTTTGCTATTTTCAGCTATTTCTTTTAAAAGATTATATGGTTGCCTAAGAACTTCATGAAAAATGATATTGATCTCTGTGAGTAATGTTATACAATATGCTCAAAATGGTATCCAAAGTTCACGTTGGATTGGTATTCAAATAGTGTTTTATTACTTCTTGAGTCTGAAAAATGAAATCTGAAACAACTAGTTTTGACTCATAATCTCAAAAATTGTGCAATTTAAAATATCATATTTTTTTGGAAAATTTATTTATTTGTCTACCAAGCACTAATACTTTTTAGAACAATCATTTTTGAGATAACTCTGATGCTTTAGATGATAAATTTTCAAAACTGTTCCGTAATTTATATTTAGATTTTAAAAACCTCTTAGCTGTGGGCTCACGCGGTGAACCAGGTCCAGGACACCGGTTCGCCCTCGGCCACTCACGGATCGACACCTAGCATTACTTCGCGAGTTGCACGGGTGTATTGTGTTCGTTGCTCATGGGATCACGCACTTAAATTCGCGGCTCTCATTCGCCCACGGATCCCATACATCCTCCTATTGGCCAGTTTAACGCCACGTGTTCAATCTACGACGCGTTACACGTGGCACTCTCCCCCTCGCTTCCCTCCTCCTCTCCCCGTTCCAAATTTTTTTTTTTTTTTTTTCTAACTCCCTCGAGCCCTAATCCAAATGCTTCATCTTCTCTCCCCTCACCACTCCACCCCACTCAAATCCCTAATTTTCTCTCCAGTTCATACCCCAATTCGCTCCCTCTTCCGCCCCAATCTCACCATGAGCCTCTCTTCGTCCTCAATTCCCCTTTCCAACGATCGCCTCCGCCCTGTTCGATGCTATATGGTGCCTGGATTGAGCTCCGAGGAAGCGGAAATGGCCTCCGATGAAGCGTTTAGGAGGCACTCCTCTCCCAATCTGAAGAGGACGGGGAAAGGGGTGGCGATCGTGTGGTTCCGGAACGATCTTAGGGTTCTCGACAACGAGGCGTTGGTTCGGGCGTGGGCGACGTCGGAATCGGTACTCCCTGTGTATTGTGTGGATCCTCGCAACTTTGGGACTACTCATTACTTCGGTTTCCCCAAAACCGGAGGTATGGAGATCGATTTTGATGTATTGTTCATTTTCTTTTAAATGCCGATGGATTAGATCGTAGTGTTTTCTCCTTAGAATTGTGCAGTAAAATTTGTGATTTTTTGTTCTCCAAATTATTGTAGATTTCATGGAAATGCTAATTAATGTGCTTATTGTAGCTTGTTAAGATTATATTACTGGGAGGAGAGTAAATGGTTAAACTGTTCTGGTAATGTGTGGATTTAATTTGTTTATGCTTAGTTCCCTTTTTATGGCGCTAATTATAATGTTGAGCAACATTTGTGGCACTTTGGAGAGAGGAGAAGGAATATATGATATATCCCAGCCGGACTCTCTCTCTCTCTCTCTCTCTCTCTCTCTCTCTCTCTCTCTCTCTATATATATATAGTGTCATACACCAAATCATGTTATGCTATGTTTTTATGATTTGTCGAGTATGGTGTTAATTTCCCCTTTTTCGCTAATTAATTGTTTATTTTATTTTAACAGCTCTCAGGGCACAATTTTTGATAGAGTGTCTTGCCGATCTTAAAAAGAATTTGATCAAAAAAGGGCTAAATTTGCTGGTGAAACATGGGAAGCCTGAAGATATCCTTCCTTCGGTCGTAAAAGCTTTTGGTGTCCACACAGTGAGTCTCTCTCTCTCTCTCTCTGTGTGTGTCACGCATGCACACGCACACGCACACACATGCGCCGAACATACAAACATCCAAACACACACATAAAATCTTTGGAGAAAAACGTGATTTTTTTTTTGTTTTTGAGTGTGGGAGCTGCATAGTCCTGTATGCCACTGGTAGTGTGTTTCTTAGTTAATTTTTTAGTGATCTGTTTCTATTTCGTTTAGGTCTATGCTCATAAGGAAACATGCAGTGAGGAACTTCTCGTCGAACGTCGTGTTCTCAAAAGATTGCAACAAGTAGTGTTACCTCAATCACCTGATCAGGAACCGATAAAACCCAAATTGCAACTTATTTGGGGAACAACTATGTATCACATTGATGACCTTCCATTCAGCATAAGGGACTTACCAGATGTTTATACACAATTTCGTAAGGTATAGTCTGAGATTCCAAGTGTTCTTTTTCTTCTATTTCATTTGTTGGCAACAGAGACATTTATTTGTCGTTGTATTTATGCAGGCTGTTGAGTCTAAGTGCTCAACTAGGAGCTGCTGCAAGTTGCCATTGTCATTTGGGCCACCTCCGAGTGCTAGTTTAGATGAGATTGGTGGGTGGGGAGACATTCCTTCGCTCGAACAATTGGCACTCGAAGAAAAAAAGGCAGGTCAATGAATCTTTCTTGCTGTTTTGACACCCTGTATATCTTCTTCTTTGTGCATCCCTAGATTGATAAAGCTGCCAAATATGTTGGAAAATCTCTCTTTATATGATTTGCACTTTCATTGCTATAGCTCTATCCTTTCCTTTTTCTTTTTTCTTTCCTGATTCACTAAATTCATAACACCATCAGACTGTAAGTCATAGCTCTTTTAAGAGGCTAGTAGAACCTAAGAATAAGAATAAGAGTGGCTTCTAAATGATAAACATTATTTATTCTCTATTGATTATTTTGTGTGTCTGTTCGCTCGCATGTGTTTTAGCTCTTTAACTTCATTTGCTAAATGCAGTGTGACAAAGGAATGAGTTTTGTTGGAGGTGAAAGTGCAGCTATAGGGAGAGTTACTGAGTACTTCTGGAAGAAGGTAGCTTTTCAAGAAAGTTGTTTTTTCTTTTTTCACCTTCACCATGTAGATTATAATCCTCAGCTTTGTTGCTTACCATTATATTCTTTGTCAAGTATCTTTGTTTGTGAGTATAAACATTGTGCAGTAATAAAGTATGAAATTTTTTATCCCTGTGTTAGCACTTTGTAAAGGGAAAGAGTGGGTGTCACAAGGGACAAAGTACAAATCAAATTTGGGCCCTTAATGGGTTCCATACTTATTTATCTTGTACAGTATAAAAATTCAACCGATTGAGTAGTTGTTATGATCTAAGAAAAGATCGTTTACACGCAGGATAAATTAAGGGTCTATAAGGAAACAAGGAATGGCATGTTAGGACCAGATTATTCAACGAAATTCTCATCGTGGCTTGCTTCTGGCAGCCTCTCTCCACGTTATATTTACGAAGAGGTTTCATGTTAAACCGATCTTAATAACTGCTGGATTTGATACTGCACACCATGAAATTTTTTGCTTATCCACACTTGTGATTTAATAGGTTAAGAGATATGAGAAGCAGAGGATAGCAAATGATTCGACATACTGGTAAGTCATCTTATACCAATACACCACAATCACTTGACATACAAGATTTTTCGAGTTTGCTGGTTCGCTTGCTTAGACACTGCACGGAATCATATCGTGAAGTTTCTTATCCTTTTATTTTTCCATTTTTCAGGGTTTTGTTTGAGCTCATATGGAGGGATTACTTCAGATTTCTTTCAATAAAATACGGAAATTCCATCTTCCATCTAGGTTAGTACTTGTCTCATGTCCTTTTTCTTTACTGTGTAGCTTATATTTACTTCCTCGACATCTTGGCTAATAAGTTTGCCCTCTCCAATGATAAACATCTTAAACTGCGTTTCCCACATTCGTTCCATTCTGTTAACAACTACTCTATTTTTGTTTCAACCGCATCATGGCGATTCAAGCTTTTAAGTACTCCAAACAGATATAATATAACATCACGACTGTAACGTTTTAAACCATTTAGATGGAACCATATAGTATGAAATAGAATAAACCATTCGATGGCCGAAGTGGATAATCTTTTTCCTTTTCAATGTAGGCGGTCCTCGGAAAATAGTGAGCAACTGGAGCCAGGATCGGGCACTCTTTGAGGCCTGGAGAGATGGCCGTACTGGGTATGTTCCAATAATTTTTCCATCTATTTTTTTAGTTTGGAAAAAACCAAATATGTTGTATCAGAGTTTAACGAAATAGATAGCCTCGTAATATGCTTTGCATTTTTCGGTCAATGTTAGTTACCCTCTCATCGACGCGAACATGAAAGAGCTGTCAACCACTGGATTCATGTCGAACCGAGGACGGCAGGTAATGTTGGACTTCTTAATAATAATAACTCACTGTTGCAGTTCAAGAGAAGCAAACAGTGCCCCGGTACAAAGCAAGATATAATTTGAACTCAGTTGTTTTGGAAAATCAGAAACATTCCGATTCCAGTTTGATTTGTTTCCGCAGATTGTGTGCTCGTTTCTGGTTCGAGATATGGGCATCGACTGGCGAATGGGAGCGGAATGGTTTGAGACATGTCTCTTAGATTATGATCCAGCTTCCAATTACGGTAACTGGACTTACGGAGCAGGTTAGCTCTTTTTTTTTTCCCTCCTTTTTGTTCTGTAAAAAGCTTACTAGTACACTGGAATTAAAGACATAAAACACAAGAACAAATAAATTTCTTTTTAGTTAGCACATCAGATCAAGCTCTGTAAAGTCACCTAACAAGAGTTTTTATAATTAGCATTGCAAAGCTAAATGTATATGTTTTGCTGTATAGGAGTCGGCAACGATCCAAGAGAAGATCGCTACTTCAGCATCCCCAAGCAAGTATGATCTCATCACATTCATATTCTGATAAAGTTACAAACATAACATTTTAACAACACTGCTAGATGAAAAATAGAAACCCTGAACTGAATATTAGAGAAGCTTCCTATGGTAAATAGCATGCTTAACGCAAATTTTAGAGATTAGTAGATAAATAAAATATAGTGATCTACTCGCTTCATTGTAGGCAAAAACATATGATCCTGAAGGTGAATATGTTGCATATTGGTTGCCGGAGCTCCGCTCACTTCCAAAGGAGAGAAGGAACTTTCCAGGAAATTCATACACTAAGCAAATCGTACCGTTAAAATTCGATGCTACATATCAGAAGAAAGATTATAGCAAAAGAGAAAGAGCGAATAAAATGTACTTTAGATGATGAGTAGCAGTAGAAGCAGATTGATAACTTCACAATGTAGTGTTTTGGATAGCTTTTTTTTTATTTTTTTGGTTACCAAAATATACAAAGATGGGTACTACCAATGTAATGACTCAACCCGCTGACAATAATAACTTGTTGGGCCCACACTACCGGTTCAAAATACTTAAGTTCAGTTATTATTATTAGGGGATGTGGTCTTATATTCTAAGTCCTCTGACATATAGCAATGTGAGATTCTAGAAGTGGCTCCTACGGGTTCAAACTTTGATCGTTTAAACCCTAACATTTTTAGACATATAGACCGTATTAAAAGGAGATGTGAGATTCTAGAGGTGGCTCGGCTCCTACGGTTTCATAGTAATAATAATTTCTTGGTTCTAAACTATCGGTCCAAAATGTTTAAACCTAATTATTATTACTAGCATATGAGGTTTCATATATTCTAATCAGAATCATTTTCTTATTTGATGTGGGACCATCGGGGCATTGCAACCAGACTAATCAATGTAGCTCTTAAAACCCTATGAAGATATAAACTCATGAAAGTAACTCTGGAGACATTTATTCACGAAAACCGACTCACAGTTTGTCCTTAAAAACTTGCCATGAAGATATGTACACGATGCGAACACGATTAAAAGCAACAAAAACCAAGCTAAAGAGCTCTCTAGAACAGATAAACTACGCAACAACTTGCCGATAGAATCAGAAAAATGAAGGTGATTATTTCGGAACAACAAAGTCGCTCCTGAAGTCGTCAAAATTGGTAGAATTGGGTAGCAAGAGATGATACTTGTAAGGCCTTTTACACCATTTGCTCTCTGAAAAGTGAATCGCGAATAAGAGGATTGCTTTCGCGAATCGGAGGGGATCCAGAATAGTATGGTGGTGAAGCCTGTAGCATATAACATTCTGATTTTAGGGTTCATTAAGTGAAAAGGAGAAAGTTTGGTAAGCTAAAATGCTCAAAGAAGCATAAAGAACAGCAAAGTGCTCCGAAAATTAAGAATAGCTAGAAAAATTGAAAATAGTGTGCTCGAAACCATTTGAATTTAAATAGTGTGATCAGTATAGTAACAAACCATGCTTGTAATGCTGTCGGAAAGATCTGTTATAGCCTTTAATTCATTATGCTCTCTCCGCGACCTGCATTTCGCAAAATATAAAGGAAATCACAAGTATGAAAAAAAAAAAAAAACTAACAAATTCGACTGCAACAAAAAGTAAGTGAAATTGCAGTGCATTTGATCTCAATACTACATGTAAGCTACAAGAATATGGAAATTCACTTAATAATGCCTAATAATTCCTTAATTCGAGAATCAAATAAAGATATGGAAATTCATTGATCCAGAAGAAAGAAACGAAACCGATAATCAAGTGTTGTTCTACTGCAACTCGATAATTCGATTCACAATCAAAAACATCAAATTTTCATCAGAATAGCTTATATGAAAGAGAGAAACCTTGTAAGTTTCCTTGGTATAGGACACATGATCACTTCATGATTCTTAATTTGGCATTTCGCCATCATCAAATCCGTCCTTAATTTTCCGAGTTCTTCCATTTCTTCGACTAATTTCTTTCGATAAACCGCGGACCCTGTTTGCAAAACATGTGTAAATATCTACATATCCAGTTCAAATGAAGGTAAAAACATTTGACTAGTTTATTTGGTGGAATGCCAAAATAGTTTGAAACATAGAATGAATAGAACCTGGTGGAAGATCCATCACACTCATCAAATGGTCCAGTTCCATTCAATGACAAAGAGGTAAATACTGATCCTAAACAAGTTTACTGCACAAATCAATTCAATTGAAACAGTAAAAAATTGTCCTATTCAAAAAAGAAAAAGAAAAAGCATTATTCACATTTGCATTAAAAAAAAAAACTCCAAGTTAAAACAACATCATATAAGATTATAATCAAATAGTAAACAACTAAAAAATAACAATACTAAAGCTCTCCTCACTCAATTTCCCATTAAGAAAACTATACAAAAAAAAATTAAATAGACAAAAAAGGCCAAATATTTGCGAATCGGTTTCAGCAATTAGATATTCATTAGACAAAAAAATGGATTTGTAATTAAAGAAAAAACCCAGAAGCATAATTAAAGTGAAAAAATTTCCATCCAACTATCAACAAGTGGTAAAAATGAAATGTGAAAAATATTAAGAAAAAATACAGAGAGAGGACCTTTTGACTTTAGAGTCTATCATAGCAGTTGAAAAAAAAAAAACCAAGAGGAAAAAAAAAAAACCAAGAGGAACAAAAAAAATTTAAAAAATAAATTAAGAACCTTGCCTTATATGATCTCGTATAGGGAGACAATATTTTGATATATATATATATATTTGATCCTCCTCGCTCTCACTCTCCCAGAGAGAGAGAGAGAGAGAGAGCGAGAGAGCGAGAGAGAGAGAGAGAGGAGTGGGCGAAAGAGGGATAGGATTGGGTTTGGGCTCTTTGGGGCGAATGAGTGTGTGTTGTATATATATTATGTATATATATTATATGGTAAATATGTGCTATTTATTAAATGACGAAAATGCCCTCATGTGGAAACGCGGAAGAGTGAAGGGAAATAACAATGATACGAGTAGGGTGGCGATACAGGCTCATCATCGTTCGTAAGCTGCCATTCGATTGAAATGGAACGAGATTTCCCGGGCCATTGCTTAATGCTTGGTCATGACGAAAGTGAATTTTGTTTCTCGTTTTCTAACACTATCGCATACCACCGTGGTTCGCTCGACAATTTTAATATATATGTAATTTGGAATATATATATTTTTTATATTTATATAATTTATTTAATTTATATTTTTGTATATATAAATAAATAATTATATATAATATATATTTTTATTATTTAAATTTTAGCAAAATAAAAATATAAATGCGAGCTTAATTATAAAAAGACTCATTTGTATATAAAATTTAACTATTAGATCAAAGTCTAATAGATAAGATTTCATAAATTTATTTTTTTAATATATTTAATCTATTTTTTATTTATTTATTGTTTATTGGTGAGCTCGTAAGCTGGCTTGTGTTCGGCTCGTTTATTAAACGAGCCAAACACGAGCCGAATTTTTCAGCTCGATACTTTAATGAGTCAGCTCGTGTTCGGCTCGTTTAACGAGCCGAACACAAGCTGACCCTAGCTCGCTCGTGTTCGGCTCGTTTACACCCCTAGATACGAGTAACGGTGTAAATGGGGCGGATCCGGGGCGGGCCCCAACCTCCACCCTGTTTGTTATCCAACCAAAATCAATTATTTTTTATTCTAGTTTTAGCACTCAATTATCACTTCATTCGGAACGGATCGGAGTAGAAGTAAGGTTTTACGGATGGATTGAAACGGAAGCGGATCCTTGACGAATTTTTACGGGTGGATTAAAAGAATAAAGGGCTCTCCTGCTTCTCGCTTCAATTTTTAGCGGATTCGGACGGATTCTGAATTTTTTTTTTTTAATTTTTCATTACTGCCTCGTTCGGACAGGATCGAAGTTTCTACTAACCTTGATTCATTTGCATCTCTTCATTTACCACCCTTCTTTTCGTAGAAGTAAAAAAGAATACTATAATGGTTCTGTTACTTTATATATTTATCTTGTCTGTGATTTAGCAATCCGAAAGTTTCTTTTTGATACAATCAAATAAGTAAAAAATGGTCTTTTTTTTTAAAAAAATTTTTTCGTAATCTTTCTTTCATAGCATAAGTATCAGAAAGAGACTTCTGGTGTGGACAAAAATAAAAGGGTGGTGCCAAAAAGACTCAAAAAATAAAAATAAAAGATTACAGAACTTACGTGAATGGTGAACCATTTTAACTATACTATCTAATATTTTAAAATTTTAATTTTATTACTCTATTTTTTTAATTTGTTTGATTTAAACACTTTAACTTTAAAATTTCTACCAATTATTTATTTTAATAAATATATAATTATAAAAATTATATAAAATATGTAAACTAAATTTGTATAGATAAACTCAGATTATTGCATTTAGGCACTGTTTCGGTCAGATATAAGTAAAAACTAATTATTATAGGAATAGATACAAATATGAGAACAAAAAAAATACCGTTTGAATAAAATTAGATTATTTTTTAGAATAAAAAAAATAACGTTTGGATAGATAATATAGAATAAGAAAAATAGTGGGTAATTTTATATAGAAAATGGAGGTGTTCGTAGAGATAGTTATACCAGTTTATTTCAAATATCCGAAAATTACTATTCTCGAATAAAAAAATTAATATTTGGATATAAAAAAAGATAAAAAATTACAATAGCTTGTTTAGTAACCCAAACCAAAAGCAACTCACTGTGAGATATTTAATGCTCAGTGGACATTCCATTTGTCTATGTTGCTGATGTGGCATTTTGTTTATTTATGCCAAGTGGAATATGCTGATGGATCCTAGAGGATAATACTAATATTGATAATAATAATAGTAATAATTAGATATATTTCTTCATCTCACGTATTGTATTCTTTGGTTGATATTAATATGGTAGTTTCAAAATTTAAATTTATTAAGTAAGATATATAACTTTTTTAAAATTATTGATATTAGGGGGTCTTAAAATTCAATAATAAATGCCTAATAAATGGTAGATCCTTTACATACTATTGAATCCACCTAACTAATTAGATTCTAATTAAAATTCTTATGACATATAATTGTAAAAAAAGTACAGCGTACAGGTTTTTTTTTTTTTTTTTTTTTTTTTTTTTTTAAGCTCTTTCCTAATATATATTCAAAACCAACAATGGAAAAGGACAATAGCTTGTTTAGTAACCCAAAGCAAAAAGATTCACTGTGAGATATTTAATGCTCAGTGGACATTCCATTTGTCTAGTGTTGGGTTAGAGGCATTTTGTTTATTTAGTGCCATGGAATATGCTGATGGATCCTAGAGGATAATACTAATATTGATAATAATAATAATAGTAATAATTAGATATATCTCATTTTCTCACATTAGAATGAAAAAGGCAACAATAATATTTTCTCACATTAAAAAATAAATAGAGTTACTATTTTGTAAAAAAAATTAAAATTAAAAGATAAAATCGATTGTATTCAGCAAAATTCAAACTAAGAATTTTGATAAATGGATACATGAGGTTCAATTTCTTTTAAAGAAAAAAAAAATTAGCCATGTAAAAAGAAAAAGAAAAATGAAAAAGGAAAAAGGGGAATCACATATTTAACCCCTCAACACCTCGGCTCCTCTTCTCTCTCTCTCTCTCTCTCTCTCTCTTCTCCTTTCCCAATTCAAAATCCCCTCGTAGTACCATTTTTCTCCTCTCCATTTCCCCCCCAAATTCGATCTCCCCAAATCCGATCTTGATGTTGTGACCTGGAATTGGTGGGGAGGAGAGAGAGAGAGAGGGGGAGAGAGAGAGGAATGGCGATTTCAAATTCGATCTCCCCAAATCCGATCTTGATGTTGTGATCTGGAATTGGTGGGGAGGAGAGAGAGAGAGAGAGGGGGGGAGAGAGAGAGGAATGGCCATTTCCTCATCCGGGGAGCGATTTCCGAGGCAGAGGTTCGGGAGCCTTCGAGGGGTTCGGTGGCGAGTCGATCTCGGGATCCTGCCGAGCTCCGCCGCCTCGATCGAGGAGATCCGAAGAGTCGCCGCGGATTCTCGGAGGAGGTCGAATTTACGAATCTTTTGCCTTTTTCTTTTCACCAATTCCCCCTTAATTCTTTTCTAATTTTTGTTAGATCAAATCTTTGGGAAAACCCTTATCTCGAATCGGTTCTGGTATTTAAGTTTGTAATTTTGATCCAATTAAAGTAGGGTTTCTTGCGCTCGAGAATGCTGCAACTAACTATGGGCATTGGCGTTTGCTTCTTGATCTATTGATAAGGAAACGATATGGGTTTTGGGAATCTCATTTTGTTTAAAAAGTTTGTGATCGATAACTTTTGAGCCCTAATTATTATTCCAGTGTAGAAAACTGGGAGTTCATGCAGGTTCTTGGAGATTGTGGATTGGATTATTTTTTGCATCCCTTTATCCTTGCGATTTTATGTTTCAACGAAGAACAAAATCTGGCCACATTTGATCATTAGGGTTTGATAATAAACTGCAGATGTAGGTGGTTTTATTTCGAACAAGTGATTAAATCATGATCAGCCTTTAAAACTCCGACAGTAATCTTCATCTACGGATTCTTTCATTTATTTGGTTAAAAGGTACAAATGTTACCTGCAATATATAGCGTATATTGAAATGTCTGATTGAAATTTGGAAATTTTGATTTTACTACCCTTTGTTGCCTATGTTACAAAATATCCCGTCGAAAATTTAGAAGTAGCATTTATTTCGGAGAGTGAGGTTGCTAAATCAATTATGTTGTGTAATAAAATCAAAAACTTTTTACAGTTTCAGTATTTATTTGAAAATGCACCATAATTTAGATTAGGTCTAATACATTTTTAACATTTGTTTCATTAATATTCTTTAATTCCCTTTTCTAATATGCTTTTAACATTTGTTTCATTAAAATTCCTCAATTCCCTTTTTGTCTCATTTTGGATGCTTGTTTCATTAACATTCCTTAATTCCCTTTTTGTCTCATTTTGGATTCACGCTGTCATTTTTTCTCTGCTTGTCTCTATCATGAAAAGGCTATGTTAGTTCTGACCAATTTGTTTATTGTTAGAGAGATTGCTTTGAGGCACAAAGATGAAGTGTTCACTTTGATGACGAATATGGAGAATTTGGCAAATCATACTTCCCTGATTTAATCATAAACTATTATATATTCTCAGTTTGCAATAACTGAAGAGATCAATATTTTTATTTTTTTCTTCTCTATCCCCTTTCTATTGATAGATATGCTAGTTTGAGGCGAAAACTTCTCATTGATCCACATCTCTTGAAGGATGAAAGCAAACCTCCTGATCCCATTGTGGAAAATCCATTGTCGCAAAATCCAGGTATATTTTTCTTATTTGCTGCTCCTGAAGAATATTAACTTTTCTCAGATGAAAGTTCTGTAAGGATATAATATAGGTTGAGAATTGTTTGAATCCACATAGTTTTTCTTTCGAGCAGACGATCTAAGTAATTATAAGCTTCTGCAGTTTTCTACACTTTTTTGAATTTGAATTTTTCTTGGTTGGGATTGCTAATATGACTAATTAGGTCAGGGTTATTATGATCACCTGATTTATGATATCGACCCACATTGCAAGTTAATTTGCAGTTGATAGTTAAAGCATTTTCTTCAATATTACTCAGCATTCTTATGAATACTTTCCATCCTGGATGCTGGAAGATTTTTAAGATGCAAGTTCGTCCTCTTATAGATGCACATGTTTTCATTACATATAACCGTACTTTCATTTCCTAGCATCTATGAGTGAAAAGTGCCAAATTAGCTACTCTCTTAAGGCCAGAAATTCATGATTCCTATTTAAGTTATTGCATATTTTGCTTTATACTACCTCTGTAGACAGCATGTGGGGCCGCTTTTTCCAGAATGCTGAACTAGAGAAAACACTCAAACAAGATCTATCGCGGCTCTATCCTGAAGAAGGGAGCTACTTCCAAACAGCTGCATGCCAATCCATGCTAGGTCGCATACTATTGGTGTGGTGTCTTAAGCACCCAGATTACGGATACAGGCAAGGCAAGTGCTTTTCTTTTTTTTTTAACAAAAGAAAAATCATATTGAATGATATTATGCACTTTTAAATTGTCTTGATGCCTTATATATATATATATATATATGTATATATATATATGTACATATATATATATATATATATATATATATATATATATATATATATATATATATATATATATATATGGAGTTGAGCTAGAATGCTATCAATAGCAAAAACCCTCCATTACCACCCATTTGTTTTCGATGATGGAGCCTCCAAATCGACGATCGGCACCGTTGAACATGGTCTATAGTTCTATACCACTTAAGTATTTAGAAACCAAATTTTAAATCTTTTCGACATCATTAGCCTAATGATCAAAGGGTTTCAAAATTTATAATTTTAATGATAGATACGAGACGTTTTCTCGTTTAACGGTGTAAAACTATCCAAATCAATTGAATTTTTGTTAGAAAATTTTTTAAACTATTTAGAACAAGATCTATACTTTCGATCTTGATTATAAAATTTCTATCATCACTTTTTAGAGGATATTCATTTTTATCGTTCATTTTTACACTCTTTTGATGGACAAGAGAACAATATCGAAAAAGCATGAAATTTAATTTCTAGATACTTCAAGTGGTGTAGATCATTTTCAACGGTACCGATCACCGATTTGGAGGCTCCATCATCGAAAACAAATGGGTGGCAACGGAGGATTTTTGCTATCGATAGCATTCAAGCTCAACTCTATATATATGTACACATATATATATGTACATACATATATACGAGTCCGGCTACTATACTTTTATCATCCTAACCATACATCCCATCAATCAATCGATAAAAATTTATGAGTACAAGAAAATCTATACTCATAAGAGTATAGTAGCCCCAGCCTATACTGGGGCTACTATACTCTTATGAGTATAGTCCCTTTTGTATTCATAAGTTTCCAACTATTGGATGAAGAGATGTGCGGTTATGATGATAGTGGTCTCCGGTTAGGTTAATAGTGGTCCCCTAGGGTTAAGTGGTTGGTTGAATAGTATGATCTAATAGGTGGAAATGATCAAAGGAGTAGATCTAACGGTAAAAAACTTATGAGTATAAAGAGGACTACTTATAAGAGTATAGTAGCCGGACTCTATATATATATATATATATATATATATATATATATATATATATATATATACTAAATCTTCTTTGGTTGTCAAACTTCTTCAAGTAATCAGGCTAGAAATAAAATTTCTCTATTTTATGCATTTGACATTTGTTATCATGTGCATATTTTTACTTTCTTACAGGAATGCATGAACTTTTAGCTCCTCTGCTATATGTACTTCATGTTGATGTGCAGCACTTCTCTCAAGCTCGCGGGCTCGAAGAAGGCCGCCTTATTGGCGATTATAACAGTTCAGCTTTTCCAGAAAGAGATATAATTTCTGACTACAAATCAGAAGAGCCAACGAATATAAGGACAAATGAGAATGGCTCTTCTCGGCGAAATGCTTCCAAAATAAGCAGTTTGGATGAGCTCGATCCTGATACAAGGGAGCTATTTTTGATGAACGATGCTTATGGAGCAGAAGGCGAGTTGGGTATTGTTGTATCTGAGAAATTCCTCGAACATGACGCCTATTGCATGTTCGATGGTTTAATGAACGGTGCAAATGGTGTAATTGCTATAGCCGATTTTTTCTCTCTATCTCTTCCTACGGAATCCAATACAGGACTAGCACCAGTGCTCGAAGCGTCAAAGGCAATATATCATTTGCTCTCAAGCATTGATTTATCTCTTTACAGCCACCTCACTGAATTGGGGGTAGAACCTCAATACTTTTCTCTACGGTGGCTTCGAGTTTTATTTGGGCGTGAATTTTCACTCGAAAATCTCTTGGCTGTTTGGGATGAGATCTTCTATTATCCGAATAGTACATTCAACACCGATAAAGAGAACGGAGGGGATTATAAGGTATTATCCTCTCCTCGCGGAGCATTCATTATATCAATGGCTATTTCAATGCTGCTTCACCTAAGATCATCATTACTGGCTAGTGAGCATGCGACTACCTGTCTTCAGAGATTGGTGAACTTCCCGGAAGATATAAATGTGAGGAAATTGATCGGGAAGGCAAAATCACTGCAAAGTCTTGCTCTTGATATAAAATTTTCTTCTGGCCAACAAAGAGCCTTCAGGAATTATGTAAAAGGTGACGGGATGATTGCCTTGGATCCTCCCAAGACTTCATCAGACTACTGGGAAGAGAAGTGGAAGGTGATTTATGATACAGAAGTTCTATCTAAGATAACTCATAGTGGTTCCATTACTAGTAAGGCAAGAAAAGGTCTGTTCAACAATAAATTACTCTCTCCTCAAGCAGAATCTGATGCCGATAAAACAGTTGCGAGCAAGAAAAAGGATCATTGGTCTACTCTTAGACGCATAATTTTGGATGGTACAAATCACTCTGACGAAAACTCTGATATGCCGAGAGCAAATGGTTTTACTCCCTCAGTCTCGGAAGAAGGAATCAATTGTGCCGATGAAGAAGAGATTAATCATGACGTCGCAAGTTGTAGACGAAGTGATGCTTCACCATTTATTGCTAATTACATTGATGAATTTCGTCATGTGGAGGAGTTAGGAAGCAGCAGTGTTGATGCCGAAACACGTAAAGGGTTTAATAAAGAAGAGGATTTTAAGCCCCAAAGTTCTTCTGGGAATGAAGTGATTTCTCAGGATATATTAAGTATTTTGGTTTCTTGTGAGCGTTGTCATTCCTGCGGAATTAGCTTGAATCCAGAAGCGGCGGGAGATGGAGATGTGATGAACACCTTTAGGTGTCTTGGCCACTCAATTCTTGCTAACATTCAGGTAAAAAATACTTCATACGAGACACTCTCGTACGTTCAGTTCTAAACTTCTAATAATATGAGGCTTTTTTAGAGATCATCCTATCTGGCATTGCTCAAACATAATTGTCATCTCTGAATTGTATGTCGGTCTGCATTAATATATGTGCATGCGTATGTACGCATAGTTCCTTCGAGGATGTCATCAGGATATCGATAGAGCTCGAAGGTTAGAACATACTAACCTTCTCTATAACTCATCCTGCCTTTAGATTCTGTTTATATCCTTTGTCTTCCTAAGCAAATTCGCAGGACCGCGGAATGCACCTTGCTGGCGGCTATTATTATCATTATTACCATCAAACAAACACTACTACGAACATATATTAAACAATTAGCAAGAAGGACATATATTCTACTATTTTTGAACCTTTTTAACAAGGAAAGGTCGAACAATAGTTTAGATGCGAGTGCAATCAGTGCATATTTTATCGTTTGGTCTCTATCTTCTATCTTTTATCTTTCTAATGCAACTTCGTAATAATCTAACTGTTGTAATGGTAGGTGATCGAGTCGTTTTTCGAGCAAGACTTGGGCCTGGATTTGGTGGATAGCCTAACAAACGCGGCGAGCAACAGAGGCAAGGAGCAAGAAGCTATAGCTGCTCTGAAAGAACTTCGAAAAATCGGAAACTTGTTTTCTGGATCCTGAGATTTTCACCGTACATTAATTCCCTCGCTCAAGTGCTTGGTAAGTAATTCATATTCTAACATATTAATCCTGTTGAGTATGTATATATATATATATATTCAATCCTGTCTAAGTAATCAAAACAGTTTTTGCGGTAAACGAATGTAGACAGTTTGTGGAATCAAATTCTTTACTTTTTTTTTTTTTGAGGTATTTACAGATCATATAGTTTCAGAGTTTAGTTCAAAAATAAAGTAGCCGGTTTCGTAAAAATTGTATGATATATGTATTCTTCTACTTCAAAACTTTGTAAATTGCTTGTCATTGTGAGCAAAATTATTGCAGAGAGGATCGAGATCGAGTACGAATGTCATCAATCGTAAGGGTATTCTCATGATATCGAGAAAGTACAGCTTTTCCAGAACCTATTAAAAGTTTGCTCCAAGGTTTAATGCATCACTCTATGCCGTACCACCAATTAAGGAGGACGATAGAGAGAGAGAGAGAGAGAGAGAGAGAGAGAGAGAGAGAGAGAGAGGGATTTCTCCTGTCCTGGACGGACCCTCCGCGTCGTCCAAGCCTTCGCGGTATCCAAACGGTATCGTGCCACGTGTCCCTTTAAATTTTAACGCCCCCTTTTTTTTTTCCCTCTGTGCCTACTTTTTTTTTATTTTTTATTCTTTTTCCCTCACACCGCCCTCTCTTCTACATGTTTTTTTTTTTTTTTTTTTTTTTTTTTTTTTCAACTCAGCTCTTTTAATTTTGTTTTTTTTTTTTCCTTCTCTCTGTTTCTTCGTCTCTTTTTTTTTTATTCTATTTTTTCCTTTCTTTTTTCTTTTAATTTTTTTTATTTATTTCTGTTTCTGCTTTGATCATTTTGATCTTAGGAGAAAAGATAAAAAAAAAATAGCAAATTGAAGAAAAATGCATTGTTTAAAATAAATATTACACTCTTTGAGATAATTTTATCTCTATAAAATTTAGACTTTTTGAGTGAAAATTGTGTTTTTTTAGGCAAAAGTTGTATTTTTTGAATGAATATTTTACTGTTTGAAATGAAAGTTATATATTTTTTAAACGAAATTTATATTTTTTTTAGCAAAAAATTATACTATTCAAAATCATTTGAGATCGTATAAAATAAAATTTATATTATTTAAAATTATTTAAAATTAAGTTGTACTATTTGAAACTAAACCTCAAACAGTTCAACAGCCTAAAACTAAAACGGTGTAGCTTCTATTTTGTATAGTGCAATTTTTACTTAAATAATATAATTTTTATTCAAAAAATACAACTTTTAATCTTAAACAGTATAACTTTCTTTTCAAAGAACTTTTGTGTAAGAGAGAACTTTTTGTCTCAAATAATAATTTTTTTTCTTGACATTTTTTTCTAACAGTGATGACATATAATCTTCCCTAGAGAAAACATTTTTTTATTTTTTTTTCCACCTATATTTTTTTCTGCTATTGCTCTTCCTCCCTTGCTTGACACGCTCTCCCACTCCTTCGTCTTTAAATTCTTTGGTCTCCTCGTTGCTATCGGCATCTGTAGTCATGCGCTCCGCTACACGCTCACCTCCGCGTTGTAGGCAAGGTTAAAGAGTAAAGCATGACATTGATGCTAGATTAGTGGAAGAGGAGAACGGAGAAGAAGCAAAGGAGAAGAGTAGGAAGGCGAAATGAGAGCGAAAAATAACGAACAAGAGGAAAATAATAATAATAATAATTTAATCGATTTGCTAAAAATTTAGACCTTATATACAAAACCGAAAAATATTGCTCATATTTTGCAAAATTTCATGCAAAGTGGCCTCTGAGATTTGCAATAAAAAAATTTTCCAGCTTTGAAAAATTCAATTTTTTAGTTTAGAAAATAAAAAATACTAATAAATATAAAAAATTAAATTAAAATAATTTAATATTTAAATTTATTTAATTACTCGTCGTATAGTTTATTGTCATATATTTACATAAAATTTTACAATTTATTTTTTAAAAAAATAGTTAAAAATAATTTTTCCCTTCAAATTTTGAATAAATATTTTTAAAAAATTAAACAAATCATTGAAATAATTATAATACCATCATTCTATTTTAACCTAGTCATCAGAAAATCTCTCATCGCATAAATATGAATAAATCTTACAAATTCTATAAGATTTTTATCTAATTTTATATTTTATAATTTTTGTAACTTTCCATTTTCTATAAGTTATAGTCATATTTTATTTTATATATAATACATATAAAATATCTACCACTATCTATAGATATATATAATAATAAAAGGGCAACCCTAAAGTGCCACACGTCGTCTTCTCGCGATCCCCCTTCCTCCTCGCGTTTGGTGGGACCCGAGAGAGAGAGAGGAGGGAGAGAGTGAGAGAGAGCAGATAGAGAGTGGGAGAGAGAGCAGACGGGGTGTGGGCCCCTCTCTCGGGTCGAGCGAGACAGGGGTGTGAGCCCCCCTCTCGGGTCTCTCTCTCACACTCTCTCCTTCTCTCTCTCCTCACCCCCCCCCCTCTCTCTCTCTCTCTCCCTTCCCTTCTCTCTCTCCCCGACCCGCACCCCCGCGCCGCGCGCGAGAGTGAGAACTCTCCCCGACTCGCGCCCCGCACGCGGAGAGAGAGAGTTCTCACTCTCTCGCGCGGGCGCGGGTGCGAGCCACCCGCACACCCTTCTCACTCCCATGTGCACGCGACCCCCGCCGGCGGTGCGCACGGGCGCGGTCGGGAAAGAGGGGCGGCTGCAGGCGACCCGCCCCTCTCTCTCTCTCTCTCTCTCTCTCTCTCTCTTCTTACCCGCCCTCCCCGCTCTCCCTCTCCCTCTCCCTCTTCCCACCTCTTTTCCCCCTAGCTCTCTCTCTCCCTTCTCCCCAGGCGGGCGACCGCCGGAGGCGGAGGCAAGCGCGGGCAGCAGGGACGGAGGCGCGGAGGCGACGAGGCGGTGGCCTGCGCGCGCAACCCGTGCCCCCGCGCGAGGAGAGGGAGAGAGCTCTCCCCCTCTCTCCCCGGCTCTCTCCCTCCCTCTCTCCCCCTCTTCCCCCTCCCCCCCAATCCCCTCTCTCTCCCCCAATTTTAACTTTCCATTTTCTATAAGTTATAGTCATATTTTATTTTATATATAATACATATAAAATATCATATATAATACATATAAAATATCTACCACTATCTATAATACATATAAAATATCTACCACTATCTATAGATATAATAATAAAAGGGCAACCCTAAAGTGCCACACGTCGTCTTCTCGGCGATCCCCCTTCCTCCTCGCGTTTGGTGGGACCCGAGAGAGAGAGAGAGAGAGAGAGAGGGGAGGGAGAGAGTGAGAGAGAGCAGATAGAGAGGGAGAGAGAGAGAGCAGGGGGTGTGGGCCCCTCTCCGGGTCTCTCTCTCACTCTCTCTCCCTCCCCCAGCCCCTTTTCTCTCTCTCTCCTTCCCTTCTCCCTCTCCACGACGCGCACCCCCGCGCCCGCTCGAGAGTGAGAACTCTCCCCGACTCGCGCTCCCGCACGCGAGAGAGAGAGTTCTCACTCTCGCGCGGCGCGGGGTGCGAGCCACCCGCACACCCTCTCACTCCCCTACGTGCACGCGACCCCCGCCGGAGGGTGCGCACGGGGCGCGGGCCGCGGTCGGGAGAGGGGCGGGTCGCGGCGCACGTGCCGCCCTCTCTCTCTCTCTCTCTCTCTCTCTCTCTCTCTCTCTTTCCCTTCTTTACCTGCTCCCTCTCCGGCTCTCTCCCCTCTTCCCCCTCTTTTCCCCCCCGGCTCTCTCTCTCCCCCTTCTCCCAAGGCGGGCGGCGGCCGCTGGAGGCGGAGGCAAGCGCGGGCGGCAGCAGGGGACGGAGGCGCGAGCGGGCGACAAAGGCGGTGGCCCTGCGCGCGCGCAACCCGTGCCCCCCCCGCGCGCGCGAGAGGAGAGAGACTCCTCTCCCCCCTCCCTCCCTGGCTCTCTCCCCTCCCCCTCTCTCTCGCCCCCCCCCCTCTCTCCTCTCTTTTTCGCTGATGGGGGTGGGGAGAGGAAGGGAGGGGGAGAGAGAGTGAGAGAAGGAGAGGGGGGGGCGCCCTCCCCCCGCCTCTCTCCTTCCCCCGCTCTCTCTCTCTCTCCCTTTCCTCCTGAGCACGAGCCAGCGGCGCGGGCAAATGGTAGCGGGAGGTGGAGGCGCGAGTGAGTCGAGCTCGGGCTCGGCGCGCGAGCGAGTGGGAGCGAGGCGCGAGTCCGAGCCGGTCTCTCTCCCCGTCTCCCCAGTAGATTTTAAATTATAAATTATAAATTATAAATTTACCTTATATATATAATTTTGTTTATAAATATATATTTATTTATTATATATAATTTTATATTTAATTTTTTTAAGTGTAATTTTAAATTAGGTTTAAAAATTAAAAATTTAAAAAAATATGTTTAAAATATTTTAAAAATTGCCTAAATTTTCCTTGAAGTGCGGGCCTTCACTAGTATTAATAATTGTTATATGTAGTAAACAATAAAATAATATTTATAGTTATTTTTTAAAAAAAATTTAAAATTTAATTTTATATTATGTATATTAAAAATCTACCACTATATTAACGGCTAAGTGTCCTGAGGCACGCCCCATGTCAGGACACCTTATTAACCCTACTCAGTATCAAATTTGTATAAATGTTATAACAGAGGTGAAACGAGGCAAAAGGCCAAAAAAATAATTTAACAAAAAAAAAAAAAAAAAAAAAAACCGAGAAACTGCGTTCCAAGTGTAGAAATAGCGAAATAGGCGCACACATATCCAATAACCCTCCCTTCTCTTTTATATACAATCCTCTCAATAATAATAATAATAATAATAATAATAATAATAATAAGAAACAGGTAGAGACAACAATAGACGTACCGAGCATTCAGATCTCATACGCCAAGTTGAGAACCATTGTAGAGATCGCCATTGCCGTATCTCCGACGACGCAAAAAAATTGATTTCAATCCTCTCCCAAAATCATCACCACTTCCCTCGGAAAGCGATGAGCTAGAAAGAATGCGAGGGATCCGAGACTAAATACTTCAAGAATGCTTTGTGTCCGCCGGACAAAGAATCTCCTTCCGACGTGCTGGCAAGCCCCATACAGCAATTTTAGGCTGCATAGATAACAAACTGATGAATAGTAGTTCGTTATCATTTATGTCCGCCGACCCATCAACAACATGCAAGTCTAGCTAGCACTCCAGAATTATAGAAGACTTGTTGCAATACTAGCATAATATTTTAGAATTATCAGGGAAATATTTTGGGGCCTCCGCTAAGTACCATCACAGATTACCTCCTTCCTACAATAAAGAATACTCCTATCCTCTACAGGCGAAAATAAAGTGGGGCATCAAATATATTTATATTACTAACAAGAACACTATATATATATAGTCCGGCTGCTATGCTATCAATAGCATGAAACACTCGGTGCTATCAAGTTTTTCACTGTTAGATTCACCTCTTTGATGATTTTCACCCGTTAGATCAAAATGGTAGATCTAACGAGAAAACTTGATAGCACCGAGTGCTTCGTGTTATTAATAGCATAGCGACAGACTCATATATATATATATATATATATATATATATATATGACGAGTTTAAAAAAAAAAAAAGTTGTGCTTGCGAGATGCTGATTCCGATAAATGTACTTACAAAGCTTCAACTTTGCATTCCAAATGAATCTCCCTTGGAGAAACAGAAAAGTCGGAAAGATCTATGCATATGGAATTCATATTGTTGGTTTGCCTACGAAAATAGAGTAAAGAACATGCCACTTTATGCATTTACAAAGTATCCTTCATGTGGAGTAACAGAGGATCTTATATTTCACTGCAGGCCACTAAACATGATGTGCACCCCGGAACCGAATACAACATCAAACTCTATACTAGACAAATGCAGGATAATCAGCAGATAAGGAAAATAAATAACAATCCACGAAAGAACCCCAACTCCAAAATAGATAGAATTTAACAATACCCAGAAAAGGAGAGGGGTCGCCGCTGTAGGGCATAAAATAACTCGCCATATTTTCATCTGGCAATTCATATTATTATTCACCCATAAGCATCAGCTGATGCTGCGGAACACTAGTGATAACCTAGCAGCATAACCGGCCGCGATCTATGAACATATGTAAAATCTGATGGACGGCCGTATCGACAGCTACAATTGGACGAATAGGAACTTGTTGCACGACAACATGTAAATTGTAAGTAATTTGCATGTACTCAATTCAATCACCCAAGATTTCATGAGGCCATTATTTTCTACTTCTAAATCAATTATATATTTCCCTAATCTTGACTATAACAAAGACTATTCTAAATTAGGCAGATAATGATGGAGAACCTTCTATAATCTTGTTCACATCAATTAAGACACCCTCACCCATTCCAAGAATCCGTATGCTGGAATCATGATCGGTTATTTCTAAGGACACAAGATTAAAACCCGAACCACAAAAGATCAAAACGATAAAAATATTAATCACGAGCTAAAGTAAAACAAAAGCATAACTACAAAGAAACTACAAAAGTGCAACCAGCGATAGCATGATGCCATGACAATTCTAACAAATTGTAACAAATCCAGATGTATTACTCAAAACCACCCACCAAAGATTTGATTGGGCCATTATTGTCCACCGCTACATCAATTTGTATTTCCCTAATATTGCTTAGGTGGGTCAAATAAAAAAGAGGATATTATATTCGCATCAATTGAAACGCCCATCCAAACCAAGAATTAGAAAACAAAACGAACACAAAGCAATCAGACTTAACACGAACCCTAGCTGGGCGCCAGAAACAATCAGGATCCCCCTACTTTCAACCACACAAGATCAAAACCCTAACTACACAAGATCAAAACCCTAACTGACCTGATCGCCTCAGGCGACGGCGATTGGCTGAGGATTCGTCTTCTTCTGGGGCTTCTCCGCGAAGTCCTCGGGGTTGTAGACGACGGTGATGAAGAGGGAGCAAGAGGGGCACCGGGCGATCTCCTCCCCGGCGCGGAGGTCGTCCATGGTGATCTGGAAGAGGTCACCGCAGGGGCAGGGGTAGGTGTACGCCTTGAGCTCCTCGCTCCACTCCATGTCCTCGATCTCCACCTCGTCGTACGACATCTCAAACCCTAGATCGAGCTCCGATGCGACACGAGAACGACGAGAGAACGGGAGGAGGGGAGCGGGGAAACCACGTGAGTGGGGTTCGAGGGTATTTATAGGGGGAAAAAAAGAAAAGGCGGTGTAACTGTGTAACAGTGTAAGTAACTATCGGGTCCGGTTGGATCCGGTACCCGTTAAGGGTCATTAGGTGCAAATTTGGACTCAAAGTAAGATCCTTTATTATTGAACATAGTGTTGTATTATATAACGGAATTTTGTTTTTATCATTAACTCTAATATTAGTTGTTATTTTTTTGTTCTCTCCTCCACATTTTTTTTAAGTTTTAACCAAGTATACAAGTACTTTTTATAAATTTTATTTTAGATGAAACAAATTGTAACCGTAGCTCAAAAGGGAAAGAAAAGAATTCCTGCAAATTTTGCTACAGTTAAGTACATGAACATGCTCTTAAATTCTACAACAGTAAGATGTAATGGGAATTTTTTGCTTGTAGGCTTCAATCCTTTTAGTTTGAATTACAAAATATGGTGAAAATTTAACAACACTAACAAATTAGTTTTCTTGCAAAGTTGGACTAAGAACATAAGAAGACCAAAATCTTAAACAAATATAGAGCTAAAGAGGAGAAACACACAAGAAAAGAAATTCAAGATAAACAACAGCAAATGGTATGCAGTGCATCACACTATGATAAATTCGCATTCTTTCTCATCACCAAATTAGAATAAACCAGGATTGTTAAGTTCTCTCCTTCCCAATCTTAAATCCCAAGTACATGGTGGTAGTATTATCCCACTCTGATATTATACAAGGGACCGAAAAATTTACACAAACAGCACCTCCTTGGCTCTAATCACACTTGCCATATGAAGCAGTCGATCTTTTAACTCACCACATCTTGTTGGGTTTTACTGTAAGAAGCTTAATGGCTCGAGGAGGGCTTGTGGATCACTGCTGATTCTGCTGCCTCTGTTGTGGGAAATTGGGGTTTTGTGTCGGGTTTGGAAGGGTTACCATACCAGGTTGGAGATTTTGAACATTCGTCGGCATGTTTCCAAATACGCTTTGTTGCTGTTGTTGCATTCCCACCATGCTGGAAGGGTTTGAGGCCGCCATGCCGAACACTAGTTTGGGAGGGGGAACAAAAAAAAAAAGAAGCAGCTATTTTAATCGCAACATCGATGACTAGTATGAACAAATGAACGCAGCAAAATCTAAGACGGATTCGAGTAGCGTAATTATGATTGCACAGTAACAACATCTTCAGTATCAATACAGATTGTCAGAATGTAACTATACCGGTAACGAAATTTAAGGATCAGAAAGAGGATATGTCCTTTCCGAGTTTTTGGGCAAATGTAACTGATGGCCGGTCCAACTACTCATAACTTCTCTTATTACAGCGAAAACGAATGAAACATACCACAATATTCCAACTTGTCCTCACATCATAAAATCATTCAACTGCAAATACTATTCTCAGTCACATAATCCAATTCCAACATTACTATTTTATAGTTTAGAGAAGGAAAAAGGCCATATCACATACTCTGATCATTTAGCATTTGGGAAGCATGATTCCTTTGAGGATGTCCGCCATTTAACCCAAACTGATCCACAAGAGGAAAAAGTAAGTCATACACAACACCAAAAAAAAAAACCCATGAAATTAGGTAACATAGTTAACTGGAAGTCAGAAATCAGCACACAAAAAGGAGGAAAAAAATATTGTCTTGCTAGCACTTAATACTTCTCAATCAGCGATTTTTTTTGTTTGGGGGAGGAAAAAGAAAAATGGAACTCTTTGCCAAACACTGACCTGCATTCGTGGCAAAAATGATTGTGATTGCATTGCGGTTGAGATGTTTGAAATCTGAAATAGAGAAAGAATATAAGAACATACATAATATTACCAAGTTCTGCATTACTTTGTCTGCTATGTACATCAGAATATCCATAGCCTTCAAACTAGTAAGTGGTTTGCTTTTCTTGAAGGTAAAGCTGGACTACTAACAAAAGTCAAAAGTCACTATTATAAATATCAACAAAGTGAGTTTCAGCATTTAACCGCATAGAAGGTGACTGGAGATACTAGTAGAGATTATGGTGACACGCTAACTTTCTTATCTGCTGCAAGAAGTCCAAAAAATAAACTCGAAAAGATTGAAAGAAAAATTGCAGCTAATTTAGGCTGCAATAATCCAATCAGGAAAGAAACAAACTTACCATTTGAGAGGTAGGTGATGCCTGCGCGGCATTTAACAAAGCATTGTTACCAGCTCCAGTGAACTGGCTCAAATGGCTCCTTAGTTGGCTTCCTTGGTTGAGTTGGTTTTGTGCCATGTTCTGCTGCATAGATTGCATCTGTCTATTCTGGAAATGTTGTGATAGTGACTGGGAGTATTGCATCTGGTGCTGTCCAGGGAGCTGCAGAGAAAAATCAGTCTTTTATTGAGGACAAGAATGCAATCAAATCAAGAGCACTGACAAGGGGAAATAATTGGGTTTTGCATAATTGCCTGCTGCAACTTTTGTTGAGCCTGACCCTGTAGATCATGCAGCTGAGACATTGTACTCTGCAAAGAATATATGAATCATACAACACCAAACTGTTGCTAAGGATATTGATGGGTACTAAAAATATTAGAGATAAATAATCTCCAAAGAAATAGTACAAAATACAAATAATACAATCAATAGTTGCAAGAGTAGAAAACAGAGTGATTTTAAGTATTTCCATCTAAAACAACAGCAAATGAGATAGAATTTCAAAATTTGGGAAGTAAAAACTGTAGAAATTAAAAAATAAATGCTATTGAAGAGACGGTCTAAGCCACTCTTCTCAGTCAGAATTAGAAAAATAAAAACGTTTCTAACCAGCGTGCAAGGTCACAACAATGTCCAGGAGCTGCATTTTCAATGGTTTCCTCTTCTTTAGTGTAAAGCAAGAAGAGCAAAGAATCTTAAAAGATCACAGAGAATTATGAATCTACCCTCCAGATGATACGCACAATCACTAGATGTCTGCTAAATAATTTACCTTCCCTTCCTGCTATGGTCTTTAATAATGTGTTAAATCTTTTGATCATCAAATACTGCTATTCCAATGCTATATAAGAGCAAAGAGAATATTAAGATAAGTCATAAAAGTCTTAGTATACCCTCCAGCTGCGCAAGTATGTAATAAGCTGCGCAAGTATGTAATATTTAATATCACGAACTTTTCAACTCCCTTTCAGTAGACGCAGTTACTTTAGAATGATGCATCTAGCACTAGCCTTTTGCCATCTCTATAACCTTGAAAAGTGGAAGCTGATTTAGAAAGTGAACAAGTTTTTGCAATCTACACTATTCATCAGAAGTGAATCTTGAAGTAGCAAGAAAAGTATACAGCTGTTCCTGGTGCACAACATAAATGTTCACAACGTTTAAATTAAACACATAGTTGTCTCCAAATATGCAAGATCCAATCAAGAAAAAAAGAGAGTATATACATAGATATATTTGGGCAAAATCAACCAGTACATATATATCCTTAAAAGTCAGATATTTATATATAACCCTCAATTTCAGTTTCTTACTAAAACATCCATTTATCAAGTGGAGATGGAGATGGAGATGGGAGTGTTGGTTTCATATTAGGAAACTTTCCCAAAGACGGGCATTTCTGTAAGAACAAGAGTTATATGTAAGAAATTTACCAATTAAGGGTCTATATGAAAATTTGGATTTTGAATGTGTATACATATGTAAATAGATAATTTGGCAGAGACGTCTCAAATTAATAGTCTTACCTGTCCCAAAACCCCAGGAGTTGAAGATGGCCTCAACTGCTGCTGCGAATGAAGTTGCTGCTGGTGCTGAGAAGGCACTTGCATCATTTTCTGCCTCTGCTGTTGCTGCTGTTGGAGCTGCTGTTGGAGCTGCTGCTGTGGTGACGGGGTGTTCATCATATTCGTGCTAGATCGAGGGGAATTAGCATATGGCATTGGAGGTGTAGATGCATTATCAAAATTACCAGTTCCTGATACACCCGAAGGTGATGGAGCTGATCTACCAATTTGTTGTGCTCCGGGAGCCTACACGTAGAATCAAGTAACAAAGTAATACACAGTCAGCCTAAACTCTTCCCAATGTTTTACAGGGAATAAAGAAAAGACCATATTTATCTACAAAAGACAATGAGAAAGGTATAAGCTCTGTTGTAGAATAGAATGAGTATTGAATAGTCAGTTGGTAGCGTCAAATATAACTCATTCTTTTAGCTACATTTAGTCAAAAAATTCCTTGAGACTGTCATACATAATTAATTAATAGTTCTGCAGTAATTAACGATTAGTTCTGCAGGTGTGAATATCTTCTTACAGGTTGTTACTTCAAAACTCTCTGAAAAATAAATTTCCTAACAAACATCAAACATCTGTTCTCTTGTATTTCCAAACAAAAAGCTAGATACATGGTAAATAAAACCTGAATTGGAGTTCCCTGGTTGTTCACAGCATTAGATGTAAATGCAGGAGTATTTTTTGAGTACACACCTGGACGGAAGAACTATTAGTTGGAACAAAACTGAATTAAGCAAAATAGGTTCATCAAATATCTTAAATAACTTCATACAAAATATAACCAAGAAAAGGAATAGATCAGTGCATAACTAGCATATGCAATTTACCGGAATTATCCCCAAAATTTTGTGTATTATCTCCAAAGGAGAGCACATCCACTAAATGACTAGGAAGAGAAGATGGCAGCTGCCTTTGATCTCCAGGTATCCGTAATCCTGGAAATCAAATCTTTCTTAATTAATTAAGAACCAATAATTCATACGTAGTGCATAAAATACAGGCATATTATATATTCTTTAAAAACAAACAATAAAGGGTTTTTACATAACTACATAAGTATCCTTGAAAAATCATCTATTACGCATATACCCATGTAAATTTGAATTTTTACATATTGCCACTTATCTCAAGTTAGGTAGTCATTCAATTTATTTTAGAAGTTAATTTTTATACCTAAATAAGTTATCTGAAGAAGATATTTTTGCAGCACAAGAACATAAATGTATGAAATTTATTTTTTGAAGGGCGCATAAGAGAATTTTGCTCTCGGTGGGATATGTACATGAATAGATATTTCTGTATGAATATCTCTAAAAAAATTTCATAGAAATTCCAGACAATTTTGAGAGAAAGATATATTAAAAGCAACAGCACCTTCGCCAAAATTTACTCCAGCTCTAAGTAGGTTCTCTTGTTCTTGAATTTTTGCAGCTTGCACCTTATCGAGGGTTGGCATAAGGGATGGTCCTTGACGTGAACCTAATCCGAAAGCTTTGCGACAATCAGCAATGACTTTCTCAGCAGCTTCACAGGCTGATCCGATCATATCAATTCTAGCCTGAGAAACTCCAAATGTTATTATCATACTTTGAAGATGAAAATTAACTGAAAAGGGGCATGTGGTAATTGGTTGATAAGGAGTATGAAAAGTTGTCTACAACTGTATATTATAAACAATTTCTAATTCATTTTTCTCAAAGTATGATTACTCACCCCGTACATAGCCTGAGTTCATCATTATAAGAACCTTGCAATGAACTAAAATCAAATTCCTAGGTTGCAATCACAAAATGAAAACTTTATGCCATACAAGTTATCACCAAATACCTCCAAGCAGGCCCTAGAAGTAAATTACCTTTAACTTCTCAATTTGTGTATGTACAGGGAGATTTGTTATTCCGTATAACAATTGCTCCCTCTTCGTATTATCCTCTGCTTCCATCTCCGGCAATAACTTTGATGACAGCATTACAGGCAGTACTGCAATAATTGAACCCATAAATCAGAAAATGTTGTATAAGAAAAATCAGAAGTCAGGCATTGGAAATGCAAAATGTATGCAGCCTAACTCGGCTCAGGTTTCGTATCACACCAAGTGGATTAAACAAATGAATCCTCAAAAGCAATTATATGGGATTAGTCATATGAATCCTCCTTTGCCACTTGCTCCTACAATGAGCCGTGACCTTCCATAAACTGATAAACATGCATGCATTACACTTTTGGCACCAAAATATTGAGAACTGTTTTGCAACCAAAATTATTGACATAAATCTGCAGAAGCACTAAAGAGTATAAATTTGCATTCAAAGGAGAAATAAATTTGCTCCAGTTTATAACATAGAGAACAGAGATTGGTATAACAGCATACTTGCGGCATTTTCCGCACTAACATTTCTCGGATACACGGCGAACGCCTTGGAAACTTTCTTGATGTCTTCCACGATGTTGAAGAGCTCCATGCTTACCATGGAAAACTGTCCAATTACGTCTTGCCTGCAATAAAAAGCCCCAGAATATCATTGCCAGGCAAGGGAAAATCATCTTTAGATCCTTGCACAGCAGTGAAATTGCAGATTTTTAGGGAAAATTTTAATTATGATATATATATATATATATATATATATATATAGAGAGAGAGAGAGAGAGAGAGAGAGAGAGAACCGAAAATGTTCATAATCTGTAAGTATTAGCCATTCTTTCGAAATACTTTTACCACCTTTTTTTTCATTTCTAATTTCTCTATTTCATCCCTGTACCATTCTACATGAATGCTAAATCCGAGTGCCAATAAAAATCTTTAAAAAAAAAAAAAAAATTTCTAGCTACGAAATTAGGAGTTAAACTAGCCCAGACAAATCTACAGCACTTTGAGACTTCGAAGGGATACATTCGACAACTAAACAAATTTTTTGCAGGATAATTCCACGATAAGCAAATTTTTGCAGGGAGAGACAAACTAGGACTAGAAAATGCCCAAAAAAATTCTTCTTTATCCGATCACCCTTAGCAAAAAGTTCCAACATCTACGAAAACAAGGAAGATCTAGGGCTGAGGAACTAAATTTAGGGTTTGTGGGGGCTTGGGTGGGGGTTTGTGGAGAGGGTAGTACCATTTAGGGAGGCGTTGGCGCGGGCGTAGGCGTCGAAGTCCTCGAGGATGCGGGAGATGGCCTTGTAGAGGCCGAGGGCGCGCGTCTTCACCGACTCCAGGTTCAGCTGCTGCACCACCGCCGCGTTCAGCCGCTCCGCCGCCGGCCGCGGCGCCGGCGCCGCCCCCTCCGCCGCCGCTCCGGGCGGCTGCTGCTGCTGCTGCTGCCCCTGGGGCGGCGCCGCCCCTCCTCCCATCTCCATCGCCCCACCCCTCGGTTTGAGAGAGAGTAACACAGAGAGAGAGAGAGAGAGAGAGAGAGAGAGAAAGGGGGAATGTGTTGGCTCGGCCTCGTCCCTGGTGGAGAGAATCGGGGAAGAAGAGAGGGGGAATGGATCGGGCTTGAAGTGGATCGGGTCGGAATAAACTCGAGTCCAAATATATTGAAAAAATTTGGGAAAACTTCAAAAAACCTCCCGTGGTTTGGCAATTTTTGACTTTAGTAACTGTAGTTTAAAGCATAGTTAGTAAATTCGGATTAAGAAAAATTGATACGGATATAATTCGGATAAAATTCGTTTTAATTTTTGAATTCGTTAAAAAATACGCTAAAAAACGGATTCGCCAATTATTCGGATACGTAATTTATACGGATATTATACGCTCATCAATTAAAAATTCGGGATCAAAAATTAAATTATTAAATTAAAATTTTTCTCTCAAAATTTATACTATTAACATAAATACTCATATTTTTAAAAAATATAAAAATAAAAAATTATAAAATTAAGTTAATTAAGTATAAAAAATAGTAAACTATATTATGTCTCAAAATAAATAAATAATTAAGCAAATAATTTTACACACGAATTTTATATTTATTACTAAAAATTCGAATTAAAAATTTTTCTTTATATATATATATATATATATATATATATATATATATATATATATATATATATATATATAGTCACATCACTCATCCCCGGTTCACGAGGCTCACTGCAGCCTCGTGGACCCCGCCACCACTTCCCAACCTCCTACGCTCCTGCACGGCACCTGTCATTTCCCAACCTTGCTTCTTCTTCCTCGCTCCTTCTTCTTCCTCGCTCCTCCGCAGTTGCTCCCAGCGCTGGCCACGGCTGCGGAGGAGGACAACGACGGCGGCCCGTGGCCCTCTTGCTTCCGGCGCCGGCCAGGGTGGCGGAGGTGGACGGCGACGAGAGCGGCGACGACGACGTGACGAGAGCGGCGACGACGCGACCCGCGGCCACCGGTCCGGTATTGTGAGCGCCGTTTTTTTGGGCGAATCATTCGCGAATCGCGTATAATTCGCGTATAATTATTTTTGTGGAAAAAAACGCGATTTTTTTCGAATTTATTCCGAAAAATTTCGAAAACGGCCGTTTTAAACGTATCTTAAAAAATTCGCGAATAATTCGCGAATTATTCGCGAATTTACTAACTATGGTTTAAAGTGTATCAACATACCCGCTGTGGTTTCGTTTTTTTTTTTGGTAGGCTTTTTCGTTAATATTTTGTTAAATTATTTATAAAAAAACTTTAGATACCTATCTAGATTTATCGAATATTTCTTTTTACACTTTTTAATTTTAACTTTGTCACGATTTAAGAAAAAAAATAATAAAATTGATAATAAAAAAAAGACGAAACCATAGGAGGGCAATTTGACACACTTTAAATCATAGGGTACTAAAGTAAAAATGTGCCAAACCACAGCCACATGGGGGTTTTTTTAAGTTTTCCCAAAAAAATTTTACAGCTTTTAGAAAAAAAAAAAAAAAAAAAAAAAATATATATATATATATATATATATATATATATATATATATATATATATATATATATATATATATATATATATATATATATATTCTCTTTTTTGTTGTCAAAATAAGTTATACAACAATAATTTATGCAGTATAAAAAAAAAAAAAAAATTGTGATTGAAAATAAAATGTTTGATTTTTTTAGAAAAACAGTCTTAGCATTTTCTAGTCTGTAGAATTATATATTTCACTCACCAGATGATTTACCTTAATTTTAAAATAATTAACTTAAAAATCTGATTATTAATATGATGTTTCATTCTAAACTTTTAACTATATTATTCATTTATCAAATACTATAAATTTTTTAAATAATTTAAAAAATATATATTGAACAAAATATTTATACGTCCAACTAAAATCTTTGTAGCATTAATTTATATACTTTTTAATTTTTTAATTAAATCAAATATATTTTTATTAAATCTGATAATTATGTTAATAATTAACTATTAATTATTTTTGTTTTATTTGGTATTAAGTGGTTAAATTATTAAATTTAATAAATTTGCCTAACAAACATAATAAAATTTTTAATTTACTTAAACTAAATCATACAATCTTAAAAAAAAACATAAAAACATAAAAAGATTTTTTTTAAAAAAAAAAAGTATCAGCAATAAAAGATTTAGCGAAGTCATCTCAGAATGGCCTGTAATCAAGAGTCCCATTCTCATAAATCTTTACTCATTTGCTTTTGAATATAATGGACCAACAATTCACATCATCATCACAATTAAAAAAAAAAAAAAAAAAAAAAATCAGCAGCAGCTTAGTGTTTTCAGGTCTTCATACAAAGCAGTCTCTCGACGCGAAAAGCAAAAGTCATGTATGTAAGCAAAAGCTGCTGTGTTCAGCAAACTATTACAAACTTTGCGCATAATCCACAGGTTTCAACGAACCGATAAAATGTAACCCCTTCTGTAAAATTATGTTTGCAATAACTGAAGCATTACCGTCGTTAAGTCCCTCCTAAATCGATTATAACAACTTCGTTATTTTATAAATTTTCATTGTTATTACAACGGATGATACATCGCAGCATTTGATTTTGATCTTAATAGCAAAGTTAAGCTACATCAACCTTCTTCTTATGTACAAACTGCGCCAGCCGGACAGCGTAAGCATTCCGATCCACGTGCGAAAGAGCCTGCGCGTTAAAGAGTTTCAGCTTAGTTCCACATATTTTAAGATGTCCACAAAGCATAGATTAAATGTGAAATAATTTAACACGGAAATGGATAAGCAAAAAGGGAGGCTGTTTGGATGCATGATCATGCTATCTTTAAAAATATCTTGTCCATTCTTAGTGCTCGTTTGACTCAAGTTCTTGAGCAGCTTCTCTACCCGAGAAATAGAAGCCTAGCGCCCGTTTGGCAAGCACAAAGTTAGGAGTTAGATAAGTTTACGGATCTTAAAAGCAAAAGCTCCAATTCGAAGCTCCGTGCTTGTAGCTAGAATAGGGAGCTTGTGAGGTATTTCAAGTATACAAATGAAAAAGAAAGAAGCTTTTTCTTTGCAGAAGGCCCTGGCCAAGTCAAATATGATATTACAAATTTACAATGCGGCAACTAGCTAGAAGTTTGTCATACAGAAGGGGTCGGAAATAACTCACTCCATGTTCCGCTGGAAAAGCACTCAACTTTCTTCATCATCGCTTAGAATTGTGACAACTTCTGGCCTGCTCTTCACTGTATGTGGAGACACACCTGTTAATCAATGAAGTTTACCAATCAAATGAGAGGAAGGGTATTTCTCAATTCTAGATTCTCCATCCTCTTATAAGATGAAGCTCAAACACATCTGTCCTAGTACACGAACCATGTATTTGTTGAAGTTTTAGCACTACGTTTTAGAGGATTAATATCGAGATAACAACCAATGAAAGCACCCAAATAGGGTTTATCCCTGTTTACTCAAAAAAAAACAACCAACGAAAGCAATTTGACATTTACTCATGGATTGTCATCTTACTGAAATACATACAATTTGAATACATATGTACATACAACAAATTGCACACGTATACATGAATACGAACATAGATCGTTGCCAGACTCCCTAGTTTCACGGAATGTACAGTTCTTATAAATGAGGTTTCAACTGAAACAATAGTAACTATTTAACCTCAGATAAATAGAACCTAAGAATTTTGTATGTATACAAATATGCAATAAACCACGTTAGGTCAAGTAATCATCAGCTAATCCATATGCGAATGACCCCTAATCACACAAATAACATACATATCAAATACTTTCAACATATACTGATCAGCTAATTTGCCTGCAACTGAGGCGATTTTATTTGCTTTCAAATTGACAAAGTTGCATTCACATCTTAAAAATAAGCTTAAAAGATTAACTTAAAAGCCCAAAGCATCAACTAAAATTTCAATTTTCTACAATATGACTAAATCAAAAGTCCAGGATTTCAAAAATACAAGCTTGATTAGTAACTTATTTCCCTTTTTACAGATTAAAAACAAATAAGAATCTAAGGAAAAATCCATAGGCCTATGATAGATCAGTAAATCTAAGTAAATAACATTATGTTCAGAGCTTAATTAATTAAGAAAATGACAATTGCAAATATCCCCAAATTATAGATCATCAGGGTAACATTGACCAGAAACCACCGGGGATCTTAAAGGTGTCGCTTTTTAGCACAAGCAAATCACGAATCAACTAAATGCCATCAATTCCGAGCTATTTACCAAAGATCAAAGCCACAACTACGCGAAGTCACAAACCCTAACCGAGATCTCGGATCCCACCTTCCACGAAGTACTCGGACGAGGGCCATCCCCGCGCGGTGGTGAAGGAGAGCTCCTCCTCCTCCGTCATGGGGCTAAAAACGTGGGCACCAACGATCTCGACGAGGCCGAGGGCCCGGCCCCGCCTCCGCCGCCCCCGCCCCAGCGGCCGCGGTGGCGGGACCCAGTAAGAGGCGCCGGGGACGAAGGGGAGCCACTCGGGGGCGGATCGCCGCGCGAGAACCCGGTGGATCGCCTCCTCGAGGCGCCGCGCACCGAGGAGCTCCGTGTCCGGCGACTCAGCCTCTATCTCCACCTCGACGAGCTCAACCTTCTCGGGGCGGCTCGAGCGGCCGCGGCGGCCGCCGACGAGGACGGAGGCGGCGGAGGGGAGGCTAGCGAGGGCGTGGACGGGGTCACGAACTAGGGTTTGCGAGAGGAGGCGAGCCATGAGAGAGAGAGAGAGAGAGAGAGAGAGAGAGAGAGGAGATGGGAATGGTAATGGTGAGGTGATGCGTTGGATCACGAAAGCGAAGAGGGGTTGTATTAGGTGTACGGTGTAACGGCTTCATATCACGAACGAGTAACTGACATGTGGGGCCCAGCAATGGTGGGCTCCACGTGTCAGGCTAGGGAATGATGTTACTGGACCGCGTGGGGTGGTATGGGGCCCACAGTTTGAGCACCTACCTTCCAAATCCTAACAAGGACTAAAATAAAATAACAAACAGCTGAGGGACTGCCAATGCAATTTAGTCCTTCGTTTGTTTTACCGTTGTGAAGTTTCATTTCAAAATAAAATTTTAATTAAATTAAAATTTAGATCGAAATTATTTTTTATTTACTGTTTATTTTTTATAGTTGTGATATATATTTGTGAAAGTAAAGTTTTTCCACTTATGTTGTTTATTTGGTAAAAAATTTACGACTTACAATTTTTTTTTTCACTCTTTATGCGTGCTTCATCGAAGTTCTCATTTGGATGCATAAATATCTTATTTGATATATTTTTTAATTTATTTAAAAAATAAAATTATGCTTGATAAATAAGAAACATTATCAGATATTTAAAATAGAATAATATATTTGGCTTTTAAATTATTTTTTTCATAAGTCATAATAAGAAAAATGATCTCGTAGAATATAATCATACTAGAAAAGTCCAAACATTGCCAACAATTATTGAAACCCTTCAACGATAACAAGTTTATCTCCTACACAGCTCTCTAGGCATATGATATTATTATAACTTTGATAACTAGTAAGTTAAAATACAATAAATAAATAAATAAATAAATAATATAATTTTATCAAAGGCCGAAGAAACTAGTTCTAACAAATTTCAATACTCTTTCCTTTCCTTTTCTTCCCTATCCTTTTTCTTCGGAAGCTCTTACTGCTTTCATTCTGTAAGCTTAGTTCATCTTCCAAATAAATGAAGCGGGTAGTTTGCTACCTATTTCTTAAAAAAAAAAAAATTTCAATACTCACTGGCCGTCTCTAGAGCAAGTGGCAAAGGGCTTGATGGTTGGTATTCGAGACCCAAGTTCGAATCCTAGTTGATTCACATGTCTAACTAAGTTTATTTCTAAATGAAATAAACGAAGCCGGTAGCTTGCTACCTATCTCTCAAAAAAAAAAAAAAAAATTTCATACTCATGCCGACCGTCTCTGGAGCAAGTGGCAAAGGACTTGGTGGTTGGTACCTGAGGCCCAAGTTCGAATCTTACTTGATTTATATTTTTAGCCAAGTTTATTTTTAAATTCTAAATGAAATAAACGAAGTGGGTAGTGTGCTACCTATCTCTCAAAAAAACAAAAAAAACAAAAAACAAAAAAAAACAAATTTCGATACTCATCCATTTCTATCAAAGATCTCAATTTCGAATTTTGTGGCCATCCTTCAATATTTACTTTTGTTAGAACAAAATTGACATAAATCTGATTGTGATTTAAATCTAATTAAATCTTATTATGAAAATAAATAAATCAACTTACCGATAAACGCTAAATTTCAAAAATATAATTGTAGAAGAGGAATATCAACAAATTGATCCGGAAGCGTGAGACGGCAAGGCGTATTCTACGTGCGGGATTAACCAGGAACAACACCCCAAGATACGTAGGAATTCCCCGCCTGCGAGGACGATCGTGAAGGAAGTTGACGAAGACACTTTCAACACCCCAAGATACATAAACAGTGAAAAAACAACAAGTATAGAAGAGAATTTTAATTAAGTTTTTATCAATTGTTTATTTCTTGATTCCCAAGTTCGAATCTTACTTGATTTACATTTTTAGCCAAGTTTATTTTTAAATCTAAAATGAAATAAATGAAGTGGGTAGTGTGCTCACCTATCTCTCAAAAAAACAAAAAAAAAAACAAATTTCGATACTCATCCATTTCTATCAAACATCTCAATTTCGAATTTTGTGGCCATCCTCAATATTTACTTTAATATTAACCCAAAGTTGTGGTATTAAAATTATATTTATATATTTATGTTAAACATAAATATTTAATCAAAATTATTTTTTTGTAATTTTATGTTAAAGAAAGATTTTCTTATCAACTAACCAAGCTCCATTAGTCACTATCAGTTGAGTGTTCCTTGAATGCAAACTATGTATTCAAAGGGAAAACAACCACAAATTCTTTAGTCATTGAGGGAAAGTTTAGCAAGCAATCTCCAAACAATTGAAGGGTGTAAATTTCCCGCAGTCCTATGCACAGAAATTTCATACGCATCGATAGCATGATAATTAATACGGTGGTAATCAACTCCACCGGATTCTACTTTTACGTCATCTTTAGATCATCATTTGAATGGAAATAAGATCGACATTTCATATGTGATATGTGGCATCTTAGTCGGTAAATGTACAGAAAAATTCTGTGCAGTGAGCTGCAAAAAATGCTTTTGTGACTCTTCACGAGGTTATAATTTCAGTTTGGCTCTTTACTTATATAAGTTGCTATAGGTTTCGCGCCTCTGGTATTTGATAAAATCAAGTTCATTTGTGTTACATCCATCTTAAAATTTACGCTTCTTTCGATCTAAATGTCTAACCCTAATTCCAAACTTCACTCAAGCTATACACCGGCTTTTTGTCAGGTCGAAAATTCGAAAACCAGAAGCGCAAAAAATCTGTCCAAAATCTTTATGCATAACAATTAACCAATTTATTTTCAAAGAATCAACAATACAAAGCATGTGCCCGAAACAAATAGAGAACAATTCCCAGAAGAAAGAATCAATAACCTTCAGTATAAATTACTCGACTATACAACCCGTTGATCTAAACTTCACCACCATTCTATATGAATCATAGATAATAATTTCTCGAAGAAGTACGAACAACTTACAAGTTATCGACAATTTTGAGTTTATTTCAAATTAAATGCGGATTGCCTTGTTGAGGACCGCTCTGTGGCAACGCAGCAAATGGATCACCGAAGGGGTTTGCATTAGCTGTCTGAGGATTAGAATATTGTTGTGGTTGGTGGGTATGAGGAACCATCATCATCATATGCTGTTGTGAGTTGTAATATTGTTGTTGTTGCTGCTGCTGCTGCTGCAGCAGCTGCTGCTGATAATAATACTGCTGCTGTTGTTGCTGCATTAATGCCAGTTGAACACTGGAGGGCGGTGCGAAGGTATTGGACATGGCAAATGGATCGTTGTTCGGTTCGTATGTATTTGCTGCAAGACTACCTGCATAGGTACCTCCCACAATTTGCTGCCTCCTTGCCTCATCTTCATAGAGGCTGTCAAGAAGCAGCTTGTCGAACCCGCCAGCCTGCCGAGTTGATTCAGATTCCTAGAGTGAGAAATACGAAAACTTCTTTGTTTGCAAATAGGGATTGGACAATTGGTCTTGTTTTCCCCGCATTGAGCTTTCGCAGAAATGATATTTGATGGTTAGAGCTGGTCAAAGAAGCACTGAAGCTTTTTTTGTTGAGATGATCTTAATAGCTCCATGCTGCAGCAGAAAGCCGAAGCTTTCGATTGGGCTTTTTGTCACTGCACATGCTCCTGACCTTTCGTTTCGGAAACAACTTTCGCTCTTTCTAAATGAAACTATTTGTGTGCCTTAACTCTCTAGAAAATAGAATATTAATTCAAACTATCAATTGGACAAATAAAATGACAAAGGATAGAATGTCACAAACCAGTTTGCTTTCAACTGCATGGCTAGTATTGTTGCTTGGAGTAGTCACTAGTGCTAATTCCCACCCAGTAGTATTACCACCAAGCAAGTCAGTAGTCGTCGAGGACTTTGTTTCTTCACCTGTGGATCAAAAAACAAGTATTAATGAGTGACAAAATTTGCAGAAATTAACCACACAATATGAACAAGTAGAATCAAATCATATAATTTCCTAGTCAAGGTTACTTAAGGAGAGTGGTAGGCAAAGTAGTTTCTTTTTCTTTTTTTCCCTGAAAAGAGTAAACAAAGCAGCACACCAAAACTACCTGGTGCAACAATGGCTAGAGCCAACATGTTGCTTTGTTCGAGTTCAGCAGCAACAGGATTTATTTCATCCAAACCCTGCATCATGACACCAAAATATAGATACATTTCTTAATTTAGAAAATAAATTGCCGAGAGAGCCAATAGGACATTGTAAAGCAAAATCACCAATAAATCTCCTGTAGTTATAAGTTCAGGCTCAGGTTCAGCAGCCTGAGCTTCAGGCTCTGGCTGTTCTTCAGGTTCTGCGGGTTGTTCTTCTTTCTCTTCTTCGACAGGCTTTTCGCTTTCAGGAGGAGCTTCCTCTTGATTGTAGGTCAGCAGATTTTTCTCTTGATATTCCTGATTCCCAAACAGCAAAAATCAAAGTAAATTCATTTTATGAAAGATCTCTCAGAAGGGTAGCAAAGAGAAAAGCCAATTACATAATAAACATGTAAGTAAAGTAATTAATTTTTCTTCTCCTTCGATGAGGAATGCCAAATTCATATCTCTATTAAGAAAGCAAAATGAGATCACATTTTTCACAAATGTCATCAAGTAGGAAGGTGTGCATAACAATTTGCCAAGAATGCAAGGAAGAAGAAAAGAAATTAGAAAAATTGGATAGAGAAGAGAAAATCCGTAGGTGTGTCTTATCCATTTTTCTTACTCTTTATTGTTTTCTCTCTTTTTTTTTTTTTTCATTTTCCGTATATTTCACCTTTCCGACTTATTCAGTGTACTTCGAATGAAAGCCTTTTGATGTTGTATAATGTTTTTTTTAAATCTATTACAGTTTATATCAGAATATATTCAAATGCGTATGAGCTGCATCAGAATTACTAGATAGTGAAACATGCTTACCAATGCCTTACTTGAAACTGAGCCAATCCGAGGTGCTTCTCTGATGTACTCTTCCATCGTTGCAAGAAATGAAGGTGGTGGCTGTAAAATGAAGATCCATATAATGACAGTAAGCAGGGAAGATAATGTTCCAAATCAGGTTTATGTCTGTGTCCTTTCGAGTGAGAATAAAGTCTCCTTAAGCAGGAATAAGATACCAATCTATGGTTGATGTTGATTCTTGTGTTCAATCGCAAACATTGATTTACATAGGCTTATTTGTTTAAATAAGATTGCATACTGTTTGAACCTAGTAGAGATAAAAGATACCTGTCTCAGAGTAGGAAATTGAAAGTTCCTAGCCAGGTCAAGATGTTTGCAGAATTCATAAAATTCCGAAAGGTTTTCAGCCTGTGAAGAATAATGAAATGGATCGAGCATCCAAATGGCTCAGCAAAATTATGTATACAAGATAATTTAAGATCAGAGAACCTTAGTTTGGCAATATTACGACAATGCACGAAAGGAACTTCTTAAGAAGCGGGGAAAACCTGCTGGCCAGCTCGTTTATAGATTTCAAGGGCTTTGATGGCATCGTATTTTGGCATCTCGAAAAACTGAATTGAATATAAAAGAAGTGACTAATGGAAAATGTAAAACTGAAGTGCTTAATTTGTTTCATTAAGAGAAATTGAAGGATAACTATGATTACCATATCCACCAGATTAATAATCCCGTCGTTAATTGAACAATAGATTTTGAAGCTCTCTTTCAAAACCTATAAAATCACAGGAAATCGCCGTCAGTTTCGTGAAAGCACCTGAAAAGGGACTAAAATTTGTTTCTCTCAAGAGAAAGTGAATAGATGGATGCAGATTGAAAAAACAAAAAGAGGTTAAGGAATGGAGAATACCAGAGCTAATGCATACTGTATAAGATAGTTTGCACAAGCTCCACCTTCAGGCTATAATAACAAAATAACCAAGTAATGAAGTGAATTAAGAACAAAAAAATGAAAGGTAGCGATAAATAATCAAAAGTATGCTGTTGTCATTTAATTAAAAACAAAGTTAAAAAAAAAAAAAGAACCTGGCAGCCAATTAGGCGAAAAAGCAGCTGTTGCAATGCAGGCAACTGATCTAAAAGATCTGCGCAACCTAGAGTTCTTGTTCTACTATGCCCCTGAATTTTGCAGGAGATTTTCTTAGTGGAACTAACAAACAAAAAAATATGGTTTTTGCATACACATAAACACAGATCCCCACAAGAAGTTCAATTTACAATTGTACCCTTGTACAATCTGAATATTTTGATAAGGGGTATTTTTCAAAGTACAAAGGTGTGTATATAAGAAACTAAGTTTTCGAAGGGCAAAAACAGAAATTCAGATTTCACTGGCTTAAGAGAAAGTCAGCTAAGAATACCTTGCCAGAACTCTGTGGAGATCTTATTAACCGCTCGGCTTCAATATCGTACTTTAAAGTCCTAAAGCATTCGAGCCTTTCCTCGAGGAAGAGCGCATACGTTCGGACCCATGCAGAGCAATCCCAAGCTACAAAATGGGCACGGTAGAGAATTATATAACCGACCGTATTCTCCATGCAAAATGGAAGTAAATTCTATAAAAACAGTAAAATTAGCTGTCGACAATATTACGAAAAAACAACCTAAAGGACTTGAGTCATCCTTAAAGTTGGATATCTGCAAAATATTTCCTCTGTAAGAATAGCTCAAAAATTCCTCCTTGAATGTTGGATCACCCTCCCGCAGTAGTCGGTGAATAACTATCAATGTTTTCAACGCGACCTGTAATATTTGACCAAACCATCATTGTTCATTAGCGAAAAATTCCCAACTATTGATCTATAACTTCTTCGCCAAATTATCAAACCAAAATAGCTAGTGAATTGCATCGAAATTGTTCCAAAAATAGCTCATATTTTGGAATACATTGCGACTGGAAACACAAGAACAACCTAGAAATCTGGAGCATAATAGAACTAAACAAAGAGGCGAAGGAAACTACTTGATTACAATTGTTGCATTAATAATTTCGTTTAGTCACAATGAGGCACAAAAGATAGATAATACCAATTAAAAAAAGATGACGTAATAAAGAACAGCGGTAAGCTCAGATCTAAAGGCTCGACGTACAAAAGAAATTTAAATGGAAAATTAAGGAAATTATAGAAAAAAATTCATACCGTCCAATTATGCGTCTTGGAGAGCCTTCTGGCAAGTGCATATATGCAATAAGCAACATCAGCCCTCGGGCGGACAACGGAGGTTGCTGCAAAAATTCCTGAATCCGATGCAAATTAACCAGAAGAACATCATAACGTGGCCAAAAAAAAAAACCTTTTTTTTTAAAAAAAGGGCAAAGAATAAAATCAGATGGAATCATAAATCAGACATTTTCAGCTTGAAAAGCATCTGATTCAAAACTCAGAAGCCTCAATTCCAAAAGAACAAAGATCTCGGTCCAAAATTGCAACTCACTTCGGACGTGCCGCTCCTTGGGCGGGCATTCGACGTGGTTCGTGGCCTTCACGATCGCGATGTCCAGCTCCTACCATCAAATCAATCCCCAGGAAAAGAAGGATCAAAATCGGCACAAATTAAATCGAATTCAAGCCACGATTCGCTGAAATCGGGATCAGATGCGAGGAGATCGAACCTTGAATTCGCTGTTGACCTTGGCGAGGCCGACCTTGGTGGAGTCCTTGAGTGCTCCGTAGGCCTTTCGCCACGTCTGGAGCGTCCCCATCTCCTCCCCCACCTTGTCCCCTCGGAGCACCGCCCCTGCTGAGACCCCACCCCTAACCCTAACCCTAATTGCTAGTGCGAATCGAGGAGAAAGATGAGAGAGATGAGAGAGATGAGAGAGAGAGAGAGAGAGAGAGAGGAGGGGATCGAACGATGTGTGTCCGAGAATAGTAACCGTGAGTATTTATACCAACCGCCACCTCCGGAACTTCCCTGGGGGGCGAGGTTTGATATTTGCACCCCCTATTTTACTAACACCACGCCCGTTGTCTCTTTGGTTGAGGCTGAGAATCTGAGATAGAGGATGAAAAGAGGGTGCACGTGTGTGATAAACGGGGTGGTGGTATAGAGAGAGTTTCGCGGCCGTTATGTTAGTTTTTTTTTTCTTTTTTTCTTTTTTTTAATGGCCCTCGAAGTTGATATTAGGACAATTTTAATGGTAAGAAAATACGGAAAAAAAAATGTCATATCAGTTAAACTAATATATATATATATATATATATATATATATATATATATATATATATATATATATATATAGAGAGAGAGAGAGATTTTTTTAACCTTTGGATCAGCTCTAATCATTATTTGCAATTGGATTAAATACTATAAAGGACCACTCAACTCTAGAGAGACTACTCAATGCTTAACTACCTAATATCATCGACCTTACAAATTTTGATCAGGGTTAAAAACTTGGAAAAAAAATGTCATATCCGTTAAACTAATATATATATATATATATATATATATATATATATATATATATATATATATATATATATATATATATATATATATATATAGGTTAGCTAAAATATTTTAAAAAGCACCAAGGGGGGTGTGCTTGTGAGTTTTTAATCATTGGATAAAGAGATATAGGGTTGAGATAATGATGGTAGATGGAATAGTATTTGATCTAAGAGAAATAAGTAATTAAGCCTATATGAGCCGTTTGCTTGTTTAACGTTGTAGAGTAATCGAAACCGGTTAAATTTTGATAAAAAATTCTTTATACTATTTATATAATGTTTAATAACTCTGATCGTAAATTGAGAAAGGCTAACCTCTATTTTCAAAAGATTGTTTGTTTTTGACTGTTCATTTTTCGACTTTTCGATGAACTTGATAATGATTTTTAAAAATTACAAAATTCGGTTTCTAAATATTTCTAATAGTGTAGATCAATTTTAATGGTGCCGATTATCAATTTGAAGTCCCGATCGTCCAAAATAACTTGATAGGACAAAAACTTCTATCCTCTCACTAGGATAAGAGCCACACTCTCTCTCTCTCTCTCTCTATATATATAGAGTACGTCTCCTATACTTTCGAAAGTACGGAGACTTCCGTGCTTGTAAGTTGTTTTCGATGATAGGATATCCTGATCGATGATCAGCTCCGTTAAGTATAATTTACCCTATTGGAACTATCTAGAAATCAAATTTTATAATTTATAGACATCATTTCCTAAGAGATCAAAATGTCTCAAAAATAACTATTTTAACGGTCGATGTGGCATGTTTTAAAGTTCAACAGTGCAGAAGTATCCAAATTATATAAAAATTTAATAAAAAATTTTACTTAACATCAATAGCAAGATCAATACTTTCGATTTAAAATTTGAGTCGAATCGAATGTCCCATCGAATCGAATGTCCCATAATCGAAAACAACTTACACGTACATAGGACTTCGTACTTTTGAAAGCATAGGAGCCTAACTAGGGATGCAAACGGATCCGGGTTGGTGGAGCCCGCCGCCCGCCCGAATGGGGCGAAACGGAGGAAATAAACGGATTCGGGCGGGAAACGGGCTTTTTATTATCAGAGATTCGGTGGAAACGGGAAATTTTTGATCCGCCCGACCCGAATCCGCCGAAATTATTTTTATTTTAAATATATATTTTTAAAAATAATATGTTTACAAAAAGTTTAAAATACAAGTAAGTTAGTACTCTCATTTCTAATGTATTTGAAATTTTTTAATTTTATTTTGAATTGTGATTGATATTTTTTATTTTTATAATTAATATTGTTAATATATATATATAACATTATTAAAAATTATTATTTTATATTTTACAAAATATTAATAATTAATAATATTATAATTTTATAAAAACAACTTACACGTACAAACCGACCGCTCCCCGCAGGCGGCAAAGTGGTTTCATGTTGGTATCCTATAATTCCGAGTTCAATCCTAGTTGATTCATATTTCTTTTAGCTACAAGTTTATTTCTGTTAAATAAACGGCCGTAATAACTAGTTTTTAGCCGCGCTTTACTCTATCTCTCAAAAAAAAAAAAAAAAAAAAACTTACACGCATGCAGTGACTCTTCGTACTTTGTTAGGTGCCTAACCTCTCTCTCTCTCTCTCTCTCTCTCTCTCTCTCTCTCTCTCTCTCTCTCTCTGTATAATCTAGTGTTTGGGCTTTGTTTTGAGAATCTATTGTTCAAATATAATTGATTTAATGCCCAGAATTGGGCTACTTATATCACAATTAAATGCTTTTGCTTTATTAGATATTATATGTACCTACTAGATTTACACGCATATCGATGCATAAATATATAATCAAATAATCTTATGTAACATGGAAAGGATTTAAATAAACAACATGATATCACCATTTTATACATTTAAAAATCCGTAATTTAGAATACTAAGATCGTTGTATCTTTTAAATTTAAGGTTGGTTGGACTGGTTACAATTTTAAATTTTATAAAGAGTTTTTTTTTTTTTTGAAAGAATGATTCATCGTATTCATGTGCAGATAAAAATGTACAAACTCCTAATCCTTAGCTCTTTCACAAATATGTATCTAAACTTTAAATATTATTCAGCAACATTTATTATTACTAAAATTCTATATATTTTACCACTTTATGTGAACTATAAATTATAAATTAAAAAATTACTTTTTGTAAGGGCAAAGTCTACTAACTAATATTCAAATTGTAAGAACAAAATTTGAATATTTTCGAGCGTTGGAAGGATATACTTAATAATTAAAAGTTTATAGGGACCTGTAGATAATTTTAAAACCTTACAGGGGTGCATATGAAATTATCCATTACTGTTGTTTTGTGTTCGCTACTCGCACCTCTCGTCGTCCGTCCCCCGTGGTATCTAATCTGGGTTAGGGTTTCCGTTCGTCGTCTCCAATCTCTGTCGAGTTGAAAAAAGCTAGGGTTAGGGTTTCCGACGGGGCGTTGCTCATCCATGGCGCTGCGCGCGTTCTACAACGAGATCAAGGGGGTGAAGGTGAGGGAGCTCCCCGGGTACCTGAAGCCGCGGTTCACGTGGGATTACGTCAAGAAGAGCGCGGACCAGGCCGTGGACCGCTACATCGAGAAGTACATCGAGACGAGCTCCGTCGAGCCCCTCTTCCACGTCTGCATCGGCGGCATGATCTTCTCCTACCTCGTCGCCCTCCCCCATGAGCGCCGCCACCTCGAGCATCAGCAAGCGGCCGCCGGAGGAGGCGGCGGCCACCACTGATCCCGCCGCCCCCAGGTCCCAAACCGAAATCCTAATTGCTCAATCTTTCTAACTAGATTCATCTTGGAGAACGGTTGGAATGTAGGGTTTTGTTTAGTCTTGGTTTCGTCAATTGGTGTTGGATGTCGGATCGGGGAGTTTAGGTTGCTGAGAAAAGGAAAATTCGAATTTTTGTTGGTTATATATTATGCTACAGTAGATCAACGAGAGTTAGACACTCGGATGGTGCTATATGTTATTGGTCGTTTGCATTCTTTTGGTGTTAGATTCAACTCGGGTGGATGGGAATTTACCATTTTGGTTAATGTTGGTTTCTTCGTTTTGTGGGATGCGTTGGATCAGGGAGTTTAGGTTAACAGGAAAAATCGATTTTTCCATTCATACCAGATCATGAAATGGAAACCTCCATAGTGACTGCTTTCGTTCAGCGGAGGCGTGCTCAAGGTGTTTAATTCATCTCGGATGGGAGTAGGACTCTAGGGTTTTGTTTAGTTTCAGTTTCATTGTTTGGTAGCATGTGTTGGATCGGGGAGTTTTAAGTTGATGAAACAATTAGAATTTTTGTTGATTATAATAGACAATAAAGTAGATCAACAAGTTTTAAACACTAATGCTATGGTGTTTACAGTCATTAGTGGCATTCTTATGGTGTTAGATTCATTTTGGATGGGAATAAGAATATAGGATTTTGTTTAGTTTTGGTTTCTTTGATTGGTGCTATGTGTTTGATCTGGGCGTTTAGGTTAATACACACACATCTATAAATAGAGTTTTTATCTATTTATAGATGGTAGATCCACCAGATTTAAACACTAATATGGCTTCTTCTGGTGTTGATTTGCCTTGAATAGGGATTGGAATGCAGGGTGGTTTAGCGCTTTTTTTTTGGGGGGCAACTTGTATTTGGATCAGGGAGCTTATGTCAATGCAGAAATTGAATTTTCGGCTGTTAATTGTTGACGAAACGGATGAACCATATCTGAATAGTAATACCAACTACTATCATTCATTGATGACTTTGTGGTGTTGGATTCATCTTGTGCAGGAGTAGGAATCTAGGATCGTTTCTTTCTTCATCTGTTGACATGTGTCTGATCAGAGGCTTTTGGTCAATACAGAAATTTGCTTTCTCTCTAGTATCAATTTAATTGCTTGCTGATTGATGTGCTTAGAGGGCAATGCCTTTATATCACCTTTTTATGCCACATTGTCTTTAACTTGATGTTACTTGTTGATTGAACAAATAAACAGGCATGAATGAAGTGATGATAGCTCTTCAAATGATTAGGGTAGTGTACTTTTGGGCAAGCACAGTAGATTGGAGGCATAGATAATTAAACCGGTGCATACTAGAGGTGGTTAGGGTGGAGGGGTTCCATGGTGAGAAATAGGGCTCAGAGAAAAGTTTGCGTGTGGCATGCTCTCAAATATTGCTGGACCAAATTATCTTGCATCCGGTGATGGAAGTTTGCTTTAATCCACTAATTGAGGGGAGATCTATAGTATGTTATCTTGAGGTGTGTCTACTACGAAATCCACTTAAAATATATGACGGTGGCAGCATTCGAATCGAGCGAAATTCAAATTCATATACAATGATGCATCACGTTTTTCATCGAAATTCTCTTGCCCTTGCGGTGTTTTTTCTTTTCCCTCCGATGTGATATGTTTGACAGTGTTATCCTGCTCTTCTTTTCTTAAAGCAGTTAATCTTAGCCAGTCTTATTTCTGGATTCTGTTTTGTCAATTTAAGTCTCTCTGGGCTTCTGAACTTCTTCGAGGACAATTTGTTCTTTCCATTTGTTAAGACAGATGGAAAACATTGAATTGATTCTTAATGAAAGATGATTACAAAAGAGTCGATAAAACGGGTGAACGTTTGTACTATAATAATGAAATTCAAGCGTGATTTTAATTGATATGTATTGCCTTTCTGCAGGACTGAAGATCATTTTCTGGGTTGGTTGCGATGAAAACTCGCATCTCATATCTTCGGCAGATATTTTACCTACACCAATGTTCTTCCATTGCTTTGTTTGCATGGAAGGTTGGAATAAACTTTTAGTCTCTTGTTTCTGGGTTTTCCATCTTGACGATGTTTTGTTGTCGTGAATAACTACATTGCCTTAAGTGCGACATTTTGTGTTTGAACAAATTGTATGGAAAATACTTTCAGCTATTGCAAGCACACTTTGCTCTAGTTTCTAAATTGATTGATTACCATTTGTAAGTCTGATTTACAATATTCTTTTGTTGGCAGTGGCCATTTATGTATTCTTGCTTCAAATAAGCTTAAATTGAGTGAGTATTTGAGCCTCAAACTGATTCAATATACGATGCTTATATTCTCCTGAAAATGATCTTGGATCAACTTAGCCTTACAAATCACTGCTGAGCGGAATTCGGAAAACTAAGCATTTCTGATTGAATTAGGTCTTAGTAAGTTAGAACTATATTTTGTCCAACTTATCAATAATTATGGAGGTTAGCTACTCAAAGTCTCAAACTCGAGGAAATGTGATTGTCCATACAAACTTGAAGAAGCACCCCTATTTGATGCGAAAAACCAAAATGAAAGAAGAGGGAATGTGCTTGTTCTACTCTTTTTAATCAATCACATGTACCGATCTTTGAAGAAGCCGGCGACGAAATGCTGTGAAGGGTAACAAATCAACAAACCATTACCACCAGACCCAACTGGAATACAAAAGAGATAACACAATTCCAAATCTGTTTGGGAAGTTGATCTGAATCAGAATACTATTGATGAACTTGATTGAAACATTCCTTTTTTTTTCCCTCTCAATAGAGCTACACAACAAAATTGGCCTTGAAACGCCGTCGTTGGCCGCGAATCGAACACAATCAATTAATCCAGAATGAATTTGGTATCAGCAAACCTCATATTACACAAAATCTAAGAATTCGAATGCCAAAAACCCTTGCATACTAAAATACAGAGAAATGTATGTATATTTGTTATCAGCCCCCTTTCATATTATACAGCTACAACTTCATTCAGGATCACAATGGCCTTTCTTCACCTGTATATGTATGGATTAAGTGGGCATTAAGAATGGAAAATGTATATAAATTAATCAACATTAAGCTGCAGAAATATAATACCGACGTACGTAAATATGAATATGTACTAGATAACAAAGTCTTGTGCCAGTAATAAGATCACGAAGATCATTAGTAATGTAAAGATAAGATAAAGAGTGCTGTAATCTGTTTAGATAAGAGACACTAAGCGGGGTAGATTGAGTGCATTAGCAAATTCATTTACATTCCCGTTCGACGACAAACGCGGTATTATGGAAGCGCATTATTATAGAATGAGAGAGTCAGAAGAAAATTTTGACATGGAAGATACATTGCATGCTATATCAACGAGAAATCGCATTGAGTATTTCAACTAGGTTCCATAATTCTAACAAAGTAATGAAAATTCGATGTGCAGCACAAAAATTGCAAAAATGGTGAAAATTAGAGATATGAATCTTACATCCAGATTATGAAATTCAGCAGGATCCATCTGAGAAGTTCGATCGTAATGACTGGGGCTGCTGCAGAAATAATGACAATAGAGATGATATTAAGGAACAAATAACAAAAATCTGCTTTTTATTCATGATATTGAATATTTACAGGAGACCATTGCAAAACAAATTTTGTCAGAAAAGAAGAATTATGTGTCTTATTTCCACGTAAATTACCAAACATATTTTTTTGAAAACAAAGCTTTATGCTCCTGATCACAAAAAGCTTTGTCCAATTCCTAATTTAATCCAAAAAGGTGGGGAAGAGAAGAGAAAATCTTCCAGTCAAAGACAAAATGAATTGCAAGAACAAATAAGAGTAAAAAGAGCATACTCTGACAATGGACCAGACCAGTCCGGAACGTCTGCTTGGAAATCTTCACCAATTGGAACCCCTGTTGTATATGGTTGGGTGTCTTCCAACATCAAAGTTATCCAATCCTGACGCAGACGAGGTGACCGACTCTTACTCTTCTTGGATGGTTCACTTTTGTTCCTCAAGTATTCTGCAGACAAGGACTTGCGTTTCGTTCTGAAGCAAGTCTGACAGTACCACTCGTCGACCGGTACTTTCTTTATCTTTGGTTTGCAACAAGGCGGATGAAATGCTTCTTCACAAATATCACAAATTAACATCTCCAATAGATTTCCCAGAAGCCCACAAATTTTGCATGTTTCAGAACAGTTAGCATCTCGATCACAAGGGACCGCAATAGGATCATCTTCGTTACTAGTCCCCGCATCTCCAAGGAGTCCATCGCTTTTCAGCACAGAGATGCAGAGCTCCTTTACCGAAGCAAATTTGTTTAACTGTTCTACCACATCAGCATCCTTAGAAGAACACTGCTCACCGCCCTTTTCTTCTTTCTTCATTAAAGATGGCACACAAGAGACTGACGAAGAACATCTATCATCAATAATCGAGTTTAATGCAGGTTTACGAAGATCACAATTAGATGTTTTTATGGGCAATACAACTGGTTGTTCGTCAGAACTTGTGCTGGAATATGGACAAGCAATTCTGTATGTTGTAATTTCTGAAATGAATGCAAGAGAGTTTCTATCAAACTTCCTCCTCTTAAACACCAATTTAAACATCTTTGGTGAAGAGACTGGGAACATGGTTTCTGTAGCCGATAAATCAGAGGAATTGGAGAACGAAACTCCAACATTGGTTAAAGTTTCGCATGCGTCCTCACACCCAGATAAAATAGTTTTTCCGTCCTTATAATATTCACTATTGCATTTCGCACTTTGGTTCAAACTTTCTGTTGCATTTCGTGAAAGGTACGTAACTGATTTCCTATCCGATTTCCGCCTCTTGTATATGAAGCCAACATTTTTTGCTGTTCTTTTTATTCTTGGTAAATTAAATGAGCTTGTGAATGAAACCCCAACATTATCTAAAGATTTGCATGACTCATCCAGAGATAAACTGGCTTTCCTGCAGTCATTCCTATTCCATTCATTACATTTCCGCCTTTTGTATACAAAGCCAACATTCTTTGCTGTTTCCGTCGTAGTCGATAAAACAGTTTTCCCGCAGTCACTCCAATTGCATTCATTACGTTTCCGCCTTTTGTATACGAAGCCAACATTCTTTGCCGTTCTTTTCATAGTCGATAAATCAAACGAGCTTGTGAATGAAACCCTATTCATGTCTAAAGATTTGCATGCCTCATCTGGGGATAAAACAGTTTCCCTGCAGTCATTCTGACTGCATTCAGTAACTCTCCTCCTTTTGCATAAGAAGGCGGCATTCTTTGCTGTTTCGTTCATAGTCGATAAATCAAATGAACCAGTGAATGAAACGCTATTGCCGTCTAAAGGTTTGCATTTCTCATCCAGAGATAGTTCCAATTGCATTCATTACATATCTCAATTAACTTCATCACAAGTGACCAGCCAAATTGTAAGCTTATTTCTAGTGGTTTTCCATTGCAAGATTTACACATGTAGATAATACCATCTCTATAAGCAACTTACTGTACTTCCTAAAATAGTTTCCTGGAATGTAGTGAGAAAGAAAACAAGGATCACTGAAGCAAACAAATCAATCCCAAACTGAACCAAAATCTTACAAAACTAGTATTAGCGAAACAAGTATCAACAATTCTTTGTCACAATTTTCTCCCCTGCTAGAGAATCTCTTCCTCATTCTCCCAGGGAATTGATATGTCCACAATTCTTCTTTATTCTTTTCTTGATAAAAATTAATAAAGGGTTGTTTGGTTCCTCAGAAAATCATGAAAAACTGTTTTCGAAGAAAAACGTTTTTCATAGAAAACACCCTTTCCATAGATTTTGTTTTCCTGATTACAAATCCAGATATGAAAAGAGGACATTTCCATGGAATCTGGAGATAAAATTTTTAGGAAAAAGTGAGTTTTTGGGAAACCAAACGGATGGAAAATCCTTTTTCAGAACTTTTTCCTGAGAACCAAACATCCTACCTGGAATCAATCCTACCCACCACTGATGTATGATTCCTAACATCAATACAGATCTTAAAACACAAATTATCAACCCCAATTCCCCACTTCCTCCTCTCAAACTACTTTCAATTTCTCAATAAACAGATTTCTCTAACAAAGCATAGCAAAATGCTGTTCTTCAACCAACTCTATGATTCCCTTTTCCACATTCCCAATCGGCAAGCAAGCAATTCTTGGGAGTTACTACAAGCCCTAATGTAAATTGCTCTCCTTCACAAAACCCTAATTCCCTAGAATCCAACATAGATGGGTGCATAACAAAATGAATTTTATCAAGAACAGAAGAAGCACAAACAGATCATGAAAATTGCATTAAAATCACTGAAAAAAAACAAATTAAATTGCAACAATAACAACACAATCAATATTAAACACGACTCATAGATCTGTATGAGAAAACCTATGAAAATCTAAGGGTTTCTTAATAGAAATTAAGCGTTTTTGGGTTTACCCAATTGCTATTTGGAGGATCCCCTTCTCTCTTTGGAGGAACCCTAAAAGCTTTATTTGGAAACCAACCAAATCTCTTGTTGAATTCGACCCTTCAATAGTTGGGGATTTATAAAGTTTCTGGGAAAAAAAAGGAGACCTTTTTGAATTCTTTGTACTCTTCCTCTCTCTTGTAGCCCTTAGATTAGATTGGGATCTTTTTTTCTTTTCTTTTTTTTTTTTTTTTTTTTAACTCTAGCTATTTTATACTTCCATTGATTGTTTGGTCTCGCTTTTACCACACTTTTGAACTCGGACAAAAAATAGAAATTTTAGAAACTAGAAATTTGGTTTGTAAAAAGTCGAGAAAATTCCAATTTGAAACTTCTGGTTATATTGCGGCACAAAGTAGTCAGAAAGATGTTTATGACAAAAGTTATTTCCGTTTTTTCTGAGTGGTGTTTATTTAATCGGAAATTAACGGAAAAAGCATAGTCGGGCCAAACAGGCTCTCAATAGATTTTAATTGACTTTAAGTCCAAATAATTCATTTTACTTTAATTATAACTATTTTAAAAATAAATTGGCATTGAATTAAATTTGATAGATGGGAGGTCAATTTGATGTGTTTAAGATAAATCCTATCTACTTTCAGATAAACAATTTCAAACAGCATATGTAGGCCGAGTTTCGTACATGCCGATTTATAGAGTTCTCGCAAATAAATCCCATGAAAGTTCAAATTGAGAGCAAATTTGATGTTTAAAGAGCATCAAAAACAGCAAATGGTACCATGTTAAGAGTTAATGTTAGGGGCAATTTACTTCCAATGTTAACTAACCACCTATCAAGGATGAAACTTAACAGTAGTTGATCTAAACTTGTAGATCTAATTTATGCTGATGTGAGAATAGTGATGAGTAAAGAACTAAAGATAACCGAGAATGATTTGATTTCAGATGATGAGGAAAATTTTGACTACCATGCATTAGAAGGAAAGATTGCTGAAACGAAATAATCAAAGAAGCGGAGTTTGCGCAGATAAGATACAGTCGAGTTGCGAAATGTAGTTGAGGTTAATTAAAATTGTGAGAATTTCATATCAATGATGTATATCACATTCGGTTTAATACGCGTTTCGGTCGAGTCTAAGCTTAGTTCAGATCAAGTCCACTCTAGCTTCGTTTAGTTTTCGTTTTCTACTTCTGTCATTTCCTCATAAGGTCTATCTATTAACCTGCTTCTTCTTTTTCTTCTTTTCGTAATCAATTTTTGCTATTTCTTATTGATTTGAAATCGCAGTTCAGTTTAGTCCTGCGCGCGACAGTAATCAAATAAGAGTTGGATTGATGTAACCAAACTCACAGTTCTAAATAAGTATATATATTTTGATGTATCATACCCTATTTGAATTGAAACTGTGACTCAAGTCACTCAACTGAACTAGTCCAATTGAAGCCCCTGATAGATGATCCTGCTGTTCATTTCTGCAGAAAAAGAGCAATCTGATGCAGATTTCTTTGCTCATTTTTCTTACTGGGACAATCAGAAATTCTTGCAGCAAACAAACAAAATGTTACTGTAATCTATCTATCTGCTTCTTTCTTTCATTTAAGATGAAAATCTTTTTGCTACAGTTGTTAATAGAAGATAGATCTTATAACCACTGAAGCTAAAAGCACACTGGCTCTAAACAGTGATGGCACTAGTGTAAATGGAGAGTTCTAATCCTACTTCTGCGACTTGGTCTATGTGCTTTTTTATTTCAATTATGTAACCCTTGAACATCAAATATCTCACGAAATGTCGAAAAATGTTCTAACTTTTATTAATATAGAGAAAAATCCTCAATTTTATTACATTTTATCTCACCATGTATCCAAAACACCCTTAAATTTTAGAGCAGTTATGTCCTTATGATGAAAATTTTCTAGCATTATAATACTCTTCCTAGGTCAGGGGTATTCTGGTAAGGGGTATTTTGGTCATTTTGGTTAAAAAAATTACAATAATAGGGACATGAGAGGGTGTGCTTCCACCTTCTTATTCTCTTCCCCTTACATTATTATAATTATTATTATTATTTAGATAATATATTTGGTTGGTTCTTGAACTATCTCCATGTAGTTTGGTCACTGTATTTCAAATATATATATATATATATATATATATATATATATATATATATATATATATATATATATATATATATAATCTTAATTTTATTACTGTAAAAAAATAGACATATATTGATTTGAATTCACCTTCTTTATGAGGAATGACTGATGTGACGCCCGCATGGCGAAAGGAGGGTTAATTTTACAAATAAATTTTACAAATAAAATCTTGGTTATCTCACCTCTGTAGCATAATTAATATCTTCAATGAACGAAGCAGGTAGCGTGATACCTATTCTCAAAAAAAATAAAAATAAAAAATTTGGGAGGATTATTTTGCCAAATACGAAATTCTATAGGGTCATTTTCAAAAAAAGCCCGTTGAGGGACTAACGATACATTTTACCATCCTTTCCCGACTCAGTGTTCACTTTTTAATTTTTATGTAGGAGACAATGCGCACACCATAAAGTAGAGTGAAAAAAAACCAAATCTCTCTCTCTCTCTCTCTCTCTCTCTCTCTAGAGCTGAAGCTCATTTTCCCTGGTTCCAAAGGTATGAAGAGAGAGAAAGATCTCTTTTTCTCTCTCATTCTCTTTGTTACATGAGCTTGTCCTTTGTTTATGTACTTTTTTCTATGTTTTTTTTGGGATCTCGAGTTGTTGGTTCTCTGATCTATGCATTGTTCTCTTTTTTGATGGTAATGAGGATATGGGTTTGTCTCCAATTGCAGTTTTTTAGATCTAAGCAGGAATATGGAGCACTAATTTCTCCTTTTTGGGGAGCTTTTTTTGTTTGTTTTTTTGGGGGGGGTGGGGGTGGGGGTGCGCAATTGGGTCGTTTGGGATTCTCTTAATTGGAGAAATGGGAATGTGGGTTTGGTTCAATTTCTCAAATGGGATTTGGGTTTTTGTTTTTTGGAGCTCTAGGAGTGGAGAACATGAGGCACAGTGCGTTTGCACATTTGATTAGATTTTGGGCTGTGTTGGAGATGGTGGAGTTGCTTGTTTGAGCTTGTAGATTTTAGAACTAATTTTGGTTTGTAGTAGAAAGATCTTTCTTTAACAATTAATTTGTATGTTTTTAGCTCCTGTTCGTTATGCAATTCCCGATACGACGAAGTTTCGCGAACCATAATTTGAGAATTGTTGAGGTCATGTTCTCAGAAATTGCACAGCATTTCGGCTAAAGTCGAATAAACTTGGTCAGATCTGTTGTGCTGAGGTTTTCTAACTTTTATAATTACTGATTTCAAACCATGCCATCTTTTTAGAGTTAAGTTTTTTTTTTTTTAACCTGGAAATTCGTCAATTGCCGAATTCAATACTCATCAACATCTTTTTTTCTGTAAAGAGTTGACCTGAAAATTGTTTAGTTGAGCTGTATTCACAAGATGATTCTTTTCGATATCAGAGGTGAACCCTAACGGGTTTGTTGATTACAGTCGGCATTTTTTTTCAACTGCCACAATCTGGTTGATCAAATCAACCAAGCATGATGGGATCGAGGTTCCCGTCCCATCAGCTCAGCAATGGGCTGTATGTCTCAGGCCGCCCCGAGACGCCCAAGGAGAAGCCTCCGACAATGAGCTCAGCAGCCATGCCGTACACCGGCGGAGACATTAAGAGATCCGGGGAACTCGGAAAAATGTTCGACCTTCATGCGGAGAAATCAAGAAAATCTGGCCCTCTTGGCAGTGCTCCTTCAAGAACCGCATCATTCGGCGCTGCTAATTCCAATTCTGGTTCTCTTTCCAAACAGAAAACCAATTCTGGGCCATTAAACAAACATGGCGATTCGAGTAAAAGGTCGTCAGGCCCTCAATCCGCCGCAGTCCCTCCTGTGCTCCCTACAACAGGGCTTATTACATCCGGTTCGATTACATCCGGCCCGCTCAATTCATCCGGAGCCCCACGAAAAGTATCCGGCTCACTAGACTCGACTAATTCAGTGAAGCTCCATTCTACCACTTTGGCACATAACCAGGCCGTTACCAAACTCATTCAGGATGATACTTATTCCTTCAAAAGGAGCTTTCCTAAGCCGATACTGTGGTCGGTGATTCTACTGTTTGTGATGGGGCTCATTGCCGGAGGGTTCATTCTCGGTGCGGTTCACAATGCGCTTCTTCTTATTGTCGTTGTGGTCTTATTTGGGGCAGTTTCTGCACTTTTCATTTGGAATAGTTGCTCTGGAAGGAAAGCACCAATCAGGTTTATCAATCGCTACCCTGATACTGAGCTTCGAACTGCAAAAGACGGGCAGTATGTAAAGGTTTCCGGGGTAAGTTTTTCATTTGGAATTGTTGCTGCTTTGTTGCTTAATGCCTGGCCATTTTCATTTGGATGACTTTCTCATTTAAATTCACTTGAAACAGGATTAGAAATGCTATTTTTACATCGAAAGTCTATGGATGACAGTTTCCTTTTTCTTTTAGGTTTCGGAACTATATTTACTAGAATTTTTTCTGACCTATGATATTAGGTGCCACCGTTAAGTTGGCAGGTGCTGACATAGTTAAGCTTCTCACAGGTTGTTACCTGTGGAAATTTCCCCCTCGAGTCCTCGTATCAAAGGGTTCCGAGATGTGTTTATACTTCTACAAGCTTATATGAATACAGGGGTTGGAACTCAAAGCCTTCAAATCCCAAGCATCGCCGGTTTACATGGGGGCTAAGAGCCATGGAGGTAAATATTGTCTTATTTCCTTAGTTTATTGAACAAAAAAAAAAAGAGAAAAAAAAAGAGAACTTGTAACATTTTATTCAAGACTGAAGAAACCACAAATTTAATTAAATTTCTATTATCATTGTATCAGTTCATTCATGTTATTGTTTGCTCGAATGATACACTACATTTATTCAAGGATAAAATGCACAAGTTGGGAGGTTTCCGCTGGTTCCCAGCAGAAAAAATTGTTATCATACCTTTTTTCATTAATTCCTGGATTAAATTGGACGGAGATGAGCACATAATCACCCTATGAGAAGTCTAAAAGACACTCGTCCGATATTAGATGGTGTTTTTGTAAATATTTCTATCCAATTTGCTGGAGGAACTGAACGGATTGGGGTTGGGTTAGGTCGGAACTCTCTAACAATTGTAACAATTAAAAACAAAAAAAAAAGTTGGGGATCCGATGAAAATTATGTTAAACGACTGGTACAATTTTCACTTTATTTGCCATTATATACTTGTTTATGGTCATAACTCTTTTATGTTTATCTTGAACTTTGGCAGAGACATGTGGTCGACTTTTACATCTCCGACTTCCAATCTGGCTTACGAGCTTTGGTAAAAACAGGTTGTGGGTCTAAAGTCACTCCCTATGTCGATGAATCTATCGTCGTTGACATAAACCCGGAAAACAAAGACAAGTCTCCTGAATTCATGAGGTGGCTGCGGGAGAGGAATCTTTCTAGTGATGGTCGTTTGATGCGCCTGAGAGAAGGGTAAAAATTATATTCCTGTTTTCAGTACCTATTAGGACTACTTTCTAGAACTGCTTCTACTCTAAGAAGCAGACAGTTGGCCCTTTGGCAACAAAAATGTTTAGGATTTTCGCAGTGGCAGGTTCCGATTTTAACTTTCAGCTTCTGCTATAGCAGGAAACCAATAGGATGATTTTATTGAGAAAAGACCCTAGTACTTCTCTGAATTGCTCTACTTCGACAACACCTTTCCGAAAGCTGTAACATCGGATATTACAAGCATCTCCACTTAATATCTCAATATACAAGCTATACCATAATTGCATTTATTAAATTTCCTCCTTTAGTTGCCTTTTCTGCATGGAGAACATGGCAAGCACTAAGACAACTTCAATTACATGATAAATTTTCAATTTCAAGCCAAAAAAAGGGGGGGGAAAAAAAATCAATTCATATTAAAGAAGTCAAAAACCATTTTATAATTAGGAGGTAGTAGTCTCCTTGACTGTGTTACAATGTATATATATGTATATATATTCGTTTTCAGGTACATTAAGGAGGGGAGCACAGTTAGTGTAATGGGCGTCGTGCGAAGGAACGAAAATGTGTTGATGATAGTTCCTCCACCTGAGCCTCTCTCCACAGGGTGCCAATGGGCCGAGTGTATACTCCCCGCGAGCCTCGAAGGGATAATATTGAGATCCGAAGACACTTCGAAGATCGATGTCGTACCAGTATAAACATATACATGGCAATAGCAGTTGATGTTCAAAATGCTGGTTAAGCTTTTTCAAAATATGGTTCTTGGTTCTTAGCATTAAAAATGTGTGGAATTATATGTGGTGATTATATCCTGAGGTTTTGATTGTATAGTCCTATTTGTCTCTTCTTTTTTTTTTTCGTTTCTTTTTCATATTTTTGTTTATTAATATTTGATACTATTGTAACAAAGGATGTGTTTTAATCACTACAGTGAGATTGTGATTATTATGTATATGAAAATGTTTCGAATTATTTGGAGTTATTATTTTGAATAAATTTGCTTTAATTGGTTTGTTTAAGCATGTAAAGCACTAAATAAGTACACATTTTAGTGTCTCCAATAATTTTTTTTTTATTTTTTTATTTTTTTTATTTTTTATGAAGCAGAAACTACTGCAACTCTTGCAACAAATTTTTTTACATTTAAAAAAAAAAGAATGTAGTGAACCAAGGGTGTAAAAATGGGGAAAAATATATATATGGAAAACACGAATATAAATTTAAAAAAAAGGTTGATTTTCTATGCAATATGGCCTTGTTTTGATCTTGTGATAGATTTGTTTTTTTGTTTTTTTTTGTTTTCTCATTCAACTCATTCAACTCAGCACGTTGAATGAGAATTAATGATTCCATTCTAGAAGTTAGGTGAAGGTCACGTTGCTGATCATTAATTTAATTTCAAACAAAATTTTTTAAGTAAAATGATTTGTTTATTTCTAACGTGTAGCACGTTTGATAGAACAAATAATTTAAAATTTTTTAAATTAAGAGAATAAATAAACTTTGTAGCCATTAAATTTTTTGTGCCTACAACTAAGACAAATTACAACTGCATCAAAAATAGCAAATTTAGTGAGATACAAAAAAAAAAAAAAAAAACCATGAATTATGAAATCATTAAGGCAAAATGCTTCTATATTCTTTGGACAATTAATGGTAGATATAGGATCGACTATTCACAAATCTACTAATTTTGGTATCTAATTGGAAAAAATGTCTTTTTTTTAAGAAAAAAAATCTATGTGTATTCAAATTTGATAGCTATTTAAAATTTGTTGGGGCTTATTATATTGAAACAATATAAAGTGTGACAGTTATTTAAAATTGAGAATTAAGAGGGGTTGTATTTATCCAATCATTTTGAATTTTTAGTAATGATAATAATAATGATGATAAAATGGTTTTTTTTTTTTTTTTTTTTATTTAGCCTTCTCAGAAATTTTTTTTTAGAAATAGTTTTGTAAAATTTATATTTGTAAAATTTGCTCTATCCTCGGCACGTTAGGAACAGTGAGCGTAGTTGGTGGCTCAGGTTAAGATGAATATGGTGAATGATCGATTTACTGTGTTTATTGTATTATACATTTCTATAAGTTGTATAAATTTAAGTTGGACATAATGAATGATTCATCGTGTTCAACTTATTCCACGCTCACGTGGCGTGACAAAAGATTAGGCCAATCATGCAAATACAAATTTTGTAAGATCATTTGTGATTTTTTTTTTTTTCCCCTGAGAGGGCTCAATGCAAAAAAAGCTCAGATAAAATGTATAGAAATAATCTTTCGGGGGATGTTCGGCGTCTATGGAAAGAGATATCTTGCAACCCCAATGCCGTGTCGAGAGCGAAGAGTCAAATACGATTGGCGGCGTTCTGGTGGGTTGTCTGGACCGAGCGAAACAACACTATCTTTCGTGAGGAGCCTCCCAATGCAAGCCGGGCCACAGGTCGTGTCGAGTCTTTGTTGAAGGACTGGACTGAAATTACGTGATTTACGATTATTCCTGCACTAGCTACGTACTCGTGTTTTCCTTTTACTTATTTATTTTTGGCTTTTGGTTTTGGTTTCGGTGGTTTTTTTGGCTTTTACAGGAGGCCCTAGCTGCTTCCACTATGTATGCTTAGTTCATCATACTTAATGAATGAAGCAGATAGCTTGCTACCTCTTTCTCAAAAAAAAAAAATGTATAGAAATAAGGTGGAGTTTAGATGATTAAAATTGTAAAATTATAATTTCTCTGGAAAGTTTTTGTCGTTGAGTGGGAACATAACATTGGCGTGGCCCTCAACCTACCGGTTGGTATGGTAGGTGTGGTTTCCATGTCAACACCCTCATTGGGTGACTTAATAATTACATTACATAAGAAGCTAACAAATTAGTTTGATTAAAAATAAAGAAAAAAAAGTGTAACTTTTGGTGTAGGTAGTACTAAAGGGATATATACACCTTCTCTTTTTTTCTCTACTTTTTTTAGTAATTGATAACAAAAGTAAGGAGAGATGGACATTGCACCATAAAATTGAAAAACAATTACATGGGAAAATTTGATCTATTTTGGCGGAAGCACGACTTCGTTGAGGAGCTTCTCAATGAGTTTTCATTGACATAGTTTAGCGAGCGGTGTTATAGGTTCGTTCTGCGTATGAGTATTAAAGACTTGTTCTAGTCTAAAAGTTTTTCTTTCGAATCTGTACATTGTATTAGACGAGCACGACTTTATTGAGGAGCTCCTCAACGAGAGTTCTTGTTGAGACGGTGTTTATGAGTATTATAGAGCTATTCCAAATTTAGAAGTTTCTCATTCAATCTGAACAGTGTATTGGACGAATAGAGTTCTCGTTGAGACAATTTGGTGAGCTGTGTGATTCACTCCTCATCCGGATTGTTGGTCAAAGAATTACAAGGCATAAATATAATACTGAATATAAATATTAAAAATACTGTTCTCTTGATGTTGTTTTAAGTTATTGGAGGATATATAAGGGTTGCTTTATATTCTTTAACATAATATCAGAATAAGAAATTCTAAGTTTAAGTTCCGTCGGGCTCTTTGTTTACAGTTCCACATATTGAGCAGCTTAAACTATTAGTAAACAACAACTATTTCATTTCATTTAACACATACCGTATATCCTATGAACCACTATTCTAGTCTTAAGAAACACATTATTTATGAAATTATTCTTACTTTGGCATCCTATGACATAATATAGTAAGAAAACAATATTCATGGTGTGAATGAAACAAACACATTAGCAACTCTTTTGTATTATTCTCCCATGTTTCTTTAACATTTTCTGCTTTTCTCACTATGCATTTGACATTCCTTAACAGGTTACTGTGAACCTGCCAACCAATAGACAGAATTTTCATAATAATAATAATAATAATAATGAAAAAAGAAAAGCTAAAATGTCACAATAAATCCATCTGTACTAAAATTAAATCTGCAAAGAAACTTATGTGGGAGCAGCAACTCATGGGACAATAGAGACTGGGAAAGGTTTGCATCTCCTTTCAATTTTTATATAATTATGCCACTCTCTTACTATCTCAGTACTGTCCCAAAATAAAACTCTTGTTATTGCTGTCCCTTCTCTTCAATTGGATCAATCTACCTTATTTTATTTGTAATTTAATGTCGACAGGTCACCGATTACGTTGTGTTATCAATCTTTCAGATTCTAACTGTCTAAATCTTGACTCACATTCTTTTTTTTATGTACTTAATAGTTAGCCAAGTTTGATTACATTTTTTTTTTTTTTTTTTTTGGTCAAAGATGCTGCAACAGTTTCTGTTCAGAAATAAAGAACATTTCAGCAACTTCTGCAACTTATGTTACAGCGTAACTCCGCAAATCTGTTTCTGAGATAAAATTCAAGGAGAAGATGAATCATAAGTTGTGCTCAAGATGCTCACCTTGGCCTGTAGTTGCTCTTTTCGCGGTGAGCGCGGTCGTGTTCAGCTCCTTGGCAGGTTTGTTTCTTTACCAGGGCAATTGCAGCAGCAGCAGCACTGACGTGGAGTTCGAAGAAAGCGTCAGAGCTCCATTAACAGGACCCGAGTATCCCCCGATCTTCGCTTATTGGATTACTGGCACCCGAGGCGAGCACCTGAGAATTCTGCGGCTGCTGAAAGCAGTGTACCATCCCAGAAACCGGTACCTTCTGCAGCTAGATGCGGGATCGACGGCTTATGAGAGGGTAAGGCTCGCGTATTTAGTAAGATCGGAGAGAGTGTTTCGAGCTTTCGGGAATGTTCATGTGATGGGCAGAGCTTATCCGATCGACAGAACAGGTCCGTCTTCAGTTTCTGCAATGCTTCATGCAGCTGCTGTTCTGCTGAAGATTGGCGCCGCCTGGGACTGGTTTATCAGATTGAGTGCTTCGGATTATCCCCTCGTGACGCAGGATGGTTAGGAAGAAATTGAATAAACAAACAAATGAATCTTCTTTTCTCTGCTCCTTAATCACTCACTTCTTTTAATGCTAATGGGGTATTTCTGGTGCAGATCTTTTACATGTATTCTCATCTTTGCCGCGAGATTTGAACTTCATTGAACATGAAATGAATCCTGAAAACAAAATGTAAGGAACAATTAGTAAGTACTGGTTCCTTAAATTTTGATCAAGTTGTTTACTAAACCCTTAATTGTTTACGCAGGAACCAAATTATTCAAAATGTAATTGTCGACCCGAGTCTTTATGAGAACAAAAGATCTCAGCTCTTCTACTCCTCAGAGTCGCGAACAACACCTGATGCTTTCGAGATATTTACTGGTAAGGACATGCCATATCTTAGTTGAATTATTTATCATTCGCACTAACTTTAGTTCTCAACCATTAAATTTAAGAATTTTGCGGACCAAAATTAGATCATGTTTCATTGCAGTCTCTGTCGAATCCAGTTTGTGGAAATAATTGAGATCTCAGACATTTGTAGTCATGTCCATTTCTTCATAAATGAGAAAAAGGCGTCGGTGTCACGCGAACATGTTCTTGATGGTAAAGGACTACTTCAAAACATAAAAAGTAATTTCGCGGAGCAAAAAGTTGCTTAACAATCAAAAGATTGAGGGCAGAGTAAAATTTGACAGCGAGTTCTAACCGTCACAGAGTCGACTTTTATCGATATAACTTCGGATAGAATATCAATATCTCCAGGAAAGCTAGATCCATCTCAATATACTAAGTTGACATGAATGCATTTTCTGCATTTTAGTAGCTTATCAATTTGTCAGAGAAGTAAAATAAAAGCCTCTAATTGCATGTCAATTCGAAATTCCGCGAAATGCGACAGGGTCCCCCTGGATGATACTGAGCAGGCCATTGATGGAGCATTGTGTGTTTTCATGGGATAACCTACCAAGGAAGCTGCTCTTATACTTCACCAATGTGATTCATCCAATGGAATCCTACTTCCAAACAGTAGTACTCAACTCCCTGAGATTCCGAAACACCACAATCAACAACAATTTGTGGTACACTCTCGGGGAGCGGCCTTCGGGCGCAGAACCCATCAGTCTCAATCAATCACATTATGCAGCAATGATAAACAGTGGAGCAGCATTTGGTACTTGGTTCAGAGAAAATGATGCACTGCTTCAGAAGATCGACGAGGACGTACTCGAAAGACCGTCGAGCGGAGTTGTTCCAGGAAAATGGTGCGCGGGCTTCGCAGATGATCAGAAGACACAAGATTCGAATGATCGATGCTCGAGTTGGAGCGACATTGATACAGTCGAACGAGGACCGTCGGGGGAAAAGTTGGAGAATTTCGTGTCAGAACTTATATCTGAAAACATACTGTAATCAGAATAGAGTAATTTACTGACAGAATTCTTCCTCCTAACATGTTAATTGAGACTGTTTAAGGTTCCGAAAGCTTGTATGTAAATGTATAATCTCATTGGTCAGGTTAGATTCTAGGCATGTGTAATCTGAGTGTAAAAGATTCAAAAAAAGTATTATTTGATCAAAACAAGTTTTCTTTCAAGCTGATGTGTGAACTGAAAAAAGTGTGAACAAAACTCTGATACTGGGGCAGTTGAATGTATTTTACTATTTCTTCTTTAGTGGGGTTTTATCTCTCCTTTCAAAGTCAAAAGTAAGATACTGCTGTGTTTACATCATCTACTTTAACACATAATAGTATTTTTTAAGGTCAAAGGTTCAAGCATCTGTTAGTTGTTAGTGTACGATGCCGTACTACAGTAGAGGAGATTTGAGCTCGAAGTTATAAAGTATGGCTTTGTGACGCGATAAACAATTCCATGGGCTTTAACAACTTGGGGCACATATGAGGGTGCATTGTGGGCCGTGCCATGTCGAGCCATGGGCCGCCAAACCGTAGACCAGCGTCTCTTGCACCCATGGCGCATGTCGTGCTGTTAGAGATGCAAACGGAGCGGATCGGGGAGAAGGAGCCCCACCCTGCCTTCCGCCCCGGCAACCAAAATTCCGCTCCGCCTCCTGAGTTAAAAAATATATTCCATAATCCGTCCCACTTCATAACCCACATTTCATTTCATCGCTCCGTCAATTAATATTTTTTCAGAAAATTATAATATTATTAATATTTTTTAAATTATAAATTTATATATATTTTTAATAATAATGAATAATATTATTATATATATAATTAACAATATTAATTATAAAAATTAAAAACATCCATCACAATTCGAAGTAAAATTTAAAAGTTTCAAATACATGAGAAATGAGCACCAACTTATTTTTATTTTAACTTTTTTTGTAAATATGTATTAATTTTCAGGGATATCTTTCAAAACATAAATGATTTTCATGGCAGATTCAGGATAGATTCGGGGAGGGTCAAAATTAATTTTTCCCATTTTCTGTCTCAAATCAGTCTCAGATTATAAATTTTTTTTTTCCTGCCCCGAATCTATTTATTTCTCTCATTTTCTGTCCCGAATCCTTCTCGGATTATTCAAGGCGGGAGCTCAACCAACCCGAATTCATTTGTATCCCTACGTGCTGTGCTGAACTGCAAGCTGGCAACACTACCATCAATAGTGATGGCCGAACGTGTCCTGGCCTGTTTTACATCCCTAGGTATATATCAACTTGTTACAATAGTCTCATTGGTATTGTGTCATGAAAATATGAAATTGTTCTTTCTTTTTTCTTTTTTCTTTTTTCCGAGAGAGAAAGGTAGTAGTATGATACTCGTTTCGTTTATTTTCTTTTTTTTAAAATTAAACTTTGCTGAAAATATAAAATAACTAAATTTTGAACGTGAAACCTAAAATATTAATTACCAAATTTTTTACCACTTACGCTATAGACGGTGGGTAAAATGTATGTGAGTCTAAGTCAAGTTTGAACCCTCCTCCACACTCTCAGGTTGGAGGAGTCAAAGAATCCACTCCCCCCACCCAAATTTGGACACCTACAGGTCAAAGGATCCACTCACCCCCACCCAAATTTTGACACCTAAATATATATAGCCTTATGTGACTAAAATGTGACCCACATCTTATGCCACCACAACACTCCAAACAAGTGGTTGGACTAAAACCCCTTGAACTCAAAATTGTCAAAGAATTTCCCACCTCTCCTCTCTCTCTCTCTCTCTCTCTCTCTCTCTAAAACTTTTCTTTATATTTTGAACCACTCAAGTTGTTGGTAATGTGACATAGCAATTCGAATCAATGATCAATATATAGCTAATGTGACATATATTGTAGTAGGAATCACATGTCATATATCCAAGCACCTTTTATAGTCTCAAAAACAAAGCATCTTCTAATGGTATATAATAATAATAATATAACATATGTAAGCCTAAACTCATCATCATGCAAACCATTTGATGCACACAAACAACAACTTGAACAATCACTCACTCATATCAAAGTCCATATTTGATATATTCCTCATACAGAGTTTCATCATAAGCTTTGAACATTAGACTTTAGAAAAAGAAAAGGCAAAAAAAAAAAAAAAAAAAACATTCTCTGATAAAAGTTAGAGAAAGATGACACCAGGAGAAAATGACTGAGAAACCCTGAAACTCTAGGCCAGTTTGAAACAGGTCCTTAAACTTTAAAATATTATCCAATTGATTTGACACCTCTCATACCTTGCTAATTTTTTTTTCCATATCAGTAATTTTAGTTAGTTAAATTAAGGAGATGATAATTAGATTTAATAGCTCTGCTAAGTGTTTGTTGTTAACTACAATAATCCTGCTTGCTAAAAGTTAACTAGACTAGAGCTATTAAATTCGATAGATTTTAATCAAATCCCAAATTAACTAACTTTACTACACTCGCTCAAATTAGAACTACAAACCAAAAAAAAAAAAAAATTACATTCTAGGGGGGGTGTCAGTAAAGTTGAGGGACCTATTTCCAAATGTACTATTGTTAAGGATGCTTCAGTACACTTCTCGAACCGGTCCGGTCCGGTTCGGTTCGGGTCGGCCACTACGCGCACTCGGCCCATCCCTCCTCCTTCTCGACCGGTCCGGTTCGCCTCCGCCGCCTCGCGGGAGGGCCCGAGCCCGCCCCGGCGCGGCGGAGCGCGGCGGATCTCCGAGGCGGGGCCGGGGCTCTACGCTGACCGCACGCGGCGGGCCCGCGTCGCGGGCGAGGTCCGGCGACTCCGCCGCGGCGGCGCGGGGGCGGAGGACTCGGCGGCGGAGACGCAGGAGCTCTCGGCGGAGAGGGAGGAGCAGCAGGCGGCGGAGGCGGCGGCGGCGGCGGCGGAGGGGCCGGAGACGAGGACGCCGGGGCGGAGGGAGGCGCAGGCGGGGCAGGCGGCGAGGCGGAGGTGGCGGGCGGCGAGGAAGTTGGCGCCGTGCACAGCGGCGTCGCAGCCCCAGCAGAGGAACGTGGCGTCAGGGTCGCAGTACACCGCCGCGCTCCCCCCGCAGAGCTCGCACCTCTTCCCCATCCCCATCCCCATCCCCACCTCCTACAAAACCCTAGAGAGAGAGAAAAGAGAGAAACCCTAGAAACCGTACTCTATCTAGTGTAGATAGAAAGGACAGGGAGAGGGAGAAGAGAGATAACGGCCTAAAAATTCGACGAGGGATTAGCGATTTTTGGAGAAAACCGCGAGCGGTTTTGATAAAACCGCGAGCGGTTTTCTACAAACTGTGGAAGGAGAAGCGAGAATGGTGTTGGAAATGAAGACCCGTTCGATCCCAATAATAAACGGTATACAAATATATCTATCTATCTCTCTCTATATATAATATATATATAGTTTAATTTGAAGGTAAAATCGCACAAAGACCCTTTACCTATATTTAATTTTTAAAACGCTCCCCCCAAGCTCTTCTTTTTAAATTAAAAACTCGAACCAAATCTAAAAATAAGTAGACCAATTTGCATAAAAAATTCATAAGTTTTCAACTTTTGCGAAATATATAAGAGTATTTTAATTAGTTTGTTGAAAATTCGAATCGAATCTGTAAAATTTAAAAAAACGGTCCAGTTTTACAAAAGCTCAAAATTTATAAATTTTTTATGCAAATTTATCAGATAAGTAAATAGAAGTTAAAATTAGTAGAGAAAAAAAAAATTTGGGGATCAACCTCAAAGAAGCTTATAGTTGATGTGGTGTCCATTGCATTTTTAATCTTAAATTAATTATTATATTGAGGAAGTTATGAGAAAAGTATTAATTAATTAGAAAATAATAAAGAGTGGTAGGAGAGAGAGAGAGAGAGAGAGGATGTGGAAGGGCTCTCCTAAGTCTCCTTGTCCACAAAACCTCGTCCCACTCGAAATTGCTAATATTTTATTTTTATTTTTATTTTTAAATCTCTTTTTCTAATTTTGTATTTGTATTTTTATTGTTGGCTTGGGTTTTTAATTCGTGTGCTTCTTTTCCTCATTTGGGCGTTACTGGTCCTCTTATTTTGGCTTATTATTACTATTATTATTATTATTATTATTATTATGTGTGCATTTTATCATCCAAGTGTTGGCCTCTTATTTTATTTTGTTTTCGTAGGAGTTTAATACACTATTTTACAGAATGAAAGGGTTTCAGAATGATAAAAATATCTAAATTTTTCTAAATTATAGATCATTTTGAATTGGTTATCCAATATTTTCAAATTTTAATTTTACTATCAAATTTTTTAATTTTATTAAATTTGAGTTAGTGAACAGTACTTCGATTTCAAAGTTAAAGTTAATAATTTACTTTAATAAATTTATAGTTGTAAGAACTGTATAACATAAACTAACTAAATTTATATTTAAATTTTGAAATAAAAATACCGTTGACCAGCTCAGATCGAATAAATTAAAAATTTGCATATCAATAAGAGGAAATTCCTACTTTTTTTTTGGTTGGATTTTTTTTTTCTTGAAAAACGAGGCTGAATTACCTGAAATACAAAATGAAAGAATTTCATAATGATCAAAATGTATAAAATTTATCTGAATTATAAATCCTTTTGAATTAGTTTTTCAACAATTCAAAATTTTAATTTTACAATCAAATCTTTCGATTTGTTTGCGTTTGAGTCGATAAACAGTACTTTAACTTCAAAGTTAAAGTTAATAACTTTAATAAGGTTTTTATTCTGAGAACTATATAAAGTAAATTGACTAAATCTGTATTGAAGTTTTGAAATAAAAATATCGTTAACCGACTAAAATCAAACAAATTAAAAACTTAGATAGTATGATTAAAATTTTGAAACATTAGACAACAAGTTCGACTAAGACTTAGTTTGGTATTAAGGCCTATCCAACGCTATCAGATAAAATGGAGTTGTAGAAAAAGTATATAGGGATATCTTGCGTTCTCCTAAACGGAGAAAATATATTGTAACCGACTCATCGAGATATACGGAACGTAATATTACGTACGGAAACAAACATGGTATTTTCCGAACGTACTTTCTCACCGCACGTAACGCAATCTCCCCGCAATACCAAACGAAGCCTAAATTATGTACGATTTTAGCTTTTAGAATTAAAACTATATCGTATTTATTCAAAGATCGATTTAATAGGAAACAAACGTATCCAAAAATACATATCGATAATTATATTATCGACATGATGATGTGTTTACAGTACAACAGTCAAACCGGATTGCGTAAAGATTACGTGACAATAAAATTATCAACATCATCTTGATTAAGTGGTGGCACCTAAATCAATTATTATATATATTTTTTATTTTTAAAAAATTAATTTATAAAACCTTATATATAAATTAAATATTTAATTTAATATAATTAAGAATGATCAGTGTTGTATTTTAAATTTTCAAAAAGAAAAAACTTCAAATACTATTCTTGACTTTAGTATTTTATGGTTTAAAGTTTATTAATTTAATGCTTCGTGGTTTTTTTTTTTAATTTTTTTATTATCGATTTTACTAATTTTTTTCGTTAAATCAGTGACAAAGTTAAAACTAAAAGGTACTAAAATGAGTATTCGATAAATTTAGATGGAATATTTGAAGGTTTTTTGTATATAATTTAACGAAATATTAACGGAGAAGCTGATCAAAAGATAAAAAATGAAATCACATAACACTAATTTGATATATTTTAAATTATAAGGTACTAAAGTGAGAAACGGTGAAACTACAGGGTGATATTTGAAATTTATCCTTTCAAAAAAAAAAAAAAAGCACCAAAGTAATTAAAGGAGTTTAGGAGCGTTATTAACCACAACATGGAGAGAAAATATCTCCACCGCACGCGTCACCACCCACCAACCCACCGTCTACACGTGGCGAATTGTTACGGCTCCTCCAACGAAATGACCAAAATGCCCACGACATTGGAGGTTCGTCAGCGAGGGCAAAATAGTCATTTCGTAAATACGCGACAAAATAGTACCGGGAGAATTGAAGCGAGTCGAGTCAACAGGGGCCACACGTTTTGGCGCGAACGAGGCGCGTGCGACGCGACGTGTACACGCGCCCACCGCTTCCGACTCATTGGGGGCCACAGGATGGCTCCACGTGTACGATAGACGAGGAGGGGTTACGTGTTTGATGGGCACGTGTGCCCCGTTTACGGCTGTGGATGAGCCAAAACGTCCCAAATAAAATACTATTATTATGTATAATAATCAAGTTTTTAAAATTTAATTTGTGTGTAAATAATTATCGGTGTATTATGAAAAAAAATAGGTTTTAAAATTTATTATTATTACTATTATTATTTCAAAAATTTATTCATAATACAAATTTTAAAAAATTTAGGCTTAGTTTGATATTGAGGCCTATCTAACGCTATTAAATAGAATGAAGTTGTGGAAAAAATATATAGGGATATGTTTCTGTGTTATCCGGTGGGACCGCAGAAAATATAGCGTAACCGACTCATCTAATATACGAAACGCAATATTACGTACGGATATAATATTTTTCCAACGTATTTTTTCACTATACGTAACGTAATTTCTCCGCAATTTCAAACAAAGTCTGTTCAATGTAATTTATATGCTCAACGCATGCAATAATTCTTTTTTTTTATTTTATTTGTTTGTTTGGAGTGATGTCTCAAAGTTTTAAGGGGTGGATCATAGCTCATAAAGACTTTTTACACATGAAACCAAAAAACGAAAAAAAGAGGAAAAAGCTATGGCTAAAAACATATCACTTTTATAACCCCAAAAAAAGAAAAGAAATTAGTTTATGCATTAGAGATTTTTTTTTTTTTTTTTTTGGGAAAGTGAGTGCTTCTTCTTAGCTTTTCCCAACACAAATTAGGAACCCATCTTAATTAGCTACAGTTTGAAAGAAATTTTTTTTTTAAAAAAAAGAAAAGAAAAGGAAAGCCACAATAAAGCTAATTAAAAATGTGGCAATGCTAATGCAACATATGTATTTTACTAACTCTAATTAACAAGAGCCACAAGGTTTGGGTCCAATAATTAAAATATGGTGTAGGAGCAGTGGCACATTGGCTACATGGCACCAAAAGAAAACACAAAATCACCACATGTGAGTTTTGCTACAGTAGGTCAAAGCACTTTTAGGCCACATATAATTTATATGCTTGCTTTGCTTGCTCAACTCATCATCATAATCATCATGATCAATCATCATCCACATACAGAGTTTTCTATGAGCTATGTCACATTCTTCTTCTTCTTCTTCTTCTCCTTCTTTCTTTTTCTTATGAGAGTAGGTAATTAATATTGAGGGGGCAAGCACAGCCATGAATTGCTTCATCATGAGATCCCATGGCTTTGGAGGGACATGAGCACATGATGACTCATTTTCCTTAATTTGTTTCCTTGGTGTTAGATGAGTGGAATTGATCTCTCTCTCTCTCTCTCTCTCTCTCTCTCTCTCTCTCTCTATAGATTAAATCCCATTGATAGGGAAAGTTGTGTTATTACATGGTGGTGGAAATTTAATCTAGAGATTTTAAAATTCAGGGCCTTATATACAGAATCAAATTTAATATTATAAAAATTAAAATTACCGACCGTTCCTCGCGCAAGTGGCAAAAGGACTTGAAGGTTGGTATCCGAGAACTAAGTTCGAATTCTAGTTGATTCACATTTCCAGCTAAGTTTATTTCTGAATGAAATAAACGAAGCGGGTACGTAGTATTCTATTTTTCTCTCAAAAAAAAAAATTACAAAAATTGGTCTAAGGAGAAAAATGTAGAGAAATAATTTCAATAGACAGGAGAACCAAGTTAGTTGTTGAAATTATGATTAACTAATATGTTTAAATAAATTATGTGATATATATATATATCTGTTGAAATTCATCAAATGCAAAAACTTAACAGCTTGGAAGATTGGACTTATTAGTATATATGTGCTGCCAATTTTTCTAATTGCTATTATATGTGAGACACTGATCATTCCGAGTGCGAGTGGTAAGGAATTTGATGGTTGATATCCAAGATTTCACGTTCGAAATCTAGTTGCTGTACAATTATAAATAAAGTTTATTTATATAAAATTTTATGAATAGATTATTAGAATTTTCAGGGGTGTTAAAATTATATGAAAATTATATGAAATTGTATGAATAGAATATTAAGATTTTCAGTTTATGTGGTTGTTAGAATTACATATGGGATATAAAACGAAATAGCAAATAAATTTACCGTTATTGTGGGAAACTAGGAAAACGGTGAATGATTCATCGCTTTAATAAAAACGGTGAATCGTAAAGCAGTGAACGATTCACTATCTTAAGAGAAAATCTCCACCCTGGCGGCTCCGTGGCGAAAGAATGGATAGTTTTTCAAATATAATTTGAATAAAGTTATTCTGCAAATTATCAAATTTTAGAGGATTATTTTGTAAAAAAGTCCCAAATAAGAAAAAGGAATCAACACAAAGATAGGTTTATGCCTTGGGAATCAATTACAGGGATTATTGGTGCAAAATTTCAAACATAAAGAGAGGCCTGTGATAATTGCTTCATCTCATGAAAGTATGGTTAGTAGCCTCACACCAGAAATTCCAGAGCAAGCATCTCAATCAGGAAAGCAGAACGATACTTCAACAACACTACAACCTATCATCAATAGAAACAAGGAATCAAAACTCAAATTGCCTTCTTATTTGCCTCATAGTTTTTATGAGGGGGAGAAAACAAGTGGCCCACAACAGGATCAGACACAGAAAGATGAACAGGCACTTGAAAATAACAAATTACAGAATCTGAAACATCCTCTGACCAATTGTGACCACTCTTTCCTTCCTCTCTGCTGGCAAATTAAGATGCATATTTGAAATGACTATTTTTCTCATCAATAAGATCACATTAGACTCAAATCTATTCCCGATGCAGTCGCGCATGCGTTGCTCGTATGATGATTCAAGAAGTACTAATTGGAATGAGATGCTAGCCTTCTTTCCAAGAATTTTCAATGCATAAAAGAAGACAGAAAGAGAGAGATCCAATTCAGACACATCCCCCCCTCCCCCCCCTCACTCATCCTCTCTACACACTAACCCAAATGATGATACAGCATATCATAACCATCCCCAATAGTCCACCGAATGAATTTGGCGCCTATAATAAAGCTCTAATCTACCCTAACATTTTAAACCCCAACCAAATCTTTCCTATAATCTCTTCAAGCTCTTCTTCCTCGCATCCATCTTCTTCTTATCCATCTGAATTTTCACAGCAGCTAACCCTTCTTTCTTTTGCACCGCTGATGCCCCACTAGCAGCCTCGGAAGAAGGAACAAGAATGGCGTTTTCGTCCAGAGAGTTCATCACTAATCCTTTGGAGGCCGCTGGGGAAGTAATTGGGGTAGCAACCTGAGGCAATTTGCCGCTAAGAACCGTGTTCGTTTGGTCCACATTAAGCACTGTGGTGGACTCGGAAATTGCTCCAGTCTTCGGCTTTATGCGAGGTTTGAGAGCATGTATTCCAGTATACAACCTGCCATAATGAGTGAGAAAATTGAACTATGAAGTATAGGATTGAGAAATTACTTACGAAAGGGTTGCGATGTGATGCATGCAATAAGAAGGCAAACCAAATAAATATGCACTATCGTCTCAATCTTGGCTATAACCTAAAAACTACTATGGTCAAGATTAGTACTACTAAATATTTTTAAAAGGTTAGATTTGTTAGCATTATTTCGGTGTTGTTTCTTATCATATCAAACTTTTATGCAACACAGCATCAAAACTACTCGAAAATCCTCTCAGTATTGTTAGTTTGTGGACTGAACTCCCCGGTATGGATACTTAGTGGATTAACTTTCCTTCCATCATCTCTTCTATAATTGCGATGTGCATGGACTGTCTTAATCCTGGCATGCACATTAGTGAAAGCGTTAAGATCCTTCCTCGGTCATTTCTTGTCGGATGGACCTTTCAGATAACAAGATTAACAAGAGAATGACTCACATCAAGTGTTTATGCGTTTTTGTGTGTGGGTATGTGCACGCAGGGGGGGTTGGTGGGAGAAGAGAGAGAGAGAGAGAGATAGAGAGAGGAGCTGACCTAGCATGACTTGCATACTCCTCGTAGTTTTCGAGCAACATCTTACCGGCCTGCTCATTGAGTGCAGATTCTGGGAAAGGTTCGATCAGGAGGCATCTGATCACCTATCAGTCATGACACCATTCTACATATTAGGTAAAGGTCAATATGCAGAAAAAGAGTTGGTCAAAAAGCATATTACAGTTAACTTCGACTTGATTGCACAGTCTATCACTTCAGCCAAAAAAATATCTTGAGTGCTGTATAAAAAAAGTTCTTTAAAAAACACAATCAACACTGACAACAAGGATATGGCATTCATGCCCTCCTAAACTTACAAGCAAAACATGTCGTAAGCCAAGACTTGGATTCCAGTCCTTTTTCAATGTGTTGACGCAGATCTCACCATTAGCCGCAATGTTCGGGTGGAATATTTTTGTCATAAAGTAACCTATTCAAGCATACAAGAAAAGGGTTAGTAAAAATTTAGTCTCTGAAGCTTGACCCAGATTTCAATTTATTCTTAGAGATTCGAAAGTAAAATTTTAGTCATTTTTACCCTGATCTCAATTCTATCCCTACAGTTTCATTAACAAAGCAAAGTCTAATCATGACGTGGACATGACAACATTTTCAGATGATAAATAAGAGGAGTTCATTGTTATGCAAAACAATTTCACAGACCAAATTGTTATAATTAAGGCTACAAGGACAAAATTGAAATAGAGATCAACTTCCCAGGATCAAATTATATTTAACTATAAAAGGATAGACAACACTAAAAGGCTAGAAGATATCGAGCAAATCAGTTTCCAGTGACAAGAGTTTTAAGATAAAAACCTTTTGGAGGAGACTGGGGAAAATCACGAGACAACAACAGCTTCATGCGGAATATGCCATTCTCATAGGGAGTCCCAGCTGCATATCATTGAGTTGTAGAAAGCAGTCCTTTTCTGAAGCAACTAAAGGTATGGAAAGAAAAAAAAAAAAAAAAATTTATGACCACTGTCTTACCAGGGCCCTCAATATCAGCACAAATGGTAGAGAAGTCGTCACCATTAACGACCACTTTTATCCCTTCCGGAGGTGTCTCGTCGAGATTCTTAAGTTCCTTAGCGAGTTGTTTGATAACATTAGGCGGAAGATTCTCATTGGTCGCCTTCAGTAAGAGATAAATGCGTCAGCAAAAGAGTGATAAGCAACTCCATTCAATTGTACACTTAAGTTTGCTGAATGTACAGAAACTGAAATCTCTGTATAGATTACCATGGCAACAAGAATGATCACTCCCTTATCGTGCCTCCTCTTGGTATTAAAAAAGAAGCCCAGAAAAGCTTGATCTCTTTGTTTTAATGATTGTTCAAGAGTAAATATAATTGTGAATCTCCACACAAATATGTGTAACCCTGCATATGTAATCCTTAACTTGTCATTTATAAGTCAAAATAAGAATCTATGCCGATATTGATCAGTGAAAATAATGACAGCAACAACCAACAGAAAAAGCGCAAAGTTTTTTTTTTTTTTCTTCTTCTTCAAAGAAAACATGTTATTCGTAAAGAAAGAAAGATGCATCACTTTCACAAAGTATTTCTAATCACTCCCTTTCACAAAGAAAGGAAAATCCATGCATCTTACACTCTTCAGCGTAGATTATGTAATGAAGATCCCCAAATATTCAAATCTACAAAAATAACATGCCAATTGCTCAATTTTTTTAATTAGACTCAAACTTTGATGGCCTAATATTTCGCAGAGGGTAGCAACCCACACCAACATATCATGTACTTAACCTAATCAATCAAACCACTAGAGAAACTACAAGGGCACGCAACACATTACAACCTAAGAATCCATTGCCAATCCGTCACAAGCAAGAAACCCCGACCTATATCTTTCAAGTAAAGAACAAATCTTAGGCAACAAGTACAGCGAATGCAACGCACAGAATCACACAATAAACCCTAAAATTGCGATCGCGCTCCGAATGATCGACAAGGAGATTGCTTGCGAAATATAGAAACAAATCAAAACGTATTGCGTAGTTAAAAACAAACCCCCAAATTTTCACCCAAAGATTTGTCCCAAGCGATTAAGAGACGAATCCTCCTCAAATTACACTCTGAATTAGACGAATTCGAAGGAGAGAGAGACGGGGAATTCGATCGAAACAACGAATCGGCGAGAGGGGAGAGAGAAAGGGGGCGATTCCTCACCTGAGATCTCGAGTTCGAGCTCCTTCGATCGTGTAGAGAAAGAGAGAGAGAGAGAGAGAGCAATGATTGAAGTGGAGATTGGAGGGGAAGAGAGAGAGAGCGAGAGAGAGAGAGAGAGAGGGGAGAGAGAAAGATGACGTGGCACGCGAGGAGGCGCGACGTATTTGTAGCGGTGGGATCCAAGTGAACACCGGATCTAGGGGCGACGTTTTTGACTAAAATGCCCCTGCATTACTAAATTGTCCGAGTGCGTATCTCCATTGTGCGGCGCCTATGAGATGTGTTACTGCGGATGGGGGTAGGATCGTAAAAATGGACGAATTGACGAAACTGCCCCTAGGATTGGACCGTTGACGGTGCGGATTTAGTACGTGGTTCGGGTGTGGGACCCGGAACGACTGGGTGTCTAAATTTAATTAAAAGTTTAATATGGTTGGATTTTAAGCTCTCTAACTAAAACTAAAAGCGCCACGCATAAAATATAACGAGGTTCGAGAATCCATTATTAAAACATCAAAGTTAATAGCCAACTCTAGAATAAAAAAAAAAAAAAAATTTATTTGCGTTACAAAAAAATAAATCCCCAAAGTTTATGAAAGGAAGAGGCACCACCCTGTATCAAAGATCAGTGAGTAGAGACAGATATAATTTATGAGAAAAATGCCCCGATGTGTACGGTGTCAAAAGAACAGGGACAAAATTGCAATACCACTATATATACCAGGATTGTACAGGGCCCCAACCATACATTCTTTTACCATGGAAGAGAAAATCATGCTTCAAACACTTCCTTATCCAGTTCTCACATCCTCCACTTGAAACTGTACAGGTTAGTATACATATATACATACACTATGCCCGGGGTACAGTTCGTAGAGATATCAACGGCACAAAGACGTTCCTTATGTACAGACATATGTAAAGGAGAACAAATGAAGATGTAACAAATCTGTACAGTACTTCATGAGGATGTATGAACAGATGTCGAGAAGCGGCAGTATTTTGCTCTTCATTTAACTCGATTGTATACGAGAAGGAGAGAATTCACCGCGTCGAGTTGCTGACGAGCCTAGAAAGCAAAACGGGAGTTGCTCAATCAGGCACAAGCGGCCATTACTGGCCAGATACTGCAAATGGAGACTTCGTTACCTCCCTACCGCTCCATGAAATTTGAAATCAGTGGCCAGACACGCATACGAAGGTAAGGTGGCACCGCGATCAACTTGCGGAATGGTTCGAGGAGTCGTCCTCAGCGGTCGCGACTGCATTGCTGCAATTAAGAAACAAAAATCCACTCTAATGTCCCAAGGTTTCTCAAGAAGATAATCCTGATAATCCAAAGCAGCAGGGGGAAAAGAAGAAGAAGAAGAAGAAGAGGTGAAAATACTTGGAATTTTCTCGAGGAGACTCATCCTGGCTCGATTTAGCTGGCAGACCTAATGCAATGTCTCGATGAACCTGCAGCATACGATCTCGAAGAGGCAAATGAGCATCCAAGACCTTCGTGCAAATTGAATTCTCTCGATAAGATTTTGGTTTCTAGCCAAGTGAATTGGTTCTTCACCATGCCAAAAATTTTATCCGATATAGAACTTCGTATATCTAATATGGTTTTGGTATTGAAAACATTGATCTGCTACTGAACCAAAGCAAAACTGTGCTGTGAAGAAACATGCCATCTGCCACTCTGACATTTGGACTTTCAATATACATATTGCAGTAATATGCCTTTTGATTTCTAAAGTATATAATGAGGATAACATATCAGCAGTGACCGAAACAATCCGAGTTAGCTAACTTTGGGATGTGAGTTGGTGCAAATTTATTCTCCAATTGGCATAATTGCGGTTAGACATTCTCAGAAGCCGAGAATTCAGTTTCTGTTAAAAAATCTCACCAAAAATTGAACCCAACCAAGAGTAGATACCCTAAATCTGTTTGCTTTAAGAGTAATGTTTAACATGAGGAGATGATCATCAACTATTAGTTGAACATACCGGTGAAGGTTGCACATCTTCATCATTGTGAAGACCAACAGGAGCCTTTGGATCTCTGCATAGAAGATACCATAGTATTTACTTATATATATATATATATATAGAGAGAGAGAGAGAGAGAGAGAGATGGGCAAAGTAGGGCTGCCGCACTCTCATGACTACAAAGGCTACTATACTCATAAGTCATTTTCGATAATAGAGCTTCTGAATCGACGATTTATACCGTTAAACATGATTTAGAGCATTTGAAACTAATAGAAAACAAATTTTGTAATTTTTTGAACTAATAATAAAATCAATTGAGCAAATATAAAATGAGTGGTTAATATTGAATAACCTCCTAAAAATAGAGGATCAACTTTTTTTTTTCTTTTCAAATTTAGATCGGAGTTATCGATATGTATCTAAATAGTGAATAGAATTATTCTAATCATAAATTCATCCGATTCTGATTATTTTAAGCTGTTAAACTAGCAAGTGTCTCATATCGGTCGTTAGAAATGGTCAGGTTTGAAATCTTTTGACCGTAAGACAAATGATAGTGAAAAATTATAAAATTTGGTTTCTAAAAGTTTTTTTTTTTTTGAGAGATAGGTAGCATGCTACCCGTTTCGTTTATTTCTTTTAGAAATAAACTTGGATGAAAATGTGAATCAACTAGAATTCGAACTTGGGCCCTCAAGTACCAACCACCAAGCCTTTACCACTTGCGCCAGGGACGATCGGTGTGGTTTCTAGAAGTTTTAAATACTCTAAATCATATTTAAAGATATGGATCCTCAATTCAGAGTCTCTATTATCGAAAACAACTTATATCACGAAGGCGATCATATTTATAAGAGTATAGTAGTCAGACCATATATTTCGACTATCCTAACTCTCGAATCGAAAAGAAAACGATCGTATCAAAAGAGTATTACCTCATATAGTTTTTATAGTAAAATTGACCTTCCAGTTGTGTTTTCAGTGATGTCACAAGTAGAGGGTGCCTGGTCCTAAGATGCTCACGGACGAATTCAACACCGTTGAAAGGTCTCGAGCACTTAATAAATCCACAACCATATATCAGACCCATGCTCTTCTCCTCCACTTTCACAACATAACAATCGAGAGCCTTATCAACAGCTGCCTCAATATCTTTAATTGCAGCCCTACGTTTCAAAGGATCTTCACCCTTCAACCTTAGCTGCCAAAATGAGTGGAGTTCCTCATCCCAGCCGTCGTCGTCATAGCTGGGATCATAATCATCTGACACAAGGATTTAAGTGCCGTGGTACGGGGTCGTGTCGGAAACTTGCCGGCACGATACGGCACGGTGCGTGCCGATGCGTGCCGGTCAAAAAAATTCTTGTGTGCCGACATATAATAGTATGAAATATTTATTTTCTTTAGCAACAAAATATTATAACTATTTATTATGTCTTTTTATCACATCTTTTGAACTTTATTGAAGAAATGATTTACTAATTTAAAGAATAGAGAGTTTTAAGCTATGCCATCGGCACGGGATTAGTATCGTGCCAGTATCTTGTTGGCACGGTGGATACGGCCCGTGCCGACGGGCACTTAAAACCTTGATCTGACATACCAGTAAGCGCAACAGCTTCCTCGGATTCCCGCATGCCATAGTAAGATACACCATGTACAGACCACAAGTAGCGTTGGAGATGAATAAGGAGGTCATGTCCTTCCAGTCGTTTAACAACTGGGTGAATATCATTGTTCTTTGGCCACAGAACGTTGTTACTGATGCCTTTTTCATTGTCAAGCTTAAGAGTAAGTGCTTGAGTTTGTGCTATGTGTAATAGGAGTCGTCGAGTTTCCAATGATGAATCAGCAGTGGATTCATCCTCCGATGATACTAACAATGAATCCGTACCCTCTGAGGTACTGCACCTGCATGTTAAATATAGAAAGAATTAGGGGCTCAAATGTGAACTAAAGCCACTCAAACTTCAGTCTAATTGGAAGTATCTTACCTTCCTGTTTCTGGTATTAGTCTCACCAATTCCCTAGAAAATTCTCTTGCTGAATCCCTTGCATTCCGTTTTTTTCTGCAAAGAATTGACGCAATCCTTAAAGGTAAGTCAATTGTTGCAGTTCAGTACTTTCTAGATGTTGAGTATACTCACTTTTCTACGATGGCCATCAGATTAGAAGGATGATACTTGTTTCTCAGCCTATACCAAAATACAGATTTATTAATTGCAAAGAAATAGGCATGCATACATCATAGAAAATGTTACAATTCCCTTTCCTTTTTTTTCCAGTTTCGTTCAAAAGTAAATGTAAAATTCTGAAAAGAATTTCTTTTTTCTGCTAGTTTCTTTCAAAAGTAAATGTAAAATTCTAAAAAGACAAACGTCATATACCATTCCTCCGTCTGGTGGGCCTCAAAGTAAGCCCGTTTCTGAGATTCAATGTATAGTGAATACCTAGATAACAAGAATAAAACTCAAATTAGCATTCTAAAGCAGAGGGCTAGTTTGATACTGTTGCCATTTTTGTTTTCATAAACACACATTCTGTACAATCGAGTGTTGGGTTGGATTGCGGAGTGCTTGCAGTCTGTACAGTCGACAGATTTGTTTGGCAACAGAAAACGAAAACATAGTAGTGACTTTTGGCATTTGGCCAGGATGGATTGTCAGCCAACAATGAAAAGTGTAGGGCAGGCAGTCCACCAATTGGCACATTGAATCACATAAAATTTTGTTTATAGAAACAAAAATATGGCAACAATACCCAAACAGGGCCTAAGCTTGTCAAACACAATTCTATATATATGGAAACAGACAGTAGAAAGGTACCTCCTTTTTGCTTCATTTGGCAATACATCATCTTCAAGCTCTTGAACAAAATGCTTGAATGACTTCAACTCCTTCCTGAAATTTCATCGTAACATCATGTTAATGAAGATATGAATTTGCAAAGCGAACTGCAAAGAGTTGACTACATAGCTAAAGTCAAACAAGCCATTATATAGTTTGCATCAGAGAATTCTATTAAGTCATGCACAAAGGTCGCAGAAGAACTGAAAATCGAACCCAAGGGTTGCTATTTGCAGCATGCTTCTTGGTTGTTTGTTTTATATCCATAATTTGCTCTTTACATTGGTAATTTTTTTGAGATAAAAAAATTTACACAAGCATTTGACTTAGGGTGAAATAAGTGGCTTTCAAGATCCAATTGATGACCCATTAATCACTCAAAAGGACATATTCAAAATTATCATCAGAAACATAATCTTTAAATAACAGACACTATTTTGTTTCTGGAGAAATAGAAATAAAGCATAAATAAATCTTCTTTTGTACTCTTAAATGGAACAAGCACTGAAATAGATTTAACTAACATATCAGCAGTTTTCATTGAGTGAAAGATCTCAAAGAGCAAAACCTGTGGCGTCCCGGGCCATCAACGGAATCTTCCTTGTCGTTGTCATCATCTTCTTCTTCTTCTTCTTCTTCTTCTTCTTCTTCTGTAAAGTCAGAATACCTAAACTGAAATCTCATGTACTAATCACAAAAGGAAAATTCCGACGCCATCCATGCCGCCCAGCTTATCACCAAATAACTTGTTCGGCATCCAAACTGGCCTTTGATGTTTTCTTGTTAAAAACGAAAAAGAAAATAAACAAGAACAGTCTATTTATCACACCGATAAGTTACAAGAACTAAATTCATAGGTAGCATCTGTATACATTCTAACTTGACAACGAGCTCTTTTTGAACCAAATGGGGCTACTAACTAGATTTCTTTCAAAGGACATTACAAAAAAGAACCTTTTATACCAAATAATCTGAGTTGCCCCAATTTTTTCAAAGCACAAACAACGAAGCACCTATTATCAATTTATCACCATCTATACAACACTTAACCAATAATCGAACAACAACAATAGAAATCAACGAACCAGGGAAATCACATGTAAGAAAACGCACCAGAAGAATAATCGCCTGGACCTAGGATCTGGACCTGTTTATAATAGTCACTGCTACAAAAAATCACCATTAAAGGAACCCCTCATCGGATACACATATCGATCAGGGGAACAGGGCCTTAATCCGTGGTAATAAGAGATCCCCGACACGAACAAGATCGTCTCCTTCGATCACCTGTCTACACTTAGGCGTCGGCGCTTGGGGCCAGTGCGCGACTCCGATTGCTGCGCTGGATATCCTTCGCCCGATCGTCCTTGACCTCCGCCATGGGGATCCGGTTGAGCCATTCCGATCGAAGGCGGGTGGAAACCCTAGGGATGGAGAGATGGATCGAGGTCGGAAACCCTAGAAAGGGGGGAGAGGGGAGAAGGGTTTCGAAACCCTAGAGAAGGGGATTTGGGAGCGGTTGAGGGAGAGAGAGAGAGAGAGAGAGAGAGAGAGTGTGTGTGTGTGTGTGTGTGTGTGTGAGTGAAGAGCGCGCCAAAAATTTGGGTTTCGTTTGGTTTATATAGGGAGTAAGAGATTGGCGTGAATAATAATAACAAGTAAGTTGAAGGACTAAGATGGAAAAATGCATCGCGGGAAGACCATCTTACGTATGCACCCCTTAACAAGATATTATTTACGGCGTACTCCTTCGTGCGTTTTTTATTGGAAAACCTTCAAATGCCACCCACGTGGAGCCGTGGTTTCACACGTTTTCACTTTAGTATCGTTTGGTTCGGGATTAAGAAAAAATTAGTTATTCCAGTAATAGACTTAAGTTCAGGGTTAAGGTGGGGTTAAAGTATTTTTGTATTTAGTTGGGGGTTAGAGTTAGTCCGGAATAGTGAAAAATAGTATTTGATTAGGAAAAATGCTAGATGTACAAATAATTAGTTATTATAAATAGAAAATAGTATTTGATTGGGGTTATATGGGTTTAGCTAGCCACACCCGAAATGGACTATCCCGAGATAGCCCATTTATAGATAGGATTAACTAACCCCAACGCTCAAATTGAATGTTTGGAAATAACTTCGGGGTCAAGGAATTATTCCACCCCTTAACCCCGAATCAAACGGAGGCTATAGTTTGAGCTAAGGCCAATTTTGGTACTGTTTGAACTATTGCAGTTGAACTTTATAGATAGGATTTAGAAAGTAATTACAACTACGATAATTACAAACTACGTAAGGCCAATTTGGATATTGTTTGAACTATTACAGTTGAACTTTTTCATACAGTTTTTATTGCAAAAAGTTCAATTTAAATACATAAAATCAAACATCAAATTTAAATCTGAATGTAATAAACTTTAAATTTAAATTTGTATACAGTACAAACTACAGTACAATTATCAACTCCGTGCTACTAACAGCATCTACTAAACAGAGTAAAATTCATAGGACAATGAAATAATTTATTACCCAAAATGTTAACTGTGGTAATTAATAATTGGTGGGGGCCCATCACCATAAATTGGACGTGTCCTTGTGTAAGACTCACACACAGTGTGGGCCCCATAGCAAAACCAAACAAATGCAGTTAAAGCGTTCAAAGCTTTTCTATTTGTAACCCCCCTCAGGACTCAGGAGTCGGGAAAATTTGGGTGGACCTGTTTACCACGTCAGGCAGTGAACCACGCACAGATTTTAATTCTAATATAATATATATATATATATATATATATATATATATATATATATATATATATATATATATATATATATATATATAACTATACTATGCTATTAATAAGACCAAGTCATTATTTACCAAATTTTTGGTCATTGGATTGAGAAATGTGTGGTTAGGATGATGTGGGCCCCATAGGGTTAAGTGGGTGGTTGGTTGAATAGTATGATCTAACCGGTGAAAATCATCAAAGGGGGATCTAACTACGAAAACTTAGTAGCACCGAGTGCTCCGTGCTATTGATAGCATAAGAAATTCTCTCTCTCTCTCTCTCTCTCTCTCTCTCTCTCTCTCTCTCTATATATATATATATATATATATATATATATATATATATATATATATATATATATATATATAGTCCCATTACTATCCTTTTAATAGGATAGGAGCACTTGTCTATCAATTTTTTACCTTTGGATCAATTCTTTCATCATTTCTAATCATTGGATTAAATACTATAACCCAAATGGGACCACTCAACCCTAGGACCATTCAACTCTAACCGACTAATATCATCCTAACCCTATAATTTCTCATCCAAGGGTTAAAAACTTGATAGATGTCTCCTATCCTATTAATATGATAGTAGTTATAGCCTATATATATATATATATATATATATATATAGAGAGAGAGAGAGAGAGAGAGAGAGAGAGAGAGAGAGAGTTGAGTTAGAATACTCTTAAGCCCATTTTACTCGAGTTGTTTTCGATGATAAGAGCTTCCAAATTGATGATCGGCTCGTTAACATGATCTATACCACTTAAAGCTTTAGAAATCAAATTTCAAATATTTTTGACATCATTTGCCTAATGATCAAAGGTTTCAAAATTTGTAATTTTAATAGTGGATAAGAGACGTTTCTCGTTTAACGGTGTAAAGATATCCAAATCAATTGAATTTTTGTTAGAAAATTCTTTAAACTATTTAAAACAAGATCTATACTCTTGATCTTGATTACAAGACTCCTATCATCATTTTTTAAAGAATATTTATTTTCAACCTAAAATTCAATAAAAATGAAACTTAAAATTTGATTTTTAGGTAGTTTAAATGGTTTAGATCATATTTAACGGACGATCACAATTTGAAAGTTCTATCATCAAAACAACTTGAGAGAGTATTCTAGCTCAACTCTCTCTCTCTCTCTCTCTATATATATATATATATATATATATATATATTCACGCATTCTTTTGCATATTGATGTGTGTTAGTAAATTTCATTTGGTTATGTTATTTAGGCTCTTGATTCATCATTTTTTTTTTTATCGCTTTAGTAATATTAAAAATAATGATAAGTTGGATTAGCGGCTAAACAATAATCAAAGGGCACAACATGTGCACTCAAAAATGTGATATTTTTTGTATTTGTTTTGCAAATATAGCTTAATTATTTTCTAAATGGGCTTGACTAAGTGCGCGCACCTCAATTTGACGTAAGATACTTGGTATATCAAATATAGCCTTTTAATTCGCTCGTGTTCGTAAATTAAGATGTTGCGTGAATTTGTCAACAAAAGATCACCCATTCACATATGACATTTATTTGCTTGTTGTGACCCTTTTATGAATATTCATTTAAGTCACTATAATTCGTTAAAACTAAATCGATTGAAATTAATTCTTCTTTCAATCGAATCACTTCGTTGGACTTCGTTTTGATTTTCGTAATAAATAATTAATTCAACTTCCATATCATCTTTAAAAGCTGACAAATTAATAACATAGCAACTAATTCACTGCCACGTTATTTCTAAACTATTTAAGATTTAATTATCATACCATTTTTAGAAAATACTGTATCTCACTCATCAACGTTACTTCATCGACGACACCAGTTCTTAGAAATAATATGGCAATTGTTGTATCAGCAACCATACTTTTAATTCTAAATAAAGTTTAAACACTAAAATTCAATAAAAATGAAACTTAAAATTTACTAACTCATTACAAAATATTTCTCACCCTATATTGTACCCTTCTGTATAATCCGGTCCACTAGACCAGGTCCACCAAATTTTCCTTTCCCCTCTCTCTCTTACATATATATTTATGGAAAAACTTCGAAAACCTTGTGGTTTCGAACTTTAGTATTCCGTGGTTTAAAGTATATCAATTTGCTCTCTTGTGGTTTCATTTTTATTTTTTTATTATTAATTTCATTATTTTTTATTCTTAAATCAGTGACAAAGTTAAATTTAAAGAGTACTAAAGTGAATATTCGATAAATTTATATGGGTATCTGAAGTTTTTTGTATATAATTTAACAAAAATATTAACGAAAAAGCTACCGAAAAGATAAAAACGAAATCACATGAGGATAAATTGATACACTGTAAATCACAGGGTACTAAAATGAGAAAGTAGGAAACCACAGGGGGAATATTTGAAGTTTTCCCTATATTTATATATATATATATATACATGATGTATAACACCAACACCCCTCCCCCACACTTGTGAACCTACACAAAGCGAAAAAAACCACCCCACTCCCTAAAACAAAGAGATTTACAGACAAGGATACACTCATGTGCTTCTTCTCCTCCTCGCCCTTGTTCTTCTTGTGCTCAAAGGAGGAGAAGGTGCTGGGCACGGAGAAGGCGCCCGGGAGCTGCCCGTACTGCGGCGGTGCGGTGTCGGCCACCGACGTGGAGCGATCGTATCGCCTCTTCTGCCTCCCCCTCTGCGTCGTCGCGAAGCGCAAGTACGCGTGCGACGCGTGCTCTCGGCGTTTGGTTACATATCCTTAGCTCCACTTTTGAGTTGAGTGATCTCCCTCTTTGGTGCAATGGTGCAATGGTGCAATGGTTTCTCTTTTTCAGGGTGTAAAATGAAGGTGCATGGTTTGATGCAGAATTAACCTGTTACATATGTTATGGCATGGGGTTTGAGGTGTGAAATGATCAAAAGATGGGGGGTTTAAGTGCTAATGTGATTGTGGTAAATAATAATAATGTGATAATTACTGCTTTGTTGAGGTTTCCTAAATATGGTTTGGAATAACAGTGCACATGTTCCTAAATATGATTTATGTGTAAAATGATCAATTCTTGAGGTTTTTTTTATTATTTTATAACTCATAAAATTTGGGGAAAATTTTAAGAACCTATCTGTAGTTTCGCACTTTCTCACTTTAGTATCCTGTGGTTTAAAGTGTATCAATTTTTCCTCATGCGGTTTTATTTTTATCTTTTCGGCAGCTTTTTTCTTAATATTTCGTTAAATTCTATACAAAAAATTTCAGATACCAATCTAAATCTATCGAATATTTACTTGAGTACTTTTAATTTTAACTTTGTCACTGATTTTAAAAAAATAATAATAAAATTGATAATAAAAAAAAAAAAAAAATCATAAGAGGGCAAATTAATACACGTTAAATTACAGAATACTAAAGTGAGAGAGTGTTAAACCATAATAGAGGTTTTTAAAGTTATCCCTAAAATTTAGTTGAATCTTTTTTTTCCCCCTTTTTTTTGTGTGTAGGAAAATACTGAGACTATGCTGTTTTGGGTTCTGACACATTTGGAGTTATCAGCAACAGAACATGGTGGGAGTGACAAAACTTGGAGCCAATAAAAGCATTCATTTTATGAAGCAGTTTAAACTGCCTTTTTAAAAAAAATTATAATATGTTATTAATATTTAGACAAGTTTATATATTATTCTAAATTATATAATACGAATTGATAAAAAAAAATTTAGATTAAAACAATAATAAGTAAAAGGTTAATTTAAGAACAATTTTAGCATATAAAATATAGAAAAAACTTCAAAAAACCCCCCTATGATTTTAAATTTTTTCATTTTAATACCATGTGGTTTAAAATGTATCAAGTTAGTTCCCTGTGGTTTCTCACGTTATCACTTTAGTATCATGCATGTGGTGATTTTGAACTTTATTACTTTAGTTAGTACCCTGTGGTTTCACACTTTATCACTTTAGTACCCTGTAATTTAAAAAACCACATGGTACTAACTTGATACAAAATTAAAACCACATGGTACTAAAGTGATAAAGTGCAAAACCACTGAGTATTAATTTGATACATTATTCTAAATTATATAATACGAATTGATAAAAAATTTTAGATTTAAACCACAAGATATTAAAGTGAAAAAAATTAAAACCACAAGGGAGTTTTTGAAGTTTTTCCTAAAATATATATATTGGTGTAAATTAAGGTGTATCAGTCAACTTTCATCGGCTTTGTTACGGTTAATCAACTTGAGCAAAATTCCAAAGTTAGAAAAATTTTTACTACATTATTCATTCAAAGAGCTCAAAATTTTCAATGGCAAAAGAAAATTTGAAAACTACTATTGACTTACATGCATGACATGAAAATTTTGTCCAAACATTAATTAAATGTGAAATTATAATGTATATCTATATATAGCATGCTTTGTCAAAATTAATGCCCAATAATAATAATATTCAACCACCCACCCATTGTAGTCCTAGAGCCTAGGCTAGGAGGTTACTCCACAAGTGTAAGCATTTAAAGAAAGGATATTGACTTATCAAATAGAAGTAATCGAAAATAGAAGTAATTATTAATTAACTATATATAGCATGCTTTGTCAAAATTAATGCCTAATAATAATAAATTTTTTTTAGGCATTTTTATAGTTCCTCTTTCTTTACCTTGAACGCTACCTATATGGCACATCGTATTAGCGAAGGAGTGGATCGAGTTTTGTAGACGTGGGTGAGGTAGTTTATTTGTTTTACTGCGTACTCTTTTTAGCTCTTTTCAGGCATTCTTAGAGTACCGTTTTCTTTAGTTTTGTCACTCTTTGAGGCCCTAGCTGCCTCACTCTTTGTAGCCAAATTTATTTGCCTAATGAATGAAACAGGTAGCGTGCTACTTTTCTCTCAAAAAATAATAATAATAATAATTTTTTTTTTTGTAGTCCTAAGAGCCTAGGCTAGGTTACTCCACAAGTGTAAGCATTTAAAGAAGGATATTGACTTATCAAATAAGTAATCGAAAATAGAAGTAATTAACCTACATATATGGAAAAGAGATTTTAGGTAGAAAATAGGCTGGGTCAATTTGTAGCACTTGAAAAAGAAATATGGACCTTTTAACACAAATAAATAAAAACCCTAATAATTGGGGTTTTTTTTTTTTTTTTTTTTGGCAATAGAGAGAAATTTTTTTTTTAATAAAAGTGGATTGTGACACATCAAGGAATTATGCAACTAGTTCTGATTTTTTGCGAGTTTTTTGACTTATTCCTGACCTCTCCAAGAAGCCAGAAGTACGAGATCCTTTGGTGAAAGCGTAAGCAAGAATCAAATTCTCGACTTCAAACCCAGATAGCGACCTAACTTATTTTAGATAATTTTTTAATATCTCGCGATAAGTAACTAACAAATAATCAAATATTAAATAAAAGAAGATATGTTGTACAAGTTATTCCAGCATTCCGACAAACATTATTTTTTTGGAGAAAATGTGGATCGCTACCCGCTTTATTCACTAAATCGTCGAATTGTTTATGTTAACTTAATGCCCAGCCTTGAACAAAAAAAAAAAAAAAAAAAAAAAAAAAAAAAAAAAAAATGTTATGCGAAATGATAAGTTGCTTTGTAGAGATCTGTTGAGTCTTTGAAAAAAAAAAAAAAAAAAACACCAATGGTGTTTTTTTTTTTTTTTTTTTTTTTTTCAAAGGATAAGAAACTTTTGGTGGTTGCTGATGTAGCTCTGATTGTCCAAGATATGAACAGCCTTTACTTAAAGCTAAGGAAACATTTATAACACACCTCATAAATGTCTATGTTTTTTTTTTTTTTTTTTTTGAGAAAAACTCATTAATGTCTATGTTAAAATTGGAAATGTTAGTATCATTTATTTTATTAAGAACCCTATTTTCTTGGTTATTCGAATATATATATATATATATATATATATATATAATAATTAGACATTTGGCAAACAAAATTCTAGAACAATTTTTTTAAAAAAAAATCTAATTTGAAACTTATGCTTAATCGTAATTTAAAATCTTGAGAGTACTGATGCTGAAGCTTCGGTCTAACGGAATATTCTGTCCAATTCATTTACCAAATCCTATCACGAGAATTTGAATATTCTCGATGTTGAGTATATAGAATCTTAGGAATATTCTTGATTCACCAACCACCTCCTCTTGGTGATAAGTGATAAGTAGGGAGAAAATGTCATAGAAAAGTTTCATAAAATCATAAATAATTTGGACTATATATATATATATATATATATATATATATAGAGAGAGAGAGAGAGAGAGAGAGAGAGAGAGAGAGAGAGAGAGAGAGAGTCCAACTGCAATTCCCGACTGTAGAACACAGCGAAAGTATTTGTTCATACCATTTTGCGGAAGCGATTCGCGTCAGAACGCGAAGAGCTAGAATCGTATAGGTTGATTCACGTATTCTCGGATCGTCCACGAATTAAGATCTTCTATCGCTCTAAACTCGCGGTGGGTCGAACTACAAACGAGTACGATCTCAAATCCACCACTCAAAACCCTCTAAAATAATAGGTCAAATCCACGGTTCAAGACCCTCTAGAATAATAGGTAAATGGAGAAGATTGTCCGTATATTTATAAGAGATTCTAAAATTCTAATAGGTACGTAAGAGATAGACCAAATCGATTTATAATTATTATCCTAATATGGTTAAAATATATCTCTAATTAGCTTTTCAATTCAAAAGCCAGATTAATCCTAATCCAATTAGACAATATAATAACCGTTTGATCGACCCTGATTATAGACACACCCGATTCGATTTAACCGAATGCCAACACCAACAATAAGGATGTATAAATGATCCTAATTGTTTATTTGAAGTTAATACAGAATAGTCAAAAGAGTTTTTCCCCACCACAATGGCAAAGTTTGACACTCCAAATGACAGAAAAAGTTCTATCATCCCAGTAGAACATACAAGACTGGTTTGCTTCATCTATTTTAGATTTTAAATCAAAATAAGATTCATTAACTCCGATAATTGTAGTTTATTTTGGAGGAATCAGATTCCAATTCTAATTCCATTCTGAAATGAAAACAAACCAATCTATTTATCGCCCAATCCGACTTTAAATTCCGGACTGATTCATTTCAAAGCAAGGTTTTAAGTACCCGACGCCACGGGCCGTATCTACCGTGCCGTACCGTGCCAATAGGTTACCGGTACGATACAGACCCCGTGCCGATGGCACAGTTCAAAACCCTCTATTCTTTAAATTAGTGAGTAATTTCCTGAATAAAGTTCAAAAGATGTGATAAAACGACATAATAAATAGTTAGAATATTTTGTTGCTAAAAAAAATAAATATTTTACGATATTATGTGTCGGCACACAAGAATTTTTTTGACCGGCACGCACCGTGCCGTACCGTGCCGGTAAGTTTCCGGCACGATCCCGTGCCACGGTACTTAAATCCTTGTTTCAAAGTAAACTCACTTAAAACTCTCTCACACAAACATCCTCTGATCCTCACTCACACAACATTCCATTTTTCATTCCAATACAATCTAATTCCATTTTTCATTATCAGTCCAATCATAATAAACCAAACATGCCCTAATACTAACACATTATGGTTGATTGGAAGCCATTAAATGGATATACCACCAAAAAAAAAAAAAAGTCAAATACATACATAAGATGTTCACAAATCATTTAAACCAGCCATAGTAACTTGTAAAAACATATAATTAAGGCCAAATTGCAGAATACCACCTAGGTATATTGGATTTTGCACTTTACTCCCCTAGATAATAATCAAAGTAGCCCACAATATCATTAATGAGACCACAGGTATTTTTCCATAACCCTTATAACCATCCATTTCATCTTCAGAATAGATCCCTCAGGAAGTAACCATAAAAATCTTAGCAAGGATCCAAATGAAAGAAAGAGATGCAGGAAAACAAAATCTCTGATTCCCACTAATAAATGATTTCAACACATCTTTGCTCATTAAAGTTTCTCCGCAAACTCGATTATTCGATCCAAAGAAACCTTTCTACACAGCCACTGATTCTACTTCCACTTTTGAGCCCACAATTTACGGTTGTTTTGGTTATACACACAAGTTCCATGAACATGATCGACTAATCGATAAGCGCAAAAGAACATTAACGTGTTATCATGTAACTAACAATGAAGTAGGAAATCTAAAAAGATAAAAACATAACGAGACAATAAACATCTTAATTAGCAAAACAACTATTCCACAGCATCAAGTCAAAATGAGCTCTATCACCAAAATGAACACGAAAACAAAATTGGCAACTAAGATTTGTTCAACTCTTGATATTAAATAGTGAAATTGCAAAGCATTCGCGTTGATTGTTACCGCCAAAATTTCAGAGCATTCAAGGTTCTTCACTTGCTAACATGTAAGTCAACTTAATTTCAGGGAAAAAAAAAAAACTTGCTACCTTAGAGAAAAGAGATTAAGTGAACATCAGAACTCTAGTTCATCCTTCTAATAAGCTCATTGATGTAATCCTCGCGGTTTCCGGCATCCCCGCCCTCGACGTAATGGTTCCTCTTCTTCTTCAAGCCACCCAACGGTGCTTTGAGTTTGAACGGCCACAGGAAGTTGTTTGCCTCTTTGAAGTGCGGCCCAACAGTGATGATCTCGTGAACAAGATCCTCAATGCAAACAATACCATGATTCCCCAGACCCTACAAATGAAGATAAAATGATCATATACGACAATGCAATAAAAATAACACTAAAATTTTTTATCTTGATTCCAAAGATAAACCTGTTCAATGATTGAATTATCCGACAAAGGAACCCTCTGCTTGTTCAGCTTTCCATAGCCCCTCTTGTAGATCAACTCCCTAACACTCTTCAGGTTGGGGTACCTGAAACAAAGCAATTCCCTAAATGATCGCGATCATAATAATAACATCAAATGAAAACAGCATTTGCTAAGTACCCATAAGTCACATAAGGCTCGACCCGGCGCAACATGTTCATTGTAGCCTTGTTTACTTTAAGGAAAACGCCATTAAATATCTGCCATAAGAAATGCAAACGCAAAGTTATCAGACAAAAGCAAAAAGAATACGCAGCACTCGCAGCAGTAGAAAAGCAAACCGGAAGCAATCCTAATCAAACCAATATACCTGTCGTAGCCGCAGCAGCTGCAAGATCTTTCTGGTTTTTGGGTGCATGGCATTGATACTGCATCGAATTTTTTTAACAAAAAAGAAAAAAAAAAGAAAAAGAAAAAAAAGCCATTAGATGCAACGTAACTAACACGGCTAATTCTACTATCCAATATAGTCCTCGTTCGACAATGCAATATCAAAAAGCAACTGCTTCGATTCTCTCGAACTCCAAAAAAGTCCAAAAGTGTGGATTTTTAAAAAAAAAAATAAAGAAAACCGATTAGATGCGATGTAACTAACACGGCTAATTCTCCTATCTGATTTAGTCCTAGTTTGGCAATGCAATATCAAAAAATAACTGCTTCGATTCTCTTGAACTCTGAAAAAGCCCGAAAGTACTTTAGAGCTACACAGAAATGGTGGTGTGGGAACCTCCACTGGAGAAGCAATCGACGCAAATTTTATTAAAGCAGTAGCTTTTGGATAACACATTCCAAAACTAGGCATTTATATAGTGCTTAACTAATATACCGATATCACCAACTTATAATTTACATGCATTGCATACATAGGATTGAAGCTTCTAAAAATCACAAATATATGCAAACAAATATAAGAATTTAAACAAATAATACTACACAAACAAAGAAAAAAAAATTAAAAAAAAAATCAAAGTACTGTACCCTCTAATACGAATGATGAAGAGCAACTTCGCCTCGGGGCTAACATAGAATCCACCCTTCAACCTCGCCTCTCGCTTCAACCGGATCAACTCCTTCTCCTACAAAAACATAAACCATCATCAAATCAAATTCACATCAAAAACCCAATTTTTACACCAAATCACCGAACAAAAAAAGAATTAACGATCTAAATGGTTCACGCTTCGCATCAATACCTGCGATTCGTACTCGTTAGCGTACTGTTGAGCTCGGCTAAAGATGAGCTTCCTCTTCTCCCGCTCCTTCGCCTTCCCCGCATCGTTCGCCTCCTTCTTCGCGAGCGCCCATTGCTCCTCTCGCTTCCTCTTCTTCAGCACCGACTCCGGTACCACCGCTTTCGCCTCCACCGCCGCGGCCATGGCTCTCCCCTCCCTGAGATCAAATCGAGCAAGCAAATCGCATCACAAGGGGATAAAGCTTCGATCTTTGGCCTCAGATTGCGATACGTTGGCGCGATTGAAGTGTTAGGGTTAGGGTTTCGCACCTGGTAGAGATCAGAGCTCGGGGACTAGGGTTTGGATCGGGGAGGAAGGGGATGGCGAGGGACGGGGTTTTTAACGTGAAACGTAGATTGGAGAATCTAACGGTTGGGAATTTGTTGTATGGCTCTCGTAAAATCCTAGCCGTGTAATAAATATTAAAGGAAAAATAATTAGGTAAAAATGTATGGATGCCCCCTCAACTATGGCGAATACTGAAATAGGCCGCTCAACATTTTTCTTTTGGTTCGAGACCTCTCTCTCAATTTAAATTTTTATACTTTTAATTAAATTAATTAATAATTTAATCAAATTTAATGACCCTATTAGCTACCAACCGTTATTTTATCTAGTTTTATTTACTAAAAAGTAAGTAAATTTTCTATATTTGGTGAAATCACTGATAAATTTGTTGAAATTTAAATAGTTTGCCTCAAAATTTAAATAAATAAAAGTTGAGAGGTATTAACAAAAAAAAAACAGTTGAGGGAGTCAATTCAGAATGGTCTATAGTTGAGGGGTCTCTATACATTTTTACCAAATAGTATTTAAAACAAAATTGTTAAAATGCTAAAGTATGACATTTTGTTCTTCCCTAATTGCAATTTTAACTTTTTTTTCCTACAAAAATAATGTTAAAATGATAGTAAAATATTGGGCAAACTTCAATTTGCTCCCCGTAGTTTAACTTATTTTTATTTTGTTACTTTATAATTCAAAAAATTATACCTAACTATTCTCTAGTCTTATCTCGTAATATTTACCGAAAAATAATTATCTATTATATATTACTAAAGTAGAACCTGGATGAGCATTTGCGTTAAGGCACGTGGCTTTTATATGCTTTATACGTGTCGAAGATTTTTTAAATTTATTATTATATATATAGTAATTATGAACTATATTATTATGATATATTATAAATTAATTTATGGTATATTATGAACTAATGTATCAGTTAATTCAAAGATTTAATTTATGGTATATTATAAATTAATTCAAATTAATTTGTATAATTTGACTTAATTTGAATTGATTTTAAAATTAATTTAATTTAATTTGACTTAATTTGAATTGACTCAAAGATACAACTTAATTTGAATTAATTGTGTCCGAGAATCTCATATTTGAATTAACTGATACATTTATGGTATATTATAATTAGGAAATAACTTGAATTATAATTAATTTGAACTACTATATTTATGGTATATTATATTTTTTTAGGAAAAATAGATTACGAAATAAAATGCTTTCTATTAGGAAAAAACACTATTATTATTATAATTATACTCAAATATAGGATAACAATTTTATTAGGAAACACTATTAAATCAAATTAAGTCAAATTATACCGATTAAAGAATTAACTAGAATTTGACTAGGAAACACTATTAAACACTATTATTATAATTATACTCAAATATAGAATACCAATTTTAATTAATTATTTAATTTAAATTAATTATAGAAATAATTTGAATCAATTAATTTGACTTAATTCAAATTAGTCGAGTTAATTTGAATTAACTTAATTTGAATTATACTAATTAAGAAACATTATTAAATCAGATTAAATCAAATTATACTAATTAAGAAATTATACCAATTACATATAATTATATATAGAAAATCTATTTATTACTATATACTAAAATATTAAATTTAATTCAAATTAATTCAAATTGAGTCAAATTATATTTTTTAAGAAAAAAAATAATTAGGAAATAAAATGCTTTCTATATGTCTCATATTTTGTTTTCAGGATTGTAGATTTTTTTATTTTGGTGTTATGTTTTTTTTAATTTTTTTCCCTTTATTTATAGTTTGATCATTTGATTTCGATTTTTTTGAATTTTTTTCCCTTTATGTCATCTCTTATTGATGAACAGAAGGGTGTATATGAGACAATTGATTTATTCAATAAACAAAGTTCATACTTACCTATGCACAGTATGGTAGTAATAGATTTTACAAATTTGAATAAATAATAGTGTTTAATTATATTTAAAAAACATAACACCAAAGAAAAAGAAAAACCCAAATCAAAGGGTTCTTTTAGGGGCACTTTTTGTACTTTGATTTGGATTTTTGGTTGTTTTTATTATGGATTATTAGGGGGCATCCGTGCAATAGTTTGATTTGGATTTTGTGTTGTTTTAATTTTCATTTTAGTTGTTTTTGGATTACTATCTTTTTTGTGGTTTTTTTTAGTGTGATTTGGGTTCTTTTGTTATTTTAATTTTAGTATTAATTAATTGAATTTCTGTTTATTACTTTCGGGGAGAGGGTATTTTTTATGGTCGATTTTTTTTTTTTTTTTCAATATAGGTGTTTTCGGGATTGCGATTTTTTTCTCTTTTCTTTGGATGTTATGTTTTTTGAATTTATTCTTTTTATTTTATTTTATTTTTTGTTTTCTTTTTAATACCCATGTTATATTTTACTTCTTTTTGTTTTGAAATTTATATTTATTTAAAGTAAATTTTTTTATTGTTTGTTTTTTTTTCTTTTTTCAATATAGGTGTTTTCATGTATTTTTTTATTACATTTTTTTTGAATTTATTCTTTTTATTACATTTTTTTGTTTTCTTTTTAATACGCATGTTATGTTTTATTGCTTTTTGTTTTGGGATTTATGTTTATTTAAATTAAATTTTTTTACTGCCTTATATATGTTTATATATATTTAGGATTTTAAGCAAAGAATTGAGTCAATCTATGGTGCTTAATGAAATTTCAACTCAATCTACTATTTCTCTAACGGATGACTTCCTAAAAGTATTAAATTAAATTAAGTCACATTATATTGAACACTATTAAACAATTATTTAGAATATAGTAAGGAAATACTATTAAACACTATTATTATTATTATAATTATACTCAAATATAGAATAACAATTTTATTAGGCAACGGTATTAAATCAAATTAAGTCAAATTATACCAATTTGTAATTTTTGATATCAATTTTAGTTATCATTTTATTTTGCACATCAATATGTAATTGTAAATTGTTTTTCACATCAATTTATAGATAATAGAATAGAGTTGAATTTTGATTTTTACTTGAGTATTTAATTTGGTTCATAAATTTTTTTCTCTAGGTTTTGTACGTTAATATGTACTATAATTAAGATTGATATTATATTTTTTTATTTATTAATAAAATATAATATTAATTAGAATATTTTTTTTAATCATTATATAATAACTTTTGTTATTTTATATTATTATATTATCCGTGCATCGCACGGGTGAAATGCTAGTTATAACATAAAATAGCAAAATAAAATTTTGTGATGATCACAAAAGAGTTAAGTGTAACTTTTTAAACCGCATAGTGGTTTTATAAACAAATGACCCGCCGTGTCAAGTCAAATTAGAACATCAAATTAAACAAAAATTCTCTATAAATCACGTACACAGAAAATGCCTACACACACCGTGCTCCAACTACTAACTCACCGAGAAACCATCGTCAACTTACGACCGATGGTTTAGATGCATTAAACATTTTGAATGAACGATTTGATCGCCGTGCGCAGGAGTTCCTACTCAGGGTCCGGTCTACGGAAAATCTACGCGGATGTTCACAATACAAACATGAATAAAAAAAAACCCAATAACTGTACTTACAAGGGCATTTGAGCCCATAAAACTAGCCCAATCTAGTAATCTACTAAGTTATGGGCCTCCATGAATCAAAAGTCATGGCCCAAGCTCTCAATTTTGGTCGCGTCGGGCGCAAAGTCGGGTTCGCGAAACTCACAAACTCGGTACGCATCCTCCTCGGCATTGAGTCACGAAATCAATCAATTGATGTTTGCCACCAATGTGCCTTAATTTTGTGCCACACAAGGATTTAAGTGCCGTGGCACGAGGTCGTGCCGGAAATTTGCAGGCACGGTACGACATGCGCCGTGCCGTGCGGTCATTCGGTAGCATGAAATATTTATTTTCTTTAACAACAAAATATTCTAACTATTTATTATGTCTTTTTATCACATCGTTTAAACTTTATTGAGGAAATTGTTTACTAATTTAAAGAATAGAAGGTTTTGAACTGTGCTATCGGCACGGGGTCAGTATCGTGCCGGTATTTTGTTGGCACGGTACGGCACGGTGGATACGACCCGTGCCAACGGGTACTTAAAATCTTGGTGTCACATTCTACCATTTCATTAAAGAAGCAAAAAAAAAAAACGTTACGAATTCAAATGATTCGAAATAATTAAAATTTAAAAAAGGTAGGATACAAAATAGAGTTCACACGGACTAGAGAAGAACAAAAAAGCATACCAAATGATCCAAACTCGTCCTGAGATTGCGGGTTGAGAAAAAAAACCAAAAAATATATGTATCTCTATAAAATTTTATGTACGTCGACTATGTTTTTTTCGTCTAATAACATTAGACGGCTCTCAATACCAAGCAAGCTCAACTCGGCTCGCGGCCGCAGGCCTTCTAAGGTCCATATTTTATGGTGACTCATGTTGATCCAGGAGCCCATTACTACTTTGTCGCACACACTGACATGTTTAAACTCAAATCTCTCATAGGTATGCGCGCGCTATGTTAGATCTCTTGGCGAGTCAGAACGGATTCAGAACAGATTAAAGTCGGAGCTCCACCAATCCAGATCCATTTGCATTCCTAATATCGCATATAGTGGTTCTAACAAATTTTGAAACTCTCTACACTCCTCTTTTTGGTCAACAAAGTTGACCATGGTCAACATCTAGGCCCCACCCCCCCAAAAAAACAAAAAACAAAATGAAATTAAAAAAAAAAAAAAGAAGAGGAAGAAGAAGAAGGGAGAAGAAGAATAAAGTGTATTCATAATAAATAAAAAGAAAGAGAAAAGTGAAGAAGCAAGAATAAGAATTTGGGAATAAAGTTTATGCCATTTTTTTAACTTATCCTATGTTGGAGAAAATTCAACAATTTTATTTATTTATTCTATTTATTTTATCATTAATGTTTATTGAGAAACGGCCGCATCAATTGCAGCCGTTTCAGTACTTGGTGCCTCTAATGCAGCCACTAATTAAGGTTTTAATTAGTGTGCATGCGTTGGGCGCAACGGCTCCTTGGAGTCTAATTAGCCAGGTGCAATTAATGAGATTGAATGTTGGTGAATCTACAGTTACAATCTTTTCTCCTATATATGTTGGCATGCTTTGCACTGTTTAAGAAGAGACATGAACACTGCATAGAGAGGAATTGCTTATTCTTTAATTTCTATTTTATTTTATTTGATATCTTTTATCATCGGGTGTTGAAAGAAACTTCGTCAACCTCTTCCGCGGTCGTGTCCGTAGGAGGAGGAATTCCGGTCGTATCTTGGGGTGGTGTTTAGGTTAATCGCACGTAAGACGGGAATACGCCTTAGGCGATCTGCAGCACGCTTAGGAGCTTATTATATTGGATTTCTTTTATCTACAATTATTTAGGAATTTAGCGATCATCGGTAAGTTGATTTATTTATTTTCATCACAAAATTAGTTAGATTTTAAATCACAATCAGATTTATGTGCGGAATTTTGTTCTAACATCCTATGCCATGGTGCTTGGCTTAAAGCTCTCTAAGCAAAATTTGTGTGGAGACCCCCTCAACTATTGAATATTTTGGAATGGTGCACCCACTTTATCTATTTATTCATTTATTTATCATCCAATATCTTCTTAATTTTTGAATTATTAAAATTAATCAATTTTAGTCAAATAAATCTAGAGTTTTATCAAATTCACGGGTAATTTCATCGTATTTAACCGCTTTAATCACTTTTTAGCAAATAAAATCAGAATACATTGATCGTTAATAGCTGATAGAGCCATTAAAATTTAACAAAATTTTTGTTTATCAAATTAGCAAAAAAATTATCAGCGAGACTAAGGGCGAGGGACCTGTTTCAAAATGATCTATAATTGAGGGGGTTTGAATACATTTTTCAAATCTCTTTATCCAGTTATCCTTAACCCAATCTCTATCCATAAATGGCAAGGTGTGGTCAAGTTGATTTTGTCCTTTCCATAAAAGGAAATATCCTAAGATATAATAATAATAATATTTAATATTTTTTTTATCATAAAGATAGTGTGTTTTTTTTTAATTAAGAAAATGGTCAGTGGGGACACGTGTCGGCTCCTCAGAGAATCTGGAAGAAGATAACTTGAGATGCAGGGATAAGGGTGTACATGGCCACACATGCCATGCCACGTGGAGCCCACAATTAAATTTCGATTTTTTTTTTAAAAAAAATATTGTTGTAGCTCGGCACATCACAAGAAAAGACGGTCGTAGAGACGGTAGAAGAGAATTAATCGAAATATTACTCAAAATTAAAAATCAATCTCGATATTTTTGGTTCGATTCGGCCTTAAAGATTATAATAATATAGCACCACATATTTTCAAATTTAATTTATATCGAAAGAATTTTTAAAAATAATAATAAAATATTTTTTTAACAGTTTTCATATAAAATTTTATAGGTTTATTATTTATAGTATAAGGATTGGAAATAAATAACAGTTAAGTTCTTCTTTCGAAAAAATAAATAATAATATAGTGTAGAAAGTGAAAAAAGCTTATAAAATACAATATATTATATCATAATAATTAAGTCATTTTGGAATATTAAAACTTATCAAAATTTATTTTTTTATGATGTATAAAAGTTCAGAAATAATTTTGAAACGTAACTAGGCGCAATTAAATAATAATAATTGGCAAAAATTTTGGATTATATATATGACTCCTACATTTGTCACTTAATTAGTAATTAATGCACTTGGGCTTGGAATGCTAATCAAGTTGATGGGCCTAACTTTATCCAATGCTCAAAATATATATACTTTGCTACTAAAATGAATTTGAAAATTGAAGTTATGCATGATATTGCTTAAAATTCTTTGTAAAGCTTAATATGAAATATATATGCGAAAGAATCAAAGGATCGAAAAAAGAATGATGATAAGACACGTACAGATGCCTGAAAATAGGCCTAACACGGAATTATGATAAGATAAGAACAGATTATTTGTGTTAACAGAACAGCTAATTAACTTGGATTGTTATATTTGGCAATATAGTCAGTTCGTTAATCAGAAGGGTTAGGTATGTCTGAGTCTAAACAGTTCTCTCGGATGACGTCTAAACGATTCTATTTTGTTAGGGTTTAAACAGTTCTCTTGAAACCGAGGGAGTTTCGGACTTCGTTATTACTACATTTGGTATCTAAGTAACGATCGTAAGTGTGAAATAGCCCTCACATTGTCTAACGTTAACATTAGGTTATAAAGAGTTCTTTACAATATTGTTGTCTAAATTGTTATCTCGTTAGGAAGGAACAACTGTGATTCCATGCTACCGATTAAACAAGTCGACCAGATCTGATAAGAAACAATTCAAAAATAGCCTTGACTTTTTTATATCCCCCCGCTTGTGGGAAGATTGATTATAAATCCATAATACAATTCAATGTACAACGAAATAGAAGCGCTTCCCATTTGTTACCCGAAAGATTGATATGATAGAAACAGTTCGTAAAAGATACATATACATAGTTTTAAAAAGGATTAATATATGCCATTCCACATGCCACAATGCACTTTACAACAATACTACTACATATATATATATATATATATATATATATATATATATACATAATTACCTATATACTCCTTACGTTGGTCTGGTAAATATTCGATCTACTACTACTTTTTTTTTCTTTCTAAAATGCCTCATACGTTCCAATCGTTATTGCAAAATACCCCCGATTATCTCTGTTAAGTTAATCGGATTAAACGTGAGTTAAATATCTATCACAGTTAAAAAAAAATTAAAAAGCCAATTTTACCCTTATCTTAAGGGCAAATAAGAAAGGTTGGTGACGGTATAGGGGTATATTGGAAAAGACCAAAAGTCGAAATACTTTTGTGCCCCTGACTTTAAGGGCAAATAAGAAAGACAGTGATGATAGAAGGATATATTTGAAAAGGGCAAAATAGTAATTTTACAGAGATAATAGAGTTACTTAACAGATTTTAACTCTAAGGTATCGTTTGGTTCGGGAATAAGCAAAAAGTGGATATTCCGGGGATAGGTATAAATTGAGGTATAAGTGGGGATTAGATCAATTTTGCGTTTGGATGAAAATTGAGTTATTCCTGAAAATAAGAAAAATAGCGTTTGGTTAAGTAAGGTGGAATAAGAATTAAAATAGGTAGTTATAAATAAAAAAATAATAATATTATTCTTTTCTTTATATTAGAATTAGAATTTTTATATTTTAAAATTTAAAATATAAACTTTTATAAATTTTAAAATCTCAAATTTATAATTTTTAAAAATTAATTTATCATGAATATTATTAGATAATCATAAATATTAATTAATAATTAATTACCAGATTAATTAATCATTAATTAATTAACCATGAGTGCTTTAATTAATAAATTATCTAACTATAAATAATTTAATAAGTTAACAAATTAGGTTAATATATTAATATATTAATTAATTAATTAATTAGTTATGTCGGTAAAAATATTAATTTATTAATCATTAAAGATATTAGTTATTGCATAAAATCACTACTAAATAATTATTAATTTAGCTAATATTTTATTATTAAATTAGTTAATTTTTAATTTAGCTAATTAGTTAATAAAATAATATAGATAATATATTAATTAATAATATTTATTATTAAACTAGTAGAGATATAAAAAAAAAATTTGTTATTCCACTAAAAAGGTGGAACAACAAATCCTCCCTCTTAACGGGTTATTCTCGAATAACCCGTTAAGAGGAGGATTAAATAAACTCACACCTCCTTGTAGTGTTTGGTAGAATAAGGGGGATAAACTTCTTTATTCCATGTTTATCCCCCAACCAAACATAGCCTAAGGGTATATTAGAAATAGGTTGGAACGTAGGAGGGGTATTTTCAATATTAGCCTTCTAAGAGGGGTAAATCAAAAAATCGAAAACTTTTCAGGAATATATAAGCAATTGCCCTATATATATATATATATATATATATATATATATATACACCAGCAATATATATGCATTGCCCCATATTCATCACCAACACTTTAAAAAGTAAGCACTAGCTACACCATGATTCCTCTAGTAAAGCACGCATGCATGCATGGGTCCCAAATTGCCATCAAAATGCGAGTCAAGCTAAAAGCCCAAGTTTACTGTAGCAACAAGCAACTAAACACAGAACAACATGGCCACTGCATGGTGCACGTTACGTTACGTTACGTTACGTACACCACATGCATCCTAGTTGATTCACATTTCTAGCTAAATTTATTTCTAAATGAAATAAACGAAACAGGTAGCGTGCTATCTATCTCTAAAAAAAAAAAACAAGCAACTGAAACAGAATAACATGGCCACTGCATGATTCCTCATTCTCCGTTTAAAGCTTCTCCCTTTTGATCTCCTCCAAACCGCGTGGGCCGTATGTAACCCCTTTATGAAGAAAAAGAAAATATAATGTAAAAAAAAAAAAAAAACCCATATATTCCGGCTCATTTTAAGCAAAGACAAATACTTCGAGTCCCGGCCCCCAGAATATATGGATGTAAAAACTTAATTAATCCTAGTCTTAATTAAGTTTGAATTTGCTTGATTAAGATTATGGATTAGTCAGTTGTGTAGTCGTTTGAGATGCCGTGGTAATTAATTATGTATATATGTACAAACTAATCAAAAGTTTCTACATTATATATACTGATAAATATACAGCGTTGAGTGTTGAAACTCTATAGCAATCTCATTAATTACCAAAAATGTTATAAGCCTTTCAACTAGTCAGTTCTTTCAATTTCATCCATTAAATTAACTTTTAAGTGGCAAGAAACTTTTTTTTTTTTTTTTTTTGAGAGAGAGAAATGTAGCGTCTATCTGCTAACCGTTCGTTGAATAAATGAATTAAGTTAATATGACACCGCCCCCTGGAGGCAACGCCGAACATCGCGGGCGAAAAAGAAAAAAAAGAGTTCTAAGATATTATATAAGGTTATCCAGTAAAATTAAGTATAACCCTTTTTTTTTTTTTTTGAGAGAGAAAGGTCGCAAGAAACTTAAGTTGAAAAAGTATGCATCGATCAATTTGCTTGGTGGTTTGCATTAATTTCTAAATGGCATATAGTTAAAAATTATAAGGGTCTCAATAGTACGACATTTTTACCTAACATCTCCCAATGAGATTAATTGCTTCTACCTTTGCCCTAATTAATTTATGACTTGTTAATTAGCCTAAAAAGGACTTTTTTTTTCTCTCCTAAGCATATATATATATATATATATATATATAGAGTCCATTGGGATCTTATCGATAGCACCAAACGTTTGGTCTTTATCAAGTTTTCCACCGATTAGATTTAACTCTTTGACTATTTTCACCCGTTAGATTATACTATTAAACCAATAACTTACTCAACCCTAGGGGCCCACATCATCCTAACCATTCATTTTTTCATCCAAGGGCCGAAAACCTAATAGCACCAAACGCTTGGTGCTATTGATAGCATACCTAGGTCTATATATATATATATATATAGAGTAGGGCTACTATACTATTATGAGTAGTAGAGCCCTACTACTCATAAGTTGTTTTCGATGATAGAGCTTCAGAATCGACGATCCACTCCGTTAAATATGATCTAGAGTATTTAAAACTTCTAGAAAATAAATTTCGTAATTTTTCGAAATCATTTACCTTACGATCAAAAGCTCACAAAATTGACAATTTTTAACGGCCGATATGGAATACTTGGTAGTTTAACGGTGTAAAAAAATCGAAATAGGTTGAATTTTTGATAGAAAATTCTATTCACTACCTAGATAAAGATCAATAATTCCGATCTTAAATTGAAGGATCCGATCATCTATTTTTAGAACGTCGTTCGATTTCGGCCGTTCATTTTATGCCCATTTGATGGACTTTATTATGATTTTGAAAAATTACGAAATTTATTTTCTAGAAGTTTTAAATACTCTAGATCATATTTAACGGAGTGGATCGTCGATTCGGAAGCTCTATAATCGAAAGCAACTTATGAGTAGTAGGGCTCTACTACTCATAATAGTATAAGTAGCCTACTCTATATATATATATATATATATATATGTTGTGCATGATGTGTGCCTTTCTTAAGCGGCAAGAGAAGTTGACAGTGCTTGTAGAATTTTCTACTGATCAAAATGTGATGGAGACTTTATCAAAAGACCTTTCTAGAAGAATCTAATATTGTTGTAGGTTAATTGAGAGGTAGCTAGTTTTTTTACATAAAATTGCAAGGAACTTGCTGCCACTTCCTATATTAACCCAACTTATGGGTCATGGGTCGCTGCTTTGTTCAGCCATCAGCTGACCCATCAGGATATAATGCGACAAATTTAATCCATTGAATGTCGATCGAGGTTGATATAAATAATGTCCGGAGCTTAGAATTGAGTCTGATATATGTTAAATATAAAAATGTTTAAACGACATTCTTTAATAGCTTAAACTTTTAGGGCTTGTTTGGTTCAAGAGTGGAATTGGAATCGATAATGAAATGGGAATGGATTGGAATGGTAATCGGATTGCTTCACTCCCCCATGACGTTTGGTTCATTTTTTGATTGGAAATCGAAATGAATTATTTCTATTTCACTCTTTGGTTGATACAAAGTAAAAATTAATAGAATAACATAATACTAATTTTACTTTCAAATATAATTTTATAAAACTATCTAAAATTTATATAAACAAAAATTAATACAACTCCCAAGTTAGAGCTATGAAAAAAAAATTTTAATTTATTTTAAAAAATTTTATGCAAAAAATTACAAAAAAAAATTGCATAATTTTTTTGAATAAAACTATAATAAAAATAATATATCACGTTTTTTTTTAATGCTAAGAAAAGAGGGAAGAGAAAAAAAAGGATGGATAAAGTAAATAAATATTGGGCTGGGCCTAGGAAGAGGTAAGTGTGGGTTTGGAATTGAAATTTCAATCCGGACTTGGAGGCCGGAATCAATTTGTAAGCTAATTGATCATTCCCATTCCGATTTGGAATGGGAGTCCCAAACCGATTCCTTTGAACCAAACAAGATTGGCGGATTTGATCAAACCGATTCCCATTCCGGATCCAAAATATACGAACCAAACATGCCCTTAGAGTACAACGTTTGTTTCACATGGTATCAGAGTAAGAGATCCTGAGTTCGAGTCACGTCAGGCTCCTAGCATATTAATTTAATTTCTTCCCATTTAATTCAAGTCCACGTCATGGCCGACCAAGAAGTCTTGAGTCCAGACGTGAGGGGGAGTGTTAAATATAAAAATGTTTAAACATCATTCTCTAATAGCTTAAGTTTTTAGAGTACAACGATTATTTCACAATATATATCATAGTATTTCGCAAATAGATAGGTGTTATTACAAACTTGCAAAGAAGTTGCTCATATTGAACGTGACTTCATTATTTGCGAACCCATATAAGTGCTCCCCGGGTTTGGGGCTCCCTTGTGGGTCCCACTCTTTTTTTTTTTTTTTCTCTCTCTCTCTCATACTTCATTTTTTTTTTTAAATCTCAATTTATTTTTCTCACTCTCTCCCATCACACACTTTACATTTTAAATTTTTTTTTCTCTTTTTATTTATATTTATTTTTTTATAATTTATAATATTAATTAATATAATATATATTATTAATTAATATAAATATACTAATTTGGAACTTAGAAAAGACCTTCCGTTATTTTGTGGATTGTAGGGCCCACATCAATTTTCTAAAGAATTAAATGCACATTGGGTCTCAATCTTTCCAATCTTTTTTTTATTTTTGTCCCTATTTTCTAAATTTTGCATATTTTTCGCTTTAGTTCTCAAACGATTTTTTTAAAATTAATGTATATAATAATAATATAACTACGATTTCTTCGCTAATTTAAAATTTAGGAATCAAATATTTTATTAGTTGTATGTGTAGTTATGTTGATAGTTATAATAATTCTTGTTGTATTATTTTAAATAGCGAAAGCGCGCGAGACCCTATAATATTATATATTTTGCAAATAGCAAATAGGTAAAGGTAGGTGTTTCTCACAAATTAAATTGCAAAGAAGTTGCCCACAGTGGATACGACGTCTCTTACGGGTCATGGGTCACCGCTTTGTTTAGCCATCACGCTAACCCGACCAGAACATAATGCGAAAATTTTATCAGTTGACCGACCGTCCCGCAGCTGAAGTAAGTGCCACAAGGTCGCAGACTAAACCGGGCTTTAATCCGGAAATATTCACATTTTTCACGGGCTTATTTCTAATTTAAATAAACGAATCCTAGTCACAATGCACTTTATCGCCTCAAAAAAAAAAAAAAAAAAAAAAAAAAAAAAAAAAAAAAAGACTAAAAATTAGAGCAGCACGTATTTGTATTTTACTATCCTATAATTTAAGTATAATAAATTTTGATTTGATTACTACATGATCTTTTAACTTATTACTCTTTCACTTCAAAATTTAAATGTCTTTTAATTGTCTTTACGAATTTAATTAGTATATTTTATGCGGTTTACACAACTATAAATTTATTAAAGTAAGTAATTAATTTAAATTTTATATTCAAAAAGTTATGAAATTACTCAAATCAAACAAACTGAAAGGTTTGATAGCGGAATCAAAATGGTCTTTGGTTAGATAAGTTTTTTTTAACATTTTTACCTATAAATTAGTCTAAAATTTATTATAAGTGACTCTAATACGTACCCCGTTATATAATTGTCAAAAAAAATCGATCTAACAAAAAATGGTCGAGAATTACGTGTTAATGATGATGGAAATGAAGTGTGGACATAAAATCTCACCAAAGAACCAATTAAAGAAATTTCGTGTGAAAGATTCAATATTTTCCCAAATAAAACAAAAAACTTTGGGATCATTAGTCAAAAGCTTGTTGCTATGCTTTATCCATTTGAAGTTCACTCATTCAAAATAAGTTTAATTACGTGATAATATCCATTGACAAATTTGTTTGCCAAAAAGATCAGCTTTTTATCTTTTTGACAAATAGATTTTTTCACCGACATGCACTAAAGCAAGTGGCAAAGGGTTTGATGATGGATGTCTGAGGTCACGAGTTCGAATTATTCCTAGTTGATTTACATTTTCAGCTAAATTTATTTCTTAATGAAATAAACAAAGCATGCTACATATCTCTCAAAACAATAAGGAGACAAAAATGGATCTTTCCTGTGGTGAAGAACCAAGAGACTTAGGTGATGACGTGACACTATCGTTTGGGATAGATGGATAAGTAGAAAGGGACTCATCATCCCCACTTTCGGGACCAACCGGTTTAATAGCTTGTTGGTAGATCATCTGAAAAGTTAAGAACGGTACGATATTCAGATTAGTCAATCCAGACCCATTGCTGGGTATATATAAGATTAAACTGTTGACGGATCAATGAAAGCACTATATGTCGTTAAATTTGCACCACTGTAATCGCTAGAATTTTTTTTTTAACTCTTTCGAGGTCCGTATTTCCTCACCTCTATAGCTTAGTTCACTCTTTCAATGAATGAAGCAGACAGAGCACTACCTATTCCTTAAAAAAATCAAAAGAATTAATGCAAAACTTTATCTTTTAAACGAAAGATAGTAAACTATCCGCTTTATTCATTTTTTTAGAAATAAACTCTACTAATAACGTTAGAGCAACTTAGGCTTCAAAACTGCCAACTCAGATACCAACTACCGAACAAGCTTAATAGCATTATGCGACTGACCGTTCCTAGCGCAAGTGGCAAAAGAACTTAATGCATGCATTGGTATCCGAGACCGAAGTTCGAATCCTAGTTGATTCACATTTCCAGCTAAGTTTATTTCTAAATAAAATAAATAAAGCGGGTAGCGTGCTGTGCTGCCTATCTCTCTCTCAAAAAAAAGAAAAAAAAAAGAAAAAGCATTATGCCTCTGCATACGCCGGTAGTTGTATGTTACGATCTATGAGCTGTAAAAAGAATATTAATAGTCTTAATTATAACACCGTAAAGTGTGATGTGGTTTGATTTATCAAAAAAATAACAATGGGACAAGATTAAACAAATTTTGCCTTTAACTTTTTTTCCTCTTTACTTTGTTCATATTATAACTAATAATACCCTAAATGGAGAAGGTATGATTCCTACGCAAGCAATGCGGTGGGGAAACTTCTTAACTATCGACCAAAGTGGGAACTAATTAATAAAAGGGAAAAGAGATCTCTCATTGGAGCCAATATAAAAAGCATGAGTAGATACAAAGCAAATTAAGAACTTGTTTGTTTCATCAAATCTCTGGCAAACAAAACTCGCATATCAGAATAGACGTACACGACGGAGCTAAACAAACAAACCCAAATAGATAAACAAAACTCGCATATCAGAATAGACGTACACGACGGAGATAAACAAACAAACCCAAATAGACGCACATCTATTAATTAGAAATTTAAAAACTTACAATAAATGAGCATCTTTTAAAAGCATAGGAGCTCAATTATATATATATATATATATATATATATATATATATATATATATATATATATATATATATATATATATATATATATATATATATATATATATATATATATATAGAGTACTACTATACTATTATGAGTATAGAGCCCTTACTATTCATAAGTTGTTTCGATGTTGGAGTTTTCGAATCGGCGATCCACACCGTTAAACATGATCTAGAGTATTTGAAACTTTTAGAAAATAAATTTCGAACTTTTTCGAAATCATTATAAAGTCCATCAAGCGGGTATAAAATGAACGGTTAAAATCGAACGACATCCTAAAAATGGATGATCGAATCTTTCAATTTAAGATCGGAGTTATTGATCTTTATTTAGATAGTGAACAGAATTTTCTATCAAAAATTCAACCTTTTTCGATTCTTTTACACCGTTAAACTAGCAAATATTTCATACGCCATTAAAAATTGTCAATTTTGTGAGCTTTTGATCGTAGGGTAAATGATATCGAAAAATTATAAAATTTTATTTCTAGAAGTTTTAAATGCTCTAGATAACGTTTAACGGTGTGGATCGTCGATTCGAAGCTCTATCATCGAAAACAACTTATGAGCACGAGGCGATCGTACTCATAATAGTATAGTAGGACTCTATATATATATATATATAGAGTCCGGCTACTATACTGTTATGAGTACGATCGCCCTCGTGCTCATAAGTTGTTTTCGATGATAGAGCTTCCGAATCGACGATCCACACCGTTAAACGTTATTTACAGCATTTAAAACTTCTAGAAATAAAATTTTATAATTTTTCGATATCATTTACCCTACGATCAAGAGGTCACAACTTTGACAATTTTTAACGGCCGGTATGTGATACTTGCTAGTTTAACGGTGTAAAAGAATCGAAATTTGTTGAATTTTTGATAGAAAATTCTATTCACTACATAGATAAAGATCAATAACTCGATCTTGAATTGAAGGATCCGATCATCCTTTTGTAGGACGTCGATCGATTTTGACCGTTCATTTTATGCCCGCTTGATGGACTTTATTATGATTTCGAAAATTTACGAAATTTATTTTCTACAAGTTTCAAATACTCTAGATCATGTTTAATCTGTGGATCGCCGATTCAAAACCCCAACATTGAAAACAACTTATGAGTAGTAAGGGCTTTATACTCATAAGGTATAGTCTCTATATATATATATATATATATATATATATGAGTAAGGCTCTTATGCGGAAGCACGGAGGCTCCGTGCTTCCACGTCGTTTTCGATGTTGTGGCTTCCGAATCGTCGATCGGCTCGTTAAACTTGATCTAGAGTATTTGAAGTACCTAGAAAATAAATTTTACGATTTTTCGATATTATTTGCCTAGCGAACGAATGGGCTAAAAATCAACTGAAAATAAAAATATTACAAAACGCGATAATATAGCATTAAAAATTTAGATCAAAGATATTGATCTTGTTTTATATAGTATAAAGAATTTTCTATCAAAATTTCATGTAATTTGGATATTTCTATACCGTTAAACTTTCAAACTCCACTATGACCATTAAAATTATTTGATTTTGTGCCCTTCGATCACTAGGCAAATGATATCGAAAAATTATAAAATTTATTTTCTAGATACTTCAAATACTCTAGATCAAGTTTAACGAGTGATCGACGATTTGAAAGCCGCATCATCGAACGACGTGGAAGCACGGAAGGCTCCGTCTTCCGAGATAGCATAGTAGCCTCACACTATATATATAGGGTTATTTACATACAGTCCTGCAAACATAGTCAATTGCGGAAATATCTCAAAAGCGAAACTAGGTGAGATGTCCCTGCAAAAGTCTAAAAATATGCAGATATGCCCCTGCCGCGCCTTTTGCAGGGACATATCTGAAAAAATATTTTGCGTATATGTCCCCGCAAAAGGCGCGGCAGTGACATATCTCGCATACTTTTGGACTTTTGCGGGACATCTCACCTAGTTTCGCTTTTGCAGGGATATTTCCGCAATTGACTATGTTTGCAGGGACCTGTATGCATTTGACCCATATATATATATATAGAGAGAGAGAGAGAGAGAGAGAGAGAGAGAGAGAGAGAGAGAGAGAGAGTTGAGCTAGAATGCTATTGATAGCAAACCTAAGATTTTTGCCACTCATTTGTTTTCGATGATGGAGCCTCCGGATCGACGATCGGCACCGTTGAACATGATCTATACCACTTGAAGTATTTAGAAATTAAATTTCAAATCTTTTCGATATTATTTGCCTAATGATCAAAGGGTTTCAAAATTTGTAATTTTAATGGTCGATATGAGGCGTTTTCTTGTTTAACGGCGTAAAGATATCCAAATCAATTGAATTTTTGTTCGAAAATTCTTTAAACTATTTAAAACAAGATCTATACTCTTGATCTTGATTACAAGACCCCTATCATCATTTTTTTTAAAATATTCATTTTCAAATGCTCGTTTTTATGTCCACTCGATGGATAAGAGAACAATATCGAAAATGTATAAAATTTGATTTCTAAATACTTCAAATGGTATAGATCATATTTAACGGTGCCGATTATCAATTTGGAGGCTCCATCATCGAAAACAAATGGGTGGCAAAAGTCTTGCTATCAATAGTATTCTAGCTCAACTATATATATATATATATATATATATATATATATATATATATATATATAGGCCACGCTACTATACTATTATGAGTATTGGAGCCATCGTACTCATAACTTTTTGGTAGTTGAGATGAAAAAATGTGAGGCTAGGATGAGAGTGATTACGGTTAGATTGATAGTGGGCCCCACAGGGTTGAGTAGGTGGTTGGTTGAATAGTATAATCTAACGGGTAAAAATAATTAAAGGGTGGATCAAATGGCCAAAAAGTTATGAGTACAAGAGCCTCTATACTCATAAAAGTATAGTAGCCGGACTCTATATATATATATATATATATATATATATATATATATATATATATATATATATATATATATATATATATAGATATATAGTAAGGCTACTATACTATTATGAGTAGTAGAGCCCTACTACTCATAAGTTGTTTTCGATGATAGAGCTTCCGAATCGACGATCGTCTCCGTTAAATATGATCTAGAGTATTTAAAACTTCTAGAAAATAAATTTCGTAATTTTTCGAAATCATTTACCTTACGATCAAAAGCTCACAAAATTGACAATTTTTAACACGATATGGGATACTTGATAGTTTATCGGCGTAAAAGAATTGAAAGAGGTTGAATTTTTGGTAGAAAATTCTATTCACTACCTAGATAAAGATCCATAACTCCGGTCTTAAAGTGCATGATCTGATCATATATTTTTTAGACGTCGTTCGATTTCGCGTTCATTTTATGCCCATTTGATGGACTTTATTATGATTTTGAAAAATTACGAAATTTATTTTCTAGAAGTTTTAAATACTCTAGATCATATTTAACGGAGTGGATCGTCGATTCGAAGCTCTATCATCGAAAACAACTTATGAGTAGTAGGGCTCTACTACTCATAATAGTATAGTAGCTCTACTCATATATATATATATATATATATATATATATATATATATATATATATATATATATATATATATATATATATATAGGCCATGACTACTAAACTATTATGAGTATTGGAGCCCTACTACTCATAAGTTGTTTTTGATGATGGAGCTTCCGAATCGACGATCCACTCCGTTAAATATGATCTAGAGTATTTAAAACTTCTAGAAAATAAATTTTGTAAATTTTCGAAATCATAATAAAGTCCATCAAGTGTGCATAAAATGAACGGCCACAATCGAACGACGTCCTAAAAAAGATGATCGGATCCTTCAATTCAAGATCGGAGTTATTGATCTTTATCTATGTAGTGGATAGAATCAAACATTCAACAAATTTCGATTATGTTACACCGTTAAACTAGCAAGTATCCATACCGGCCGTTAAAAATTGTCAAATTTGTGACCTCTTGATCGCAAGGTAAATGATGTCGAAATATTATAAAATTTGATTTATATAAGTTTTAAATCGTAAATAACGTTTATGTGGATCATCGATTCAAGCTCTATCATCGAAAACATCTTATGAGTACGAGGCGATCGTACTCATAATAGTATAGTAATGGACCCTATATATATATATATATATATATAGTTAGATCATATACTATCGGTAGCAGAGTCTCCGTGCTATCGAATTGTTTTCAATGATGCGACTTCCAAATCGACGATCCCTTTATTAGACTTGATCTACACTATTAAAAATGCCTGGAAACTAAATTTCATAATTTTTCGGCATTATTTGACTAGTATCAAAAGGTTTCAAAATTGATAATTTTAATGTGACGCGTTTGTGAATTTAACTGTGTAAAACAATTCAAATCTGATGAATTTTTTGTAGAAAATTATTTTCACTATTTAGAGTAAGATTAGTACCTCTGATTTGAAATTCAAGCCTTTTATCATTATTTTTTATGAGATTTTTATTTTTAGCCGTTCATTTTTAGACTACTCGTTTGATAGGTAAATGATACCGAAAAGTTATGAAATTTAGTTTTCAAATATTTTTAATAGTGTAGATCAAGTCTAACCGAACCGATTGTCGATTTTAAATGCGCAATATTGAAAACAACTTGGTAGCACGGAGGCGTCCGTACTACCGATAGTATACTAGCCTAACTCCACACACACACACACACATATATATATATATATATATATATATATATATATATATATATATATATATATATATATATATATATATATATATATATATATATATATATACTATCGATAAGACGAAATATTTGGTGCTATCAAGCTTTTTGTCGTTAGACTTATCTCTTTTATCATTTTTATTCGTTTGATTATACTATTCAACTAATTAACCATCCACTCAACCCTATGGGCCCACATCATCTTAACCGCACATATTTTAATCCAAGGGCAAAAAACTTAATAACACAAGTCATTGGTACTATTAATAGTATTCCAGCCTAATTATATATATATATATATATATATATATATATAGTAGGTCTGTGTGCTATTAGGAGCACGGAGACCTCCGTGCTCCTAAGCTGTTTTCAATTATGGAGCTTCCGAATCGACGATCGGCTCCGTTAAACTTGATCTAGCATATTTGGGCTATCTAGAAAATAATTTTTGTGATTTTCAGTATCTTTTTCTGGCGATCAAAAGTGTTCAAAATCAACAATTTTTAATGGTTGATGTATACCGTTTGTAAGTTTAATGGTGTAGTAGTATTTAAATCAGATAGAAAATTCTTTATACTATTTACAGCAATGTCAATATATTTGATCGAAAATTTTAATGCCATATCATCACTTTTTATGAAATTTTTATTTTTCACCGTTGATTTTGAATCATTTCGATCGTTAGCGAAATGATATCGGAAAGTCACAAAATTTATTTTCTAGATACTTCAAATATGTTAGATCGTGTCTAAAGTAGCCAATCTTTGATTCGAAAGTTCCATCATAAAAACGGCTTAGGAATACATACAGAGACATCCGTATTCCTAATAGCACACAAGACCTATTATATATGTCTTATACAATTTTAATGATTCATGTATCATCGTGTGCACCGTTTATTTATTTATTTATTTTGCAAAGCTATAAATAACTCTTGTGTAATAACCATGACACGTACCCGAGGGGCACGTTACACTGTACATGTCATTTACTTATTATTGGCTTGTATAAATACACAACCCATATTATCTTATTACAATTAATAATAATACTATTTATTTATCTACATTTATTATTTATTATTTATTATTATTATTATTATTATTAAAGGACCAAACATTCCTCCACGTCGTACGTCCTTTGTGGATTATTAATTCACTAATATATATTAATTACTAAGCTACTATTGGAGAATTAGATTCGGACACTTATTTATTTCTCTATGCAATTTGTATATTAAAAATATTTTGGAAACTCTAGTAAACTAATTTTCAACTGTGAGTGGAAAATTTTGTCACGTCCAAACCCTTTTAAAAAGATAAAAAAAAAAATTTGGTGTACCCACCATGCCTTTTTTTAGCCAAATTTAAATATAGTCCTCGAACATTTACGTTCGATATCTAATATTCTGAATAATTTAAATTATTTTGTTTTAGTTTCTAATCTTATATATGGTTCCTTAATTAGGATAAAATTAACCGTGCCCATGAATCAGATAATAAATTTTTATTTGAGGCGATAACTAAAGTTAAAAATGTTCAAAATTGAGTTTTAAAAGAATTTAAAATTTTAAGAACTTAACTAGAATTGACTAAATAGTTCATGTTTTAGTATATAAACGCGTTAATGTACAAAATTTGTCATTTTTATTTGGAATTAATTAGTACGCACATATATATAAATGTACTAATTTAGTCCACTTTATTCCAACTCATGTTTTTATTTTTAAAAACATGTTACATGTAATCGACGACTTTAAATATTTTTGAATTTCTCTACGCGTTATCGTGTTACGAACAAATAATTTAACTATTAGTTGGCCATATATATAAATCATGTGAGCACGTATACTTTCCAACTAATTAAGTCCTTGAAATGTCATAAATAAATGGTTTGATTTTTTTTTAAAAAAATATTTTCTCTGTACAATTAATTAATTGTATAATGACTTAAATAATGACAAGAGCATATTTATATATATGATATATATATAGTTAATATTTACGCATAAAAATAGGAGTGGATTATTTTGAGATAGAAATTTTTGTCATAGTTATTTTTAAAAAATTCTTTGAATCATGATTATACTATATATGCATAAAAATAGGAATTGGATCTATTAACTCCTAAGGCTATATATATATATATATATAGATATTTGAGAACAAAATTAAGTTTATATATGTTAGGTTTAACACCAAATTAATGTATAATTATAATAATTGGAATTGTTTTTAATTAGTGCATTATTTCAGAATAATCCCGTTACACCAAAACAAATTAAGTATATATCGATCACTCTCTTTCTTTTTTTTTTGTGAAACATAATAATTAGAATAAAGTTGAGGTATACTTCTTAGAATACAATTTCAATTATTGAAATTTTTGAATGCTTTATTATTATTATTATTATTATTGTTGTTGTTGTTGCTGTTGTTTTTATTATTATTATTATTATTATTTTAAAGGTGCAACATACATGTTGATTGTATCATTTTGTTTGCTTGGGCTCAAATCAAAGTATATTGGGAGCACGTTCAACATGCAAGCAACAATGATGGAATTGTGTTGCAACCATGATACAAACAATACATATACACTACTTATTCCTTTTTTTTCTTTTTCTTTTTTCTTCTTTTGGTTCTTGTGATATATAAACACACAACAAATTAATGCTTAATTCAATTATGAGTAATCCATGGTGATGATAAATGTGGTTATTGACAAACCACAAAGATTAAACTTAGAGGAAAAAGAAATTTATTTTGTTCATTATTTATTGATTAAATTTGTTTGGATTGGTTCGTAGCTTATATATATATGATTTTTAGTAAAAACATACATAACTAATCTGAACTGTAAATCATTTTGAATCAGCTACCCAAACTTTTAAAACTTTGATTTTAATATCCCTTTTTTTAAATTTGTTTGATTTGAGTCAATGATAGGTACTTTAATTAACTTCAAAATCTATGCTAATTACTTTAATAAATTTATAGTTGCGAATTGTATAAAGTATACTAATTAAATTTGTAAATATATATAAACAACAAATTCAAATTTTGAACTCAAACTGTCATTGGCTTACTCAAAATAAACAAATTGAAACGCTAAGTAGTAAAATTAAAATTTTAAAAGATTTGATAGCTAAATCAAAATGGTTTATAATTCGAATAAATTTGGTACGTGATTACCTAATATAATATTTGTAAACATACTAAAAAATAATCCTAAACCCCACTAAAATTTCTCTATGACCTCGGATTCAAGCATACATATATATAAGGGGCAATTGCTTATATACCCCTGAAAAGTTTCCGATTTTTTGATTTACCCCTCTTAGAAGGCTAATATTGAAAATACCCCTCCTACGTTCTAACCTATTTCTAATATACCATTAGAGTTAAAATCTGTTAAGTAACTCTGTTATCTCTGTAAAATTACTATTTTACCCTTTTCAAATATACCCTTCTACCATCACTGTCTTTCTTATTTGCCCTTAAAGTTAAGGGCACAAAAGTATTTCGACTTTTGGTTTTTTCCAATATACCCCTCTACCGTCACCAACCTTTCTTATTTGCCCTTAAGTTAAGGGCAAAATTGGTATTTTAATTTTTTTAATCGTGGTAGATATTTAACTCACGTTTAACCCAGATTAACTTAACAGAAAATAACTGCGAGGGTATATTGCAATAATGGTGGAACGTATGAGGGGCATTTTAGAAAGAAAAAAAAAATAGAGATAGATCAGATATTTTCAGACGCATGAGGGGTATATAGGCAATTATCCCTATATATAATAGGATTTGGATGTACGCCCATTTACAACCACTTATAACTACTTGCGTAATATAGGACAACGAACTTTATTAATTGTTATAAACGTTTCTCCTTGAGTGTCCAAAATGTACAAATTATATATATATATATATATATATATATATATATAGTGTTACACTTGCCTATGTGTATATATATAAAAAAGGGGTCCGGCTACTATACTATTATGAGTACGATCGCTCTCGTACTCATAAGTTGTTTTTGATGATAGAGCTTTCGAATAGGCGATCAACATCGTTAAACGTTATTTACAGTATTTAAACTTCTAGAAATCAAATTTTATAATTTTTCGACATCATTTATCTTACGATCAAGATGTCACAAATCTGACAATTTTTAACGGCCGGTATGAGATACTTGTTAGTTTAACGGTGTAAAAGAATCAGAATTTGTTAAATTTTTGATAGAAAATTCTATTCACTACATAGATAAAGATCAATAACTCGATCTTGAATTGAAGGATCCGATCATCCTTTTTTAAGGACGCTGCTCGATTTTGACTGCTCATTTTATGCCCACTTGATGGACTTTATTATAATTTCAAAAATTTACGAAATTTATTTTTTAAAAGAGTTTCAAATACTCTAGATCATATTTAACGAAGTGGATTGTCGATTCGGAAGCTCCATCGTTGAAAACAACTTATGAGTACAAGGGCTCCAATACTCATAATAGTATAGTGGCGATGGCCTATATATATATATATATATATATATATATATATATATATATATTCCAATGGCATCTTAGATCTTAATTAGATCAATCAATCATGCATAGTCCATCATTCAATTCTCACATGATTACATAAAATATGTATAATAATAATAATAATAATAATAATAATAATAATAATAATAATAATTCCTATTCAATGACGCGTCACAATATATATAAATATATTCATTATGAATTGAGATTGAGATTAACACTAATTAGGCTCCACACTAATTCATGAGTTTACTATAATATATAGTATGATACGTTGGTAGTTGATGAGTCACATTTTTGGGTAGTTTTGATTTTGTTGTAGAGTATAATTAATAACGTTAGGGGCAGAGCAATAAATTCAAAAAATATGTTTGCGTTGAAGTGATTTTCTTTGCAAATTAAAGAACCCCTTAAAATTTTATTCCTAATTTATACTACAACAAAAGTATTAAATTTTAGTTAGGTACGTTAATTTAAGATTAATTTCATACAAATCCTACAAATATAGTGAATGACAAATATATATATTCGATCCCACTATAAACTTTCATATATTATCCCTACAAAAGTTTTAATATTTTCAAATATGTTTCTCTATTTTGTTATAATTAGAGAACTGTTTATATTTTAAATTTTGTAATTACAAATACGTCCCTCCAAAAATCATAAGAGTAAAATATAAGAGAGATAAAAATGTCGAAAGCTAATCAAAGTTAAGTACTTAATCTACAATTAAGTAAATTTTTCTAACATATTCTAACAACATAGATATGTTGGAAAATATCAGGATTTTTACAGAAACAATATATAAAAGTTGAATTTTATAGAAATATATTTATTATTCACTATATTTATAGGGACCTATATAAAATTAAATCTTTGGCATTACCAGTTTTTTTTTATGTAAAAAAAAAAACACATTACTATTCTTTTCTCATTAGACAAAAACTTCTTTGAAAATTTAGATTTGGTGTGGTGTCACTTCTCAAAAAGAAAGTTCAAATTAATTTGGTGTAAAATAAATTCAAAGTAAGTGTCCACGAACAAATCCACATTTTTGGTATAATTACGTGTGTGGACACGTGTAATCAATCATTTAACTACGAAACTATTTAATTATTCGTTTGGGTGATGATTAATTTGTCGATTTATTACATACATATTATTTTAGATATTTAATTAATTGTGTGGTTGTTTACGTGCCCATGCATGCAAATATATATATATATATAGTAGGTTGGGTTAAAGGGAAAGCTCTTCAATTCACTTTATCATTAATTATTTGAAATTAATATCAACTAATTTATTATAATATAAAAAGATAAAATTAATAGTGCTGTTCAATGTATATTTGTTTTTTAATACCTTTTTTTTAATGTTTTTTAGGCCTCTTTAATTCAAAACTAAATATCTAAATATATATATGTATTTTTTTTGAGAGAAAAATACATAATTTTTGAAAAATTATATCCTTATGAGTATCTAAATATATCTATGTATTAAACTAATTGAAGCGAGAGACACAAACTCCAAATTTAAACTAATCGTCTTTAAGATTAGTTTTCGAGCACTTTATAATTAGATTAATAGTATTCTAATTTTTTCAATAATATAATATTGGAGTTTCTATTTCTTAGTCTCGCAATTTTATTTATATTTTTGGCTGTATAAAATGATTTAAACATACAAATTTATCACATATTTTACTATTAAGGTTTTATTTTAGAATATTGCGGATTGATTAATACGCGTAAAAGATAACACATTCCGTATATTGCAATTTGATTAGAATATAATTAATTTCTGTTGATCCCGTCTCAAACGGTGAAATTAATATATTTTTATATAATTTTGCCTCTTTTCTTTTGGTCTAATAGCTTAATTAAGTTGCAATAAAGCCTAATTAAATTATGTGGTAGCTAAAAGTATCTATTTTTATACTGTAAAAAGCTAAAAAATTAAAAAATATTAATTTTTTTTTATGCTATAAAATTGTGACTTATATCATTTTCAGTGCAAATTGTCTTTGTAATTATGTAATTTATAAAAAAAATTAAAAATAATATTATATATATATATTTTAAAATTTAAATAAATATATTTGGGTCTTTTTGGCGTTAGCTCCCTAAAGGCTTTTGTATACAAAAGGTTAAAAAAAAATTATATTTACATAAAAATGTTTTTTTTTTTTTTTTTTTTTTACTGTGTGCGAGTGTGTAAGTGATGTTTTTAAAGTTAAACACGGTAATTGAAGCACCATTTTTTTTTTTTTTGTTTTTCTTATCATTCCTAAGTTAAAAAAGATGGACTAAAATATAGATTTTTAACATTATTGCTTAATCACTGTGTTCAACTTAAAAATACTGAGACACGATGATTCAATTACCATATTTAACTTAAAAAATATCGATGCAGGTGTGGCAAAAAAAAAAAGAAGACTATATATGCAAATATAAATTTATTTAGATTTTTTATAATTTTTTTTTTTTGAAGAGACTAAATGTAAACAAATTTTATTTTTAGCTATCATATTATATCATATATAAGATTAGATTTAAATATAAAAAACAAAAATAAAGAGAGATACACGTGGACAATGGCTATGACTTAGGGAATGTGAACACATGATCACAAATGTATATAGCATGCATTTGTGTGCCCTTGACACGTATGTAGTTCCTTTTGCAACTAACTCCAACGCAACTCTCCTTTCGTTCATGGCACACCACGTGTCCCTAAAAAAAACCAACGGTCCTGATGATGCACACCTCGCCCCTCTCTTTTTTCTTTTTTTTTTTTTTCAGGTGCTTTTGCCGACATACAGGGCTGTTTTATAACATGTCTCTCCAGAAACTTAAAATTGGTAAAATAATTCTGTCAAAATTTTATTTGTAAAATTAACTTTTTTTTCGTCACATGGGTGTTACGTCAGAATTTTTTACAAAGACGGTGAATTGTACACCGTTTTTATTATATTTGTTGTGTAGGCGGTGAATAATTCATCGTCTTTAGTGCAAATTTTTTTCTTTTCCTTCTCTAGGGCTGCGCTGGGTTGGTTTTGAATCAAAAACGGTGAATCGTTCACCGTCTTATTATTAAGACGGTGAATGATTCACCCTCTTATCATGGACACCATACTTATAAGTTGGAAAATGTTGCGCATCAGAGTAGGAATTTGCACTAAAAATAATGAACGGTTCACCGCTTTATGAAGGCGGTTAACTATTCACAGTTTTTACAACAAAAATTACAAAGACGGTGAACGATTCACCGTCTTTGTGAGAAATCTCTGTTGTTGCGCTCACGTGGCAAAAATAGGATTAATTTTATAAATAAAATTTTGATAAGATTATATTATTAATTCTAAATTTTGAATCATTTTATAAAAAGCCCACATATAACCGTTTATTTTGTCACGGTTCAATAATTTTGAATATAATAATAATATAAATGGTACTTCATTCAAAAGCAGAAGAGTTCAACTTCAAATTGGCATATAAGCCGTACACTTTCCGTATCTATCAATTATGTCCTTATTTTTATTTTTATTTTTAGTAACAGCGGTGTCTTTATGAAGTATCCAATAAATAAAAAAAAATTAAAAAAATCCTAATAGTACAAAATGAAGGTATATATATATATATTATTATTATTATTTATATATATTAATTTGATATTATTTTAATGTGCAAGATTAATCCTTCAATCAACAAATTTAATTTTTGTTTAAAAAAGATTATTAAAATCATTAAATAGCAATGCTCAAACAGTATTTTAATAAGATAAAGAGTTACAATTCTTCGAAAGTCTACTTAAAAATATATAAATTCATGAAAAATTTATCACATCTATAAAAAAATTTGACTATCTAGTCAAAGAAGAAGAAGAAGAAGAAGAAGAAGAAAGATTAACTATTAAAATTTAAATTTTGACAAAATTAAGTGGCCCAATCAAAATGGGCTACACATTTTTTTCTTAAAATAATATAATTACCATCCTTAATATGTTTGCACATATTGTTCCTAGCGCAAGTAGCAAAAAAATTTAGTAATTTTTTTTTTAAGAGATAGATAGTATGCTATCCGCTTCGTTTATTTCATTTAGAAATAAACTTAGCTGAAAATGTGAATCGACTAAGATTTCTACTTGGATCTCGAATACCAACTATCAAATTCTTTGCCACTCACTTTAGGGATTTTTTTTTTTTTTTTTTGAGATAGGTAAAGACGCTATCCGCTCGTTTATTTCATTTAAAATAAATTTAAGCGAAAATGTGAATCAACTATAATTCGAATTAGGATCTGGATACCAACCATCAAATTCTTCGCTTACTGCTACATGATCAGTCAACTTGGACATGATCGGTCGAAGAATTTAGTAGTTGATATATAGAATCTCTTGCAGTGCAATAAATACATAAACTAATATCTTTTTGTTTTTTGTTTTTTGTTTTTTGTTTTGTTTTTTTTAAAAAAATCAGTTAATGTGGGAAAGAAATAAAAGAGAAAACCGCTACGAAGCATCCTCAGAAGAACCGTATGTCCTCGCAACCCCCAAATTGCAGGAAAACAAGCGCTAAACCCCCCCGGATATAGCAGTGGTGTCGCTAACGACGAAGAAGAGGAAGAGCCGCGCACACACACGCACATATATATATATAATCTCTGGACAAAGAAAGAAAGAGAGAGAGCATACGAGAACCTTCTCGATCTCTCTCTTCGGTTCCCCCTCGATTCCGCTTCCTCTCGTAGGTAACCTCTCTCTCTCTCTCTCTCTCTCTCTCTCTCTCTCTCTGTTTCTGAGTGGTTTGTGGAGTGATGGAGATCGACTGATGGGGGATTGGGCGGGGTAGATCTGGTCGGCGGTGGGGTGTCATCTCTCCTGTGACAGAGACGCGATGGACTCGCCGTACATCCGCCGCGTCGACGACGACGACGACGACGGTGAGTGCAACGGCGGCGGCGGCGGCGGCGGCGGAAGCAGAGGTGGCGGGGGAAGCGGAGGAGGGAGAGGAGGAAGCGGCGAGATGCGGCGATCGAGCGACGCTTTCGACATACCGGCGAAGAACGCCTCGATAGAGCGGCTCAAGCGGTGGAGGGTGAGTTCGTTCGCCTCTCGCGCGCTTTGATTCGATCCGTTCTTAGATAATGTGTTTGGCGCTCTTACCTTTTTTATTTAGGATGGACTAGATTTTCGATGATTTTTAGCATTGTTACAATGGGAATCAGTTGGATAATATTAGTGTAGTATTTGAATTTGTGTTGGAAGAATTTTGGTTCTCTCCTAAAAAGGAGAGAAGCTCGGGTTTGGTGAAATATTTATCTAATTGATTCTAGTTTATGATAAGTAGAAGTATTCGTGGGTTGGAAATGCGTAGTTGAGGTAAGAAAAGAGGAATTGATAACAAAGTTAGTCAACCACTTAAGTTGGATGCAGTTAGAAAGAGGGTTTGCTGCATTCTTGTTTCGAATCGACAGCCGAAATAGCAGGTTTTTGCAATTTCTAATTGTTTTTGTTTAGCTTGGAAAAATTAGGAGTCTCGAATGATAGAACTCTTTCTCTGTAATGTCTACAGAAGTATGATTTCGAATTTCTCCTTCGACACTGCTCGCTGATTAATATCTCCTGGGATCATAAATCCATAAAGAATCTGATCTTAAGGATTAGAGCAAGCGCTACATACGTGTGTTAGATCTTCACAGTTAATCACTGTTTGACTATCACTTGTTGTCAATTTTCATCGTCTAGTTTATGCCATTTCATAATTTGTGGGTATTAGAATTTTTAGGGATTAGCTTTGTGCACAATCTTAATGGGCTTTAGTAGTTATTCTTGCTGGTTTGTACGCCAATTGAAACCATTTGTCTTGTTAAGCATTTTTATGATAATTATGTGTTATATGTGGCCCTTTGAGTCTATTATAACTAATGACTCTCTTCCTTTCTATGGTAGCAAGCGGCGCTTGTGCTGAATGCTTCTCGACGGTTTAGATATACCCTCGACTTGAAAAAGGAGGAAGAAAAGGAGCAAGTTAGGAGAAAGATTCGGGCACATGCTCAAGTCATACGGGTATCTGTTTCATTATAAGCTCATTCTGTTCTTTTTCTTTCTCTGCAGTAGGTAGATTATTCCCCCTTAATATTCAGCTATGCTATCTTTTCCTTTCTTAGGCTGCATTTCTTTTCAAAGAGGCTGGGGAAAGACATGTTTCAGAAACACGGGAGCCTCCAGGTACTAAAGTAAACAAGATAGCTATTTATTTTCATGCAATAGTTAAATGTTGCATCTTCAACCATGTGTTGCTTGTGATAATCACGTTTATATCATTCACCTGCCTTCCATTTTTTTTCATTTTTTTTCGGATTAACTTCGTAGGGTCCCCTCCCAACCAATCTACTAGTAGATTAATCTAGCTGATTCTGTATTTCAGAATATAGAGATTAATTTTGTGCTTACTAGTGCAATTTTTAAGGAATGAATTTATCTTTATGGTAATTTATCAACTCAAAATTAACCCCAGGGGCTGATGCTAACAGGGAAAATGTAAAATCATACTATGGAGGGACTTCAATAAATCTGTTAGTTCACTTGACGTCTATAGTAATTTACTTTTCTCTTGTAATTTAGGCTCTCGCAACCTAGGTGAAATTTCCTCTTAATGAGAGTAATGTTTTATCAAGATATATGTCTCTATATGGAGGGCAAGCTGCCTTATGCTGTCTAACTTCTCTAGTATTTCTGCTGACAATTAATGCCAAATGAAGTTGAACGCAATAAACTTCTTTTTGATAAATGATACATTCTGTCTCCATATGCTTAGCAAACTATGCTTACATTGCGAATTTAGCAAATTAGGTTTCTTTCGATAGTTATAGAATTTCAATCTGAAGTTTTCAGTATTTCCTGTTTTTTTTTTTTTTACCGACCATGATGTAATACCTTTTTTTTTTCACTTGTGCAGTTATTACTCCTGGTTTTGGAATTGGACAAGAGCAGCTTACCACAATGACTAGGGATCACAATTATTCTGCTCTACTGGAATATGGAGGGGCAAGTGCCTTCTATTACTGCGATTGTTAGATGAGTTTCAACTAACACTTGTTATTTATATGCATAAATTTCCTTGCAGGTGAAAGGGATAGCAAATTTGCTAAAGACCAATTTAGAAAAGGGTGTTAGTGGGGATGATGAAGACTTATTGAGTAGACGGAATGCACTTGGGGCTAATAGATATCCTCGTAAGAAGGGAAGAAGCTTCTTGGTTTGTTTCTCCGTCTTGCCTCACTGTGGTTATTGATCAGCTTGAACTTTTTTGCTCTTTCCTAACATTTGACTCTCTCTCTTTATACAACAGGTTTTCCTGTGGGAAGCTTGCCAAGATCTGACACTTGTCATCCTTATTATAGCTGCGGTTATATCTCTAGTATTAGGCATTAAGACAGAGGTAATGTTCACTTGCTCATCTTTGTGTCAGTCTTATGCATTTCTACTATCTAAAATGTGTGTCTGTCCTCTTTTATAGTTTTATTTATTTTCCAAGTTTGTCTAGTGCAAAAACGTATTTGTATCTCTTTCATACTATTTTTCTGTGTTGTTGATTCTCAGCTGTTATTTATGTGATTACTAAATTGTAACATGTTTAGGAGTAAGTGCTCCGAAAGTATGATTTGCTTATGAAATTATAAGGATGGTCTATTTGATTTCTGTACTAGATTTTGCCGTAGTTTTTTCATCATTTTTCTGTGCTTTCAATTTTCAAAATTAAATAAATGGATTTACACTATAATTTCTGTCCTTAATATTCTGATCATGTGCATTGCCTCTTACAGACAGTCCATCAGCTTATACTATTTATTGCTAGTTATATGCACAAGGACCTTTTTTTTGTAACTGCTATACTGTTTTTAATCGTTCTTGAGTTATTCAACATGTTCGGCCTTTCCAATGTAGGGTATTAAAGAAGGATGGTATGATGGTGGTAGCATTGCCTTCGCCGTTTTTCTTGTCATAATTGTTACTGGTATGCTATTGCTTATAAATACTTGTTAGAATTTACAAGCATGTCATCTAGATCTATCCAGTTATTGAGTTTTCTTGTTGTACAGGCTAACGATATTACCCTTTGTACATCGTAATATTTTAGCTGGATTATAGCATGGCATTATCTTAGGTCAGATAATTTAAACCCTGATATGTGCCTATTAAAATGTGGTATTAGTGAGTCGTCAGAAGAAAGTAATGTTTCTTACGCTAAGTAAAACAGTTACTTCTGCTGCTGAAGATTGGTTATAAACAAGAATAAAAAACAACATGCTAGAATTTACCAAGATTGTGGTTGAGTGGTGATTTCAATATGTATTGAAGTCTTCTGTTAGATAGAGAAATAATGTGAGAATCTTGCTCTTTGTCAAGAGCCAAAGTTTCTCGATATTAACTTTAGTTATATCATATCATGAGCAGGATGCTATATCGGTTTTAAGAAATGAAATATTTTTAAGCTATTTAGGTGTCTTGAGGTTGATGCTGATGTGTAGATTAGAAAATGACTATTCAAGCAACTTAGTCACATAAATCGTGCAATTTAGCTAAAATTGTAACAAAGTTTTAGCTATGAACTACAATGGAGTAAAACTTTTTCTGGGAAAAGTTTCACCAATTATCTCAATAATAAGTTAAATAGAGTACATTATTTTTACTTTTTAAAAATATATTCTTGCTAAAATCTAATAGAGCTTCCTTTGTGTTCTTTTTATGATTTATTTCATGATTCACTGTAGCCTTTTTTTTTGGGGTTTCCTGACAGCTATCAGTGACTATAAGCAATCACTTCAGTTCCAAAGCCTTAACGAGGAAAAGGAAAACATACATATGGAGGTATGTTTTATCATATCTGAAAATGTTTCCTAAATCAGTTTGTCCTTTTAGTTTTCCTCTGTGGTCTTAGAAATTTTGATATGCAGGTCATTAGAGGTGGTAGAAGAGTCCTGGTTTCAATATTTGATATTGTTGTTGGCGATGTTGTTCCCCTCAAAATCGGCGATCAGGTTTGATTCAATAAATGATTACATGTTCCTTTATATGATAGTTTCCTTTGTTATTTTTTTCATATTGAAATGGCTCTGTAAATGGGCTTGTAGGTCCCTGCTGATGGCATCTTAATTAGTGGTCATTCTCTTGCCATTGATGAATCTAGTATGACCGGGGAAAGCAAGATAGTGAGTTTCCTCATTATATACACCTCCGAGTGTGCAAATGTTGATCTACAAATAATTCGTTGCCATGATTTATTCCAGGTAAACAAGGATCAGAAGTCACCATTTTTTATGGCTGGATGCAAAGTTGCTGATGGTTATGGTACCATGTTGGTGAGTTGCTGTCATCTCTCTTTGTGCTTTATCATACAACTTTGCTGGTTAGTTACTAGTTAGATTTCTTATTTTATTTCTCCCTTTTAGCTGTACTTGTTTGTTTAGATAGAATATACAAATAATATTTGTAAAAATTTTGACATCTTTGTGTGACGGGCTTCTTGTATCCTTTTTTGAAATGTTATTGCATGGAGTTGGCACGTGTGTGCATATAAGAGTTAATTAATGATGTCCAGGTTACTGCTGTTGGAATCAATACTGAATGGGGTTTATTAATGGCCAGTATATCGGAGGATACCGGTGAAGAAACTCCTTTGCAAGTATGTGCTTCTTTCTGATTTAACCAGTGGCTTATCATGCTTATATCCTTCTCTCGTGACTTCATTTCATTGTCTTTTTGTGGAAAAGGTGCGCTTAAATGGGGTCGCTACTTTCATTGGTATAGTTGGGCTTTCTGTAGCTGGTGCAGTACTTGTAGTTCTTTTGGCTCGGTAATCATTTTTCTCTGTGTGTTTGGCTGAAGGTTTGGTAGTTGTCCGTACATAACAAAACTTTTCTTATTCTTTCAGATACTTTACTGGCCATACAAAGAACCCTGACGGTACTGTTCAATATATAAAAGGACAAACAAATGTGAAGGCTACAGTTAACGGAGCAGTAAAAATTTTGACAGTTGCGGTATGTATCCGTTACTTGAGATTCTGCTTATTAGATCTACAATTTCCAGTTGCGTAGTATGTTAATAGACAAAAATTACCAGGTGACTATTGTTGTTGTCGCGGTGCCTGAAGGGCTACCATTGGCTGTCACCTTGACGTAAGTGCTTGTGGTTTCCTTTTCCTTAGAAAGATTTTGCGTTCACCTTTTCTCTTTTTCCTTTTTTTTCCTTTTGAGGGGGACACTTACTATTTCTCTGTTCTTGCTTCAGCCTGGCTTACTCAATGCGAAAAATGATGGCTGACAAGGCTCTGGCACGTATATTTTTGTGACTTACATTCCAAATGTTGCTTGGCATATTTTGGTCGTATGACTTTTTAAGTGCTTCTGTCTCAGGTAAGGCGGCTTTCGGCTTGTGAAACTATGGGGTCAGCTACAACTATTTGCAGTGATAAGACGGGTACTTTGACCTTAAATGAGGTTAGCTGATTTCAGTTAGGTCTTTTTGTGTTTGTAGTGTAATCCTTGGGCATTAGAAATTATCTATTTTTCTTTTTCTCTATTACATTTATGTATATTGTTTAATTTTTATTGTTATCTTGCCATGTCTCAATTCAATATTTTAGATGACTGTTGTCGAGGCGTATGTTGGTGGGGTGAACGTACAACCTCCAGATAATGTTAAGTTGTTGTCTCCTACCATCTCAACTCTTATACTTGAGGGAATTGCACAAAATACATCGGGCAGCGTATATGAGCCAGAGGTGAGCTGGGGAAATTTGTTTGGTTAATCTCTAAAGGTGTTTAGCCAAACCATTTGCTGCACTATCATAGTTAGTGTGCTTGTGGCATCAGTTCAGATATTTTTATTGCTGTTATCTTGGCTGGAAGTTTTATAATAGCTGATAACTGATATCGGCAACACATCATTCATCTGCAACTCACTGTTTCATTATCTTCAATTGAACAGTCAAACGCAAAATATTGCACTCAAGTCTTTTAATACCTCAAATTCCCACAATATTTACTCGTCCCTTATCGCTAGTTTGTCAGTATGATGACATGATTCTACTTTGAAAATATACTCAACAGGGTGGTGCTGTTGAAGTGACCGGATCTCCTACTGAAAAGGCCATCCTTTCTTGGGGGGTGAAGGTGCTGTTTTTTGTTGGCTTGCTGTTTTCATCTCTTTACCATCTATATTTATAATTTTTATGTTGCTCTAATTTGAGCTAATGTTTTGTAGCTTGGGATGAAATTTAACGAGATGAGATCAGAATCTTCAATCCTTCATGTCTTTCCTTTCAACTCAGAGAAAAAACGTGGTGGTGTTGCGGTACACGTGGTAATCAAACCCAAAAATTTCAGTGGCATTTTCTCTTGTGAACCAATGGATTAGTGTTCCTTTTTCAGTGTCATATTTCTATTTGTATATGTTCTTCTGTTTTTCAGATGCGTTCTGTTTCTTCTCGAGTTGTTGTATTTACTAGTAATTTATAGCAGCTGCTAATCATCACATAAGATATGAGATAACTTCCAACTAAAGAACGTTATGAGTATTACTCTCCAAGTATGCTTCGTTCTAGGCTTCTAGCCCTGCATTATTTTTGTAGGTCTTAATATACGTGTTACACACTTGTACCTGTTACCTCTTTCTCTACTGCTTCACATTTTGCCCTTTATTGTGCATCATCATGCAAGCTCCTCTTGTTAACGTGTAGTCATTGTGAAAACCCAATACGACTTTTGTCTGCTAACAGTTTTGGCTAGTTCTGTATCAAAGAAGCCAATAAAAAGCTACTTTATAATCAATTTGAGTTAAGAGATAATCAGTGTATTGCCCACACATGTCCATATGCATGCGAATTCGCTTTTCCAGTCAATAAATAATTGAACAGCTTGCTGTACCTAGTTCACACATTAGAGATACCCGATTCACGCTATACCTGATTTATTTCTATTGCATGTGAGTGGGCCTCTTTTTAATGCATTTATGTGCTATCTTTTTGTTCCTGCTTGTTCTTGCATAATGCTTCTTCATGTATGCTAAAATTCTTTAATGCTTCTTTTCTGCATTTTGTTACTTTTGTGCTTTATACTTCAGGGAGGTTCTGAAGTTCATGTGCATTGGAAAGGAGCTGCTGAAATTGTTCTAGCTGCATGCACTAGTTGGCTTGACGCAGATGGCCGGAAGCAGCAGATGACTTCTGATAAGGTTGGTTATGAGATCACAACAATTTTTGCTTAGGTAAATTGCATGGATAGTTTCTTAACTATCCTGATACTGAGACTTTTCTCTACCATCCTGATATCGAGACTTAGTCTGTAAACTTTTTATTTAAACATTTTAGTCCTGGAAATATTGCAATCCCATTGCTGGTGTTGAAGAAGTCTGACCACACATGACTGTTGACTGTTTTTATACAATGACCTTTCTAATCCTATTTCAATTACATTAAATAAGGGATTCATTTTACAAGAGGTATAAAATGATAAGTTATAGGTGAAGCTTAGATTTAAGTTGTGGAGACAGAATAGTACAGGGACTATCCATACATTTTACCCTATATTTTTACCTTGAAAATATTTGCTCATGCATTAAACTATTGCAGGCTGATGAATTCAAGAAGGATATTGAAGATATGGCTGCACGGACTCTTCGCTGTGTCGCTTTCGCATACAGACCTTTTGAATTGGAAAATGTTCCAAGCGAGGAACAGAGAGTAAACTGGGTGTTGCCTGAGGATAACTTGATTCTGCTTGCTATTGTGGGGATCAAGGTGCGTGCTGGAGAATCCATGACAATATTCTATTGTTCTTCCGTTCTTTCTCATTCCAAATTGCATACAAAGAATTCAAAATACTACGATAAATTTGCAAGAAACCATGTGAAATGCTGTTATGATAATGATTCTTGAAAATCTTCAACTATGTGCCATCTGGGGCAGTAGTGCAAGTGGAACAAGAAAAACATTGTACCATTTTTTATTGCCATTTTTGTTATTGATATGCAATTCACAAAAGGCACCTTGTATATGTAGTTCAGACTTCAGATCCTAAAACATTGTTTTCATACTTCTCATTTTGCTGTAATTCTCAGCAATTTATGATGCCTGGTGATTCTTATCATTACGTGTAACATCCGTTTGACTCGTAGGATCCTTGTCGTCCTGGAGTCCGAGATGCTGTTCTGCTATGTAGAGATGCTGGTGTCAAGGTACTCTTCGTAGCTTCTTACTGTTGTTGAATTTTTATTATCTTATATTAGAGATCTGTAGGTTTTCTAGTTCATTTGTGAAAGTGGGATTACATATTCGATGTTAGTCCTTGTAGGAAACATGTATTATTCACCTTTATTTGAAGAAGTGCATTTTGTAGACAAGTTTGCTTGAATTTCACTTACCAAAGACAATGTTGTCATTCTTGACTAAACTCTGTTATTAGAGTGGATACAAAATGCCCTGATTTACATTAGTTTGTTCTTTTAAATAAGTAGGTACGTATGGTTACTGGGGATAATATTCAAACAGCCAAAGCCATTGCTTTGGAGTGTGGGATACTTACTGATCCCAATGCGTCAGAGCCAGTGGTGATAGAGGGAAGAACATTTCGCGAACGTACTGATGCAGAAAGAGAGGCGATTGCCGATAAAATCTCTGTAAGAGTACAGTGCCCTCTTTTCTTGTGTAAATTTGATATATTTGAAAGCATTAGTAATATATTTAAGTATACATATATATCTTTACTTTTTTCATTATATAACTGCAAGATTGTTTGTTTTGGTATGATTAAGCTCCTTTTTAGTCCATTTGAGTGCCTTTTTCTTCTGTATCACTAGTGTGCTTGTTTTGTTTTGTGATACTTAAATGTTTAGCATGTCCATGAAATTTAACCATTTCCTTGACATTCTTGTCTGTTACTTCTGAAACAAGTTGCTGCTTGTAGAAGCCTTAGAGGATTAATAACGTATGTAAAAATGTAGATAAATAAATGTGCTTTGGTATTATAGGTGATGGGAAGATCTTCCCCAAATGACAAGCTGCTGCTTGTAAGAGCTTTGAGGAGTAGAAAGCATGTGGTTGCTGTTACCGGAGATGGCACAAATGATGCTCCTGCATTACATGAGGTTTGACTTAGATGACATAAAATATATATGCCTTTAAATTCTTCATTGTTTTATGATAAATTCTCAATTCACCTCGTTTATGACTTTCAGGCAGATATTGGTCTTGCAATGGGCATTTCAGGAACAGAGGTAGCTAAAGAAAGTGCGGACATTATTATTCTCGATGACAATTTTGCATCTGTTGTGAAGGTTTGCTATTTTCTTTTTTAGCTTTAAGATCAACCTGCTGTATGAACAGGTCATCTTATACATTATTGTTTTAGGTCGTCCGGTGGGGTCGTTCTGTGTATGCAAACATCCAGAAGTTTATTCAGTTTCAGCTCACTGTCAACGTGGCTGCTCTTGTGATCAATGTGGTTGCTGCTGTTTCTTCTGGCAATGTTCCTTTAAATGCTGTTCAGGTTTAATATGCTATACTTTTTCTACCTGCTAATCTAGGATGAAAATGACCAGCCAAAACCAAAAACCAAATTTGCTTGCTAAATGTTTTAAATTAGCATGATGTGCTTAGCTGGATGAGTGTCACCTGATGCCGTCTTTCTGTGTCATCATTCTGGCTAGTAGTAGTATAAGCATGTTTTGGTACTTGTGACGTTACTCTCTCTAATAGGACTTAACTAATTTCAATGGACTACGGAATTTGGAGTCGAATATTATTATAACGTACATTATCTTTTTTGGAACAGCTGCTTTGGGTCAACCTTATCATGGACACACTTGGGGCTCTTGCATTGGCAACTGAACCACCAACGGATGAACTTATGGAACGCTCACCTGTCGGCCGGAGGTTAGAATTTTCTTCCTGTAAATTGGGATACTTCTTTATATTGGCTTATAAGCTAGTGAACTACTTTAGATTTGGCTTGCTCGTTTCTATTGTAGTAATATTATTCATTTGAGTTGAATAGCCCATATCTTGAGACAACAACAACCTCCCTACATGAAAAGACTAGGCAGATCATTAGTAACATGACAAATTTATAAGTTTTTTTACCTTCAGTTGCCTGATCTTTGTCTGGAGAATTCCCCCTTTTAAGTAATTTTTTTTTCATATTGTTAAATTGTTGCTTTCATGCATTTGTTTTGGAAGACGAACTGTCAAGAGTTGTCCTCAAAGGCTCCTATTTTGCTTTAAACTGATTGTCAGAAATCCTTTTCTCTATAATCTTCTTTCAATATGCTTTGCAATTGTTCTCGTAGCATCAATAGCATGAATGATCTATCTAATGGCTATTTTTCTTACTCTGCAGAGAGCCTCTGATTACAAATATCATGTGGAGGAACTTGTTTATACAGGTTCATGTTCTTCCAAACTTGCCTCTGCTAAATTTTTTTTAGTTTATCACCTCCTCTAAGGTTAGAACTATCTGCTATTGTGAATTGTTTCTTCCTGTGATTGCAGGCAGTGTTTCAAATCGCTGTCCTTCTTACACTGAACTTCAGAGGCAGGAGCATTCTGGATTTGAACAATGACAATCCCAGTCATGCTGAGAAAGTTAAAAATACCTTTATATTCAATGCATTTGTTCTCTGTCAAGTAAGTTTATACCTCCTCTTATACGATTGAATCAACATGAAACTGATTTACAAGTTTTCAGGGTTTACTGCATTTTGTTTAGCTCAATTGGTTATGGTTTTTCCAGATATATTACTGCAAAATATCTATTATTTATATACCCCTATAAAATCTGAATTTCATGTATACCACCTCAAACCTGCACTTTCTTGAGTTAGGTTTGGTCCCATTCATAGGGGAAGTTGGTGGTCTGTTGTTATAAAAGGTTTATTTGTAAAGAGAGAGATTTTTGCATGTATAGTGGTTTTTTGTATGTAAGAACGAATATTTTTGAAGTCATATATGAAAATTCCAAATTTTTGTATTTTAGGAAAAAAAACTAACTTCAGAGTTTACATAAATTTGTAAATAGGTATCTTTGCAAGGGTTTATATATGTGGCTCTTTTCTTATTGGGGCTTCACAATTTTTGAATAGACAAGGAGATAGTATCTAGGTGCAACCTATCTTGGGAATTCTTGCCCTAGTCATTTTATCCAGGCGAGATAAACTTAAAGGCTGTTCATTTACTTCCATTATGTCTGGTTACAATTCAATACGAGCTTTCAAATTCTATATGACTTCCTCTTAATTTTTTTTTATTTTTTTGCTCTCAGGTATTTAATGAGTTCAATTCACGGAAGCTAAATAAGCTGAATATATTCAGTGGAGTCACAAAGAACTACCTCTTTATGGGCATTGTAGGGATTACGGTTCTACTTCAGGTATTGAAATCATCAAAGATAATTATTACTTTTTCCCATGTTGGTTTGAAGAAAAATAGTTGCTTAATTCTTTTGCTTCTTTATAATATAGGTCATTATCATCGAGTTTCTTGGGAAGTTCACATCGACTGTCAAATTAACTTGGAAGCTGTGGCTTGTTTCTATAGCTATTGGTTTTGTGAGGTGAGACCACTTTGTTCAGTTATTCGATTTTACTACAAGTTATTTTTCCAAGGGGAAGCAACTTTTTCATTTTTTTTAAAAAAAATATATATGGACACATAGAATACAACTTGAGATTCACTCGCTCTTTCTCCATTTCTCTTCTCTCTCTTTACTCTCATTCTCTTTCCTTTCTCTCAAGTTGACTTAAATGCAATCTGTCTAATTATGTTAGAGTTGCACATGAGCCTCATGGTTGATAACTTTACCTAGCGATCATTAACTTGAGGCTCTTGTATGCTTGATATTTGTTCTTCTGTTGCCAATTCTAATGAAGATAGGTTCGTTGTGCAGCTGGCCGTTAGCAGTCATAGGAAAGCTCATACCAGTTCCCGAACGGCCATTTGCAGAGCTTATTTTGAGCCGTTGTTCCCGTTGTTCCCGGCCAGAGGAAAAAGGTACTGTCTTTTTCACATTAGAAATCTACTTTGGCAAGTTGGTATTTTCATCTGCTGTTGTTGGAAGAAGCTTTAATCTTTTTGTTAAAATTTTTCGATAAAAACAGATAGAACTTACCTGAACTATGGACCATTTTGATTCGGCTACCGAACCTTTCAAAAATTTGATTTTACTATCCAGTCTCTTAATTTGTTGGTTTGAGTTATTCAATGATTTTAAAATTTGAATGCGTCGTTAATCTTTACAATGCTTGATGCAATCCTCACAACTATAAATTTATTAAAGCAATTAGTTTATATTTTGAAGTTAAAATACCGTTGATTGATTCAAATCAACCACATTAAAAGGTTGGGTAGTAAAATTAAAATTTCGAAAGGTTGGATAGCCGACTCAAAATGGTAGTTCAGGTAAATTCTGTATATTTGTACCAAATTTTTATAATTAGAATCATAAGCTTCAAATGAGCTTCTGCTTTCGGAGCATGCTTGGATACAAGAGTACCTTGTTGAACATTTTAAGTGAGCATAATAATTCAAGATGCCTGCAACTGTTATAGTACACACTGCCTCATAATTACGACATGGACCAGCAACGAATAAAAGATCTAGTTTTCGCTCAATATTACATAAGAAAAACTGTACACAACACAAGTTCATTACTAGATAACTTTTTCCAACATTTTGCTGTATGTTCCATCTTCTGCTTCTCTAATAGAAAAGATGATCTTAGAAGCGAAATCAAATTTGCGATGTAATTTCTTTTCCCCCCGTCCCCCTCTGACACATTTATCTTGCAGCTGATGGAGCATCGTCTCAAGGAGTGTCATCCAATCATGCTGTGTAAAGAGACTAATTAACCACGAAATGCTTACTACATAATCAGAACCACTAATATTACGACATACATCATTATCCTTCTAACCAAAACCCCTCCTTTTTTGTGCCTAACTTGAATGGCTCCTGGGTTTGCCCCTTTCTACCATGTTTGAAGATTGTAACTAATCTTACTATTTGGGCGTGGGAGTGGTGGTGCTAACTTCTACTATTCTACTAACTATAGTTGCAAATTTGGCTGCTGTTGTTTCTATTTGCTATTGCTATTGCTATTGCTATTGCTATTGCTATTGCGACGAGCCTGGGCCGGCGTGATTACTTAGCTTTGTATTTACAAGAAATCGAATCGAAAGCACCGGTTCTTCGGGGTTGTGCATTTCCTGTGTACTGTTTCTTATGAGTTCCTTGTTAGTTGGTACCCGTTTCTTTCTTCTTCAACTATAAAACGAACTATGTGAATTAGGGCTTTTTCTTGCCATGGTGTGTATTCACATATGAGAAATAAATTAGTTTTAAGGTTTTTTTTTTTTCGGTACAAATAAATCTATTTATTTACATCGAGTGAAAACTATGGCAGGTCGGAGTTAGTGCGTGCGAGTGTGTAGTTTTTATCTTTTTGGTTATAATCTAATCTAATGGGTTTCAACTAAGGCATTGTTTGATATTGCTATTAGATAAAGTGGAGTTATAGAAAAAGTATATAAGGATATGCTTATGCGTTTTTTAGTGGGATCATAGAAAATATATTGTAAACGACTCATCACGATATGTTCAATGTAATATTACGTACGGAAATAAATATAATATTTTTTCAACGTACTTTCTCATCGTGCGTAACACAGAATCGCTATTAGAATTTAGAAATAGTGATTTTAATGGCAATATAGTTAGTGCTGCTTCTAATAGTTTGGATGGTATGATTTTTTTTGTTATAAGAGAAATAAAAGTGAAATTATATTAAAAAATTATTAAATGTGAATTATAACTACTACAGATATTTTAGGTCAAGTCTCTCTCTCTCTCTCTCTCTCTCTCTTTATGGCTATAAGAAAAGGACAAAAACATCTTCTTCAAGCACACTTTTGAAATTTTAATTGTTTTTTCCTTTTTTTTTTAGAAGAAAACAATATATTGTGGAAGTTAATGATCTATACGTTATGTTGAGATCTAGTAATAACATTTGGGTTGATCCACTTTGACAACCATAGTACTATTTTTTTTTTTGGGTACTATATCGTACGCATCCTTTATAAAAACATGTTTGAGTCAAGTAGATATTATCCTCATATATATATATATATTAATTATTAATGAGATAAGGAACTAGGACTCCCACAATGTATAAATGAGGAGACATTGAGACATACATATATAATTTAAAGCAAAAAATATCCTTTCAAAAGGAGATACACAAGAGGTTTCGTACCCTTAAAATGGGAGTGATGTGAGAAGGAGAAAAATATGTAAAGCTTGTTTTGTCCTTGTTAGGGGGGGAATTTTGACCTAGCTTAGTCACCATACTTAAGAGCCCATATAATATAGAGCCTGTTTAGACGTACTAGAGGGTTACTTAGATGATAATCTATAATTAAAAATAGGGTAAACTTTAAATACTAAAATAAAAAAGTGTGAAACCACGGAGGTGATATTGAAGTTTTTTTTTTTTTTTTTTTACAATATAACATTTAAAAAGCTCTAATAGCTGTCATATTTTTTAGATGGAGCATCAAAACTGGAAGGTGATTTATCGTGTGTTCGAAAAAAGAATTACAGAACATAAACATATCTTCTTGTGGTTTCCTTTATAAACTACGGAGAAACTATATCGCGTACGATGCGAAAATACAATAAAAAAATATTTTCTGTTTATTTTCATAGTCGGACCCTAATTACTTGTTAATCACATGCGTCCTAAATGGAAAAAAAAAAAGAAGAATAAATAGGATTTTCGTAACTAATATTAATGGAGAATTTATAGACTGTAATATGAAAATAATTTATAAACAGAATTATAAAATAATTTATAGAGTGTTGTAGAGAAGAAATTATGATCAATTTGCAGGAACGAAAATATAGACTGTAATATGAACATCACTGACTTCTTCTCGTGTACTCTTAGTGATTCTCCCTGTCCAAATCAACTTTCCATCAAAACCTAATCAGAATTTTATTTAATTTACATAAGATAAAAAAACGAGTAAAATATATTAAATGAAACAGTCCTATTTCTTCTAATATTGATTGATTTGAATATGATTAATTAGACCACCTATTATGAAAGGGAAAACTTCAAAAACCCTCCCTGTAATTTCACACTTTTTCACTTTAGTATCCTGTGGTTTAAAGTATATCAAGTTAGTACCCTGTGGTTAGACCTGGCAAATGGGGGGGTTGGGTAACCCGCGGGCGGGTTATTGTATCCGCGGGTTACTTAGGCATGGGTAAAATTTACCCGCAAATTTTTGGGTAAATGTGTCTTTCACCGTATTACACCGTGGGTAAGCGGAATGGGTATGCGGGTTACCCGTAATTTTTTTTTTTTTGCACTTATAATTTTAAATACAAAACATATACATATAAATTTTAAAAGCATAATATAATTCATTACTTCAAATATTATAACATACAATAAAATTATTTAAAGTAATAAAGCAAAAATATTTCATAATATGAAAGACATGCAATGAAAAATTAGAATTATAATTTGTAGTATAGATAAATAAGAAATATATATTAATTAAAAAATTATATTTTGTAATTAAAAAATATATGTGCGGGTACCCATGGGTACCCGCGGGTTACCCAAAATGCCCACTGCTTAATTTGTACCCACCCGTTTTACCCGTAATTTTTTGGGTTGAAAAAGTTAGTACCCATACCCGCAAATTTATGGGTAATCTGCGGGTACCCACGGGTTTGGGTCAAGATTGCCAGGTCTACCTGTGGTTTTGAACTTTATCATTTTAGTACCCTGTGGTTTTATACTTTATCACTTTAGTACCCTCTAATTTAAAAAACTACAGGGTACGAACTTGATACAAAATTAAAACCACAGGGTACTAAAGTGATAAAGTGCAAAACCATATGATACTAATTTGATACACTTTAAATCACAGGATACTAAAGTGATAAAGTGAGGAACCACAAGGTATTAATTTGATACATTTTAAATCACAGAATATTAAAGTGAAAAAAATTGAAACAACAACGGAGGTTTTTGAAGTTTTTTCATTATGAAAATCCTAGCAATGTTATTTTAATTCTTTTTTTTTTTTGAAACGAACTCATCGCGCGGCCTCTATACAGTGGTTATATTAAATATAAAATTTTCAAGCTGTTTTGATTTGACCACATTGTCTCATTAAACAAAGATCAATTAATTGTGAACAAATTTAAGGCTCAATTAATACGCAACAACTCTAAAATTATTGGACCACAACATGATGGTAGAGTACGCAAAAAGCAAAACTAAATTTTCTTAATCTAAGAATCACATGGGAACAGTACTCTAGCGTCTTCTATTGACTTATTATGTAGGCTTAGATGTTTCCCCAACTTAAATATTAAACCAAAAAAAAAAAAAAAAAAAAAGAATAGCTCAAACTGCTGTATGAATGTCAACTGTCCTTGTCCCGTACGAAAAGTCAATGGTATGCAACAAACAATGGAGTTCACTATTTTAATGGCACGGATTTTTTTTGCGACTCGGTTGATCGCACGATTGATTCTTCTGAATAAAAAGATTGATATTTAAATAATTACTATGCCGATTTATTAATCGTTTAAAAGGTTTGAGTCGATGGTTTCAGACGATGAGGCTAAGCAATGTGTAGAAATTTTTTATATATTAAGGTATCGTTTGGTTCGGGAATAAGCAAAAAGTGGATATTCTGGAGATAGGTATAAATTGAGGTATAAGTGGGGATTAGATCAATTTTGCGTTTGGATGAAAATTGAGTTATTCCTGAAAATAAGAAAAATAACGTTTGGTTAGATAAGATGGAATAAGAATTAAAATAGGTAGTTATAAATAAAAAAATAATAATATTATTCTTTTCTTTATATTAGAATTAGAATTTTTATATTTGAAAATTTAAAATATAAACTTTTATAAATTTTAAAATCTCAAATTTATAATTTTAAAAAATTAATTTATCATGAATATTATTAGATAATCATAAATAATAATTAATAATTAATTACCAGATTAATTAATCATTAATCAATTAACCATGAGTGCTTTAATTAATAAATTATCTAACTATAAATAATTTAATAAGTTAACAAATTAGGTTAATATATTAATATATTATTAAATTAATTAATTAATTAGTTATGTCGGTAAAAATATTAATTTATTAATCAATAAAGATATTAGTTATTGCATAAACACACTAATAAATAATTATTAATTTAGCTAATATTTTATTATTAAATTAGTTAATTTTTAATTTAGCTAATTAGTTAATAAAATAATATAGAAATAAATAATTATTAATTTAGCTAATATTTTATTATTAAATTAGTTAATTTTTAATTTAGCTAATTAGTTAATAAAATAATATAGATAATATATTAATTAATAATATTTATTATTAAACTAGTAGAGGTATAAAGAGAAAAATTTGTTATTCCACCAAAAGGTGGAACAACAAATCCTCCTCTTAACGGGTTATTCTAGAATAACCCGTTAAGAGGAGGATTAAATAAACTTACACCTTTTTATAGTGTTTGGTAGAATAAGGGGGATAAACTTCTTTATTCCATGTTTATTCCCCAACCAAACATAGCCTATAAGTGTTCATCATTAATGTTCTGAACCTCGACGAATCTCAATTCGAAATCAAAATCCATCCAAATCCAACATGTTGCTTTACTATTAGGATAAGGACAATTTGACAATGTTTAAGAAAAAAAAAAAAAATGTTACATTCGACTTCAGTACTCAATATTAAAAAGTATTATTATTAGAGTCCGACTGCTATGCTATCAACAGCAGAAAACACTCGGTGCTATCAAGTTTTTCACCGTTAGATCCACCCCTTTAATGATTTTCACTCGTTAGATCATATTATTTAACCAACCACCCACTTAACCCTAGGGGGCCCACATTATCCTAACCATACATCTCTCAATCCAACGAAAATTTAGTAAGAAGACGATGACGGTCTATTAACAACATAGTAGTTTAGTTCTTATTACTAAAAAAAATATTTTTGTTAAAATAAATCAAATAGTGTTATAATAATGAATATTATATGATATATGATTGAGTAAACCTACCAACAGTAAATACAAAAATAGAAGAACGGGCCCGTTCCGTTACCGGGATCTTCGTCAGCCCATTTTAAAAAGAAAAAAAAAATTAAAATAAAATAAAATGAATATAAAACTTATCCCGTTCCGTTATCTTCGACGACCGTTTCGGTAGCCGCCGTGGTGTAACAGTTGACTTTTAGCTAGCACGTGCCAAAGCGCCACATCACCGAGCTCGCACGTGTCAGCCGCCACGGTACATCCGTACCACGTACCACGCACTCCGGGGCCCAAGGCGAAGTGGGACCCACTCCCCCCGCCTTAAAGTAAAGTTTTTGTTATTTTGCGTGGAACGGGTCCTGTAGACCGGGCTCACTGATCCAAACACATAATAAAAAGTCCTTAATATCGAATAAAAAAAAAAGGAGGGTACAATTGTGATAAGCAATAAATAAAAGTGCGTAGAATAATAATGTGCAAAATATTTATTTTTCCGTGATTTTTGGCGATAGAGTACCGGACTTATTAAATTAATCTAAAATTATTTATTAAAATTTTCAGTAGTCAAATTTCACGATTTTATTAATATAATAATTTATCTAGTAGTCTGATGGTCTGTAATTTTTATTTTATATTTATTGTTAAAAATAATTAATTTTCAAGCGGCTTGAGTAGTAGATGAATAATATTAAAAATTATGTGAGTATTTCAGAAGTGAACGATTCGTTTACTTACAAAAATAATCTATATTTGCTTCAAAAAAAATATATTTGTTTTTCTAAATACATCTATTGTTATACTTAAGGCTTATTCGATAATATTGTAGTATAAAGTCCAACTTTATTAATATTTTTGGGCTCTATTGTAACAGTCAGAAATATACTATTTTTTTAATAAATTTTCAGCCACAAAATACGAATTTTCAAATCAAATTTTTTGCTGTTAAATTTATGATTTTATTTAACTTTTTAGCAAAAACCTAAGACACTTATATTTGCCAGAAGTTTTATTAAAAATGTTATAATTAAATACAAAAATAAAATTGACGTTAACCAAGCAACTAAAGTTCTGTCTTTTTTTTTAAGGACAATGCTTACGGACTTGTATATTTGACAATTTAAAGCTCCAAAGTTTATGCATACACGAAGGATAAATTATGAGACCAAACAGACAGATAGATACTAATGTCATAAGGCAAAAAAAAAAAAAAAAATTCTAATACTATGGTCTATAGACCTGGTCCACCCAAAATTGTCTCCTCTCTCCTCAATAAAAACCTCTCTCCTCTCCCTCCTATCCACCATTGATTAGAGAATCTGTTCATATTCCCTCCTCATTAATTATATAAAGCACACACTTTTCTCCCATTTCATCTAAATTTTTTTTTTTTCTTTTCCTTCTCTTTTCCCATTTTATTTTCTGGGTTTTATCACCAATCCCTCATCTCTTGAAGCTGGTAAGTTTCATACCAAAATTTCCTATCTTTAATTTTCCCTGTGAAAATTTTTAGTTTTTTCATGCCCAAGAAAAACACAAACTTTTTTTGTAAATTTTATGGTGCCTTTTTTCCTTTATTTTTTGATAGGAAGAGAAATAAAATTGAGATTGGTAAATATATAGAGGAGGAGATGGGGATACAAGTGAAGAGTTGCTCAACAAAGGAGGAGTTAAAGAAGGAGATGGCTCATAATTTGGATCTCAGTGGGATGTCTCTGGATTCACTACCAAACCCTTCTATCAATCTCTCTATCATCACAAAACTTGATCTCTCCAACAATAATCTTGAGGTTTGATCTCGGTGGGATGTCTTTAAATTTGCACCTCTGTAATCGCTAGGGTCTTTCGAGGCCTGTTTTGCCTCACCTCTGTAGCTTAGTTCATTTTTTCAATTAATGAAGCAGGTAGCGTGCTACCTATTTCTCAAAAAAAAATATTAAGGTTTGCTTCTTCTTGCAAAAAAAAAAAAGAAAAAAAAAAAAGGGAATATTTTCTTGTTATTTGATTAAAAGAAGGTGTTTTGGTTGTAGTTTTATGGGGTTAGATTAATTGCATGCATGAATCTTATGAATTGTTTGTTAGTTTTGGATTTTGTACTTAAATTACACATTTGATATCTTGAAGTTTTAGTTATTAGATATATCTCTGGAAAATTTAAAAGATTGTAAATTTGTTTTGACCATTGAGTACTGCTAGTTGACTGTTAATTTTTCATCGTTATACCAACCGTCCTTAGAGCAAGTTATAAAAGGCTTGGTGGTTGGTACCCGTGACCTTAGTTCGAATCCCAGTTGATTCACATTTTTGGCTAAGTTTATTTCTAAATGAAATAAACGGCGGTTATGCTACCTATCTCTCAAAAAAAAAAAAAAAAAAAAAAATTTTTTTTTTCATCGTTTCGTTCGTTATTTCGTTTCAAATATATCTTCTTCTAGATTTTTGAAATGTTTAGGATGTAGGATTCATATATATTGTGTAAACATGAGAGAGGAAATAAAGATGTTTCAGATGATATTTGATGGTAAAAGTATTTTTGAAATATTTTTATAGAGAATACAAGAGAAGTTGATGGTCAAATTGATGGGGAGGGATAAATTTGCAAATCTATAATATTTAAAGGGATATATTTAATCATTAAATAGTTCAAAGAATATATTTCTAATTTTTTAAATTTTTTCCAAATGTAATAAATGGCTTTGTATGTAAAAAGTGTTGTGAATTTTTTCTTCTTTTAGAGAAAGTATTCTTCTACGCGTTTCGTTCATTTTTTAAGAAAATAAATTTATCTGAAACTGTGAAGTAATTAGGTTTAAAATTTGAAATGTTATATATCAATTATCATTTGCGCAAGAAATAGTTGATGTTTTGTTTTGTTTTTTTCTTGTTTTTTTTGCTTCTATAGATTAATAGTACTCTTTTATAGGAAAAGGAAAGGGAAAGGGCATGGGTATCCTTTTGACTGGGGAAAAATATTAGAAATTTAATTTGAACTACTTTTTATGTTTCTTACAAGTGCAAGTGGGTCTTTTGTCATCATTAGTGCTTAGTGTAAACACATGCATATCCACTTGATAGTAGATTAATATAAATTGAAGTGACCCTGATACTTATATGCCCCCATTAATGCTCCTTTGTGTTTTTTTTTTTTTTTTCTTTCCGGAGAGAGAGATAGGTATAGCACACTACTCGCTTCGTTTATTTCATTTAGAAATAAACTTAGTTAGAAATATGAATCAACTAGGATTCGAACATGGAATCTCAAATACCAACCATCAAGTCCTTTTCCATTTGCTCTAGGAACGGTCGGTTCCTTTAGGGTTGGATACACAATTATTATTTTCACTAGCTAGAATATTTTAGAAATACTAAGTTGTTGATACAATAGTAAGTTGTTGATATTTCACACCATCTTCGATACCGAGGTATCTGAATCGACGACCAATGCTATTAAATATATATATATATCCTATGGCATTTGAACTTTTTAAGAACCAAATTTTGTGAATTAATTATTAATATTATTTCTCTAGTGATCAGTTGGTTGCAAATACACTTTATATTTAATTGCTGTCGAAAGCTGTTAATTCTGATACAACTTAAATCAGGTAAATAATATTAAAAAAATCACAAAATTTGAATTGTAAAATGTTTCTTAGCGTAGATTATGTTTAACTGCGCCGATCGTTGATTATGATGCTCCATCATAAAAAAAATGATAATATGCAAATATTAAAAGCTCCGTACTTCTAAAAGCATTCTATCTGATCTCTTCCTCGATTTTCCAATATCATAAAATACAATAGTTTTATTGATCCCAAGCACATATACTAGGATTGCTTGAATTTCTATGAAAGATCATATTTTCTCATTTTGGCAATTTTTTGCATGGCTAGGTTGAATACTTTGACATGTTTTTCACTTCTTTTGCTTTTTTTCTAAAAAAAAAAATTCATCTCATGTGTTTGTGTTTGTGTTTGTGTTTGTGTTTGTTGTTGTTGCCTGCGCGAGCAGAGCATTCCGGAATCGCTGACGGCGCGGCTGCTGAATGTGGCAGTGCTCGACGTGCGTTCGAACCAGCTGAAGTCATTGCCGAACTCGATCGGCTGCCTGTCGAAGCTCAAAGTCCTCAACGTTTCCGGCAACCTTCTCGAATCCCTCCCAAGAACCATCGAAGATTGTCGGTAATTATCGTTCCTCTCATTCTTATAGGTGCGAGAATTGCATGAAGTATGTCAACTACTATAAATTTATTAAAGTAAGTAATTAGTTTAAATTCTGAAGTGAAAGTATTGTCGATCGACTTAAATCAAATAAATTGAAAGGTTGGACGGTGAAATCAAAATTTGAAAAGTTTAGATAACCAAATCAAATGATCAATAGTTTGACTCTACAAAGAACTCAAGTAGATCTAGGAGAATTTTTTTGGCTTGCTCCTATTTGTATCTGAGTTGTTTGGTTTGGTCTTATTGTAAGCATTAGAACATTTTTTTTATAGCTTCTGTATATTTTTCGAATATGTTTGATTCTCTTCTTTGTTCGCATTACAACAAAATCGATTGTAAACATTTCGGAAAAATGAGTTACAATTTGGCAAAATGCCACAAACATGTAACTCATGACTAGTATATGATGTAGATATTCATGAATAAAATTGATCCTTGTATGTGCATCTCGATCTTCTATTGTTTCTCATTTGTTCCTGATCATACATGTTACTCTACACCGCAATTCGCGATCAGGGCTCTCGAGGAACTGAACGTGAACTTCAACAAACTCACGAAGCTCCCGGACACCATCGGGTTCGAGCTCACAAACCTAAAAAGGCTCTCCATGAATTCGAACAAGCTCGCGTTCCTCCCTTACTCCACTTCGCACATGACGTCCCTCAAACACCTCGACGCCCGCCTCAACAGCCTCCGATCCCTCCCCGACGGCCTCGAAAACCTCATCCGCCTCGAGACCTTGAACGTCAGCCAAAACTTCCAGTTCCTCTCCTCGATTCCGTACTCCGTCGGCCTCCTCATCTCCCTCACTGAGCTCGACATCAGCTACAATAGAATCAGCGTCCTCCCCGAGTCCATCGGTTGCTTAACCAAGCTCCGCAAGTTCCGGGCCGAGGGGAATCCGCTTGTTAACCCCCCGATGGAAGTCGTCCAAGAGGGAGCGGATGCCGTCCGAGAGTACCTTAGTGTGCAAATGACCACCGCGAATTCGACAGGGGAGAAGAAAAAGAAGACGTGGGTCGGGAAGCTGGCGAAGCTGGGGACGTTCAGCAGCAGCAGGATGCATTCGAGGTCCATCACAGAGAAAGACGAGTACGACGGGCTTCTGATGCCCGACTACCGTCCGATCGAGGGCCTCGTGACGCCTACTCGATACTTTGGGAAGTTGTTCTCGCCCCGACGCCTCTTCTCCCCCTCCCCGAGGCGAGCTTCGCCGCGGAAGTGAAGAACACTGCTAGAGCATCTTTCCTAGAAAAAAAAAAGGGTGTAAATCTCTTCTTGTTCATAAAACCTTTCTCTATATCTTGTCTTGTTAGTAGGATTGAGAGATTAAAAGTATATCAGCTACTGCTTATAGTGGAAGTGCTTCTAGTAAAAAGTGACCACCAATTGCATGTTAAGTGTATTATTAAATATGTTTAGAACCATGGGTAAGTAAGTTGTATTAATTCTTGCTTTGTAGGTGGTGGTTGTGTTGCATGAATTTATGATAGATGCTTTAAAAGTAGTGTTTGTAAATCTTGGTGTAAAAAAATGGCAAGGAACTTTGTGGTGATGGAATTTCTCAGTGTGTGTTTATCATATTTCTAATGGCTTTGGCCTTGAAAAATTTACAGTTAACATATTTGGGACATGAAGTGACTTCGATCTAGAATGAATGGATATGTAAGAAAAGCTCACTTCCCTCAAGCTCCGGGATAATAGGCTTAATTGCCTGCTGGTGGGTCACTTGAAAAATTAGAAATGGTGTGATTTTTGAAATGACTAAGCCTGATCCTTTTCTTGGAATCCGTAAGATTAATCAGCTATCGTCTCAATGGGTGAAATTTTTTGAAATTTTTTTCTGGACATCTAAAAGATTAATCAGCTTATGATGATTTTTTTTTCCCGCCCTTTTAGACGCCTGTATTGCCTCATACATATAGCCTAATTCACTTTCCCAATGAATGAAACGGCTAGCATGCTACCTTTTCCTCAAAAAAAAAAAAAAAAAAACTTTGTGGTGATGGAGTTTTATTGTAGAATGTTATGAATACCACTCCTTTTTTTTGTAATATTAGCCTATAAAAATTTCATACCTTTTGTCATTTGGGAATTCATTAAGGAGGTGTTTAGTTTGTTTATAAATCAAAATATTTATTGAGAATAGATTCATTCATAAGTTCTATTGTTTGTTGAGACGACCGCGAGCAGTTTATCGAATCAACATTTTTTTTGCTTGCAAATGTTGAAATGAAGCGACAACTCTCGGCAGTTCTTCTCAACATCATCTTAATAAACAACTGAACTGATGTTTCTAGTCGCACTAAACTTGATTTATGGTCGAATTGCAACTGCGTCAATCCAAATCAAATGTCGCAAAAAATTAAGATGATTAATGGACCAAGATGGTCCAACCCGTTGTTGCGCGACAATTTGGGCTCTTAATAAGTTTAGGTCCAATAAAATTGAGTGGGCTAAGGCCCACAAAAAATCTTCTTTTCTTGAGGAAAAAAACACACAAAAACTTTTTTTTTTCCTTTTTTTAAATTTTTCTAGAACAATCTTGCAAAAACATTTTTTTAAAGGGAAAACCCCACACAAACTTTTTTAGTATTTTAAAAAGAATAAATTCACAAGATAAGAGGCTATTCTTGGCTCGTAAATGAGGGGGTATAAGATATTCAATCGCTTTTGGGTGTACTAAGGGCAGAGCTCCAATCATAAACAGTGGTCAGTGTGCGTGCAAATATTACGAGGAAGTGGACTAAAGGGTATAAATGTCAAAGTCGAATAAATTATTTATACAAAATTTATTCTAAATATTATTGATAAGTCAGCATTGTAGCGTGCTAATTAGTAAATAGGTTAGTATTTCAAATTTCAAAGATGAAATATCATATAATATCAACTTTTGAAAGGTAACAAATGGTTATCTATCACTAGAGATGCAAATAGATCTAAGTTAGCGGAGTTCCTACAGCGATATGTTCTGAATGGGACGATACGTGGGAACTAAAAATCTAGAAAAATGTAACCTCTCTCGAATCTACTCCGATCCGCCAATCAAGTGGAGCAGGGGGTGGGAGGCCCCTTTTTTTTCTTCCATTTTGATCCATCAAATCTCCAAAAAAAAATCCGCTCTAAATGGAGTGCTCGTCATACTCCAATAATCCCACATCGGATATAAATGGGGATGTGATTGGGCATATAAGAGACTTAGACGCTAGTAATAATAACTGGACTTAAATATTTTGGGCCGGTGGTTGGGCCCAACAAGTTGCTACTGGGCCGAGTCTTTACATTTGGTATCAGAGTCGGTTTACCAGCCAGAAATGTGTGGTGGCTCTCGGCTTAACCAAGGTCTGGATGACAAGGTGATCGGCTATAGTAGGGTTTGGATGACAAGTAGCTTAAGTCACCAGCCGAAAATATATGGCGGCTCTCGACTTAGCCAAGACCTGGATGACAAGATGACCCGATAATAAATGGAGCAGGAGGTGGGAGTACTACTCTTTCCTAGAGTATATTCTTCTAACTTTGAGTGTCCCTCAAGGCAATTTTTTATCTAAAGCTCAATGAGACAAATCACATCAAATCATTTTGCTTTGGTTTGAATATCTTGTAATGTGAAATAAAAAATTTTAGAAAAAAAGATAAAAAAAAAGATAAAAAAGAAAAAGAGCAACTAGAGGGTCTTCTTCAATGGGCACCAACTAATGTTGATTTTAAGTAATTAGTCAAGTCATAATACATAAAATATGTGCAACATGGAGAGGACGTATTTTCCTCCTAAGTTTCCTAAATTCTAATAATTTTCACACCTAAACCCTTTGAGAATCCCTTTTCCACACACCCCTATTTCTCATTATTTTATTACTGGTCCTTGGATGGTCCAATTAACAATAGTGTATTTGATGTTACATCAAACTTAATCACAATAATTTTTAAGACTTGGATGGAGAAAAAGCCAAAATCCAAATCTAATAAAATCCAAATCCATGCATTATTAACACAAAAACAAAATTGGGAAGTCAATTTTGGACAACTCATGGGGTTCATTATTATATAAATTTGATAATGACCATTTTTTTTTATTTTAAAAAGTTTAGTGGATAAATATGGAGACATTAATTTATATATACTAGCATGTTGAAGTGTTGCACTAGATTTCTAATTGCACATTGCTATTGACTTTTCATAGGTGAGTTGAGCTAATCACCAAATGTTCATGAATCTATATATGCTTAATTATATATTTTTTTTTATTATGATTAATTATGTTGAGACTCTCTCTCTCTCTCTCTCTCTCTCTCTCTCTCTCTCTCTCTCATTAAAATTTACATCGATAAATTATGGATTCGATTAGTCGCCAAGGAGAAACAAATCTCATATTTGAGATTTGATTAGTATTAATTCAAATTACCAAACCCTCTTGAAAATCTAGTTTAATAGATTTGGTAAAGAATAATTATATCACCACATTTGTGTGTGTTGTGATTAAAAATTAAAACAAAATTATTGGACTTTTACTCCATCAACTTTTGAATTTATCTTTTTTCACTTTTTGACTTCTAAATTTGGGCACGTGCATGGCTCTTCACGTCTACAATAATTTTTTAATATATTATTAAAGCAGGACATTTTGAATTTGAATTTTATTATTACGTGCGCGGCATCTAATTTGTTCAAAAAATTTATATTTTTTAGCCTATGAAAATTTCTAATTTATTGTTTTCTGGCAACTTATTAAAGAATGAATTTAAAAATACCTTGAATTTACATGTTTCAAGCTTCAACAACCATTTCCTAATTATTATAAATATAAAATGTTCCCAACTGATAAATAAATTACAATTATTTATGCATTTGAAGTACTTAGGCAGTTCGAATCCAGCTTTAAATAGAAAGAGAGTGTGTGCATTGATTGGCGATGTTAACGGGCTCGGATCCGGAGCGATGTTTAAAAATTTGTATCCGAATTCAAATCTGTTCGGTTTTAAAAATCTATAACCAAAACTAATCCCTAAAAAAAATACCAAAACTAAACTTAAAAATCCGAACCCGAAAACAATCATTGATTTATTACCGGTTTCAAAATATATCATATCCCAGTCAAAATTTTCAAAATACAAATTCAACTATATATATATAGAGAGAGAGAGAGAGAGAGAGAGAGAGAGAGAGAGAGAGAGATTTGCTAAAATACTATAGCTAGGTAGTAAACCGCTTGGTTTACTACCGATTGTTTTCGATTATAGAGCTTTCAAATTGATGATCGGCACCGTTAAACATGATCTAAACTATTTAAACTATTTGAAAATTAAATTTCATACATTTTCGATATTGTTCCCTTGTCCATCAAGTGAACAGAAAAATGAATGGCTGAAAATAAATATCCTTTAAAAAGTGATGATATAATTTTTATATTTGAGATCTAGAGTCTAAATCTTATTTTAAATAGTTTAAAGAATTTTCTAACAAAAATTTAGTTGATTTGAACTCTTTTATACCGTTAAACGAGCAAATCGGCCATTAAAATTATAGATTTTGTGACTCTTTGATCGTTCAGTTAGTAATGTCAAAAAGTTATGAAATTTGATGTCTAGATAATTTAAATGGTCTAGGTCATATTCAACGGTGTTGATTGTCGATTTAAAAGCTCTATCATCAAGAACAAATCGATAGTAAACTGAGCAGTTTACTATCGATAGTAGCCCAGTCAAACTATATATGAGTTAGACTGGACTACTATTAGTAGCAAAATTCTATTGTTGCTATCAATTTTTTAGCTTTTGGATCAACTCTTTTTATCATTTCTAACCATTGGATTAAATACTATAATCCAGTGGAGACCACTCAATTCTAACCGACTAATATCATCTTAATCCTATAATTTTTCATCCAAGAATTAAAAACTTGATAGCAAACTATTAATAGTATTCCAGCCTAATTCAAGATCATTGTGCATAGAATTTTTTTTTTTTTTTTTCTTTGCATGTGGTCGCACCCAAATAACTTGGTCTATGAATCCGCCAATAATAAACAGCAAAATCGCAGCGGGTAGAATTTTTCTGTACACGCATCCAAATAACCTGGTCCACGGGTGACGTGGTAGACTCGGTCCATGGCCTAATTCCTTGGAATCTCGCTGAGCGGCATCGGGCATCTAACATCTTAGCTAACGCGCCCCGCGTGAATCACGAGGAAACAAACGGTCTACGCGGTCTACGCTGGTCAACGCGACGATTACCAATTAAGTGGGACCCGCTAAAAACGCCGCCTTTGACCACCACCACCACACCCACTCAGTAGACCCCACAATCCAAAAAAGAAAAAAAAAAAAAAGAGAGAGATGGAAAAAAAAAAAAAAAAAAAAAATCAATTGATCGCTGTAAATTACCTCCTTACCCCTCGAATTTCAATTTAATTACACCGAGTTAGCACCAGAAAAGTGAAAAAAGAAAAAAGAAAAAAAAAAAAGCTTTAAAATAGCAGTTACATTGTCGTCGTCGTCGTTGATCACGAGATGAACGGCCGAGGTTGCTGCGCCGGCGCGGCTCCATGAGAATCAATCGTGGTGGACCGTCGATCAGGGGACGGACGGCTGAGACTGCGCCGGCGCGGCGGGGTTGGGCGTGTGGCGGTGCTCCCACTCGTACGTGACGACGAGCATCGTCGGATCGTCCATCGCCCTCTCCACGTGCTTCCGCGCCGGGCACCCGCGCACGCTGCTGCACTTGTAGTAGTTCCTGTACACGCACGCACAGCACAACACAACACAAAGAACGGACGGTCAGCGGCGCGCCGGGTGGCGGAGATCGGAGGGCGGTGATTTGGTCAGCGGGGGGAGTTTTACCGCGGGTGAGGGGATCCCTTGATGGGCTTTTGACCGTACTTGCGCCACGAGTACTCGTCGGGGGGTATATCCGAAATTTTGGAGCTCATCACGGGCACGCGTATCGTCTTCTTCACCCGATTTTTCCTGCGTGTCGTAACGGGGCGCGCGCGTTAGCGTGGGACAGGGCCGGTGCGGGCTACTATCGTGCGCCGCGCTAGGGTTTCGACCGTTTTTTTTGTTTTGGGATGGCGTACCTTTTATTGGAGCAGTGGCATCGGGATGCGGAGGCGGAGGGCTTCGTCGCCCCCGCGGACGCGGCGGCGGCGGCGGAGTGGTCGGGGCACTTCCTCTTGTACGGCGGTGGCGGCGGCGGAGGCGGTTTTCCGGCGGCGGCGGCGGAGGCGGCGAGGAGGGGGTTCCCGTTCCCTTTGGTGACGCTGGGGTCGCCGGCGCTGAGCGAGGAGAAGAACGAGGAGGTCGCCGACGAAATCGGGGCCGAGATGCTGAACCCCTCCTTCGCGTGGCCCCCCCTCGCCGCGGGGGGGCTCGGTTTCGTGAAATCTAGGGTTAGGGTTTGCGGCGGAGGCGGAGGCGGAGGGGGAGGAGCGATCGACGGGGGCGGAGCTAGGGTTGGGGTTTGTGGTTGGGGTTGGGATCGGGATCGAGGCTCGGCCAGGGTTTGCTGCTGGACCGGGACCGGTCCGCGGCGGAACCGGGCGTGGCCGGTCCGGTCCAGGATGGAGATCACCTTCCGGAACTTGGACACCGTCTGATCGGCGATCTCCTTGCAATCGAACGGCTCCGACGGCCCCCGCCGCGACAGCTGGTGCACCAGGCGCTCCAGGCTCCGTAGACCCGCCGCCGCCGCCTCCTGGATCGCCATCTGCTCGTCCATCTTCGCGTACCCCATCAGATCGACGGCCATCGCCGCTCCACGTGTCCAATCACCCCCTCCTCCCCGGTATGTATGTATCCTCCCCTCTCTCTCTCTCTCTCTCTCTCTCTCTCTTCACACCCGTTGCGCTTTACATATATAGCCGAGAACAGAAACGGCTAGGCGACGATCCAACGGCTAGGATTAGATCACGTCAAAATCACCACGGTCAACGCAATCTGCGCCGTCGGATGCTTGGACTTTTCGATGAAATTATTTTAAAAATTTGAGACGACGTGCGCCGGGCTCAATAGTCAACCTTCGAAATTTGCTTATAGCAATAATTAATTGCTATTAAAAAAACATAAGTTGCTTTTATTTATGAAAATCTTTGCGATCGATTTTCTATTATATAATTACTTTTTTTTTGTGTTTTTTTTTTGGCTTTGAATGAGGAAGTTGACTTGGAAATGTGTCATGCCCGTTAGATTAAGTCAATGTGGATCGGACGGTTTGGGGTGAAAGGAGGGGTTGACTAAAACGGCTGGTGGACGACATAGTTTTGACACGTGGAAAGAATGAGAAAAAAGGTTGGTGAAATGTTTTGGATATTTAATTCCCCCCAAAGAAATAGTGTGATTGATTGGACCGTTGGATTGGGACAATTGGCTTATTTTGAACCGTAGGATCGACCAGCTTACTTGCGTTCCCATTGGCCCAAAAAAACAAAAAAAAAAAAGCCAAATTGATTTATCGCGATGAATACAGTTGAACCAATATGCAATAATGTTGTTCGGTTCGGTTAATTTATTCAATTTGAACAAAAAAGATGAATAATAATAAAATTACAAATAATTTAACCGACCGTCCCTAGAACAAGTGACAAAGGGTTCGGTTGTTGATACCCGAGACCAAAATTCGAATCCTAGTTGATTCATATTTCCAGCTAAGTTTATTTCTAAATGAAATAAGTAAATCAGATAGCGTGCTACCTGTCTCTTAAAAAAAAAAACAAAATTACAAATAAACTTACTCAAATCAATTAAACGAGGATCAGGGTCGGAGCTCCACCAATTCAGATCCATTTGCATCCTTACCCGCGAGCGGCGTACAAAGTGGAAAAAAAGTGTTAACGGTCGTCGCGGCCCACGGGAGTTGGGCTCTAGTGGGCTGCAAAAGTATACTTCTCTCGGCCCATTGGGCCGAAGTTGGGCCTCGAACTCTTCGTACCATTACTACATGCATGCGAGAAAGAAATAGGGTTTATTAACTTGTAACGAGTGATTATGGAATTGACTTAAACAAGAGATCAGTCACAAATTAGGTAAGGGTTTCGAACATTATTATTTTTATAATAAAAGGAGATTCTATTCGCATCTACTCTTAAAAACGGACACAGCATTGCATTTACTCACTCACTTTGAATTGTTGGTGCATTACCTTGGTCGCAATGTGACTTCCACATTTGTCCTAATCCATATCGATTTCAAATTAAGTGATTTAACATTGATTAGTTATTATATATTATATTTGATGAATAATTAGGAATACGAGTCAAATTAATAACCTTGTCCAATCACAAAATGCGTGTCAATGAAGAGTAATCAATTAATCAAAAGATTGTCCATTAGGTTTCGCGCCGTCGACGTCGGCGTTTAATTGTTTGATAATAACTTAGTTTAGGCCCCACTGTTCTTAGCATAAAACAATCCTTCCAAATGGGCCCCAAAACATTGTGGATTTGTATTTTTTCAATGATGAATTATTGTTTGGAGCTTCTGCATGTGTACTATTTAAATGGAGTTAATCGAATATTTTCTTTTTAAAATTAAAATCTTTTCAACAACTTTTGTCTATGATATACTATAAGAGAGGCTTATTAACTACTACTTTAAGCTCGAACATTTTATTAGAGTCAAAATATTGTTTTTACAAATATATTCAACATGGATTCAGATTCTGCCCAAAAAAAGTTATAAATGCTTTTCTCAATATGTGGTTCGTGACTTAAAAAACATCATCACATAGCGTAGATTAATGTATTTGTGATATAGTTAATGAGTCAATTTCTGTAAGAGAGTATATGTAATAGTATATATTATTTACTCTTTATATACTTCTTGTATAAGAATACAAGAATAATTTAGTTTTTTTGTGTGTGTGTTTTGCATCATTTATCTTGAATTTAACATATTGCGCTAGGTAGTTGTTCAATTTTTCATCTTTGATGATCAGCCTCATGCACAGTATCTAAAATAAAATCTGACTCATCAACTGCAGTAGACGATTGCGTTACGCTTATACAACTAATTATTAAGAGGCTCAATCCTTTCATTTTCTTTCTTGTGGATCTCTCTCTCTCTCTCTCTCTCTCTCTCTCTCTCATATTCATGTAATGTTGCAAGCATGTTACCCAAGCTATAAGTAGTGCACATGCCTTAGCTCAATTCATGATTTTCTTTTTGCATGTCACATCCTTTTTAGTACATAGCCACACTATTAAAAATTATGAGCTTTTTAAGTGGGAGTAGGAGTGCATGGTTTTAATTAAGATGCTGTGTAAGTAGGTGAGATTTGGGTGAACAAATCAAATAAACTAATGTATGATTTAACAAATTTGTGTAATAAACAATGTATGATTTAACAAATTTGTGTAATAAACAATGATCTTGGGATCTTACACCATTGCATATGTGCTTCCTTGCATCAGGACATGCTTCAGTGCCAAAAAAAAAAAGTACTACACTCACCATGCAACTTTTACAATTAACCGTCATAAAAGAAAGAACAATTAATCCTGTAGTTTTATTTTTACGTCACTTTAAAATTTTTCACTAAACGCGTAGTAAAGCTACTGTTTAGAAATCACAGACGTAGTTAAATGTAGATTAGAGAATGTATAAAACTATATATACTGTAATGTATTCTTATGGTTTGCAAAAAAATATTTCTTTATTATTCTATTTAACAGTAGCTTCTTATGGAGAAACACAAATAAAATCACAAGATAACTAAGTAAAACTTTTTGAACCACATGATAGTAATGAGAAAATATACTAAACCACAAGCGGGCAAAAAAATTAAGTTAATAATCATAAGATTGTTGTAATCTAATGCTTAATTATACTCCTATTGTGCTCCTTTTTTTTTCCCCCCCTTTTTAAGTCATAAAATTTAATTCGAAACATGTGGAAGTGTCTGATTAGGAACATTAATTTGCTTAGCTTAAAAAAATTGGATATTGTGTTTGAAAATTAAGTTATGTATTTTGGTAACTTTGCAAAAGAGGAAATTTAAAGGAAACCTTGAAGATTTTTTTTTTACGGAATCAACTAAGTAAAAAAAAAAAAAATTATTTCTCTATTTCTTATTGTCAAATAAACTCTTAGATATATAGAGTGCAAGTACTCTAACATCTACTCACATATTCCAATGTTAAAAACAAAAAACAAGAAAATGACAATAATAGTGAACAAGGTTTGAGCTTCTTAAAGATCTATATTCTATGGGACAGATCGAGAAGTTTGTGCTTCAAACAATTTCATTTTGTCTCCTGTGAAATATTTTTAAACAATATGACCTCTTCTCAAATATATCTAAGTTTTAATTTATCAATACTTAGGCCATAATAATAAATATTAAGTTGTTACGACAAACGTACAAACGAAAATAAAATGGCGAACATAAAACAATCAAACCACAAGCAGAAACAAAAAAAAAATACATAGATTTACGTGAAAAATCTTTTGCAGGAAAAAAACCACGGGCGAGAGAGCTAGGAGAGAACTTCACTATCGGAAAAAAAAAATACAATGTTCAGATTAGTACAACCAATCATGATCTCACGCCTCTAGGGCAAAAATAAAAAGGAAACTCTTAACGGATTTCGGATCCGATCCGTACCGCGGGGGCTCCGCCCCCGCAGTTTGGGCCTGTCGGCCCGAGCCCTCCGCTATTTATTTTTCCTTCACAATTTTAATTTTTCAATTTGGTCGCACCACAAAACTGTCGGCGAGTCGAAAATCCGAACTTGAGTCGATTATCAATTTCAAGTCACATCTAGCTAACACAAGTTGTGTCATGTATAACCACCATAAGTATCACTATCAAAATAAGGCATCCAATGTGGATATATTCGAAATTGATACCCGGCCATCTCACTCTACTTATTTTATGCTATTCATGAGTTGGTAAAAACATAAACAAGAGGACAAAATCCTATAAACATATAATTAACCTAACTAGATTTGGAACTTTATGAGGATTTGGTGGCTTTTGTGCCTAAAATATTAATTGATTCCAAATTTTTTTTTTTCAAATTCAACTTAGCAATCAAATAAAAATGGAATTCTAGGTTAAATGGGACATATATGAGAAGAGAAAAGGGACAAAAGCAAAAGAATTTCAGAGTATAAGACATTGGAAATGGGGAGTGAAAGGAAAGTAAAAAGAATCCCATGGGGAGCTAGTACTTAATAGGTAGAGAGAGTTATGCACCACAACATTTCAATTTGTGTAGTAAAAGTCAATAAAAAGTTTCATCTCACACTACTTTATATAAATTTTTTATTTATATTAAAACGTCGGTATATTTATCCCGACATGTTTATTTAACAACTCTTTACACGACACTTTTACAAGCGTCGGAATTATTTTTGCCGACGCTTTAAAGTGCGCTAATTATTGATGATATATATATATATCAAATATTTATACATAATAATTATTAAAAGAAGGTATAATTTTTTTTAAAAAATAAGGTATAATTTTGAAATTCGGAAATATATATAGAAAAAAAGTTTATAGAATTTTCAAAATATTTTAAAAAGATATTTTAAAATTAAATAGAAAAATATTTTTTATAGGATTTTCACAGTGTCATCATAGAAAATTTACTATTAAAATTTCAAATAGAAAAATAAAATCTGTTATCTTAGAAGAAAAGGTATTTTGAAATTCGAAAATATATATAGAAAAAAAAATTTTATAGGATAAAATATATTTTTTAAAATAATATTTGATGATATATATATATATATATATATATAACATTTCCACTTAAAAACCAAGTTTACAAAGCAAAAACACTAGCTAGCTGTTATATCAGAAAATCGAGCTAGTCATCAATACATAACGAGTCCGCGCACTCGATCTTTTAACCATTATTTATAGATCTAGATCTATTAAAATTAAGAAAATAAAAAAGTCCAATATGGTTTTATATGCAATTTACTCAAATTAAGTAAATGAGTGGTACATATTCATCACATACATGAGACACGATACGTTGACACATCACCTAACTCTCCCTATTTTATACATTTTACGGGCACCTCACTACTCACCCCCACTTCCTTTCACGTGCCTTTGAGCTTATATTGTACGTAAAAAATTATTTTTATATATCTCACACCATATATTCCCATGACTTAATTAAGGTGTTACTCTCTCTCTCTCTCTCTCTCTCTCTCTCTCTCACTGTAGATCTCTCTTGATCAGGAGCATAAGACGAGAATAAATGTCTTCTAATTGTAGATAATAAAAGATTAAAGAGTATATAGAGGAGGAGTGGCTTAATCCAAATTAACTTAATTGACCCAATATATATAGAGTGTAATGTACTCTTCTTCTTTTAATGCTTTTCTTTTTAACTCTCATTGAACCCATGTGCATCATGACTTTGCATGCATGTGGAGGAGGAGTTCACCTCGCTACTCTTTTAAAAGTTTGTGATTTTTATATATAGTTAATTTTAAGGGTCGATCATTGATGTAACTACAGTTAATTTGCTATGAAAACTTTGTTAGGTTTACAACTTGTTTGGTCTAGCTTTTACTTTTACATACTGCAGTTTCGAGTTAAATAGGCTACTTGGCATAGTCAATCGAATTGTGACAATAGCCCGTAACCGCAAATATAAACTGTTTGTTAAAGTATTGAGTTGAACGCAACATAGCCAAACAAGCCTTAAGTACAAACTTATTCTCTCTCTCTTTCTCTCTTTCGCACTCGCTCGCTCACTGCATGTCTTGATTATTGCGCATGCTCTGCGAAAACACATCTTAGTTTAATAATTACCACCTATTCATGAGTCATTTATCTCGTCTCACACCTTTAATCGAACTGTTTAAGTGTTAAATAGAAAAAAGAAATGTAAGTTACTGGATGCATGGTATAGGGTCGAAAGCAACACATATAACAGGGGGTGTCGGTGCATGAGCTAACGGTGCACCGGATGCAGGCAATAATATATATTTTTTCTCTTCTCACTCTCTTTTCTCTCATTGGATCTTATGCTGTTGACCTTTCCCTTGTTATCTTTGGATTCATTAAGCCCTAAAATATTTGGATTTATTAGCTAGTTATCCCCATTCACTCAATTTCATGCTTCTCTTTTTTCCAATGCCCAATGAGATTCTCTCTCTCTCTCTCTCTCTCTCTCCCCCTTCATGTATCTACTACCTTTCTTGCACCACACTCCTCCCATGATTCCTCCACCTATGGCAACTGCTTTAACTTGCCAAAGTAACTTCAATAACAGTTTATCTCATGCCTAAGGATTGGTATAACGCTTTAATAGTCTCATATCGAATGAAAAAAAAAAAAATTTGTACAAAAAAATATAAGGACTAAGGGTTTTAAGTAATGATGACTAGACTTAATCATTTTGAGCTAGTTGTTTGACGCAACGAGTTAGTCGTGACTCACAATATTGGGTTATTACATTTGGTATCATAATCAGTTTATCAACTAAAAGTGTGAGATAGATCGCGTAATAATCTTAAGCTAGAGAATTGGACCAACATGAATACGTCAAGGTTTAAGTAGGAGATTTTGTAACATTCTAATAGTCTGATATTATCATGTGTTTAGTCACTGTGGAATGACCGCATTAACAGTATATAAAGTGATCATCGACAGATCAAATATTTGAATCTACTATTCAAACACTATAATACTTTATTTTGTTCAATTGAGAATGTGCTTAATTTATGACATAACTTAGAATTGGAATAGTATTAAAAAAAAATGTGTCTTCTCCCACACACCAACCCTAATCCCTATGTCTCATCTCATCTCTGGAAAATTCTCAAGTCAACCATATTGGAAAAAGCATATGGATGCATGCCAAAGTTGCCAACTAAACACAGCTCCATGCATGAAACTCTTTATTGGGTGGCAATCCTTTTCAAACACTATTATACATCTTCCTTAATTAGTACTCCATACTCCTACTAGTGTTTCCACCTCATATAATTACCATACAAATTAATTATGTTCCCTAATAACCATTAAATTCTGACTAATTCTTGTATAGTTTTAAAATTGTTCTAACTCTTATATATATATTCTCTGAAAACAAGGTGACCCATTAGGGGAACAGCATCTTTCACCTAACCTATTGCAGCCCCACATGCACAAAGCCAACTATATATGTCTCTTATTAGGTAGGATGTAAATTCTCCTTTTACAATTTTCCCTTACAGGCTATAATAAGTGAGCCTTAATTAAAGCTTGAAAATTTAGGGGAAAATTTCCTTCAAAAAGAAGAGGACAAAATGGGGGGAACTTAATTATTTTCCTTCCATGGAAACTAATTAATGAGTGCCTTCTCTATTATTGTAGACATGTAAATGGCATTTATTGGAGAAGGATCATTGGGATCTAAGAGCAATAAGTAACCACCAACAAAATAATTAATGTAAGAAAATCATGTAATATATCACAAAATAACTTCTTTCTCAAATAATGTATATATATATATATACCCCTCTCTATACATATATAGTAGTTTCTTATTAAAATTAAATCTACATCCAATTCAATACATGTTCACTAAAATTTGTCATGGCATAGACCAGTAAAGTAGTCCACTAATGCCTTCCATATTGCGATTCATTTCGACTACCGTATTAGCTGTGCTCCTACGTACAAACTCTTCGGTCGCCAGTAAAAAGGGCATGTTTGGTTTTGCTATTGCTTTTCTTCTTTGTTAGAGCGTTTGACAAATAAAAATGTCTGGAGCATTAATTTGCTGCGACGGGCAAAAGTAAAAGGTCCATTCCAAAGCTTCTGATTCGACTATAAATTGAGAGAAGTACTTGTCGAAAAATTTCAATATCGCGCTTCTTCCGATTGTGTACAAATGCTCAAATTAACATCACTTCATGATCCAAATTAAACTGGTACAGGAATTAATAAACTCCTCCAGTGAGTGTACCCAAACTAGAACAGCAATGTGATTGTGCACTTAGAGATGAAGCTTCTGAGCTACACCTTTTAATTATTTAGTGGTCCTAGGATCTCCCAAAAATACAATGTGCTCCCTTTATCAACCATGTTGCTTTAATTAGGTTGTTGCATGGTCTGGTGAATTTAGTTTCTCTCTGGGGCCATTTAATTACAGCAATTAAAGCATTTATTTACACATTAATCATCCATCATCCATAAAAAGAAACAAAAAAAAAGGAAAAATTCAACAAGTTAGGGATATATATAATTCTTTGTCAATTGATCTTTCATAGCTAGTAATTAGTAGTGGCCAACTATATATCAGAAATCAAAGTTGTATCCACAAAAAAAATATAATATATATAAGTATGGTATTCTTATTGATTTGGAACTGTATCAATCATATGACTATATATATATATGCTAAGTTACTTTGCTTAATTAATCATATTTAAAGGGAAAGTTAAACCCTTCAAACCCAATAAATGCCATGTGATATCAACAGCTTTTGTCTATGGAGAGAAAAAAAAAAGGGGGGGAGAGAGAGAGAGAGAGAGAGAGAGAGAGAGAGAGAATATGAGATCTAGTCTCTGGGTTATGAAACTTTTCACCATGTAGCATTGGGATGGCACTCTTGTAATTTCTCAAAAATTAAGGGGTTTTTTAATTTGCAGCTATATATGTCCATTTTGGAGAGGCATGCATTAAAGAATATTCTGTCCACTTATTTTCTTTGTTACATGAGTTTGAGTGAAATGGAATGAGGACCAAACATGGGGGCTTCCCATATATTAAATGCCATAGTAGATCTACTTTTATTAATGCTCTAGTGTTAAATATATTTATGGATTCATTTCCCATCATATCAATTTTGTAAATAACATGATGATATCATAGCTAATTATAATTTTTTTTTCATTTCATAAGGTTGTCGGATTAAATTCTTCACCACCTAATTTTACGTATCATTTATATCTATAACACTACAACAGAATTAGATTATAGGGACACATGTTTGAGACACTTTTGAGTAAGTGTCTCATTTATACTAAAACTTAAAAATATATATACTAATGTCTAAATATAAAGCTCAATCCAACCAAAAATAAAAGATTACTCTACTCAACCCATCAAACCCAGTCCATTTGGCTCGATTACAAACAGAAAAGAAAAAAAAAGGAAAAAAAATCAATTACCATCTTCTCTTCTCTCTTCACTCAATCCACTGAAATTCTAGATGAAGAGCCTTTCCTTTCGTCCTTCTCCGCCACCGGAGCTAACGAGATAGAGTTTCGACGGTTGCTAAATGCTTAAATAAGTGTTGGTAAATTAGTAGCACTCTTTTAGGTTATAGCGACACTCTTTAACTGTCACCATATATCTAGTGACCCTACATATAGCAACACTTTTTAAAAGTGTCGATAATTTTAATTACGACTTTTTTTGGCATGTATCTATATTTAAAAATGTATTTATAAATAGTTTTGTTGTAGTGCTATTATATACGTAAGTGACGGTGTTAAATGACCAAATTGATATTTTGGATAATGTGAGTTCCTTTCTTATTAAGTGGCCAAATTTGATCAAGTTGTGCCCAAATATTCAATAAATTCTATGGGGAAAAAAAGGAAGGCTCCATGAGCTTCTATACCATTCTTTTGGATCTCTCCAAAAGACAAGAGGCTTTTCATTTTCATAGAGAGAAAATAAATAATTAACCTTTTTTTTTTATTTTTGGCTACAAGATAATGAAATATATATGATAATAATTAGTAATAAGGGTGAATGAATGGTGGAGATTGAATGATGGGTCTAGATGGGCCACACATGGGAACATTGGGCCCACTCAAACCATTGTGTAGCCCACTATGCCTACAAGAGATGTGGGTCCCATTCACCCCAATGTGGGCCCCACAATATTGGCAGAGGAGTAGATAACACTCCATGCATGTACATTGTAACACCACACACATGTACATGAAGCAACTATGCCCACAATTAAAGCTACCTAATTATAACTCCTATTTCCTTATCTCTTCTTCTTCTTCTTCTTCTTCTTCTTACCTTTTTCCTCCATGTACCTTCCACCTCCAAATTGTAAGAATGTGTGAAGAACCCCCTAAAATATAGGTCATTGTTGTTGCTAGTCCCTTACTTTTTTCTTCTTCTTTTTTTCCTGACATTAACGTACTCGACTTTTATCTATTCTGATTTAACTTTTATCTGTTCTTCGATAGAAATTTATAATTTTTTTTCAGCTAAAATAGGTGGAGCTGTTGAAATCTTACAAAATTTATAAATTTTTAAATTTAAATCCACAATCGACGAAATTTACGATTATTTTGGCTTAATTAAAAGGTAGAAGTACCTGAGTATTTATTTCAAAATAAAAAATATATATATTACATTCTTGTACGCCTTATTATACTTATTATAAAGTATACGTCTTACACAATTATAAAGTATACGCCTTATTATAAAGTATACGTCTTACACAATTATACCATGTTAAATCTAGAATATAACACACTTATATTATAGATATATACATGTAGCATTCCTTTTTCCAAATAGCTTACTAGTTGTAGTGCTTATCCCCACTTTTTTAACCTCTCTTCCACTTATGCCCCCCCCCCCCCCCCCTCCCTCTCACTCTCTCTCTCTCTCTCTCTCTCTCCCCTTTACCTCTCATTCCTAACAATCATTTGCATTGTTTTCCCTCCCTCTCTCTCTCTCTCTCTCTCTCTCTCTCTCTCTCTCTGTGTAAAGGAGATCCTCCTTATAAATATATTTTAACTCCTCCCAAATTGCACTGCCTCTCCATATAATTCTGTTCCTCTCTCTCTCTCTCTCTCTCTCTCTCTCTCTCTCTCTCTCTCAACTTATTCCTCTCCTCTTGCCTCAAAACTCCATCATCATCACCACCATCTCATGTGTCTCTCCACGCCTACTTAGCAGTCCCACACACACACACACTCTCTCTCTCTCTCTCTCTCTCTCTCTCTCTCTCTCACTACTCTCTCTCTACCACTGCACCTGATCTCTCTTTCTTCTTTCCGATGGGCTTAGAACTCGCCGTCTTCGGCGAATTCCCCTCGCTCCCATCCATCAAGACAGCAGCAGCAACAGCAGCAGCAGCTGCACCAGCAGGCCCACATGCCGACGTGAAAGTAGGCGACGGCAGCAGCGCCTGCAGCAGCGATGATCAGAGCTGCGTCACGCCCAAGTCTGCCGAGCACGTGCTCAAGCCGGCGTCCGCCTGCCCTCCCCCTCCCAGAAAAAGGCGGCAGCCCTTGCCCCCCGCCAGACCGAAGCTCCGCCCCCCGCCCCCGCACCCGCACCCGCAGGGCTTCTGCCCCGTCCCCCGCGATCTCGACGCGGTGTTCGTCGCCCTCCGCCGCCCGCCCAGCAAGAGAATCCGTGTAGGTTGATTCATTTCAAATTCGAACAATTTGAAAACCCCAGCTTCGATCATTTGTAATATCCTCTCTTTAATTTTTTTTTTTTTTTTTTTTTTTTTTTTTCTTTTTTTGGGTAGGGGGGGGGGTGTGTTTCACGACCAGCTTTGGATGATAAATATTTTCGTTCCTGGATCGATGCATGCATGTTTCTCTTGTACTGCAAATAATGAATTAATACGAGTGGTTTGAGTTATATATATATACTAGTTTTTGACCCGTGCGATGCACGGCTAGCTAATATAATAATATAAAATAATAAAAATTATTATGTAATAAAAATAAAAAATATTCTAATTAATATTATATTTTTTAACAAATAAAAAAATATACTATTAATCTTAATAATAGTATTGATATCCTAAAAATTGATAATATATAATATTCACCGTACACGACTAATATAATATTATGTATAATAAAAGTTATTTTGTGTTTATAAAAGAAAAATATTTTATTTAATAGTATATTTTTTAGCAAATAAAAAAATAATTTATATTATATATTTTTATTAATATTATAGATAATCTTTGACAATAACTATAATATTAGAAAATAAATCATCATTAATAATATAGATTTTATTATAGCATCATCGCACGAGTAATATTATATTACCCCTAAAATCATCATTAATAAGATTTGATTACAAATTAGAAAATAAATCATATTTGGATTTCTTTTTTGATTAATATTATATTACCCCTAAAAACAACAAATTTAAAATTACATACTATTCATTTTTTTTTATAATAATCTTTGACAATTATTAATTTCGGTGGTTAGATATTTGATTTAATTATATTTATATCCTAATTTTTAGCTTCAATTAGAATAATAATTCAAATATCCTAATTATCTATTATAATTATATCTACGCTTTAAATTTGAATTTATTTACATTAAATATAATAACTTTTGAATTAAATTGCATTATATTTAATTGTCATCAATTAAATTTAATAATATATTATTAATTTTATTTCCTAATTAATTATATTTATACCCTAATTTTTAGCATCAATTAGATTAATAATTCAAATATGCTTTCTATATGCTTTCTATAGTAGATATTTGATTTAATTATATTTATACCCTAATTTTTAGTATCAATTAAATTAATAATTCAAATAATCTTTCTATATACTTTCTATATGCTTTGTATAGTAAATTTTGATACAAAGTTAAATTTAGCATCAATTATAATGAAAAATCACCAATATAGAAAGCATATTATTTTCTAATTATCTATTATTCAATTAATAATCTTTGACAAATATTATTATTATATTTTTTATAATAATCTTCGACAATTATTAATTTCGGTTGTTAGATATTTGATTTAATTATATTTATACCCTAATTCTTAGCATCATTTAGATTATTAATTCAAATTTCCTAATTATCTATTATAATTATCTATATGCTTTAAATTTGAATTAATTTGCATTAAATTTAATAACTTTTGAATTAAATTGCATTATATTTAATTGACATCAATTAAATTTAATAATATTTTATTAATTTTATTTCCTAATTAATTATAATGTAGATTTTATAATATAGAAAACATATAGAAAATATAAGTTTGTTTCCAAATTAGGCTTATTTTAAATATATATATTTATTTATATATAAATATATATATATATATATATATATATATATATATAACATGGGAATTGCTTAAATTTATAGTAACTAGCTAATGTGTATATATCTATATGTAGATAGAAATTAATTTAAATTGTCATTTTATTTTATTTTGCGCGTGAATTTCATTCGAATTGTGATCGCGCGAATTCTCAAATATGTTTGATCCTGAGGAGTATGAATTTTATGATCTTTTTACTACTTTGTTTTCTTTCAAAAATATATATAGGCTGATTTTTTCTAAGTAGCTAGGCCCTCCAACTTAATTAATTTATTATACACTTTATATATATATATATATATTTAAATTATTAACGATTTGTATTTGTTTTGATCTAAGTTAATTATTTTACTCAATTGAATGGGGGTCGAAATGATGGAGCATGATATGCATGATCTCCTTTAAAAAAAGAAATTAATGTGTGGGATTTATTTAAATTAATGACATGGTACGTAGCTGTTAGTTATTATTAATCATTAATTGATGAAATTCAGAATTAATTACATCGTCTAAAAAAAGTACTTAGAATTGAATAGCAAAGTTTAACAGAATATTGTGGAAATTAAATTTTCTCAACTAATTAATAAAAACAAATTATATCAAAAGAAGCTCAGGGGTCTCATTACTTTTTTTTTTTTTTTTTTGAGAGATCTAGAGAGAGAGAGAGAGAGAGAGATAGAGAGAGAGTTAAGGGAGTAGATCCCTGGAGAGGAGGCAAAGGCATGTGAGTTGAAACAAAGTGTTAACAAAAGAAAAAAGCCTCACTTGATAGCTAGGTTAAATAGGTGGTTGTACAATTTCTAATTATTGCAAGGAACCATACTTCTTACTTACTTAATCCTATTCATTAGCCACTTTAATTCAAATGCATTTTTCTTTTTGAAGCTTCTTAATTGACTAATCCATGCCCTAATTCCCCTCCATTTACTGTTTGGGCCCTCGAATGTGAACTTAAATGATCGCGCAAGTAGAAGCTTCCAATTTACATTTTCACTTACAAAGTGCAAGAAGCTAGTATGAGCTCGATCGGTACAGTTCTGTGATCGATTAAGCTGTGTCTGTACGCTTCAAGTGAAACAATCATTCTTTCTTTTCGGTTCGAGCCTTTGAAACAAAGTTTAGCGTTAAATCTCGACTTGGCTTGAAATTTAGCCTGATTAATGCTCCTGCGGAGCGATAGTAAGTCGAGCTCGATCACAAACCTATATGCTCCCGCGAAATGCTCAAAATTAGCTTTTGAGTTATAGCTTGAACAATAGCAGGCTCCGTCGATCGATATTTAAACTTATTGTGATCTACATTAATCCAAATTCTAATGTGGTTTAACTATGTTCTCACATGGTTAATTTGCATTGAAAAGTATATGAGATATATAAAGTGTGAGTGTAAGATGGAGTGGGGTATATGAATAAATTGATGGCCCACATGTATCTACATCTATACTCATTACAACTTGGCTTACAAGCAAAGGGAGAGACACAATCCCTTTAATTCTTGTGTCTTTGGATCCTCACACCCTTTTGCCAAGTCCAGCAAATCTTTCTCTAGGTTTTATGTAGAAGAAAGTAAAGTTAATTTGTTTATAGTATAAGATCCCTAATTAGAGTTAGAACTTCGGATTCAAATTCAACCGCAATATTTGATTAGGTCACGGCTGGGCCCCGAAAGCAGAAGCTTAATTACTGCATCAAGTTATCGAAAATATTTTGGTGAAGAAGTTGTCGATGACTTTTCTAATGGAAATATCACAATACTTTTCGTAGAAGATTCAATTGAGCTAAAAAAATGCCCTAAATTATGTTCACGATATAATTACAACTAGTGTCCTTGTCAAGTCACACTAATCGGTTGAGACTAAGACCTAATCATGTGTCGGATAGTCCATCCGACCAACCTGAGCTCGAAACTTAGTACAAACAAGCTGAGCTCGAGCTGGATCGTAATGTACAGATCTAGCGATGCCTAGATTCTATACGATATACATGTGCACAACCACCGAGAGACTGATTGGTTGGTAATTTTCTCCCTAGCATTCTCGAATCTACGCGTTGAGCGGAAGGGGAAGTAAAAAAAATTAATAATCGAGTCGGGCCAGGCCCAACATTGTACAAACTGGGCCAAAAATTTGACTTCGGCTATTGGGCTCATTGTTCTTGGACTAGTGGATCGGGTTCGCACATCGTTATCCAATATTAAATTTACACTTAATTACAACAAAGAGTGACATAATAATAATTGAGGCTCATTATGTAGCTAAGGAGTGTGACAAATAGGTCGAATCAAATTGGTTTCAAATTGATTTAACATAAAATAATAATAATAATAATGGCTATAATAATTAGTCAATCCTAAAGTTGTTACTACTCGTTTTCTCATTCCAACCCTACCCGGCCCGTTTACAAATCGTCTCACACAATTCAATCAATCCATCAAACTATCTACCAAATTAAATATCTTGGTTCGAACCTCTGTATCATTAAATGAGCTTAAATTTGAGGCACATATTTTTAGATTTGTTTGATTCTACGTAGTTATAACTGTAGTGTAGTTATAATTTTATACATATTCAAATTTGATGATTAGTTTAAGGGATAATTGCCTATATACCCCTCATGCGTCTGAAAATATCCGATTTACCCCTACTTTTTTTTTTCTTTCTAAAATACCCCTCATACGTTCCACCGTTATTGCAAAATACCCCCGCAGTTATCTCCTGTTAAGTTAATCTGGGTTAAACGTGAGTTAAATATCTACCACAGTTAAAAAAAATTAAAATACCAATTTTGCCCTTAACTTAAGGGCAAATAAGAAAGGTTGGTGACGGTAGAGGGGTATATTGGAAAAAATCAAAAGTCGAAATATTTTTGTGTCCTTGACTTTAAGGGCAAATAAGAAAGACAATGATGGTAGAAGGGTATATTTGAAAAGGGTAAAATAGTAATTTTACAGAGATAACAGAGTTACTTAACAGATTTTAACTCTAAAAGGTATATTAGAAATAGGTTGGAACGTAGGAGGGGTATTTTTAATATTAGCCTTCTAAGAGAGGTAAATCGGAAAATTGGGAACTTTTCAGGGGTATATAAGCAATTGCCCCTTAGTTTAATGTACTTGAATTCAATTTTTACATGTAAAATGGAGATAGCTATTTTAAATAAAAAGTAATTAAGGTTACTTTCCTAATCACTCTTTAAATAATTTTTTTTTTCTAAATTGAGAATTAATGTCTAATCACCACATATGTAAAATGATGAAACTTTTAAAAATACACTAATCAACTAAATTTTTTATACTCGCATTTCTTATTCATATTTTTAAAATGTATATTTTTTTAATTACAGATATATTTTTAATTACATCCGACCATATAAACGGGCGGACCCAAAACGGGTCGGGTCGGGTCGGGTCGGGTTTAGACCCAATGGTGTCGGGTCAAAACTTGTAGGCTTAATAGACCCAGTCGCCCTCTTTATTATTTACCCCGCACGCAACCTCGTCCTTTTCCTTGTTCAAATCTCCCACCACACTCTTCCTCTCCCTCTCTCTCTCTCTCTCTCTCTCTCTCTCTCCTCTAATCCGAAACCCTAACCCTAGGCCAAGAAGCTCTACGATCCCATGGCGTACGTCGACCACGCATTCTCCATATCGGAGGACGACGACATCCTCTTCGGCGGCGACGGCTCCTGGCCCCGCGCCGTCGACAGCCGCCCCCCGGTGAAGGAGATCGCCTTCGCCGTCTCCCTCCTCGTCTTCGGCTCCCTCGGCGTCCTCGCAGGTCTCCTCATGGCCTTCAATCGCGTCGGGGGCGATCGAGCCCACGGTAAGGAAATTTTTAGGGTTTTTGTGGATTTCCTTCCCAATTTACTTCGAATAATTCTTAAATTTGGGTTGCGTTAGGGGTTTTCTTTGCGGTTTTGGGGGCGATCATGTTCATCCCGGGGTTCTACTACACGAGGATCGCGTATTATGCGTATAAAGGGTACAAAGGCTTCTCCTTTTCCAACATCCCCCCCGTATAAGGAAGCGACTTCGTGCTTGAGTACGCCCTCTTCAACATATATAGATATTATGCTACAATTTGTCTTATTCCTTTTACATATTATATATATAATATATATATATATATCGGTGTAAAGATGCTTTGTACATAGATGATGATGTAATTAGAAAGGTGAAATTTTGTGGCATGGTCACTTGAAAATTCCTGGTCGTATCAACAATGACGCTTTAATTTTCGTGCTGCTGCTGCTGCTGCTGCTAAGATTTACTTTGTTAATTTGTGTCGTGTGTGCCATCAAATTATCTTATTGTTTGATTGGTATATGACTTGGATTTGTTTGTGTTGTTTTTATACTTGTTTTATGGGTTAATAAAGCAGTGTAGTAGTTGAAGCAGTTTGGGTGGGCAAAGAATCAGCTACTTAGTCACCTACTTTAGAAAAAGTTACTACTACGTCACCATTTGTTTATGAAGGTATTTGTTAGCCCGTAAAACAAGGTAATTAGTTACAATGTATTAGTTCATTATCTTTCGATGACTCAATCTCAAGTTTCAACTGTCAAGTGCCTAGCGGAACTCGAAAAACAGGCTAATTTATTGGAGTCTATTGTCATAAAATACGATTAAAAATCAATGCGAAAGTTGGCCTCATCTTATGGTAGTTTGTTCGGATGAAATATATGAAAGAGATGGGCAGTTGAATCTTGAATGCATCTGAAGAAGTTTGTATGTTTTGAAACTTCTCATGCGGTTGGAAGAAGAAAACGTAATGCTTTGCCACCGACATGCAGATAAAACGAGCTTACAAGTTCGCCTTGTTCTGTTTTAACCTTCTCTGAATGTAACAGAGTGTGCTGCCAAGAAGGCTTAGTTCTTCGCATGACTATTTAATTATCTTGGAAGCGCCATTATTCTATTATTTTCGAATCGATCAGCTTATTACTGATTGGACTATAGCGTATTCTAACTCTAACATGATTTTCTGACTTGATAGACTTTCAACTTAGTTCAAGTTTGTTCAGATATAAGATATCACGAGAACCGACTTCTTTAGTGTCCCTAGGCTCCAGTGTATTTACTCCCAAGTATTTACTCCATATTCAATGTAGCACTCTCTGATATCCACATATTGGAATAGAACATGAGCATGAACTACTGTAATCTGAAATTTATGATATTATGTTGTAAGCGACCATCGAAGCACGCATATTCAGGTGAAAAGGTAGTTAGTTGATGTCTGATAATTCTGTTTGCTGAAGAGCTTTTCACTCCTTGTTCCTCTTGCATTATGTTTGAATAGCATGGGTGATAGACAACTGCAAGTGAGCTTCATCTAAGCTGTCCTTTGTTATATCGAAGAATCACTCGTGAAAGGTCTACTTCACCACTTGTGATGCTTCAGCTCTTTTCTGATTTCTCGTTTTCATGTTTCTCTCTACATGCATTCATGACCCACTTGTTGGAGCCTCTTAGATCTGCTAAATTATGTAGTTTTTAGATTTCCTTAGGGTTGTAAGAAGAGTTTCTCGGGCCATAGATCAACTTTCTTAGATGCATTTTCTTTGGTCTCGGCTTTTATCAAAATGAGCAGACCACTTTGCATATGTCAAAATGCTGCCAAACTTCATATCTGCAGTCTTAGCTCTCTCAAAAATCAAGGAGATGAAGTCATGACTTTTAATGGGATCTCCAATTCAGCTAATGGAATTAGTAAATAAGTGCTGTATATGGCTAAGTGTTTCCTCTGCATGGTTGTTGGGGTGTTTTCTTGGAGATTAATGTGGTCTATTTGAGTCTCTTTTAAGTTCAAATTTGAACTGTTTTTTGCTGTTTCCTTAAGTTCAAATTTGAGCCTCTTGATAGGTCTAATGATATTGTATGGAAATTGTATCTTAACTGGTTCATTGTAATGTTCGTTTTATTGTGCATTGTTCTTATTGTATGTAGCACTTTCATCCCCGCAATTTCAAACGGAGTCTATATTGTTTGAAGCTCCGCACATTCCCTATTTTAGAATTTGTGTTAAAAATTCGATCAAAAATTTCAACGTAAAATGGGGACTTTGTTTGTCGATTCGAACTAAATTCCACTATAACGATCCAATTTGCCAGAAAAATTGAAATATAGATTAAGCCCATAGTGAGTGAGGCGCATAAGTTGTAGGAAATGGTAGTTAGTTCGCTAACTGCGTAACTTATTTACCCTCCATTCGGGTCCATGCCTGACGTGGTGCACCAAGTTCACCAATAAGTTTACTTACACGGGCCAGGGCCTCGTATCATGTGTGGACCGAGTCGAGTTTTGGTCCAATACCTGAGCGCCAATTGAATACCTGGGCCTCCCTATGGGCCCGGCCCATTATATGCCCAACATCTAATGCGGTAGCCCCCTCACTAACCGTGTGCCTTAAAAAAAAAAAAAAAAAAAAACACGTAAACTTCAAATACCACTCCTATAGTTTAGTTGTTTTCAATTTTAGTATTATATAATTTAAAGTGTATCACTTTTGTATCATATGGTTTCGATTTTTTTTTTCGTCAGCATTTTATTAACTCTCCGTTAAATAATATAAAAAAAATCTTCTGTTACCTCATATATAGTTTATTGAATATTCATTTTGAGCAATATTACAGGTACACTCTAAAGTAAGGTGTATATTTTGTACCAATACCATCCTAAGATCATTCTTGTTACATCAATTTTTTTTAATTTTACTAAAAATCAATTCGATTTTTATTCACTCTAGAATCGCAGATGTAAGATGTACATCCCTTTTTGATTGTACAAGAAGTATTTTTTATTTATTTTAGTAATATGTGGTATACTGAATTTTTATTTTACTATACATAGTTTTATTTTTTTACTGACTAAATAAAAAAATTTATAGGATATTAAAGTAATACAATTAAAATTACAGAATATCAAAGTGAAAAAAAACGCAAAATCATATTTAAAGTTTTCTCAAAAATAAATTAGGATTAAATACATTTATGTTCCTGCAAATATAGTAAATTATAAATATATCTTTACAAAGTTCAACATTTATATATTGTTCTTACAAAAGTTATAACATTTTCAAATATTTTCCTCTGATTTATTATCGTTATAAAACTGTTTATATTTTAAGCAAAATATCAATTTTACCATCATAAATATGTCCTTTCAAAAGACACAACAGTGTAATATAAAAAGAACAAAAATATCAAGTTAGCTCATAAATTAACCAGAGTTAAAAATTTAACCTATGGTTAATTAATATTTTTTAACGAATTCTAACGGCAAGGTATATTTGAAAATATTAAAATTTTTATCTAAACAATATATAAAATCTAAACTTTATTATAAGGGTAAATTTATAATTTATTATATTTGCAGGGTCCTGTACGAAATTAACCCAACCAATAAATTCGCCACATACTCTACTCGACTACTCCTCTCGGAACAGAGCGGGCTACGTGTCGCCGCTCCTCTCCCACCTCTCGCCGCTTCTTCTTCTCTCTGTGTGTGTGTGTTCGAACCCCTTCCCATGGCGAACGCGCTCCCGAGGCTCCTCCTACGCCGCCACCGCCGCCGCATCCTCTCTCCTCCTCTACCCCGATCCCATCTCCTCCCCTCCAACCCCGCCCCGATCGAAGCCCTAATCACCAACCCACTCCTCCTTCGCCGGTGAGTTCGCACCCTCCCCCCCTTCCCCCCTCCTCCTCCATTGACGGGATCGGGATCCGCTGATCCGACGACCTCTCCTCGACCTCGTAGGTACTCGGCGGGGTTCACGAGCGTCCATGGCGAGAGGCCCTCGGCGGAGTACGCGAGGCTGCGCAAGGAGGCGCTGGAGAGCGAGTTCGGCCACATCCTCGGCGCCCGCTCCAGGACGATCTTCGCCTTCCACCGCTTCGACCCCTTCCTCGCCCTCTACCGCGCCGCGATCATCTCCTTCCAGGTCGCCAAGCTGACCGTGTGGCACTTCGTCCTCCGGGACGTGCGCAAGCGCGCTGAGAAGGTATCGATTTCGCCTAATGATCTCTTCTTAGCCATGTATGAGATCTTATACAGCTTAGCTTGATTAATGTGTGTGTTTGAGTATCATGTAATGCATTATTATAACTATAAGAGAAGTGTTATGATGGTTTTATGCAAATTTTGTTGATTTGCTTGTTGTTTCGCTTATTTCAGTTCCGGGAGACTTTGATACGCTTGGGCCCTTTTTATATCAAGGTAATTAAGTTAATATGATACATAACTTAGACAAAGGTTTGCCATGTTACTGATTTTGGTGTAATCATCATACAAGCTATAATTAGTACCATTTTCATCTGTGGTCTCTTTTAGCTTCTTTAATCATAAAGCTTTTAAAAATCATTTGCATAAGTTCTGAGTGTCGGTGTATATATTTTTATGTATCTTCTCATATTATTGACAGTTTCTATTTAGGTTTTATTTATCATAACACACAACTATAACTTTGAGTTCTCTTTTACAGCTCGGGCAGGCTCTAAGCACACGTCCTGATATATTACCTAGTGCTTATTGTCGAGAGCTCTCCAAATTACAGGTACTTTATGTGTCCAATATGCAATGCAAATATCAAATTTAACATATCGGAGTAGAAAATTTACCATCGTCGTTTGCTTGAGCTTCTGAGGATAAGCATATTGCCACTGAGACATTAGGGAAGCGAACTAATAGTGGTTATATGGATTTTCTACTCATTGTTCAAATTGATGTGATGTGCTTATTTCACTTATGATTGTCTGTGTTCGCTAACAAGTAAATTTCACTTAGGATCAAATACCGCCATTTCCTACCCGTGTTGCGATCAAGTCTATTGAGTCTCAATTGGGCTCTCCAATTTCTGAATTATTTGTGGATATTAGCAGAGAGCCCATTGCTGCAGCATCCTTGGGGCAAGTATACAAAGGTAAGATATGAGTAATTGCTATATTTTTCACCCTTTGCATCTTTTTATAACATATAAATATATTGAACTCAGTTCTCCCAAGTTAAAATGCATTGCTTTGATATTTCAAGTCATGCAGCTCATCTACACACCGGAGAGCTCGTCGCTGTGAAAGTGCAGAGACCTGGTATGACAGTCTCTCTGACCCTCGATGCACTATTGTTTGATATGATTGGAGGGCAGCTGAAAAGGTTTGCTAAGGCTCGCAAAGATTTGTTGGGAGCCGTCAATGAGATGGTGCGCTTCTTATTATGCATTGCTGTTCTCATTTCCCTAGATTGCTTAATTTTTTATCTTTTCCTAATCTCTCTTTTTAGCATCATCTATGTAAATCTATCTGTTTTTTGTACAAAAAAAATATAAAGAAATGCTCATTGAAATTGGCATCATTCTTTTGCTTAGATTAGGCAATAAAGAATTTCGCCTCTTGTAACCCATGACCATGTCCGTCAATTATACTTAAGGCTGAAAATTGAGTTGGACACTGGCATATTGATATCTTCAGAGGCTTCTCCTTACCAATGGAAGATTAGCAGGGGGGGGGGAGGGAGTTTTCTGCTTCTCCTTACCAATAGAAGATTAGCAGGATTTACCAATCGTGTTTGTGCGTATGCATTTGTGTTTCTGCTGTGGATGGGGATGCGAACATAGTATATGCGAGTTCCATATTTGTGTTTATAGATATAAACTTAAATCTTAAATCGTCCACACAGATACACCACATCATAAGGGAATATTTTGAATGAATAAATCAGCGATTGAAAGGGTTAAAAAAAAAACTAGGGCTGCGTATTATCAAGGTACTTATAACATTTTTTAGCATATTTGGCTAAACTTGGATTTCAAAGCCAAATGAATCCATAATGTCCAGTGGCCTTTCACACCCCAATTATTGCATGAATGAAACACTCTTTCAGCTACTGTGTGTTTTTTAATCATTAATTTGTGTCCCAACTGTGTTTATGGTCTACCATCTCCAACACATGTCCAGTCAATTACTAGTCACAATAATCTATTCATGTTTCATGATATGATTGTTGTTGAGATGTTGATCTTAAGACAGTCACAACCCTTGAAATCAATATTTTAACACCATGGCGTCAAGGTTACTATCATCATCTCATCGTTATATATTCTATAATTGTACTTTGTTCTTGTCGGGTTAATTTTTCCTGCTGCTTTTGTGCCTTGCTCTTATAGCTATATTGTTGGCAGGTTAGACACATGTTTGATGAGATTGACTATATCCTAGAAGCACGAAATGCAGAAAGATTCGCTACTCTCTATTCTAATTCTGCCAGTAAGTTTTCTTTACTTTTGTTATGTTTGAATTTTTTCTATGGTTTATACTATGTGCTTGTTTATTTGTGACATTGTCCAGCTACTGGTGGTTTTGTTTTAGAGCCATATTTGTTAATGCAGCTTAAGTTTTATCTTTATATTAATATTATATGGTTAACTTTTAATATGACATAATTCCTACTTTTTCAGTATATTGGATCTCCCCTTTTTGTAGTCAAGAGTTTGAATTAGTCTTTTACATGCCATTTGGATGACTGTTATTAGGTTTATCTTAATAGGCGCGGAGGGCAAGTCTAGAAGAGGGACAGCCGTCAAAGTCCCAAAGATATATTGGAAGTACACACGTAAAGCTGTGCTTACCATGGAATGGATAGATGGGATTAAATTAACTGCCACAGATCGTATCAATGAAGTCCGTTTAGATCGGAAACGGTTAATTGACCAGGTATGTTTGGGTTGTTGCTCCTTTCTAGGCAGAATTGACTTGTCTAAATGCTTTCTTTCATTATGTTGTCTTTCATATAATGAATGTTGCAGCATGATAAACTTATCAATGCTGGAGGTATTTTTATAGTTAATCCGGTTTATTACATTAAGAGTTGAAGTAATTGTTTTTTATTGTGAAATAAATTGGTATTGATTTAATGTTGAGTGCTGGAGTGATAAGCTTTTTTCTTCGCATACTCTTTCTATCTGTTTCCTTTATTGATTTGATGGATTGTATTCCAGCTCTCTTTGTTGATCTTCCGTCTTTCTTACTAGCCATATATGATATATTAGGGTCTCTGGGACAATTTGTACTTTGTAAGAGCGTCCCTTAGCCTATTTGAGGTTTTGCATACTTTAAACTCTTTCAGGGACTCTATTGCTCATTGAGGCAACTTCTTGAAGACGGGTTCTTTCATGCTGACCCACATCCTGGAAATCTTGTTGTTACACTTGACGGATCTCTTGCATACTTTGACTTTGGTATGATGGGAGATATTCCCCGGCATTACCGTGTTGGACTTATCCAAGTGGTCAGCTTTCTTTTCACCATAACTTGCTGCTCTTTATAGTGTATAGCAATGCTGTTATGTTGTGTCAGAAGATATCCATGGTGTTAATGATTCTGTCTTGAGGAAGTTGCTATAGTAATCCAATAATCTGGAAAATGTCCTCCAAAAGATCCACATCTTTTGTGGTATTTTTGTGCAACTTCTTTTGTATTGATGACAAGTGGTGCGTGGATCCTTTGTTGCTTAATTATATCATATTGCCCCAAAAGAACGAAATAGACGCTCTTATATATGACTTAGTTTTGTAATGAAGTCCCTTTGAAATTGCCTTTTAATATGTTGATTGTTAAATATGCTCCAAAAATTTCAGGGTTTGAAGTGATAAATCTTTATTGTGATTAGATGTTTCAATTCTTGCTGTTGCATTGTAACTTCTTGGGAGGACAATTAAAGTCTTTGAGCACCAACTTTCCATATCTGGAAGGAATGAAATGAGGTTGCTATTCACTTGTGTTTTCATTAGTTATTTTCCATTTGCCACCAAAACAGGTCTAGTTCATACCTCTTGTCATAGTAAGCATTTAAAGAAGCCAAGGTTGGAAAGACTTGATTATTAGTGCAGTCAAAAGAGATGGTAGTAAACTATCTGGATCTGAATTATGAACAAAATTGTTTAGAAAAGGACAGTATGCTGTGATAGTTGTTGAAGTTGTTTATGAATGAACTAGCAAGTCATAAATAGAAATTTGTAGACCTAAAATTATTTAATTAGTAAATCAAAAATGTCTGAGCCAATCCAATATTCATCACAAATCAATAATGATCCATTTCTGGTAGAAGATATTATCAGATTTAAAAATGTAGCAGAGCTACTGTGATTCTACTTTATTCATAGATCGTACGGTTGTGTTGGCTGTCATTTCTTGGTGAACTAACTTGCTGTTATATTTATTTCAGCTTGTACACTATGTTAATCGTGATTCGTTGTCTTTAGCAAACGACTTCCATTCTTTGGGATTTATTCCTGACGGAACAGATTTACAGTCAGTGGCAGACGCCTTAAGCACATCCTTTTCTGCTCGGAGCAGACAATCGAATGACTTTCAGGTTTGCTTATTATGTAGTTTATTCGTATAATGTATAACTTTTGCTGATTGATCATTATATCAATGTTGAGTATGGTACTATTCCAAGATGGAAATAACATGAAGTTTATTTTAGTAAGACTAGCCAATTCGGTAGGACTGTAGCATCTGTTTAGTTGGTTTAAGCAGAGCTCAAATTCTGATTCATTTTGTTTCTCTATAAAAGGTTCTGGTTCGAGTCTAATGTTGATATATTCAAAAAGTCAATTCAGGAATTAGTAAAAGTAGTTATTTTTGTCATTTTGTACAGCTTTTCTAGTTACTGAACTCAATCATTATAGAAGGATAATTGTAACCTTCTTAATAGGTGTAAATTGCTTAAAAGACAAAATCCTGTTACTTTTAATAAATTAGAAACAAATTGAAAAGGAAAAGGTAGCTAAGTTGGCAGCCTTCTGGGGTTAACTTGAGCAACTTACTGTAGTACCCTGATTATACTTTTTGCAACTTGGACTATGGATAATGAACGTTTGTCAGGTGTGTGCGACAGTTGATTGATCCTATATGCTAATAAGCAGTTTTTCTTTGCAATTATATAATATTTAAAACTAATACAAGTTCCTATTATACCTATAAAGACTTGCTGCGTTTTGATGCAGGGCATAATGAGGCAGTTTTACGATGTTATGTATGAATTTAACTTCTCCCTGCCTCCCGATTATGCACTGGTGATAAGAGCACTGGGATCCTTAGAAGGAACTGCTAAAGCATTGGATCCTGATTTCAAGGTCATCGAGAGTGCTTATCCTTTTGTCATTGGGAGGCTTCTTGCAGACCCTAACCCTGATATGCGGAAAATACTGCGTGAGCTCCTTATTCGTAATGATGGTTCCATCCGATGGAATCGCCTTGAGAGACTGGTGTGTAACTTCTTTCAATTTTGTTGGACCCTTACATTTCATCCTCTTTTTTTATTATTAATTCTGATGCCCCTGCTTTTTGAAATAATAATAATTGAAAGCCACTTCCCCCCATGAACTTGGTAACTTGTCAGCTTAGAATAGGGTATTCTTTTTTGGTTTTGGGGGGCGGCTGGGGCGAAAGAACTGTATGTACATATATTAACTGTATATGCAAAAATTTTATTTTACACGTATATATACATATGTCTGTGATTGTGCAAGGATGTATATGTAACAGCCCAAAAATAATACGGCTCCTAAATTTTTCGCCACTACAACCCACAATTCTAGCATCCCATCATTTACTATTATATACTACATGCTTAAGTTATTTTTGGTTCTGGTGCTCTTCAATCCTTTCAGATCGTAGCTATTTCTGAGGAGTCCTCAGAGTCAACGAATGAAACTGCTAGTGATCCCGGGGCGAAGTCTAGTGAGGCACCCGGTTGGAAATCCTTCGACATGCGTTCAGTTGTTGCTGCCACAGAGGATCTTCTTTGTTTCATTTTCTCAGATAAAGGCTGGAGGGTCCGGGTTTTTCTCATTCAGGACATCCTGAAGGCTTCAGATGCTTTCCAAGAAGAAGCCTTTCCATGCATATTTGAGGCACAAGAAACTATGGAGACGCCTGATCCTGAGGTATGCTTAAACCTTTTTCTTTTGTTTTAGTTGCTTAGAATTTCAAAGTTGTCTAACGGGTGAACTTAGTAAATTGTGTTAAGTTATTAATAGGTAAAAATGTACAAAAACTTATCTGAATTGTGAACCATTTTGAATTGGCTATCCAACTTTTCAAAATTTTAATTTTACTATCCAATATTTGAATTTGTTTGATTTGAGTTATTCAACTATACTTGGACTACAAAATTTAAGCTAATTACTTTAATGAATTTATAGTTGCGAGAATTGCATGAAATATACTAAGTAAACCTGTAAAGATAAATAACGCATTTGAACTTTGAAGGCAAAATGCTGCTGACGTACTCAGTTCAAACAAATTAAAATGTTAGATAGTAAAATCAAATGAGTAGCCAATCAAAATGATTCATAGTTCAGATAAGTTTTATATGTTTTTACCTTTTTAATAACTTCTATTTCTCTAGTAGTTAATGGATGGTATTGTTAGCATGGATTATCTGTTGGACTGGTATTAATCAAATTGGAAGATTAAATGCAACAGTAGTTGAATATAATCCAAATAAGTTCAAATCTTTATATGAGATGTTTACATTTATATCCTTGCTAATTTTGAATTCTTTACATGTTATTTGGATTATCCTTACATGTACTTCAAAAAGAAATGCTCCTCTGTATATTTTCTATGATGAACTCATAACTTTTATTTTTTATTATTTCACATTCAAATTCTTTGCTGTGCCCAGAGTGCGGTGATCACCAGACTAGTGAATGGTTTCCACTCTATACGGCAAGCCGTTAGGTCAGCTCCAGAAGTGTGGACTGCGATGCTACTACGGATGTTGCTGAGGCGCGAGGTACATAAATTTCTTTTCGATGCTTTTACCGCATTCGCAATCCATTCCCGGAGTAAGGTACCGGAAAAATTTTGGCTTTGTCTGTCGAGGTTTCTCCACTATTTGGAGAGGCAACAAGAATTGCAAGATTCATCAAATATTTAGTGAGATTGGTTTTTCGTTTTTTGTTTGTTTGTTTGTTTGGGTTTCCTCCTTTTTACCGTAATCATTTGTTTCGGGGAAATTTTGGCACCTATTGAAAGAAATGATGAAAATATACGGAGAATCCTTCATCTAGAGGCCATTTTGAAATGGGTCCCCTCAACTTCATTTTGTTCCATCTTTTTTCTGATTGCAGGTTAAGTTAATTAGAAATGCTATTAAACTCAACTGCAATTCAATCAGATGCAGTAGCTCTAATAACTTTTTGGCTAAATTACAGAAAACCTCCATGTAATAATCTGTTTTTTCACTTTTCACTCATGATATTTAAAAACTTATACTTTGCCCTCTTGTAAAATAAAAAATGTGCACGGGGGGTTACGGTGTGTAAAATGACCATTTGCCCTCTCGTCATTTTCGTCTTCTTCCTCGTCTTCTTCAACCGCTCCTTCGATTGGCCACAATTCTCACTCAACTGGTCACGATTTTTCTTCATTTCCGTCTCCACCTGCTCTCCTTCTCCTGCACCCTCGTCGCCTCTCGATTTTGGCGACAATAGAGAGGAAACCGAGGTGGGTGTTGATGGAGAGGGAGGTAAAGGGTAACGAGGGCGAAGACGAAACGACGGAGGAGGGTGAAGGGGATATGGACGAGGGCAAGGCGGCTAGGCGGTGGGGCGGCGAGGCGGCGGGCTGGAGGGAGGCGGGGAAAAGGACGGAGGGGTATTTTCGGCATAAAAAAATATTTTATAACGGAATTCTAACGAAATCCTAACGGCAGGGGAAAAAAAAAGTAAAAAAACGGGTTATTACATGGAGGTTTTCTGTAATTTAGCCTAACTTTTTCTTTGTTTTTTGAAAGAGTCCATAGTAGGCCAGGTTTCAGCATTAACACCACTGGTGGGGGATAGGTAGTAGAATTTAAAATAGAGAGCGTTATCTATGCTGCTCTCGAAGAAGAGCTCCATTGATTTACCGGACGACGACAGCGCGCGACGACCTGCTGCTTCTTGATGACTCTTGCAGAAAAGTCCTAGGCCATTGTTAGTAGGAGTCTAAACTAGAGGTCGGCGAACTTTCTGAATGTCATACCTGCACATCCTGAAGATGCTTAACATGAAATCTGCACATCCTGAAGATGCTTAGCATGAAATCTGCACATCCTGAAAATGCTTAGCATGAAATCTGCACATAGCCGAGGTTCATCATCTCATCTGTAGTGTCAGAATAAGTCTCCCAACCAGCGAAAAAAACTATTAAAAAGATTTATGGAGTGCTTCGTTTTGTTTCGTAGATCCGCCACCTGACGTCGCTTTGAGCTGATCTTTTGAGTTTTGGCGGCAGCCAGTTTCGGACTCCGACTAGTTACGACATCTCTAGCACTCAACGAGGTGCTCTTTATGAATTCTGTTTAACATTCACGGTCAAACATAAACATCCTGGCATCATCACAGGCAACAAAACATAATAGATAGAGATATTGATGTTACAATAGAATAAGTCAACATGAATTAATATTAAGATTACATTACATAATACTCGTGAAAAATTAAAAGCGGCATCCTACGTATCATCGAATCCAAAAAAATGAATACCCTTCATTCGACTTGTTCTGAATGCTTACTACAAGTCAAACCAAGCAAAATCAAATCTACTTCACCTCTGTTTCCGCGGAATGGGTTTAGGCTGCAAAACAAGAGTGGCGTAGATCAACTCGTTCCACGAATCCGGAACCCCGGGAAGACACCAATGACTACAATCCTGCTTCCTTCTCGAGACCTTCAGGCCCCGCGTCGCGTTCTTCCCATAGACGGAAGGGTGGCCGTCTTTGCGGAAGTTGGTCAGCGTCGTTACATTCAGTAGGATAACGGGAAAGCGCATTTTGCTAATGACTTCCTCCACTATCCTCATTTTCAGAGGATAACCGTCGACCAGCGGTCCGCCGGTGAGAATTGGCTCGGTCTCGCCGTTGCACGTCCCGCCGGAATCCCAATCTCCGCCCCTGATCAAAGAGTTCACGAAGCATGAAGGTTTGTAACATTTTCCTATTGCAATATAAATTTATTAAACTCCTAGAATTCTCAGATTCTTTGAAAGCTTGCATGAGCATTTACATATTTTCAACTATTCACCACCCAACTCTAAGAAAGGTCGCGAATTAGTTGTGATTTTTTTTTGAAAATATGTAGCGACGATTCACCGTGTTAGTAATAAATGGTATTAGTACCTGAAATGTGCGGTCGAATATCCGCGATAAAACACCAAATGCTTCCTGGGATTCATGTTTTTGTCCACCCACCTTCCCCAAGTTCTTATGGCTCTCCTATAAGCCTCAATTGCATCAAAGCGCGGATACAGTACACCACCTTCTTGATAATAGTTCTTCCTAACCATTCAAATCCATCTATCAATTTACTATATGCTGTTTTTTAGGGAAGCAAAACAATTAATGGAAAAGAAAAATGGAAAAAAGAAAGAGAGAGAGAGAGAGAGAGAGAGAGAGAGAGAGAGAGAGAGAGATGGTGGAAGCAAATAATCACATTTACCCCCTCGCCGTCTTTCCATGAGTCCACCAATGGCCGGTGTTGAAGACAAGAATGTCGGCACCTTTCCACCGATTTGCAGACTTGTCGATGCGATCGATCGAGAGAGTCGGGTTCGAGTTTCCCTGTCGGTTGACCCGTGTCCCTTCTCGGACGAGAAAATGGGAGCGAACAAACTCTACGGTACAATCGTAATCCTGCCCAAATTCAGGGAACTAAGCCAATTACACTCGACTGATAATATATTCGATTAGAGATGTGCTTTGGATGATTATGTTCTTTCTTTTCCCTGTAAACTCAATTTGCAATTCACAAAGCTGAACCAAACAGAACCGATTTTCTAATAAATCCGAACTGAATCAGCTGAAATGACTTGGAATTCGAACTTTATCCTCGAAAAAGAAAGAAAGCAAGGAAATTTAAGTTGAAATTGAAGGTATCAAAAGCTCAATAGATCACGATCTTAGTTCATCATCACAAAGAAAGGAAGATTTGGAAAATCTTTTATCTTACCACAAACTTGAACACAAACTGGCCGCGTCCTTTGGTTATTTTATGCCCGCGGGTCTCATACATTTTGGTCTTGTCGGGCAACGCTTCACGTAGGATACACAGCATCGATTCGAACTGGTTCCTGTTCATTGAATCTCCGACGAGCATCAGTCTTTTACCTCTCAGTCGCTCCAAAAAATCTGTCGCATTGAACCTATGAATAATGTCAGAGTTGCAGCATGGGATAATAAATTCCTCAAGGATTCACGTAAAATAGAAAGATAGTAAGATACTCATCCATAAAAGTATTGAGTGAATAACAAAGAAATCAGTAGTAAGAAGAAATCAAATGGCCATTTATTAGCAGACAGAGAAGGGTATATGACTTAATCCATTCCTCCATTTGTAGAGATGTATACGAAGTTTAGTAGGTATAGGTTTACTTTTTTTTTTTTTTTAGTAGTTATAGGCAGAAAAACCACGAATACACATACATATTCTCGTCCCATGTAGCATGCTAAATAAAGACGCAAACTCACTATAGATGTTTCATAAGCAATGTAGTGGAAATAAGCAAAAACAAAATACAGTTATTTGCCTATCAAATGGTTGTCGTATGGCTAAACATAGAGTAGTTTTTCAGGTCATAGTATTTCTCCAGTTCACTCTTTAAGACAAATGCTGCATGATCTTTGCTACAGAAACTTCGGTTTCAGGCCAAGAGATCAACACAAAGTTCAGTAAAAATTAGAGAGATTTGGCATCAAGTGGTATGCATTAAAACTGTTTAGATATAATTTGCTTCAAGTTACCATATTTTCTATCGGATAATCGGGTGTAGTTTTCCATCATGACCTTTGGCAACAGTACAATAAACAAGAAAGAAAAAGTATAACACAAACCTATGTTGGTGGCAAACCTCATTTAATGATTAACACAGTAGCTTCTACAATGATGGAGCACACGTATGCTATATTTTTCAAATGTTGAAAAGAATTTTTAATATAAAAACCATAGTAGTATGAAGTCGGTACAAAGGAAAATAAGAAATACACTTAATACAGTACATTTCCCTCTCAAAAAAATAAAACACTTTAAACAGTATAACGAATTGCCTAAATTTCGAAGAGTGTGAGAATAATAGAGTATGTTAATTTTCAAAATGGGAACCTTGGTAACATATCAAATGTTAGTGTAGAACAGGTTATAGCATTGGAACGACATAGCAACTGAATCAACTACCATAATAGTATGTAGCAGGTATGTGGGAAAATGAGAAATACACTTAATACATCACATTTCTCTCAAAAATAGATAAATAAAACACTTAATACAGTATAACGAAATGCCGAAATTTCGAAGTGTTCGAGAATATAGAATATCATAATTTTCAAAAAGGGAGATTGGTAACATATCAAATGCTTATGTGCAAAAGGTAACAGCCATTGGAGCAAAACAATGACATTTGTAGCACATATGATTCATTGGCTTAAACTTCCAAAGTAAAACATAATAAAGCCAAGAATAGTTTAATATAATATTAAGTTATGATCCATTTTATTACTCTAACCTGCATATCTTCTTAGTAGTTTGTCACCAATCCTTTATTTTTTATTTATTTAAGCACTAATGTACAAAATACTCTTTGTTTACTTCCCAAAGTTTCAACCTTGGGAAACCTAGTCCTAGATTCTCTACCCCCCCCCACCTTTTTAAATTTAATCAACCTTAAACAAAACAATCCAAACACCAAAAACTACCACCTTAGAAACAGTTATTAGATCCATGTATCACCGATCCCGAGCCCCCACCAAATTCACCTTTTCTATTACTTTGAGGAAATCCACCTCAAAATCGTTACCAAACCCTAAATATTTGCTCTAGATTTCAAACAAAAGAAAGATCGCGAAATGGGAACGCGTTAGGGTTCGATGCATCGACTACCTCGGTAGGCGACAGCCGCGGGGCTCCCACCGCCAATGCAGGTACCCGCGATCGCTCCTCCCGTTCTCCCGGCACGCGAAGGCCTCGTCCACGTACGGGCACGCGCCGGGCTCGTAGATCGGGCGCGTCGCGTCGTCCCTCGCCCACCCCCCCTCGTACAGATCGCACCGTTGCAGCTCCACCTCCGGCCCCGCCGTCTCCGCCGCCGGAGGCGGCGACGGCGCCGGAGGCGGTGGCGGAGGCGGAGGCGGATGAGGAAGAGGAGGAGGCGTTGGTGGTGGAGGAAGGGGGGGGGAGAGGGAGAAGAAGGGGTGGGGGAGGAGGGATCGGGCGAGGAGCGGGGAGAGGAGGAGGAGGAAGAGGGAGAGGGCGAGGAAGGGGAGCGAAGCGAGGAGGAGGAGGAGGAGAGCACGGGAATGGTTGTGGCGGGAGAGGAGGAGGGGGAGGGAGAGGAGAGGCGCCATGGGAGGAGCTTGGAGTAGGACGACGACGACGACGACGACGAAGAAGAGAGAGGAGGAGGAGGAGGTGAGGGTGAAAAGGGAACGGTAAAAACCACTTTTACAGTTTCACCCCTCACCTTTAAAGAAATTTACTTTTACAATTTTGTCCCTTGTAAACTTCCTATTCATACTCTCCAACCCTTCAAAAATTAAATTAGCAGGACCTGGCTGAAATTTTGAATTTTTTTTTTTTGAAAACTAAAATTTTTAATTTTTTAATATTTTTATTTACTATTTAATTAATCTTAAATTGATAAATTTTGATAGTGACCGTGTATTATTATATTACTAGATAAATAATATTAAAAATTTTAAAATTTAATTTTTAAAAAATTTAATTGTAGATCATATTTAATTTAATGGTGTCGACATGTCAACGGAAGAATTAAAGAATCCCATACGTCTAAAAGTATTCTATACGAATATCTAAAATATATTTAATATTGTTATGTATTAAATGTGTTTTTTTTGGGAAAAATTAATATTCACGCGAGCCAGGGTATATCGGCTATATCTGAATCTAAATGATCTAAATTCAACGATACCGATCGTCGATTTGAAAGTTTTATCATCGAAAACAAATCGGTAGTAAATTGGGCTGTTTATTATTGATAGTAGCCTTCTCTCTCTATATATATAGTTAAACTATATATATATATATATATATATATATATAGTAAAACAGATACTACTATCATAGTATATAATTGAATCTTATGCTCATTGGCATTAACATTATTTGTTTTCAATAGCTCAGCGCCAAATCAAAAGATCGAATGCGGCCTTAACATTGAGCATAATCTATATCACTTGAAATATTCAGAAACCAAATTTTAAATCTTTTCGATATCAGGGACTTAATAATCAAAATGTTTCAAATTTTGTAATTTTAATGGTCGAAATAAGACGTTTTCTCGTTTATTAGTATAAAAATATCTAAATCAATTAAATTTTGGTTAGAAAATTTTTTAAACTATTTAGAACAAGATCTATACTTTCGATCTTGATTGTAATATTCTTATCATCACTTTTTAAATGATATTTATTTTTATCTGTTTATTTTTGTGCCGACTTGATGAACAAGACAACAATATTAGAAATACATGAAATTTAATTTCTAAATGTTTCAAAATACACAGCTAAACTACAAACTTACCATAGTAGGCAATGAAATTAGACAATTTTGAAACGGTTTGATCATAAAATAAACTATGTCGAAATAATATAAAATTTTATTTCCAAAAATCTTAAGTACGCTAGATTAGTTTTAACGGTATGAGTCATTGATTTGAATATTCTAACGTTAAAAATAAGACTATAGTATCGGAGTGCCAGTACTATAGATAGTATAGGAGCCAAGCTCTCTCTCTCTATATATAGTTCGGTTATGATGTTTTTAAAAATACTGAGTACTTGGTGTTTATAAGTTTTTTATTGTTGGATTTATTTTTTTGACCATTTTCACCCATTAGATCATACTATTCAACCAATCACCCACTCAACCCTAAGAAACCACTATCATCCAAATCGCACATCCCTTAAATTAAGGGCTGGAAACTTATAACTACCAATGATGGGGTACTTTTAAAAGCACAAGAGCACAATTCATAAATGTATATAGAATTAGGCTGGAATACTATTAATAGTAAATCGTTTTTTTTGTTATCAAGTTTTTAACCTTTTGATGAAAAATTATAGAGTAAAGATGATATTAGTCGGTTAAAGTTGAGTGGTCCCCTAGGGTTGAGTGGTCCCCTGGATTATAATATTTAATTCAATGACTAGAAATGATAAAAAGAGTTGATCCAAAGGCCAAAAAAGTGATGGCAACAAGAGAATTTTGCTACTAATAGTAGCCCAGTTCAACTCTCTCTCTTTATATATATATATAGAGAGAAAGAGAGAGAGAGAGTTGAGTTGGAATACTATTAATAGTATATAGACTATTTTGCTATCGATTTTTTAACTGTTAGATCAACACTTTAATCAATATAATTTTTATATTAAAAGTGAAGTTATGGTAAACTAAACAACAAAAATAGACATTTACGATCGAAAACCTCTTAACTTTTGATGAAACAAATACACTACGAGCCATTTGTCATCTGCGCTAGAAATGGTCGGTCAACCTAATAGGTTTTAATTTGTATTTGACAAATTGAGGATGCCATGTCTTTTGGCATGTAGATTTTTATTTTATTTTTAGACCTCTCATCTACTAAATATCATCTATCCATAAACTAACCGCCCCCTCCTCCACTTTTATTATTAAAGTCGTGTCTACAACAACTCTGCATGATACAAAAATTACACACACACACACACACTCCCAAAGAGTGTTGATCGATCCTATCTTAAATTATATGATCTCATACAAAATAATTGATATAAAAACAGAAAAAAATACTTAATTCTCTATCTTTTTAGTTAAGGAGAAATTTATTTATTGTAAAATATGTGCAGAACAGTTATAATCAAATTAACTTTTGAGAACAAAACAAAATATTTAATACACATAACTCATGCGAAGAAAATATTTTTATTTTTATTTTCTCCCCAAAGTATATAGCTAACAAAAAAAATGTTTTATGCATGGGAGAAAGCTTTTTTTTTTTTTCTCTATATCGCTCCATAAATTTGGTGCGGCTAATTTGGGATTAGAATTTTTTCGACACTCAACCAAACTGAGTCGAATAATTAAAAAAAGAGAATATATATAAAATTTAGTCATAAAAATTAATATATAGAAGATAAAATATAGATATAGATATTATTTTTCGAGTTGAGCTAGAATACTTTCAAAAGCACCATTGAGGCGGTGCTTTTGAGTTTTTAACCATTGGATGGGGAGATATAAGACTGAGATGATAGTGGTAGGTGGTTGTTGATGGGATAGGTGGTGATAGGTTGAATAGTGTTAGATCCAAAGGCTATTAGTAGTCAAAAAAAGTAAATCCATGGCTAAAAACTTAGAAGCACCAAAAGTTGGTCTTGAAAGTATTAGCTTAATTCTTATTTTTCTGCGTACAAAAAAAAATCAATTATACTTGTACTCAGGAAAAGCTTAAACATTAATTATTTTTAAATGCGAAATATTATAAAAAAAGTATACAAATAAAATTTATTTATTTATAAAATTATAAGACCATATATTTGACCTACCCATCTGTATGACACGTGGGCCAATGAACGCGGGGATATAGCGGCGCGAATTTTGATGCGCGTCGCACGTCGTGCCCCCACCGTACCTTCAAATTGATCCCCACACGTAAAACGGACCGGAAGTCAAACACCGAACGGGCCCCACGGCTCTTACCCAATAGTAATGAGTGGGCTGCACTTCGGTCCCTTGATGAGTCACTCTTTGGGTCCCCTTGTGTTTCTACCATTTCTCGCCACCTCAAAACCATTCGCTGGCCACGTGGCACGTGTTCACTCGCCTTTGTCGAATCGCATCGCTTACGGCAAGATTCGCGCGGGCCCACCATCCAACCAATCACAGCCTCACACGTCGTCGAATAATGCTGTTTCGTGTATGATATTTAACACGGATTCTCCAGATTCCCGGGATTATCCTCTCCTCCATTAACTTAGCATTAATTAAAATTAATTAATAAAATTTAATTTTAATTTTAATATATATATATATATATTTTTTTTTACGTGCCGGGAATTTCCAACCTGTTCCCGCCACACCTACCCTTTTAATCTTTCCAGCTGGGCCACGTACACATCCCACCGTACGACGCCAAGCACCAAACACCCAAACCAGCCAATGATTTCACGACACGTGCGTACTCGGACATGTGTCGCGTTGATACACGTTCTCGGTTTCTGCGACGGCAACTGTATTCTGAGCTGGCACCTTTCGGCGATCCAGCGGCACCCGCGACAGCGAAGCGTCTAAGCGCCGCAAACAGCGAACACGAATCCTCCTCGCTTCAACATTCGCCACGTCACTGGATGCCGAAATTCGCGTGTATTCTAGACACGTGTCATTCTTCCAGCGCAGGAGGACGAGGCACGGAATCCCTCCCTCTCCGACCCATCTTTTCGCGCTTTTTATCGTCGCCGTGGACGGTGGCCGACTCTCCCCGCCCCCACTCACTCACCAAATTATCAACTTTTTTCTTTTTTCGGTTTAAAAACACAGTAATTTAAATTAAATTCCACGTAAAATTTTAAAAAATAAAAGCCAATTAAAGTTCAGATTTAAAAATTTAATAGTTTTTTAAATTTAAAAATGCTTTAAATTTAATTTAATTTTTTTTAGGCCATTACGGGGTCATCATCTTCTTTTCCCGTTCCCGTTAGTGCCGAGCACGCCTCACTCTCATCATTCGCCCCCTCACTTTTTATTTTTTATTTTTGATTCTTTTTTTTTTTTTTTCTACTGAGCCCTTTTCCCCCGCCCCGACCTTTTCCTCTCTCTCTCTCTCTCTCTCTCTCTCTCTCGCTCGTGTTCGAGATCGATCGCGACGAGTGTTATCTAGGGTTTTTTTTTTTTTTTTTTTTTTTGGGTCCCTCGAACCAATTCGTCCTCACCAACTCTTCGTCACCGACCCGCGGAGGTGAGGGCAACTCCGTTTTTTTTTTTTTTTTTTTTAATTTTTTAATTTTTCCCCGCATTTTTTTTGGCGAATTGTTTAATGGTGCTTCGGTCGTCGTGGGCGTGGATTTGTTTATTTTGTTTGAAATGGTGAGAATCTGGGTGGGTTTAGTTATATGCTTGGTCGTCGCTGAGCTCGAGATTGGCGGAGGGGGACCGATCTAGTGGTGGGAGTCGAGATGGGGAGCCCGGGAACTGTTGTTAAGGTATGGGAGCGGAATCGATTGTGGGTTCTTAATCGCGTTTTAGTGATCGGAGAAGTTGCTTTGGGACTGGGAGAGTTGGGAATTCGAGTCGTCTTGAGGTTTGATGCAAATGGAATCAATTTGATCGGTTCATGCAAGTGTTTTGAGCTGTTTGAGATGGGAATTTAACTCCATTTGCCATAAACTAAGCTGGTGGTTGCGTAAATGTGTCATCTTTGCGCAGCGGGATGTTGATTTTGATCCCAAGGAAGGATCTCTAATGTTAAATACCTTTTTATTTGCAATAGGATCGAGTGATTTGTGAATCGTTTCAGGATCTGTAAAATATTTGTGTTTTTTGTTTCAGGGAGAAAAGGTTGATTGGTAGTGTGCGCGAAACGTTCTTGTGATTCATTTAGTTACTAGTTTTATCAGAATTTCAATCCTTTTCGATTAAAAGGAGAGTTTATAGAATTCAGAATTCTTGTACTAGTCGCAATTTTGCCGCCGAGTGTGCATTGGAGGATTATATTTTGAGCATTCCCTTGCCTGGCTTTTCTGATGAAAATACATCAAAAAGTTGTCGGCGTGGCAAAATAAGTTTTTCAAATTCTTTTAATTGGACTGATCATTGTAGTGTATCTGCTGATGGTTGCTTTGGCCATTATTGATTTATCCATGAATATCTTCCTGCAGCATACTTTTTCTTCTCTTTTGAAGCAAAAATCACCCAAGAGTACTACTGCAAGGTCCAAGGGCATGGCTGTTTCTATGAGGGATTTGGACTCCGCGTTCCAGGGGGCTGGACAAAAGGCGTATCCTTTTATTGTTATTTTCCTATAACCAGCTTGATTTTTTATTTTTCCCGTTGTTAACTTGTTAGATCTTTCTTATTACCTTGGAACTATTTTATAGGAAATATGAAATATTTTGGCTAGCTGTTTAATGGTAACATTTTTTACTTAGACCTGGATGAAAGATTCACGGGAACTCATTTTTATGGTCGGAATTATCTGGTGCTTGTTTTGACCTTTCCACTACTGTTATAACTGATTTCTGATTTTCTACGATGCTCATTGTATCCTCCCTGTGTTGCACTAATTATAATTCTTAACATCAGTCAGTGGGTTGGAGATATGGCGTATTGAAAATTTCCGTCCAGTCCCTGTGCCAAAGTCTTCTTATGGAAAATTCTTCACTGGAGACTCTTATATAATTTTGAAGGTAATTAACAAAATTAAACGTTAGACATACATGCCATTTATGGAATTATTCTTGTAGTGCTGCTTTAATGACTTTGAAAAGAATAGATTGAGGTGATTGACATCCTTTATCTAATTTAAAGCTCGATATTTAACAATTTATACTGAAGAATATCGTGACAAATATGCCTGTATGTCTTCATACTTTTTTTTTCTTTTTCTTTTTTTTTGGGAACAGACAACTGCCCTAAAAAATGGTTCGTTCAAGCAAGATATACACTATTGGCTTGGTAAGGATACCAGCCAGGTAAACTATTAAAACCTTCATGAAATTTCTGCATGACAATGTTATAATAAAGAGTGCTTGTACTCTACTAATTACTCCTAAATTTGATTTATATAGGATGAAGCAGGGGCTGCTGCACTTAAAACTGTAGAACTCGATGCGTCCCTCGGCGGCCGTGCTGTTCAATATCGTGAAGTACAGGGCCATGAAACTGAGAAGTTCCTTTCTTATTTCAAACCATGCATTATACCACAAGAAGGCGGGGTGGCGTCCGGTTTCAAGCATGCGGAAATAAATGAGCATGAGCATGTTACACGATTATTTGTCTGCAGAGGGAAGCATGTTGTCCATGTTAAAGAGGCAAGTATATTTTTTATGTCTCCTTATGGGACAGTTTAGTTGGTGGTAACTGATAAATTAGACGCGGACTTCTTGCATCTTGGTTATCCTGCAGTTCTAGGTAATTGAATGAACTCAATTTTATGTTTGGTTTGACATTTGATGGATACTTGTAGTAATTGCAGGTAGGATTGTAGTGATTACAGATAACTCTAGTTGATTAATGGGATTAGTGTAGGAACAGATAAAGCATATAGAAGTTACCTGTACTGTGGTACATTTTGAACTAGTGCCTGAAACCTTACATCCCATTAGATCTCAGACAATTCTGTTAGTCCTGTTAGAACTTAACAGTTTCCATCACAAATAATTATGGAACATTCGCCAAGCAACAAATTATTCCATTAGGTTACAAAATATTCCATCAAAACACAATCACATTTTGCTGTGTTTGGCAGAATAACGGCGATAACTGGGGTTATCCTCTTGTTGTCCCTGAAACAAACAGTCTCACTGTATAGCTATAAATATTTCTTCAAATTTCCTGAGTTGATCTTTCTGTTTTATCAGGTTCCTTTTGCCAGATCATCCCTAAATCACGATGATATATTCATACTGGACACAAAGTCGAAGATTTTCCAGTTCAATGGCTCCAATTCTTCTATTCAGGAGAGGGCTAAAGCTCTTGAAGTGGTGCAATACATTAAAGACACTTACCATGAAGGGAAGTGTGAGGTGGCAGCTGTTGGTAAGTAGACTTTAGTCCAAGGACCTTAATCAATTTTTTTCATTTTAAAGTTTTCAGAATTGATCATGTGAAAGTGTTTCCAATAGAGGATGGGAAGTTAATGGCTGATGCTGAGGCTGGTGAGTTTTGGGGTTTCTTTGGTGGCTTCGCTCCTCTTCCGAGAAAGGCAACCTCTGAGGAAAATGGAAAAGATGAGTCCTTTTCTGCAAAATTGCTCTGGTAATTTACTGTAATTATGTAAATCATGTTTCTGTTCACCAAAATCTTATGAGGAAAAAAAATCCTATGTATTTGTAATTTCTGATAAAAGCCATTTTGCCTTTCAGCATTAATAAAGGACAAGCAGTGCCTGTTAATGCTGAATCTTTGACAAGAGAGTTGCTAGACACAAACAAGTGTTTCCTGCTAGATTGTCGAGCTGAAATTTATGTATGGATGGGTAGAAATACGTCATTGCAGGAGAGAAAAAGTGCTAGTGCTGCAGCAGAGGTAAACCTGTTACTTTTTGATTGATCTTTGACAGTGACGTGACACTAATATTGGTTGTTATCCTATACAGGAATTACTACAAGACCCTGGTCATCCAAAATCTCATGTTACTCGCATAATAGAAGGATATGAGACTGTAGTATTTAAATCAAAATTTGCTAAGTGGCCACAAACAACTGATGTGGCTGTATCCGAGGAGGGCAGAGGCAAAGTCGCTGGTTAGATATTTTTCATTAGTGTCTTTGTTAATTAATAAATGCAATTTGTAGAGTTTATAATGTGATCTTATTATTTTCTTTGTACAGCACTCCTTAAACGCCAAGGGCTGAATGTTAAAGGTCTTATGAAGGCTGCTCCTGTCAAAGAAGAGCCTCAACCATACATTGATTGCACAGGCAACTTGCAGGTGTTTTTACTATTCTGTTATGTTCTCTACTCATATCTGTGTTGCCATAATAGTGAGGAGTGAGGACTAGTAGCTTAGCAGATTATTTAACTTTTTCCTGCATACACGCTCCTCTGAATGTTTTTAATTGGATGCTTATCCCTCGAAATGTTATTGACTGAAGGTATACTTCTCTTGAAGTCTTATATTTGCAGTTGCTTCCTTGCAAAATTTGAAGCTAGCGTATATGTTTTTCTCAAAACTTTAAATTTCAAATAAAGCACATTAAGACCTAATATGTAAGGAAAAGAAAATTTTATTTTCTATGTATAAACTACAGAACTGAGCTAGATGCAAAATTTCCCTTTTCAAGTATAAAATTAATGCCTTAATATAGTGTGCATTTCAGTTATTTAATAAAAGTCTAATATCCTTTCTTCTAATGTTATAGGTTTGGCGAGTGAATGGCAAGGAAAAGGCTCTTTTGTCATCATCTGATCAATCTAAGTTTTACAGTGGAGATTGCTATATCTTTCAATATGCATATCCTGGAGATGACGGAGAAGACTGTCTTATTGGAACTTGGTTTGGGAAGAAGAGTATTGAGGTAACTTGAGCTCATATTTAGTAACTTTCTGATTCTTAAGACCTTGACAGAGTACTGTGTTTGATTCTCAAAAACTACCGGTGGATAGTAGTAACTAAGTAGAGTTAATGTTCTTTTAATTATTTTTAAATAGAAACTGGATGAAACATGATCTTAAGCATATCATTATGCTGATATTATTTTTACTTCGCACTTATCTGAGCTACTTAAGAAAAACTCCAAACTCAGACTTGAGTCTCAGTGGACATGGTGTATGGAAGAATGACGCATTGCAGACTATCAAAGTATATACATTCTTCTTGTTTAAATAGAAAACCAACTTTTTGCTATGCCCTTATAGTTTAATTCCAAATAAAAACTAAAATTTTCTACCAATATCTCTATGCCTTAAATCAATTTTATGGTTTCTTTACTGAAGATCTATATCCTTAGGTATGATCTGTATTGTTTAGGTTAAGGAAACCTAATCATAGTGCTGGAGCATATCTATCTAATGGGTCCCAAAATGGAGGGTGCAGATTGAAAATTTAAAAATACCAGTAAAAAATCTAGCATTTTGAGAAATATTATATGATTCCTCAATTGAAAATCGATGCCCTGTAACAATGCCATTAATTCTGATTTAGACAATTGACGATGCCCTATAACATATAATGAGCTGATCTAGATTATTCTGTTCTTATCAATAAAACAAACTCCTTGCTCAGACAGTAAATTTTATCTATTTATGAATTATATCAGAAAAAATGTCTGTTCTTGAGACCGCCTGATTTTAGGTGGCAGAGATTTACATGCCATTCTTTGATCTCTGGATATCTCAAAGAAGGTAGATCATACCAACAAATAAAATCGCCGGTACATCACAATACCGTGAGGACGCTCACTAGACACATTGTTATTCATGACGATGCTTCGATCCTTGAGGAATACAATGAAATATTAAGATTCAAAGCTAATGAAGTGTCAGCTGAATTTACTCTTTTATTAATGCGATGAATGGACGCAATATAGACCAAGAGGACATTTATGTACTAAAGCGTCTCTATTGGTTACAGGAGGAGAGAACTGCAGCTCTCTCACTTTCTAACAAGATGAATGAATCCTTAAAGTTTCAAGCTGTTATGGTAATTATCAGTTCTATTTGTGAGTTGATTTTGACTAAACCTTGTCCTTTCAGTTTATTTAACAATTTTTTTTATTGCTCACAGGCTCGCTTTTATGAAGGAAAGGAACCCATTCAGTTCTTCTCTATATTCCAGAGTTTTGTAGTATTTAAGGTTTTTTCTATTCTCAGAACCTTCTCCATAAGACTTCACTTTTTCTCCTTTCAGTGTTGCGCTTTACTAGCTGTATTCTAGTTCTAGCACAAAATATAAGGATTTTGTTTTGGATAATCACAGGGAGGTGTTGGCTCTGGTTATAAGAATTTTATTGCTGAAACTGGCATTGCTGATGAGACATATTCAGAAGATGGAGTTGCTCTTTTCCGGGTCCAAGGTTCCGGACCAGATAATATGCAAGCTATTCAAGTTGATCCAGTACGTCTCTTTTGAATTTATCTATAGTAGATAATTTATTATTTTTTACAAGTAACATTGTGCACAGTTTTATGACTTTATCCAGCAAACTTTTTACTTTATCTGAACATTATGAATTCTTGATGTTACTTTAATCAGGTGGCTTCGTCTTTGAATTCATCGTACTGTTACATACTACATGATGGAAATTCTGTGTTTACATGGTCTGGAAGCCTTAGCACCACAGGGGATCAAGAGCTGGTTGAAAGACAGCTAGATGTGATTAAGGTGTGACAAAATCATCGAACACAATTCAATCGATATTTGTGGAGATTTATTTTCTAATTTAGTTTTCTTTTTAGTTCAGAATTTTGTGCATGAGAGCACCATCTTTTAATACCTTTTTTCTCTATATTGATGTGATGTTCTTCCTATAGCCCTTTTCTGGGCCGTAGTTATTGGATGGTCGAGTTCTCTTTAGTTCTGTGAAAATACAAGTCTATGCATTGGCCTTTCACAGAGTGTCTCAAGACTCTTTGTGAAGTGACTATACTATTCTGTTTGAGAACTCGAATACAAATAAGGTCAAGAGTATGAAGAGGCATAAGATAAATGACAACAAAGAATTATCTTTTCATAGTACCTTTCGAAGTCACATGTATTCGAACTAAAAACTGTACATGATTTTTACTAGTGTTTTAGCTTAATTGTTATAGTTTTCTCAAATGGATCTGTGCTATGCTTACTTGCTCTCTTATCAATTTGTGCAGCCAAATCTACAGTCAAGAGCACAAAGAGAAGGAGCAGAAACAGAGCATTTTTGGAGTTTGCTTGGAGGTAAATCTGAATACCCAAGTCAGAAGATCGTGAGAGAACAAGAAAGTGATCCACACCTTTTCTCCTGTAATTTCTCGAAAGGTAGATAACGAGCATTATTCTCGTGGGATTTATTTACTCATTTTATTATTCTGGTCTGTATTCCAACATCTGATTCCTTTTAACTTTCTGTTTCACTGGACCATGCTCTGAAACACACGTGGTGGGGATTATACAGGGAATTTAAAGGTGGGTAACTGGGAAATTGTTAGAGCTTTCCTATACTAGTGAGCATATGAAGTATAAAGGTCCGATATTGACTATATTGTGTTTGCAGGTCACAGAAATATTCAACTTCACCCAAGATGATCTGATGACAGAAGATATATTTATTCTAGACAGTCATTCGGAAATTTTTGTCTGGGTCGGACGGCAGGTGGATTCAAAAATTAGATCGCAAGCTTTGAGCATTGGAGAGGTATATGATATATTTTTACTCGGTGGAAGATATGTTCTCCAAAGAAAGCAATGGTTATGAAGTGTTTTTCTGCAAATAGTTCAATTGTAAATTTTACAAATCTTCTGTTTCTCATACCTTCTCTTTCTTTTTTTTTGATGGCTTCCTTTTCTTATACTGATCTGGACCAGAAATTCCTGGAATGTGATTTTCTTATGGAAAATTTATCTCGCGAAACTCCACTGTTCATTGTCGTGGAAGGAAGTGAACCGACCTTCTTCACTCGGTTCTTCACCTGGGACTCTGCAAAATCAGCGGTAAACTTCTCTACTGTGAAATTGAACTTTCTCTGCAAAACCTATTTTTTGATCATTATGTGTTCTAGAGGCATGAAATATGCGATAGTACTTGGAGAAGAAAAATCTGGGTTCGGTAATTGTCTTTTAGAAAAATTTGATCAAATTTCTTTTTGGTTGCAGATGCATGGCAATTCATTCCAGAGGAAGTTAGCTATAGTGAAGAACGGAGTAACCCCCACATTAGATGTAAGATGCTATTTATACTATCTGTACTTTCTAACCAAGTTTTGGAGATTATATTTATCTTGTTCTCAAGTATATAGATATTATCTTGACAACATAATGGCGGCTGTTAAAATATATCTGGTGTATGTTAATGCTAGAAACACAAAAAGAAAAATGAGTACCTATTTTGAGGAAAAGAAAAAGTTGAGTACCCATTTTTAAATTTGTAAAGAATGATGTATAAGACTGTTACTCTATATGCTCTACTCGAGTTCCGAATTTCGTCATTGAAGAGTAAAACATTAGGATGGATAGACTCCTGAAATTCCTTGAGAAGCTTCCAGTGTAAAACAAATTGTCAGGGTTAAAGTTACATCCTTCCATTGATCACAAGCGTATAGCTAAGTTGTGTCCTACTGTTTTCTTACCTTTTGGATTAATTACACTTTCACCTCATGCGTTGACCCCAATTTCAACAATTTAGCTCCTAAAGTTTGTCCCTGTGACAATTTAGTCCTGCTAGCTACTGTCTGAAGGAAAGACATCACTTCAGCATCAGCATCAGAGTTTGCTGAACACTGGTATTTAGGTTATAGTTTCAATGATGATGCTAAAATGTCATTATTTCAGACCACAGATTGATGGAAGGGCTTTACAGCCAGTCAAAACAAAATTTGCCTAAATTAGAAAAATTCAAAGTACAGATGTAGCTCCAATTTGGGATCAAACTCAATGATTTCATTTGTAATTAAACCTTTTTTTGTCATGTCTCTTAGTGAAGTTACTTCTCTGCTTAATACAAATCCTTCGAGGAAAAGCTTTGTTAAATATCAGTTCACAACTAAATTTTTGCTATTATCTCAGAAACCTAAGAGACGAACACCGACATCATATGGAGGAAGATCCAGCGTGCCAGACAAATCGCAGCGATCGCGAAGCATGTCCTTCAGTCCTGAACGAGCCCGTGTTAGAGGAAGATCCCCTGCCTTCAATGCCCTTGCCGCAAACTTTGAGAATCCAAATGCAAGAAATCTCTCTACTCCTCCACCGGTGGTTAGAAAACTATACCCAAAATCCATTTCACCCGATTCAGCCAAGTTGGCCCCCAAGTCGTCTTCTATAGCTGCGCTCTCTGCTTCTTTTGAGAAGCCGGTGCAAAATCTTATACCGAAATTGGTGAAAGGTGTGTGTCTGCGCTCATGTCTGACAATATTCTATCAGCAGGAAAGAAAAGATTTTCTGATATTTTTTTACTGTAGCAAAGAAAATATATTTGGGGCTTTGCATTAGAACTACTTTTTTGTTTTTTCTTAAAAGAGGAACACTTTTGTTAGTCAGGAGTTTTCGATTGGGATATAGGATGCAAATATAGGCATAATTTTGCAGGGTTATATATAAATGCCTTAAGAGATTTTATACTGGAAATTTGACTTGTTTACCATTGTTTTGTAGTGAGTCCGGAGACAAACAAGCCAAAACCGGAGGTGAATTCCAAGGAGACAAACCATTTGATGAGCAGTAGGATCGAAGCTCTCACAATACAGGAAGATGTAAAGGAGGGCGAACCTGAAGACGACGAGGGGCTCCCTATCTATCCCTACGAACGCCTGAAGACGAACTCTCCTGACCCTGCCAAAGAAATAGATGTGACCAAGCGAGAGGTGAAACTCTTTGAACCTCTTTATTCTTCTTTTTCTTTTGTAGAATTCATGTCTCTTAAGACCTGATCTTCTTCTTCTTTTTTTTTTTCTATTGCCCAAATGCAGACCTATTTATCTTCTGCTGACTTCAAAGGAAAGTTTGGCATGACAAAGGAGGCTTTCTGGAAGCTACCCAAATGGAAGCAGAATAGGCTTAAACTCGCCCTTCAGTTGTTTTGATGCGCCCTCGAATACCGAGATTTCTCCATTTGATCCATGAAAAAGGAAAGAAAAAAAAAAATCTCCTAGGGGGTTGAAGGATATATTCGATGTTATTATTCGCCCCCCAAAAAATATATTCACTGGGGGTCTGGAGACCCACCAAAAGTTATAGTTCGGACAGGGACAGCCGCCAGTGCTTTTTTAGCTGCTTCTGCTCCCCATAAAAAGATTCCTTATATTATCGTCGACGCCGAATTTACCGATTCTTTCCCCCTGTTGTTTTGAGTCATTCTATTAGCGGTCCGGTATTCTTCTCTCTTGCATTTTCTCGCTTTTTTTCGGTCCTAAGGTCACAGGTTTGGTTGTGAGCTTGCATTTTTGTTCCTTTTTTCCTTTTTTTTTTTGCCCCCACCCCTTTCTGATTGTTTTGTGAAGATAAAAATGGTTTCTACTAGAGAGTGAATGCTGTAATGATGTAATTGAGGCAATGAGTTGTGTACAGGAGTGTAAAACATACCTGGAGGGTTTATCTACTTCGTTTACAACTTTGGGGTTTTCTCAAGTCTCTTTCAGATTCTCTCTTTTTGCTTGTGTAAATGCCTTTCGTTTTCAGGTAAAAAAAAAATGAAAAATACTGTATCAAAGTTGATTACATTCGCATTTTGCAATTGATTGTACCAGGTGTGTTGCTTATTATATTTGGTATTGGTTAAGATTATATCACCTAAACCATAACAAATGCTTCCTATTCCTTATTTGATAAAACATTGATGAGTGTTGCTTCTTGAGGAGAGACTCGATTGCATCATCCTGGGTGTATAAATGTTGGTTTTATGGAAGATACAATTCCATAACAGTAACTATTCCACCAACTGTCCCTAAAATAAGTGACAAAGGACAATAAGTGACAAAGGACTTGGTGATTGGTATCCGAGACTGAAGTTCGAATTCTAGTTGATTCACATTTCTAGCTAAGTTTATTTTTAAGGCACCGTTTGATTAGGGAATAGGGATAGAAATAGATCCTTGTCCCCTCCTTTATATTCAAACGCTAATTTTTTTATTCGAGAATAGTAGTTTTCGGTTATTCCCACCAACACATCCATTTTCTATATAAAACAACCTAATATTTTTCTTATCCTCGGAAACAATTCAATTTTTATCCAAACGCTAATTTTCTTATCCATACTTGTATCTGTTTCTGTAATAGCTAATTCTTGCTTATACCCGAACCAAACGATAAATAAAATAAAACGAAGCGGATAGCATGCTACCTCTCTCTCTCTCAAAAAAAAAATTCATTTTTTTCTTTCGAGTAATGCTATTTGTACACGTCTAAACTACGTGCAAAATTTACACCCTGAATTTATCACTCTTTGTTCTAATCATACTTTGGAGTAAAATTTGAAATATTTTTTTGGAAACTCTCGGATGTGAAGGAGGACGTGAGACTCATACCAACCATTACAATATTATGAAAAACAAATAACCTTAACCCTTCTGTTTCCATACAACTTAAGAATGCACCAAAAGAATCTCACCTTTGTGAGTTTTTTCCTTTTTCTTTTTTTGGCCCTTTTTTTTTCCCCCCTTTTTTGAGTAAATGTCCAACAAACATTTAAACAAGTAGAATCTTCTGATAAGTTCCTTTCTAAACATGGCAAATTCCAGGTAGGAACAAAGTTGTTCTCCATTGACCTGGTCTTACATTGGTTTAGAACATGGGTGGCTCCATTAACCTCTCAATAACCAACCCAACTTTTAACCATCCCAACTAAAACCACCCAATCCCCCCAGTTACCTTCTTTGCAGTTCAAAATGATCTCCCAGGAAGAGAATTTATTGCCTTTAAAGATGCCTCCATTTCCCAAAGAAGCTCTAAGTTAGAAAACAAGTTTATATTAATTGTTCTTCACACAAGGTACATTCATATTTCAGCAATTGCACTTCCTTTTTTTTTTTTTTTTTTTTTTTTTTTTTTTTTTTGCTCTTTCTTTGTCATAACAAAGAATAATTTAGTCTTCTCAAAAAAAAAAGAAAAAAAAAAGAAGAAAAGATTGAATGGAGTAGATTAATGGTTCTATTTCCCTTGTGCAAGAAAGAATATCTTAGATTAATTTCTTATTTTTCTTTTTTTTAACTCTTGGAAATGGAAACTTCCATGTAACATGTATCATAATTTTATGATGTCCAATAATCATTTTAACAAAGCTATGCCAATAATTATTCTTTTTCATCCAAATCATCACTGGTGATGACCCATTTTGCTAGAATACATGTTTTAGTTTAGTTTTATTTCAGGGTTGATGTTCCTTTCAACAAAGAGCTTTTTGGATTTAATACCATGAAATATTTAGCCCCATATAAATTGGAAAGGCATTGTAGATTTTTTTTGTTTTTCAGGACCATTTTAATCAACAACCATATATCATGACATGAATGATTAAATGGTCTCGAATCTAATTCTTTTTTTTTTTTCTCCATGATTCTAGTAATCTAGCTATACAACTTCATTATCCTAACCAATCACCAGGTGCAGTTACAACATTAAATCATGGCTACAAAGGTGAAAGAAGATGCTCTCATCAAGGAGAAGAGCATCTCGGCCCCCTCGACGCCACGTAGGGGCGACATTCGACATTCAAAACGACCGACCATTGAATCCCTGGTTCGAGACCCTTCGATGCCGGAGGAAAAGCCGGTACCGAACTACCTCAAACCGACGATAAGCTCGTGCCACCACAATAACTGCCACTACCCGAAGAAGAGCGCCTCACAGCCCTCGGAGGTTTCATTAACGGCCGGAAAAACCCTTCCTCCTCGAAAACCTATCGACGATAAGTCTCCTTCGCCCTTGTCTACGCCTTTGCGAACCAGTTCCGGTGATCGAGCAAAAGTCTCATCCGACAACGGTTTTGAAAATAGTCCCAAGAAGACTCTCATGAGGGCGAGAAGCCTCCCGAGGTTTATAACAAAGAAAAGAGATATCAACGCCGATAATTCAGCTAAAAAGTCGAATGGTGGTGAGACACAAGATCATACGCCGAAAAAGGATGTCGAGTCGTCAAAGCAGAAGCTTCCAGAAATCAAGTCACCGCCGAAGTGGAAGGATAGCAAAAACAACAAGCACTACGCGGGCTTCGGAGAAGAGCACAAGAATGGACATAGTGAGAGTCCGAAGAGTGCGAAGACCCACCGCGCAAAGGCGGCATCAAATAACGGCGATGGTGGGAGGTTGAAGGCGATGGCGGAAGGAGATAGAAAACCAGAGCATGAGAGAAAGGCGATGCTCAAGAGAGAGGATGTGGGAGGGAAAGAGACGCTACCGATGTACAATGAAGTGATAGAGGAGACGGCCAACAGGCTGGCGGCGAAGAGGAGCAAAGTGAAGGCTCTCGTCGGTGCCTTCGAGACCGTCATCTCATTGCAAGAGCCAGAGGGACAATCAAGTCAACCAGACGACGATGATGAAGTCAAAGTGCAGAGAGGAGAGGAGATTGAAAAGACGAGCAAGGACAGCCGACAACAACCGACGGAGATGAAAAACACCGAGAAGAAGACGAAGAACGACATGGTCGATCAAAAAAGGCAACAAGAGCGAGGGAGAGAGCCGAAGGACGGTAGACTCGAACAACATAACCTCGAGGAGGAGGAGGAGAACAACACAAAAGGTTGTGAAATAGGTCAAGAGAGTCCACAAGTGGAACAAGAGGAGTCAATGGTCAACCTTCAAGCACAACACAACATTGAACAGCATGAGGTGAATGAAGCTGAATTGGGTCAAGAAAGTCAACAAGACATGGAGATCTCAGAGGGTGGTCAAAATAGTCAACCAGAGGAGGAGGTAAAGGAGGTGAACGAGGAAGAGTGTGATGAGCCAAATAAGAACGAGACAGAGGAGAGTGCTTAAGATTGACAATGACTAGCATATATATATATATATAGAGTAATGCTAGGTGTACACCCCAAAGGGGTGTACATCTTACAACTCCACCCATCCTTGGGTGGAGTGTAATTCATCAGTCACATTATGTGACTGGTGAGTTAATTCCCACCCAAGGATGGGTGGGTTGTGAGATGTACACCCCTTTTGGAGTGTACATCTAGCATTTTCCATATATATATATACATATATTCATCAAGGTACTTAACTCTTTGGTATTTTTATTGAGTTTAATTATTATCAAAGTTATTATAAGTGCCACAATGTGAAGTGCTTAATGACACGTAATGCTGATGACTATTTATTTATTTATTTCATTAATTCGAATGGAGGAATTTGTGCAATGACCATGAAGAATGACTTAATTTGTGGATTAACTTAATTGTGAGATTCATTAGTGAAACTGTTCAGTGGCTATATACTCCTAAACCTGGAGTTAGTTAGCGTAAAAATAACCTTTATTATAGCCTTGCATTCTCATGTTATTATTATTATTATAATTCTTATGTTGCATTGAAGATTCTAAATCTGAGAGTTTCCCATGCAAGTTTTTTTGATTAATTAATGCGAGCTTTTTAAAAATGGGGAGAGGATTGGGAGCACCTCAAATTGAGGATCCACTTCATCAAATTTGCAAAGTTTTTTTGTTTCCAAACTTGGGGCTCTGAATCAAATCCTGCAAATCCAAACACCGAAAACCGATCAAACCAATGTCGCTCAAAAGGGCGCAAAAAAAAAAAAAAGAAGAAGAAATTCAACACCAAATGCTCACCAAAAAAAGAAAAAAAAAAGAAAAAGAAAAAGAAAATGTGGCAACTTTAAATTTGAAGGGGGCTATACAATGAGTAGCACGACCTCCAATCGTGTAGCAGCCTCACACCATTCCATAGGGATGGATTCTTTGTATAGGCTCCATGCAAAAGGCATCTTGTCATCGTTTATTTATTATAATAATAAACAAACAAACAAAGCGCCCGTTGTCTGAAGTAGAGCCATTATTCTTCTATTCTATTATATTTATAACTAAATATAAATAAACATAAAATATATATATATATAGAGAGAGAAAGTATAACTTCTATATTATCAATATAATGAAGCTCATACTTTTAGATTATTTTCAATCGTTAGATTGCATTATTCAATTAACCACTCACTCGCCTCTAACTCCTATCATCCTAACCGCATATTCTTTTATCCAACGATTGAAAACTCGATAGCACCAAATACTTTATACTATCAATAGTATAGTAACATTATTCTATATATATAAATATATGTAAATATAGCAGCATAATTCTGTATATATATAAATATATGTATATGATATCAGAAACATGCAGTTCTTTAAATTTTTTTTTTTTTTTTGTTTGGAAAAAAAATGATGTAGCCAGGTATTGTGGCGTTGGAATTATCGGAAGATAAGTAGAATCGAACATATCCAAGCAATCTTCCGCTGGCTTAATTTTTAATTTTTAATTTGGGCTCCATGCGGCAGTCGGGTGTATTAATCGCCATCGATTAGGCGCCCGCTGTTTGACTCTTTTTTTTTTTTAGTGCCTCCCCCCCCCGTTTTCACAACAACATTTTTTTTTTTTTCGAACTCAAAAAAAAAATCAAACACCAAAAAAAAAATCAGATCAGATCAAATCAGATCGAACAACAAAAGAAAGAGAATAGATTTGAAGAAAAAAATTAGAAGGATAGGGATGAGGAAAAAAAGGAGAATCATAGATCGGAATCGGATACCTACGGAGGAGGCGGCGGCGGAGAGAGGCTGAGGAGGGAGGAGCTCTCTCTCTATCGCTTTTTAGGGTTCTCTCTCGTGGGAAGGGTGGGCTTTATAGACGCGGAGAGAGTGCGCTCCACCAATGCGGAGATGACGCGTGTCCATCACCTGTTGCCTCGTGATCCCCAAGCGCCTGCACGTGGGCCCGTTTCAGAATAGACCGTTAGTTTGATGCGATTAGATATTTAAAATTAAAGTTGTGGTTTCGTTTTTTTTTTTTTTTTTTTTTTTTTTTTAAGAGAAAACTTCAAAAATTCCGCTGTTTCGGTTTATTCTCACTTTAAGACTACGTGTGGTTTAAAACGTATCAATTTATCCAACCCCCCCGGTTTCGTTTTTATCTTTTTTAAAACTTTTTTATTAATATTTTCTTAAATTATATATACAAAAAACTTTAAATACCCACGAATATTCACTTTAGTACCCTTTAATTTTAACTTTGTCACTAATTTAAGAAAAAAAAAAACAAAATTGATAACAAAAAGATAAAAACGAAACCACAGGGAGGCGAATTGATACGTTTTAAACCACAGGGAACTAAAGTGAGAAAATACGAAACCACATGGGGGTTCTTGAAGTTTTCCCTTTTTTTATTTTAGTACTCCATGATTTAAAATGTATGAAATTAGTACCCTATAGTTTCGCATCTTTTCACTTTAGTGTGGTTTAAAATGTATAAAGTTAAATACCCTATGATTTTATTTTTGTATCAAATTAATACCTTGTGTTTTTATTTTTGTATCAAGTTAGTATCCTATAATTTTTAAACCACAAGATACTAAAGTGAGAAATTGTGAAACCACATAATACTAAAGTGAGAAAATGTGAAACCACAGGGCATTAACTTGATACACTTTAAATCACATGATACTAAAGTGAAAAAATACAAAACCACATGATACTAACTTAATACACTTTAAACCACAAGGTACTAAAGTGAAAAAAAGTATAACCACAAGGGAGATATTTGAAGTTTTCCCTAAAATTAAATATTATATTCAACATTCAAAATATATATATATATATATATATATATATATATATATATATATATGAGTTGAGCTAGAATACTCTTAAGAGTTTGAGCCCATTTTACTCTCGAGTTGTTTTCGATGATAGAGCTTTCAAATTGACGATCGGCTCCGTTAAATATAATCTAAACCGTTTAAACTACCTAAAAATCAAATTTCACGCACTTTCGATATTGTTCTTGTATCCATCTAGTGAAGAAAATGAATGGTTGAAAATAAATATTCTTTAAAAAATGATGATAGGAGTCTTGTAATCAAGATCAAGAGTATAGATCTTATTTTAAATAGTTTAAAGAATTTTCTAACAAAAATTCAATTGATTTGGATATCTTTATACCGTTAAACGAGAAAACGTCTCTTATCCACCATTAAAATTACAAATTTTGAAACCCTTTGATCATTAGGCAAATGATGTCGAAAATATTTGAAATTTGATTTCTAAACACTTTAAATGGTATAGATCATGTTCAACGAGCCGATCATCAATTTGGAAGCTCTATCATCGAAAAAACAACAGAGTAAAAATGGGCTCAGACTTTCTTAAGAGTATTCTAGCTCAACTCTATATATATATATATATATATATATATATATATATATATATATATATATATATATATATATATATATATATATATATATTATCAAAATCATAAATATCAATGTTGACCTTAAAAGCAATACACAAATTTGTAAAAGTTGTTCTAACAATGCAAATTACAGCTCTATTATTAGACAAAGTCTAAAATACACCCACTGATGTGGCGCCGTCAATTAATTAGATTGTTACTTTTAGATTCCGTCCCATCATGATTATTACAAAAATATTTTTATTATACTTTTCTCTCAAAATGAGAGAACTGGTTGATTGGTTATTTATTTATAATGTGATATAAGTGTGATACAGTAGACTCCCCCTTATTATTGGGATGGGTTATTACAAATGTCTAGTAACATTATTTAGGCCACCAAAGAGTTATACACGAATAAAAGATCAGGAAAATTTAGTCACTATATCAATCTAACTATCAATAATAATCAATAAATCAATACAGTCACTCACTTTCGGAAGCTCAAAATCAAGGTTTGCAAACTTTACCACCATTTCTGATGCTGAATCTGACCTTCTTCTTTCGCGCAAAGAGTTTAATATCGGTAAAATAGTAATAATAATAAAAGAAAATGACCAGAAACAAAACAACTCTCTAAGTGCAGCAAAAACTGGATTATCTTTTTGAATTAACATTATGACTAGGAACTAAGCGATGGTTAGCTAACACAGAAAAGATCAGTAATGGACATATAATGGGCGAATTTTTCATCAAAAATGTCCCAATGTATTTGAAGTTGGTTGTATTACTAATAACCCAATAAAGTCGAATGATGTCTAAATGTATGTCTAGTTGTTGTTAATCTCTAATGGCGAATATTTGAAATGCAATGGAACCTAGATTTCTAAGCAGTTAATAATTTGGAACTAACAATGCAAATAAAAGGATATATACCTGATTCTAGTCTACAAGTCCTAAACTTAGTTCTCTCACTGGATATATGATGTTACAATCTGAAAACCCTTCAGCAGTTTCCCTGTCCAAGAAAGGCAGCGTCGTCTTTAGTCGGCAATAATCAGTAATAGTTACTGTATAGAATCTCAAGCAAAACAACAATACCTTCAGAAAGAGAAATGATGAAGAATTGCATTATCACAGAGGGATTTGATGAATAAACAACTGCGCGTCAGACATAAATGGCGAATATGAACTTCCGATCGCTATGAGAGGATTGGAACAAGTGAATTCTCCTCCACATTCACGAATGAAGTACAGTCGATATCTTGAAGAGATATTCTGCCGAGGAGCAAATCGCTCGCATGCAACGAGCACAACGGAAAGCACTTCTTATTCAGACTCTCGTGTATCGCACCCATCCCCGGCACCCACTTCTTCTCGTTCATGGGGTCCACATTCAATCTGTTCTGAAGTAGCCGCACTCGGTAGAGCACGGTATCTCTTCTGGTACAGAAGTGTGCCAAGCACGTGCACTTAGGCTTGTCGACTGCGAGCCTGACCAAAATCATGGACAAAGCACCATCAACAGGTTTTGGATCCGCAAGATTCTTATCACCCATCATTTTGATCTCCTTCTCAGTCGGGAAGTGCACTTCTGCCTCTCCATCATCGTTGATTACTTTTAAATCCTTCGTATAATGGCTAATTGCTTGTCTTTTGGTCGACTCGTGCTTCTCCGCCAACGTTAAGAAGCAAGAGAACCTCAAGTGGTAATTAACGACGGTCTTAACCATTTTGAAGTTTTTGCAACAGCAGAAGAAATCCAACCACCTCCTCCCCACTCCCGCATACCATTTGATGATATCGGAATCATCCAAACATAGTAGTAGCTTGATGGGCCGAGGCCGACCCATCGAATTAGTGAACTTGGCCAATTTAACCGCCCTTCTCACAAGCTCAATAGGTGCATTCACCCTCATCTTTAACTCCGTCAAGTCATCGACGGTCCTCTTAGCATATCTCCTCTCTTCTTCCTCCTCAGCTCGTCTCTCTTCTTCTTCCTCGAAAGCTCTACTAGCCCATGCAGGCATCAAATACTTATTGACCTTTCCTTGAAACTGGTCGTAGGATTCAACTAGCTCTGGTGGCAACTGATCCCTTATTCTATTCAAAGACAAAAAATCACCTCTGGTGAGCATTCGGTGCCAATAAAAGCAATGCTCCTTCGACGAAAAGTACTCTTTCACCGCATCCTCGGCCCAACCCCTAAAAATCTCTCTAACCTCACTTTCGATTCGGAAACCACATTCAACGGCATGCCCGCGCTTGAGCTTCTTGAACAAGTGGTTTAGTATCTTCAACCCCAGTTTCTTCCTCCTGGTCTCGCGGGCGTTTTTTAACTCTTGCGCCTTCGCCGCCTTCCTCTTTAAGTACTTCTTCCTAGCCCTAATGGCTTTTTCGGATAAGGGAGGGTTTAGCACCGAAGGAGGAACTGCTTGGAGCTCCATCCCCATGAACTCCATCTTCTCCGAAACCGCGCTGTGGATCGACGTCCCCAATTTGTCAACTCTAAGCTCCAATTCCCCTTCTAGAAGCTTCAAAATCCTATCTTTGATGTTCATGGTGAAAAGTTTCGATCCCGAGGTGACGACCAGTATCTCATCCAAGTACCTCACGGCATAAACCCTAATGGGTCGGTGGAAAACCCTAGAATCTTCCTCATTCGGCAGGGATCGAAGCCTAGGGTTTCTCTTGTGCACCTCCTCTCGAATCTTCTGAATCTCGCGATCGACAGCATCAAAGTAGATGTTGAGGAGGATCGGGGCGAGGCCGCTCTCCTGGGGGAACCCCCGCCCCAACTGGACCCCGCCGAGCTCGAGCGCGAGCGCCTCCGAGGTGAAGAGGCGCTCGATTAGGGCTAGGAGGTCAGGGTCGTCGACCTTCTCGGCAATGGTGGCGCAGAGGCGGCTCACGTGGCGGGGGCCAAAGGGTTCACGGTGGAGGGCAACGCGGAACCACCAGGAGGGGCTCTCCACGGCGGATTTGAGGTAGCGCGCGGCGGTGTGGCGGCCGATGGCGGGGCCGCGGCCGCCGTAGGCGAAGGTGGCGAGGCGGGGCTCGAAGACGGAGGCGAGGACCATGCGGAGGGCCTCAATGGCGACCTTGAGGGGGAGGGAAGGGAGGACCAAGGAGGCGCCCTTGGTGCGGGAGGGGAAGAGGCGGAGGGAGAGGGAAGGGGAGGAAGGGTCAAGGGAGCCATGGCGGAGGGAGAGGGAGAGGGAGGGGAGAGAGAAGGGGAGTGGGGAGGGGAGAGGAGGGGGATCGGAGGAGGAGGAAGGGTGGGAGCTGAGGAGGAGGTGGGAGGCGGCGGCGAGGAGGACGGAGGGGAGGGAGACGACGGAGGAGAGGAGGCGGTGGAACTTGGGGGCGCGGTAATGGCTGAGGATTAGGGTTTCGAGCTCGGAGGGGGAGATCAGGGTAGGGTTAGGGTTAGGGTTAGGGTTAGGGTTTGGAGGGGCAAGGGAGGAGAAGGGTCGGGGGAGAGGGGATTTGAAGGGGCGGAGGAGCATCGGAGTGGGCAGAGGCGGTGGCGGGGCCACGTGGAGTAGGAGGAGGTTTATATAGAGCGACGACAATGGATGACGGTTGGGCCCCACATGTCAGTATCAAGGAGCTCTTTAAGATTCGCGAAGACACTCCGTTCCTCTGCCGTACTTTGAGATTCGTGGAGGATCGATCGCTTAAAAAGAGCATGGGCTTAACACAGGTGGGCCCATGGCGAAGAGCCCATGGGCTAATATATTTTGCTGGGCCCATTTGTATCCTTCACCAACGAACTTAATTAACTTCACCTATTTGTTATTACTCTATTCTATCTCTCGGGTCGGGTGGAGCTCCCACCCTAATCCGATCCGAATGGGGTTGTAAATAAGGGCCATAAACGGATTCGGAACGGTAAACTGAGGTATTTTTATGACCCGAGAAGAATTCGGGACAAGAGATAGTGAAAAAAAAAAAAATGATCTGCCCTGAATAAATATTTAAACTACAAAATAAAACAAAATTTAGCTATTTTTTTAGAATAATATTTGCGTCTTAAATATATTACCTTTTTTTGGTCTAAAGTAAGTGTGATTTAAGAGAGAGTTGCTTTTATGATACTTTTATTTTTCTTAACTTTAGTTTTAATTAAATTAATAAAAAAAAATTAACTGTATTTAACTTTACTGCAAATATAAGGTGAATTTTTAGGCTGGCAGATTGTGAGACATATGTTTTACCATGTCGTGAAGATATATAGGATAGGAGGCACGGTATGTCGGTAAATTTGGCGCTGGCGATAGTGTAGAACACCAAACGAATCTCTCGCCATAAGATCTGTCCCGTTTGTATCTCTACATTTTGCTCGCAATTTTTAAAACTTTTAAATTAAAGTAATAATATAGAATAAGATATTGGCATGTACACCCTAATATGAAAGGAAAAACTTTAGAAAATGTCATGCTATTCTGAGTGGCTTTTGGAGTATAATAAATAGAATAGCATTTATGTGAGCCCAAAACACACCTGCTTCTCAACTCAATTAGCACTTCTTAGGATGTCACAAGTGGGCCTTCCTTTTCAGCAAATCTGTGCCCAGTTGCTGCAGGTTTGCTCTATTCTGCTTCATCTTCCAGCAGCCACATTATACTCAACACATGCCATTTTCAACATAGAAAACTCTAGCACTTCTGATACAGTGAAAAATAGAAACTAAATTGTCACTTTTGATGAATCCCAACACAAACTCAAGAACGTCGTGCTCTGATCTCATGTTAAATAGTATGAAACAAAGGTTAGACCGTTAGGAGAATGTGTTTTAATATTTTATATTCAACAATAGAAGCATGCCGTTTGGAGTATATAAATATATAATTTTTTTGGGAAAAAAACTTCAAATACCTCCTCTGTGGTTTGGCACTTCCTCAATTTAGTACCATGTGGTTTAAAGTGTATCAAGTTAGTACCTTGGGGTTTCGCACTTTCTCAATTTAGTACCATGTGATTTAAAGTGTATCAAGTTAGTATCATGTGGTTTTGCATTTTCTCAATTTAGTATCCTGTGGTTTAGTATTTCGTTAAATTATATACAAAACCCTTCAGATATAATATTACCTAAGTTTATCGAATATTTATTTTAGTATCTTTTAGTTTTAACTTTGTCACTGATTTAACAAAAAGAAATATCCCGAATTTGATAATAAAAAAAGAAAAATGAAACCACAGGGTACTTACTTGATACAAAAATAAAATTACAGAGTATTAACTTGATAGACTTTAAACCACAAAGTACTAAAATGAAAAAGCGCAAAACCACAAGCTATTAACTTGATACGCTTTAAAACACAGGATACTAAAGTGAAAAAGTGCAAAACCACAGCAGAGGTTTTTGAAGTTCTCTCTTCTTTTTTTTTTTTTTTTACCAACAACAATGAGCATATATCCGTAATAATCGATCGTCCCTTATGTTTTGATAGCTTCTCATTTTCTTAATTAGTACTCGAGACCCAAATTCAATCATAATTGATTCACATTTAGTAAATTTATTTCTGAAATAAACGAAGAATATTATTAGCCCACTGATAAGTGTGTTTTTTTTTGCCATAAAAACAGTGGAAACTTCATGCATGCACCCAACGAAAAAAAGGAACTTAGTGATGCTTATCTCTTATAAACTTTCTAGTGGAAATTAAAGAAGAAAAATAATATAAACTATTAAAGAAAAAAGTAAAATATGTAACATTCGAGAGAGAGAGAGAGAGAGAGAGAGAGACCACTCACTTGGAATATCTTCATTGTTGGATGAATCTGTCCTAATTTGGTTTAGTGGAGAAGAGTGGGAGATGCTTTAGTGTTAATTACCCTTTTCTCCTTTTTCACTTGTTAGGTCTCTTTCATTAATTAAAGCATGTAATTAACACTCTCTTATGTTTTGATAGCTTCTCATTTTCTTTTTTCTTTTCAAATATAACTACTTTAGTAATTATTGTTGAAGTTCAAGAATATTATTAGTGATTGATTATTATTTTCTTTATCAATTAGATTTGAATTACTAGTATAGCGCGATCACCATGCACTTTTTAAAATCTTTCTTATAGCGTCCAAAACATAAAACGTAAACCTGAAGGATAATAACATCTAACCGCGAGAATCTTTGATAAATTTGAAATATGAACTTTCAATGAATAACTGCATTTTGTGAAAAGCTTTAAAGATTAATTAGAATTTTACGAAAGCTATCAGGTAATAGTATTTTTAATGTTTTTCTCAAATCTATTTATTAAAAAGTGATTTTTGTTTAATCTTTAACTTAATTATTAAGTGTCAAATCATGTAATCAAGGTGCCCCAGCAAAAATTCTAGGTACAGTGTATTTGTTAGTGGGTCCAATGGTTTAGCCCCTTACAATTTATATACAATTCGTGTTATAAAAATGTTCCTAGACCTATTGGTACTGGAGCTAGCTAGCCTTTATTTCTAATTTCTTGGTACAATGTCACATCTTCAAATTAGAATAAAAATAAGACAAATTATAATACTATATATCTAGGCAAACGAAGTCAAAAAATTATGAAAATTGATTTCTAGATAGTTCCAACAATATAGATCATGTTTAACGGAACCGATCGCTGAATTGGATGTCCCATCATCGAAAACAACTTACAAGCATGGAGGCCTCCGTATTTTCAAAAGTATAGGAGTCTAACTCTTTCAAATCTTTTCGACATCATTTGCTTAATGATCAAAGGGTTTCAAAATTTGTAATTTTAATGGTGGATAAGAGACGTTTTCTCGTTTAACGGTGTAAAGATATCCAAATCAATTAAATTTTTGTTAGAAAATTCTTTAAACTATTTAAAACAAGATCTATACTCTTGATCTTGATTACAAGACTCCTATCATCATTTTTTAAAGAATATTCATTTTCAACCATTCATTTTCTGTTCACTTGTTGGATACAAGAACAATATCGAAAGTGCATGAAATTTGATTTCTAGGTAGTTTAAATTGTTTAGATCTGTGCTTTTGATCTTTTCATCCGCTGGATTATACTATTCAACCAACCACCCATATTTAACGAGCTGATCACACTCAAAGCTCTATCATCTAAAACAACTCGAAAGAACAAGATCATGAGATTTTTAAAAAGAAAACAGCTCTACCAACTCTCTATATATATATATATATATATATATATATATATATAATCTTATTATTATTTTCTAGTTGAAGTTTACCATATTCAACAAATCTGATTTTTCTCAAGTAAAAGTGTGGTTGTACATTAATGTTATGCCCCAGTTTTTATATATATATATATATATATATATATATATATATATATATATATATATATATATATATATATATATATATATAGATATATATATATATATATAATTGGTGCGCTTTTGTACCAATATTTATTAATGTACTTATTTCATTAAGAATATTAGCATACGTAGGGCCCAAATTATATTCTCAAGAGGAGTCCCAAAACTTCTAGATGTTAATAAAAACAACTAACTTTGCCGACATTCATATGGTGACAATAAGTCACTTATTCACACTGTAAAAAAAATAAAAAATAAAAAATAAAAAATAAAAAATAAAAAATAAAAAGAGACACGAATCTTTTTTTCTTCTTCTTATATTTAGTAAGAGAGTAAAAAATAAAAATAAAAAAAAATAAAGTACGAATATGTTGCATATGTTCAGTGCATGTTGTGGTTCTTTGAGGCCGCGAGTTCGATCTCGATCTCTCTTGTGCTTTCGTAAAAAGAGACCGTGCTTTCGACTTTTATGATTTATAAAAAGTAAATAGTTTTAAACTTCTCCTTGAGCAAAATAACTTAAGCATTAATTTTGCGGAAATATAGGATTTCATTTTTGTATCAACAATATAATTTTTGCTAGCTATAGGTTAATATGTTGATTCCTGATCTGTTATGATTTCTATATCATTTTTTCTGAGTAAAATAAATATAAAATATTAATTTAAGAAATTATACCTGACAAAATTGTACATTAATGATGTAAAAAAAAGGAAAAAAAAGCTTCAATGTTTTGATTTCAGAAAACTAAAGTTTTAAAAATGCGTAAATTATATGTAAATAAATTGCTGGGATATTGAAACAAAGCGTTACATTCTATATATACCATGCCCTCACAAACAATGCTAAACATATATCTATATATGTCTCATACAATTATTATTCGTATTATTTTGGCTTTAATATCGTTTTCAACTTGTTGTCTATATATGTACATTAATGGGCTCTTATTGCATTAATTCTTCGTGTCCAATAAACAGTAAAATTATTTTAAAGAGCTTTCAATTTCATTCCCCCACTAATAAATAAGATTTTTTTTTTTTTAAGGATAAACTCCAGATACCACTCCTGTGGTTTCACACTTTTTCATATTTTTAAAGTGTAGATATCAAGCTAGTATCCTGTAGTTTTATTTTTATCTTGTCGTCAGCTTCTCCGTTAATATTTCGTTAAATTATATATGTAAAACTTCAAATATTCCACCTAGATTTATCGCATATTCACTTTAGTACCCTTTCGTTTTAACTTTGCCACTGATTTAACAAAAAAAATTAGTAAAATCTATAATAAAAAAAATAAAAAAAAAATCACAAGACACTAAATTGATATACTTTAAACAATAGCAAACTAAAGTAAAAAAAGTGTGAAATAATAGAAATGATATTTAAAGTTTTTTCTTTTTTTAACTTACAATGATAGAAAAATCACATATTTATTTAATCATAAAAGGGTGACGGTGTAGGAATACGTGGCACCGTGCCACATCACCAACATCGCCCACAAATGACTACTCGTAGGTATGCAAACGGGACGGATTCGAGAGTGAGCAGATTTTTTTTTATAAATTTTTGACGGATCAAAAAACAAATTAAGGGATCTTAGTGATCGGAATATATTTGGAACAAATTATATTTTTCTATATTTTCGCATATACGGTTGGTTCTAGGGATGTCAATGGGTCGGATTCGGATCGGGTTTTTAAAAACCTGAACCCGAATCCGATGGATTTTAAAAATTCACATCCAAATCCGAACCCGAGCAAAAATCCGAAACCCGAACCCGAACCCGACCAAAAATCCGAAAACCCGAACCCGATTATAAACCTGAAAACTCGAACCTGAAAATAATATTTACCAATTACATTAATAGATATATGTATTTTGGTTTAGATTACAAAAGTTTAAGTATATTTTTTGGCATTTAGATTCAGATCTAAAGTTTGAATTTTTTTAATATATTATATCATATTCTAATATCCATATCCAAATTCATATCTCGGGTTTTTATTTTTAATATCCATATTCAAATCGTAGGTATGCAAACGGGACGGCTATACGCAGATTTTTTTTTCTATATTTTCGCATATACGGTTGGTTCTCGTTTACGGATCGGGGCGGGACGTGACATCCCACCAATTCGGATCCATTTGCAACCCTACAGGCTACAGTGAGTCCTCACGTGAGACGCACGTGCCTCGGATCCACTCGGCCTGGGATTCTCCCACGTGTCCCACACGGACGGCGGATCTCGCGGGGTCGGCGGTCAACGTAGTCCATATATAGGGATTCTTTATAATTTGACCACCTGGGCTGGCGCGTAGAGGAGGCGTAGCTTAATTCGTTCGAATTTTCTTTCTCCTCCAACGGTCTCCAACTACTACTACGGCGATTCCTCGGCGATTTTGACGAGGGGTCGCCTCGCGCGTATCTTTGCCCAAATCTATGCTTTGGTTTGAGTTGGATTTAGACCTTCTTTATTTTGTCGGCAACAGTACATAGTCATCTAGCACTAATCAACAAGTAAACCTCATCATGACCACCACCTTGCTATAGCTAGCTATCTATCTATCATTTTCAAATGGCCTTGTGTTGTTTTCAAATAATACATATCACTTTGTTATCGCCATTACACGACCCTCCCAACATTTCTTAAACAAGTCGCTTTTTATGCTGACACAGCACGCTTAGCTAGCTCTCGATGCATGATTGATTCGCACGGTACGGCCCGCGTATTTGCGGCTGTATATAAAAGAGCCACACATATAACGATCTTTGACTGTACTCAAAGATCGTCGTTTTATGATTGCCGTGCCCCCAAAGGCGGTGTTTTAAAAGTTTCCCTATCAGTAGCAAAATCACCTTTGTCATTATCAATTTCCAAGTGTGAGGAGCATCCTAAGTATTAGTTTTTTTTTTTTTTTCATTCATAGAGAGATTGATTGAAATTATAAGTATTTACTAACTAGATTTGGTTGGATTTAATAAATTTAATTTGCGGGAGTAAAATTGACCCTGCTAATTAATACAATTTTCTATGATTTTACCACATTATTATTGCCAATATTTTTTATTTTCGATTTTTCTTTTCCTAACGCTATCTAGTCTACGTTTAAAAGAGTAATCCTCAATGTATCCCAAAAAAGGTCCCCTAGAATGTAATGTTGATGAATTAGCACGGCATGTGGTATTTTTCAGTTGAGTATATTTAGCCTTTAAGAGTTGATATCTGCTGAGTTAGTACGTGCCATGCCAGTAATGTTTTTAAGAAAACAAAAACTAAATTATCTACTAATTGCTATTCGCCTATATAATCATGAGCAATATTATGTATACACCGAAAAAAAATGTAAATCATATAATTCTTCATCAGATGCTCCATATTAGATCTTTAATTATCCTGTAATTTTTATGTATACTAATAATTAAAGATCTAGCTAGAAATTTTCTAACTCGTAGGTCGAGGGGCATAAAATTGACACTCTTTAGTATAATATTTCTCTATAATCATAACTTCTAAGCAAATTTTAGGGATCTTCTAGTGTTCATGTAGTGATATTTAGCTCGAAATAGTAAAGCTATACGTTTAACTTTAAGAACCACACAAGTACCTATCAAAATGTTTGTGAACATAGGATAGCATTGATTGATGCTACGGTGTATAGCATTAAATATCCAACTCAGTTGACTAAGTCCAACTTACTGTGTTTATTACTTTATTATGAAAATTTTCTCAGAAAATTAATTGATTAGTGGTGTATATGGACATACTGCAAAAGTGCAGTTGATCAGCCTTTGTAGGCCAAAATTTATTTGAATCAACTAATTAAACTGTGACGAAATAATAAATAGACGACAAAAATAGTGATCGAGTTAAGGAACTCAGTAAAGGTTTGCTCGATTGAGTGTGGAATAGTAATTACAATATAGTTGTAACTATATTCAGATTCGAATCTAAAATTTGATTTGATTTATTTGAATCCCGCTACTGTAGTTTGAATTATACTCAAATTGATAGCAATTTCAAAATGCAATAGTTAGAAAGAATATTTAACGTTAAACAAAATATAAGACTACCACACTAATTATTCTTTATGCATGGCTGCGTTTGGTTGGGGAACTAAATTTTAGGTATCGTTTGGTTCGGGTATAAGTAAGAACTAGCTATTACAGGAATAGTTACAAGTATGGGAATAAGAAAAATAACGTTTGGATGAAAATTGTGTTGTGTTTCCGGGGATAAGAAAAATATTAGATAATTTTATATAGAAAATGAAGGTGTTGGTAACCGAGAACTACTATTCTCGAGTAAAAAATTAGTGTTTGGGTATAAAGGGGGGATAAGGGTCTATCCCTATCCCTATATACCAAACAGAGGATATTCTCGAGAACAGAGGATATTCCGATACAAGATAGAAATTTTCTAAATTTATGTTTGGATGCATTCGGCGATATTCTAGAGGATATTCTTAGTAGCGTTTGGATAAAAAATGTAGAACAATGTCTAAATATATTTTTAAAAATAAAATAATTAATTTTTATAAGTCTATTTTATAAATAGACTTATATAACAAATTTTTTATTGTAATAATTCATATTCTATAGATAAGAGATATTCAAAGGCTCCAAGACAACACAGCCAATCTTTCTATATCCCAATCTTTCATATTGATTCTTAAGAGAGAAATTTTTTAGATTTTTTTTTTAAAAAAAAAGCTATTTGCATGCTTCGGTGGTATTATTGTATCATGCGTGGAGGTGATTAATTTGTCATTAATCCTTCAGCATATATTTGAGTGGGGGTAAATATCAAGCATAAAGAAAGCGTTGACACACGCCTCAAGATCTCAATTTATTTGATATTTATTTATACGATCTTCAACAATTGCCGCTTTTTGACCTCCCCTCAATATTTATTAAAATTATATATTCAAAAGTTACAGTTATATTGATGACCACTTTTTAACTTTCCTTGATATACCACATCACGAACTGCGTTATCTTTACTCCGCAAATCACATAAAAAACAACAACAATATAAGAAGAACATCCGTCTATTTTTTTTGTTACAAAATAGTATGACATAACACGTACGGACAGCTCAGATGGCACTAGACTTTCGATCACTTCTCTCACACTCAACGACTCTCGTGAGATCTACAATCTATTTAGCTCGCATTCAATCGCCTGATCGATCGACTATCACATCGTCGAAGAGCAAATCGAATCGCCAATGACAATAACAATGATGATCACGACGTACACTTCAGCTTAATTAATAATAATCAAATTATAACAAAGTACTAATACGAACATTCCCACGGAATAATAATCCCCTTTATGCCTCAACATGTATGATTATTTTCTCCTTATTTTATTTCCCCACTAAGTAGTAGACTCAACAATATTGAAGCATCAATTTCCCTAATCATGCATATAATATACGTACGTGGTTGAGTCAAACAACATGCGTCGAACCACACAATAGCGTGGAAATTACGGGGCCAAGCGTTGGACCCGGATCGAGGCGATTAATCGCCCGAGGAATTCGCGCGGAAAACGTGGGTCCCACTTGTGGTGCGGGGCCCACTTCGGGTCACCCTCCCCCACCGAACACGAGAAAGATACGCGCGCGCACCGAGGCGGCGAGCGCCACGTGTGCGACACGAGTCAAAAAAAAAACAAAGCGGAGCGGGGAGATCCGCCAATGGATTTCCGCCACGTGTAGAGGCGATGGCCTCGTCGGTCGCGTGATTGGTCGGCGGGCCTCGTACGGAGCTCACGAGCAGAGCGGGGAAGAGCGAGGCGGTGCGTGAGCCCGGTTCACCGACTACGCCATGGACCCCCCCCCCCTAGCTCATACATTCTCTTTTTCTTTTTCTTTTTCTTTTTTTTCCTTTACATATTTATTATATTTTGGATAATTGAGAGCTTAGTGCCCTAAAACCTTGACCAAAGTTCTCGCACCGACAGTGGAACTCATAGAGTCGAACTCATTACTCCTCCAATCCCCAACCCAGTTGTCTCGCTATTGAGATACTGACGGTCTAGCATCTTGTGCCAAATCTTAGCGAGAAAAATCGATTGTCTCTAACGTAAGTGGCAAAGGACCTGATGATTGATATCTAATATCCAAGTTCAGTATTTAGTTGTTTCGCACTACCAGCTACATTCATTTCTTGAAAAAAAAAAAGAAAAAAATGGAGCGTGCAACATGCTACATTTGTCTCTAAAAGAAAGAATCTCTCAATCAAAAAGGTCTATTTATCTGTAAGTTAATCATATTGAGAAGTATTTATAGACATATCGGTTAGATTGTTTAAATTGAAAATTTTCACTGGTGACCTAATATAGTTCAGAAAAATATAGAAATAATTAAAATAAAATTGTATGATCACCCTCAAATAGAAATGATAGGTAAACTAAAAGCGCTTTCGTACAATACATAAGTATGCCAGCACGTCACGGTCGGTGGATCGAAATCTATGATAGACTAAGTCATCACGTCACGGTCGATAGGACTCCATGATTGGGTCGATTATTGCATCACAAGGTATGATCACATGTTTATTTATTTCGATGTTGTTTTAGACAAATAGATGGAATATTTTCTAGGAGACGATTTTTTGATTCTGGTCAAAATTCACTGAGATTTCGCCGTCACCGCAGCATAGCAGAGGTGATGAGTTGGATCATCTCAATTCATAGAGATCCATGACCTCCTAGCATGTTTAAGACCATTGGGTAAGAGAATTTGAGAATTAAGGCTGAATTAATTTATTGTTCCGTAGTATTATGTAAAAAAATAAAAGTTTTTGTATATATCGCAAAATTTATTTTTTGAGATGGATATCTAGGTTCTCTAAAATTTTTAATTATACCGTCTAATCTTTTTAATTAATTCCTTGATGGTTAAATTGTTTATTAATTTTAATTATATATATAATATTATTTCAAAAACAAATGACACCGTTAAGATTTCATTAAAAAAGTGCACAAAATAATTATATTATACATTTGAATAGTAAAACATATTATGTTATAGAATTGATGTCGCTATTTAGATGTAGTTATTAATGTGTTGATAGAGACGATGAGTAACAATTTAATTTGTTCATCTACTCTGAGAAAAATATTTTATTTTATATATTTATTATTTCACGTAGAATTTAGATACAATTAAAACTAATTAAATTAACCCATCAGAATTATAGAAATCTAAGCAAACGTATACAATATTAATATTATGGTAAGAAGTTTTTTTTTTTAAAAACATAAATTAATATAACAACAAAATTAGATGAAATATCCAAAACATTATCCTCAAAAAAAAAATCTCCCATGTTAGAAAAACCCACACGTGTAAAAATAACAAACTGAGCCCCACATGCATGGAGCGTGTCAAACCTCGATTGGAGGAAAAAAAAAAGGAAAAAATAAATAAAAACTGGTGGTGACCGTGTATATCATCATCACAGCACCTGTGGAATCTACACCGATAAAAGAGCCAGAGAGAGAGAGAGAGAGAGAGAGAGAGAGAGAGAGAGCTCTTCATAGATCTCCAAAGTACAAAGTGGTGGAGGAGAGATGAATAATGATAATAATGAGCAAAAAATAATCAAAAAATAAAAATAAATTATTGCGAGTGAGAGGGGTAACTCTGCGGTGAGGTTACCGAAGGATCAGTGGCGGCAGTGGCGGCGGCGGAGGCGGCGGCGGAGACGGAGGACGAGATTCGGAGGACCTGGCGGGGCGATTGGGGGGCGTCGCGGTCGGGTGCGCCGCCCTACGGCGAAGGAGGATCGGGGCGCGGGCGATGGCGTGGTGGCACAACAAAGTCGTCTTCCCCGTCAAGCGTGCGTGGCTCGCCGTCGCCGCCCGGGTCAAGGCCCGGAAGAACGGTAACCTCACCTCCCCTTACTCGCCACCACTTTTTTCTTTAAATCAATAATTTTTTCATTTATTTCACGAATTGGTACATGTATTTAATTCTTAGGATTTATTTCTTTCTTAACCTCTTTTTTTTTTTATAAATATTAATTTATACTCCTTTTTGTGAAAGCTTGAGCTGAGTGAAATCAAATTTACTAGGAATAAATTTAGATTTATTAAATTTTGCTAAAATCGGTTAACGAATAGCGATCTAATTAGATAAACCTAAGGTTAATTAAATATGTATTAATAAGCCTCTCTTGTTTTTTGCTCTCCTTTGTTAGTTTGAAAACCTACTAGCTTGCTTATAGCTTTTAAAATGATTTAAGATATATTAAAATATATTTTATTTTATGAAACATCATAACATATACTAATTATTATTATTATTATTGTTGTTGTTGTTGTTGTTAATATTATTAAATTATTTTTAATTATTTTGAGGAGGATGGATAAATATGGGGTCTATGAATTGGTGAATGGTCCATACAATTAGATGGGAGTTGGACAAAGCATTTTCTCTTCTTTCTTTTGATATCAACCATCCATGTTTAGGTATCTCATTTGTTTAGGACCACTTGATCAGTGATTCATGGTGATGGTGTGCCCTTTTTTTTTTTTTTTTTTTTTTGGGCAAAATGGAATAAATCATTTATGTTTTTTTTTTATTAATTTTCTTCTTTTTTATTTTTATTATTTCCCTCCCCACATCTTTTTTTGACACACACAGATCAAGTATTTAGGAAGAAATATCTTCAAACTATTTCCATAAATTATAATGAATTATTTATATATATAATGTTTTCTCAATTCAATCTATAAGGATGTGTACCTTAATTTTAAGCATTTTATTCATTCAATGTAGAAATTTATATCAACTATAGATGGGAAATTTTAAGGGAAATAATGAGGGTTTTTAAAGAAAAAGAAATTAAAGAATATTATGTTTATCAAAGCTGATCAATTAAAAAAAAAAAAACCAAAAAACTGCAGTAGCAGTTTAATTAATAAAAATATAGAGAGATATAGCTAGAGTTCCACAACATTTTCTATTTTAACTTTTTGTTTTATAAGAGATTTGAATTTAGATATATTTAAATTTATCTAAATATTATTTATTGAGTGCACTAGTTTAAATGTATGAATTAATATCTGCTTCTTGGTTAATTTTCTCCACCTACTGTAAATGGGTTCAGTGATCATTTGCTTTACTGTTATTACAATGCTTTAGTGGTTAATTTCCTCCCCAATATATATGATACTTGTATTTTTATCTTATCTTAGAGAGGAGATACCTAATTTAGTATCACCAAATAAATATCTCCTTAATTTCAAAGTGAAAATAGTGCATCACATTGAATTTTTGGGGACCTTCCAATCCTAAAACTTCACAAAAACAAAAACAAAAAAGAGGGGAAAAAAAAGGTTCATTTTTTCCTGGCCACAACATTGCTCTTTTATTATATTATAATTGAAGAGTTATTATATATCATATCAGATTATAATTGGTCATGAAGCCCCAAAAAGATAAAAAAGAATAGTTTCTGAAGCAATAAAAACCAACTCCTATCAGTGTGTCACAGCATAATTAACATTTTGTGAGACATTATTATTTGGAATGGAATTGCACAAATGATTGTCATGTAGATCACTACAATTTGATCCATTTGTAAGTTATTTAATTAGGCTATAATCCTTAACTGTACTGGTTATTTCTTAAACAATTTCGTGTAATTTTTCGCGCAGGTAGCGGCATTCTTAAGCTTCACGACGACGTGCAAACTTGCGGGTATCAGGATGTGCAAGTGATGTGGGAGATACTGCGGTCGGAGATGGAGCTCTCGCGCAATCCGAAGCAGCGGAGGCGGTTGTTCTCGAGGCGGTCGACCTGGTCGAACCGATCTACGCCGAGCGCGGTCCAATAGAAAACATTTGAGCTGAGCCAATCCCATGCATCAATTTGGTCCATCTTGATGAGACTAGAACATATTTAAGCTCTAGGTTTTGAGCCCATCTCATCCCTCACCTCTCCCTCCCTACAATTAATAAGGTTGGTACTATGTTGAGATGTATGGAATGGGCATCCACATATGTACATGTACATAAAGGGGGAAATTAACCATGCTTTCCCTCTCTTTGAATTTGTAAGGGGGGTTGTAGGGCTAAAAAGAAAATAAATAAGGTGACTTTGTTCTTAAAAAGAGGGTTAAAGTGGTGGTTATTTCTTGTGAGCATGAATGACCCATTGTGGGTTTAAATTCCTCCTATATCTTTTTTTTGTCAAAAGAATTAAGTAAAAGATAAGAAGTTAATTTTCCTAACAAATTCTCCTGGCCTATATATATATATATATATATATATATATATATATATATATATATATATATATATATATATATATATATATATATATATATATATATATATATATATATTTTAAAAGTACTAAATTATCGATGTGTGGTTAAGATGATGTGGGCCCCCTTGGGTTAAGTGGGTGGTTGGTTGAATAGTATAATCTAACGGATAAAAATGATCAAAGTCCTAGATCTAACGGTAAAAAGTTCACAAGCACCAGTCTTGGTGCTTTTACAAGCACCATAAAGACTCATATATATATATATATATATATATATATATATATATATATATATATATATATATATATATATATATATATATATATATATATATATATATATATATATCTCGTTAGATCTACCTTTTGATTACTTTCACCCGTTAGATCATACTATTCAACCAACCACCCACTTAACCCTGTGAGGCCCACATCATCCTAACCACACATCTCTTAATCCAACTATAAACTTAGAAGACATATTAAACTTTTACTAAGATATATAGATATATACATATACAGAGTTCGGCTACTATACTATTAATAGCACGAAGTACTTGATGCTATCAAGTTTTCCACCGTTAGATCTACCCTTTTGATCATTTTCATCCGTTAGATCATACTATTCAACCAACCACCCACTTAACCCTACAGGGCCCACATCATCCTAATCACATATCTCAATCTAATGGCCGAAAATTGGTCGCACTAACGACTTTTATTAATAAGATATATAGTAGCCTATATATATATATATATATATATATATATATATATATATATATATATATATATATATATCGATATATATATATATATATATATATATATTTTAAATATATAACTCTAATTTAACTCTGACCGAATCAAAATTACAAAAAGGAAATAAATCCCAAATCATTTAATGAAAAGGTGACTTTGTAATGTTCTGTAAATTATCTAGGCATTGGTGTAAATTTGCTGGTGTTAGATCCATGGAGGAAGACTCTGAACTAGATGTGGGATGTGACAGCTAACAATAATGAATCATGAATGTGGATGTGTATGAATTCCACTAATAATGGCCACTGGTGCTGTGGCTGCCAATTCTGACTGTAACATTTCGGGGTCTCGTTCTGTCTGCACTTTGTTCATCCAAAACAAGCAAAGAGAGAGATAGAGAGGGAGAGAGAGAGCAACGAATCCAACCTGCCGACTTCCCGTTTGTAGAAACAGAAAGGGCAGACGTGCAAGAGCCATATTTGCAGGGTGAGAAGTCAGTCAGTCACCTCTGCTCTTGCCAAAGTGGGTTCCAGTTCACAGCCCCTCATCAAGTGTTGTTATTTTTTTGAGAGATAGGTAGGTAGCCATCATCCTACCCGTTTCGTTTATTTTTTTTATAAATTTAGCTAGAAATGTGAATCAACTAGAATTCGAATTAGGGTCTCGGATGCTAACCCCCACCTCTTTTGCCACTTCCTCTCGGGTCTCGGATGCTATACTTACACTCCGGATTATCACTTGGCTTAACAAATAATGTTAAATAAATAAAAAAAAAACTTCAAATACCCCCGCCCCCCTTTTGTGGTTTCACTTTTTCTCACTTTAGTACCCTGTGGTTTAAAGTGTATCAAGTTAGCACCCTGTGGTTTTGCACTTTTTTACTTTAATATCCCGTGGTTTAAAGTGTATCGAGATCGCACTTTCTCACTTTAGTACCATGTGGTTGAAAACCGTATGGTATTAACTTGATACAAAAATAAAATCACAGGATATTAACTTTAAACAAAAATAAGATCACAGAATACTAACCTGATACACTTTAAACTATAGGGTACTAAAGTGAGAAAGTGCGAAACCATAAGGATGCTAAAATAAAAAAGTATGAAACCACAGAAGGTTTTTTGAAGTTTTTCCATAAATAAATGAAGAAATATTCCATGAACTTTTAGGACAAGTATATATTTATTATTCTGGTTAGATGTCATGCTCGAACACTGCCATTTCAAACTAGCATTGAAACTTTTAGTTGAGAAGTCATTTTGGTAGATTGCGCACAAAATTGTAATTTAGTTGAATAAATGATTTTGGGAAGTTTAATTTGCCTCTTTTGACTTTGTCGTCATCCTACAGCTCAAGCAGTTACATTTAAGGGGCAATTATTTATATATCTTTGAAAAGTTTTCGACTTTCTAATTTATCCATTTTAGAAGGCTAATATTGAAAATACCCCTCCTATGTTCTAACATATTTCTAATATACTCATAGAGTTAAAATCTATTAATTAACTCTGTTATTTCTGTAAAATTACTATTTTGCCATTTCAAATATACCTTTCCACCATCATTGTCTTTCTTATTTGCCCTTAAAGTCATGGGCACAAAATGTATTTTGACTTTTGAACTTTTCCAATATACCCTTCTACCGTCACCAATCTTTCTTATTTGCCCTTAAGTTAAGGACAAAATTGTCATTTTAAATTTTTTTTTTTTTACTGTGGTAGATAGTTAACTCACGTTTAACCCAGTTTAACTTAACAGGAGATAACTGCGGAAATATTTTACAATAACAGTAGAACATATGAAGGATATTTTAGAAAGAAAAAAAAAATAATAATAAATCGAATAATTTCAAACGTATAAAAAGTATATAAGCAATTATCCCTACATTTAACTATAGGGCTCTCCTCATAAAGAGATTCTACACTATCTCACTTACACAACGTCATCAATAACAAACCAATCGTCTTTCTTTTTTTTCAAACAAAATACAATAAAAATATTTTTTTATAATCATAATGTGATATATATTTTTTAAAATTTTTTTTGATTGATTTGTTACGCCATGTCATCAATATATCTGTTGTATTCTAGAATTTTTCCTCCTCGTAGGGCTAAGAATCCATCACTACTCAAGAGTAGACAATAAAATATCTTATTGTATTATCTTGTGCTTTATAAAATATGTCACTTCACTACCCTCATTAATGACAAGTTTTACAATAAAATAAAACAAAAACGGCAGAGTAGCTGAGTGCAAATTTTTGAATTACAAGACGCAAAAGTCAAAAAGCACTAGACCTCTACTGGCGAATTTGAAGTTGACATGCACATCCTTGCATGTATATTTATAAAAGAACACACAATATAGCGATTGGAGAAGTTAGCGGCGCTACAAACATGTGGGCATCCGTCTCGGCTATCAACAACGCACCAAAAAAATTACAAGTTTTGACCTACCTTGCGATAATCTGGTGGGTAGTTTGGACGGATAGAAATAACACTATCTTTCAATCAGCAACACCAATCGCCATCCGAGCCTTCATTGCTTGACCACCTCTGAGCACTTCTTTTCCTTACTCTAATTTTTTTCTCACTCCCCTTTCTCTTCTCTTCTTTTCCCACTCGACTCCTTTACCTTTCGTTTTTTTCGATTTCGCTTTACCTTACCTTCTCTTCGAAGCTTTGTTTTGTTTTATTTTTTTTTTTCGGAGGCCTTAGTTATCTTCATACTGTATACTCAGTTCATTTTGCTTAATGAACAAAGCAAAGCAGGTAGCGTGCTACCTCTTTCTCAAAAAAAAAGAAAAGAAAAAAAGAACACAATAAACCAAACTCTGTACTTGTACCACAATGATGAGTTCGCACTGGCCAAAAAAAAACCAATGAGAACAAACGCCAAAATTCAAACCCCAGTCGAAAAGTTTTTACAGCAAAAAGGCATTAAAAAAAAAGCACGTGAAATACATCCACAGACAAAATAAAAAAGGAAAAAAAAAAAAATGAGGAGGGTGACAGAGCCAGTGCGCACTTTAACATGCCTCTTCTTTATCCTGGATGATTTTCAGATAAACAGGATGAAATGCATCCAAAAGAGCGTGAAATAGATGAGCCAAAGCAACAGCTCTCTAATTTGGGCCCAGCAGGGTCGAGGTGTTAAAAAAAAAAATTCCCTCTCCATGAAAGTTCTTTAGAACGCGGAATTTACTAATCCAGCTCTGAGGATCTGTTTTACGCTGAATGATGACGATGACAAGAAAGGAAGAGAAAGCGCAGCAAGAGCCCCTGCAATTCAACAAATCTATTAACCATAAAAAGCTATGAAAAATCTGTAGATTGGCCGCGTAATTAACTTAAACGGCTGGGGGGCACTAAATTTCACGAACTTTTGCCAATAACCGAATTTATCCTAAATCATCGACTTGTTATGTTTGTAGTTATAATGATGCATTATATGAGGGGTGGGAAATTAACCTGAGCAGGATGTGAGTTACAATAAACCTTCGAGAACCTTACGAGGATCCAACTGCCCACTGCAGTAACTGGAGGGAACGGCAGAGAGCTCCTGTCTCCCTCTCCATTCCTCGCCAGGTTTCAATGTGATCGACTTACTGACCGCCGCAGCCCCCACACATATCATATGCTTGTAGTCTTCATCCCCCAGGTCTGGTATCACCTTAGCCTTCTTGTCCCATGGATTCCATACAACTGTAGAGAGAGAGAGAGAGAGAGAGAGAGAGTGGCACCAATAAGTCGCGTAAGATGAAGGTTAAACAGAAACTGCAAGACCAGACCTGAGCAAAAAGATCCGCACCGCCTTGCTCGGCTTTTTGAGCTGGGTTCAGCCCAATCCAGTTCATTAGACCAGATCAGGTTTGAAAAACAGAGGCTAGAGAAGATCTAGGTCATACTTGGGTTACAATGTTCTTGGTTGAGTCACTTTTGGGTTGACCCAGCGCAGCCAATTTTTAGTTCACAATGCGGGTTGCACTTGGGCCAACCAATTTTCTCTTGATCCTTGACCAACCCAGGCTGTACTCAGGTCTAGCATGACTACTGAGAACCATAAGAACCAAGAGAGAGAAAAAAAAAAAAAGAGGAAAGAGGAGGGGAAGGAGGGAAGGCTCACTGGCATCTGGAAGCCCATCATCTTTCCGCAATACAAATGTCCTTTTCTTTTCATGGTCAATAATGGCGAGCTTCGGCGGTGTGCCCAAATATATTTTGTCCACCTATGCCATCAATGGAGTAAGTATTGCATATCAACCATTTCAAACATATTGAATATCAGGCTCAACTTACTTCAGATTCAAATATGATTGCATCTCCTTGTTCGGTGGAGCGCTGTTTTTCTCTCAAATTATCAAGGTAATCCAATGTCTCCAGTCCTTCAACACGTACTTCACTGAAACATCAACTATTATTAAGGTCCTAAGTAAAGCAAGAAGCGAAGGGAACATTCGAGGTCACGCTCAAAAATAGAAATAGGCTCACAACATAATATGTACTTAAACAATGGCTAAATATATTTCATACACACGGAAACTCTGGTTGGCTGAATTGTGATGAACGGAAACTTAGCACATCATGCAAGTATTTCATTCCTGGACTACTTAAGGATTCCAAATAGTAATGTATGTGTGACAAATAAGGAACGAGCTTGTGCAAACCTGATATCTGAGATAGAGAAGTATGTGTGATATGCGAATGTAAACTGAAATGGTTTTCCATCAGTACTTGTGTTTCTTATGCGGGACGTGAGCATCAGATCTCCTCCTGGTCCAAGGGCGACTCTCAAGCGAAATTCATAACTGCAATCACCAGGAATTGGCAACAGAATTCAGTAAAGAAAGGAAAAAATTGAATATGTACAAAATTAGAAGAAAGTAAAGTGACAACTAGAAAATTAAAAATAAATAAATAAATTTCCCTACAGTGAACAAGATTAGCCCTAAATCCCATTTGAGAGAAAACAGACCTATGAGGCCAATTCTTCAAATCTTCTTCTGATGGCTTTAAAATCAGATCAACAAAAGCCTTAGTAGAAGTATGTGCAGGAAAAGGTGGTGGGTTATCATCAATAGTCCAAAGATGATTCCTAGCAAATCCATGTTGTTCAAGAGTTCCATGATTCCCAAGCTGCATTCGGGAGTAACTTTTTGGTATTCAAAACACACACGGCCGATGAATCATAAAGAAATGATTGATCTAACAAAATGCAGCCTTACTTGAGGAAAGCATATTGGTATACCACCACGAATTGGTTTCGGAGGGCAGAAGTAAGCCTACAAGAGGGGAAAAAAGCACTCGACATGGTTATGAATAACGCTGAGAAACAGAAAAGTTAACAGATGCATATAATAGAGCTTGTGAAGTACAGATGAAAACGAAAGATGCACCTAAATACAACTAGGAACCCAGGATCCTGCAGTTTGGCAGTCAAAGGACTCATTACGGGTAAGGGTATGTTTGGTTCCCTGTAGGGATGCAAACGGATCCGGGTTGGTGGAGCTCCTGCCCTGATTTGCCCCGACGGGGGCAGTAAATAGGAGAAAATAAACGGATTCGGGGCGGAAAACGAGGTAAATTTTACGATCCGAGACGGATTCGGGGCAGAAAACGGGAGAAATTTTGACCTGTCCCGAATCCGCCCCGTCGCCCCGAATCCTTCCCGAAATTATTTTTTATTTTAAAAAAAATTCTTAAAAAGTAATATATTTACAAAAAAGTTCAAAATACAAATAAGTTAATACTCTCATTTCTAATGTATTTAAAATTTTTTAATTTTATTTTGAATTGTGATTGATATTTTTTATTTTTATAATTAATATTGTTAAATTATATATATAATATTATTAAAAATTATTATTTTATATTTTATAAAATATTAATAATATTATAATTTTAAAAAAAATATTAGTTGGCGGGACGGATTCGGGGTGCCGGCGGGAGGCGGGTTATGAGGCGGGGCGGGTCATGAGATGTATTTTTTAACCCGTCATGAATTCGAGCCGGGAGGCGGGCGGGAGGCGGGCGGGGCTCCCGCCCCCGCATCCGCCCGTTTGCATCCCTAGTTCCTTGTAAAACTACTCGGAATTTTTTTACGCTTGAAAAGTAGTTTTCCGTTGTTTGGTTGCTCGAAAAAAAAAAAATTTGGAAATTTTTTTTTACAGATTCTTCGAAAAAAACGAGTTTTCATTTACCACCCACTGTCGGTGGAAAAAGGAAAACCTCTAGCAAAAGACGCACTCATAGCCGCTCACAAAAAACGCACCACGAGAAAGGTTGGTTCTCGTGGACCGCGAGTGGTCCAATGTGGACCACTCATCCACTCTCTCTCTCTCTCTCTCTCATTCATACTATTGATAGCATAGTAGTAGACTCTCTCTCTCTCTCTCTCTCTCTCTCTCTCTCTCTCTATATATATATATATATATATATATATATATATATATATATATATACGAGGAAGAAAAATTATTATACATATTTTGTACTTTTATTATAAATATTATATCTTTCTATTATATATTATTTTATTATAAATATTATATATTTCTATTATATAGTATTGTATGCATATTATTACATGTATTATATTATGTGCTTATCAATTTATCATATTATATAATTTTAATATATTTAATTCATAAAATATAAGTTATAATAATAATATATATAGTTTAATAATTAATATAAATAAATAAATAATATATAGGATATATAATAAAAGAAAAAAAATTCCTTTCAAGCAAACAAGTGAGGTTGAAAACTTTTTTTTTCTTTTCCTATGAACCAAACACTAAAAGCTATAAAAAAAAATTTCCACAGAAAACTTTTTTCCACTAAATTTTTTTTTTCCCAGTTTTACGTAGAACCAAACAGCCCGTAAACGTATAGTCAGATCGATGGCAAGTGCTATTGTGCTAGTAATAACATGATGCTATATGATGATAACTGAGATGGCAATTGGCTACATGGCAATTGGCTACATTTTGAAAGTGAAAGAGTAAGTGGCATTCCAAAAGTTCCTTGCGATTATAGGCACCTAAGGATGAACTTCTTTATTCTAGTTATTATTGGTTAGTTTGCAAAGTCATGTTTAAATGGTGAAAAAACAAGGATAAAAGCAAGTAAAGCCATAAATGCAGAATATAAAAGCAATCTACAGTAGCAAATTAAGTTAAAGCCCTCCCAAGGAGCCTTCAAAAGCATATGAATTGAAGGGAATGAAAAGATAAACAATACCAATGTGCATTAAGCTCTCAAATTTTTCTCGTCATTTCCAAGATAACTAATCTCAACTATTAAGAATATGATATATGTAGAATGCAAAAATCTAAATATCATGATTTTAAGGACCTTTTAACGGACTAAAGTCGATCACCAGAAGAAAACCCAAAGACACAAGTTATAACATAACATATTCAGCATCCAAACAGGCTCTGAAAGAAACTCAAGTTGCCAACACAGTGAACCACATAAAGCACCTATTCACTAAGAGCACATCTCCAGCAAATCGTCTAAACTTAATATATTCATGTAAACAGAACCAGTACTGCAAACAGAGATAAGAGTACCAATGTAACTCTATTTACTCAAAAGAAATATAAGAAATGACTTGAGAACATTTCGAAAATGTCATCTTTGCACAATACCCATGCACTGACATTGATTTCAGAATGAAGGAAAATTTTCGGTACCTTACTACTGACGAAAAGTAGCTCCTCCCCTTCATTTTTCCAAGATGTTACTTGACCTCCATACAAGTAAACCTGTGAGTAAACAAAAGAGTGTAAATAGCAGAGGACAAAAGCTTAAAAGTATTTAATATACAAACAGCAATTGTTCTTCCAGTTTCAAGTTTATACGAAGGATGGTGGGCAATTATATCTATTTCATGAAAACATGAAGCAAACCACCTTAGCTATCTATTAGACGAAGAAGATGAATGGACGCCTAAGAAAAAGGCCTTAGAGGAAATGAATAACAGCAAACAAGAACAGATACAGCAATAACAAGAACAACAGCAGCTGAATAAAAAGAACAAGAAGATGCAAGAGGCCCAAGTACTCTAAGTGTTTCATCTTAGTATCACCTTACATTAATTATTGAGTAAATCACAGTGGAGATTATACAGGTAAATGGAACACAAAGATGCAACAACTTTGTTGTAAGAAAGAGATTATCCAAGTAAATGATAAATATGAGAATAGATATAATAGTCCACATGTTGCACAGCATGATGTGATAAGAGAAGAATTGTGCACTGCAATTTAGGGGAGCACATAGCTCCAACTAGGATTACATGGCATAAGAAGATTCATATGATGGATAAACCATAGTTTCATGCAGTTGACACCACCTAGTAATCAAAAGATATGAAAGCTGTGTAGTTATTGAAGGTTTCTACCAAAAAATTTTTTGAGGCAGAACCTAAACATCCAAAGAAGATGTAAGAATAACCGATCATTACTAGGTAAGCTAAGGAAAATTTAAGAAAATGGGAAGTCACGTTAAAAATTATTTTACAGGAGAGAGCATCAAAAGATAAGGTTTATCTGTTGCTTAAAGCATGTTATGCCAGCCTCATGCCACTTGACTTTGCCAGCATCAGATAACTCAATGAACTAGTTATATTTTACAGGAAAACCTCATCTCGGAGATGATAAGACCTGTATTCTTAAAAAATGGTGAATATAGTAAGCAGCATCAGCCATGCTTACATTAAAAAAATGATAGATTAGAAAGAAACAAGTACTGTGAATAGAAAAAAGAACCATGCAGGCAGTTAAATTAGCACAAGGAGAAAGATAATGTTAATGTCAAACCTAAAGATGGATAAGACCAAGCAAAGCCAGCTCATTGAAGGCAAATAGGGACCCCACCTAAATTATTATTGTTTAAATACAACTTTTTTGAAAAAACCCCTCCTCCCTCATGACAAATTAGTGGCCGAACAGCATGCTAAACATTTGACCAATCTAATGGTGGAATATCCAATAATGGAATACAATATAAATCCATACCTCAAGTTTCCACACACTAATATCCAATTCTCGCTGTCCTTCTCATGAAAACGCATGCCACAAAGAATATAGGTATATCGAAGAAAAGGAAACATGTTGAAACATAAAAAATCAAACTTTAAACTAATTTGTTCTCCTGCGGCGGTTTCACCACATGTGAAGTGTCCCAGACGGAGACCCGAACAAGGATTAATGGCTCGGTCAAAGAACCCTAATTCTCAACATCAGGACGATCCCAATTGCTAGAATCGAGCAGCCATTACTTTTTTTTTTCCTACGGAATATCCTTAAACTGATTAGATCAGATGAAAATGAGTATGAGATCTACAACAAATCCAGTTACAATAGCCCTATAGTATGAAGGATTCAAACAACAACGAGATGAACCGATTTAGAGGGAAAAATGGATCATCAGAGAGAGAGAGAGAGAGAGAGAGAGGACCTCGGCGGAGCTTCCCCGGACCTCCCGAAGCACGACCTTCTCGAGGCCGTTGATGCTCTTGCACAGCTCCACATATGGCAGCGGCGCCGCCGCAGCCATCGCGGCGATCCCGAGACCGGCGAGCGTGGAGCTTGTGGAAACCCTAACCCTAATCCCACTCTCGCAGTCGACGGAGCTGCGAACGCAGTGAGGAAGACGACGACGGAGGAATCGATGGGCCAAAAAAAAAAAAAAAAAAAAAAGGAAAAAAAAAGTAGGTAAAAAAAAAATAAAATGGAAAAGGGTACGAAAAAGACATCGAACTTTCTCGGCCTATTTATAGAACTCAAAAACTGGAGAGAGGATACATTCAATGCATGCACCCGGTGCATATGTTTATATCATAGACCGCGCCCAGTGTATGATGGGGGTGGCAATCGTTCGGCCAGTGGTGGCGCATTCGTGTTGAACGAAATGAAATTTCGAGATGTTCTTCGTTTAGTAAAGCAGTTTGAGCAGCGGCTTCGAATTTTTATTTCGTTTAATAAGCGAGCAAAGACAGTGGGTAAAACCAACTCATCAATTCATTTCTCGATAACATTCGAATATATATATATTTATATTTATATAATTTATTTAATTTATATTTTTATATATAAATAAATAATTATATATAATATATATTTTTATTATTTAATTTTTAGCAAAATAAAAATATAAATTCGAACTTAATTATAAAAAGACTCATTTGTATATAAAGTTTTTACTATTAGAACAAACTCTAATAAATAAGATTTTATAAATTTATTTTTTTAATATATTTAATCTAATTTTTCTATTTATTGTTCGTTGACCACTCGTGTTTGGCTCGTTTATTAAACGAACCGAATTTTTATTTCGATACTTTAATGAGCGAGTTAGTTCGGCTCGCACGAACCGACTTTCACTCGTGTTCGGCTCGTTTACACCCCTAGTGTATGATAATAAATGTGTTAAAATTTTTAAATACATAAATTGAGTGGTTGTGTAACATGTGTTTGTGAAAAAATGACATATATATATATATATATATATATATATATATATATATATATATATATGCTTTTTTATATTCATATTTTTCTTTTTACTCTAACATATAACAAACTAAATGGTGGACCAGGTTCATGCACTAATTCCTCAGGGGAGGAAGAGAGAGACTTATGATATTTTAACATTTACCCACTGTGAATTTTTATATATTGCACTTCTGTTTCTCATAATATCCATCTTCATAGATATCAGCAACATTACTCAAATATCTAAATCTTTTTGCGCATCAGATGAATCCAAATGACCAATTGATGAACTCACAATATTATCAGAACAAAAATCTAACTGATCTACGATATTCTACACCGGAAATTCAACCACATCATTGTACCAAACATTAAAATGGCGAACTCGGGGATAATTTGATCAAAGATCTCCAAAATGTCCTTCATTTTGTTTTGAAACACATCAAATTGTTTAAAAGTTATGAAGCATCAAATGCAGATAAGCCTGAAGCATAGTATATGCTACATCTCTTTCTTTGTGGCCATGGCTCTGTTATTTGCAGTGATCTCCAGTTGCGCCAACCAAATGATCAAGTGGAATGCTATGTCCTTTATAACTTCAATTTACACATGGCGGTGCCGTTTCTTCGTAGTCAAATTTGAATAAAGAGCGCAAGTTCGATAACCCTTCTGGCCAATGGATTGACGCAGCCACCCCATGCATGTAGCACTGTTGAGCCGGGAAATATTTCACCTGCCGGTGAACGGAATGTTTCAGTTCGGTATTACGCAAAAGGATGACATATGGTAGGCTTTGTACAAGCAGCTTTAGACAAACAATACTTCTACAAGCTCCGGCTTCGCCAAAGAAGTCCTGAATACCAAATAGGACTTCGCGTATATACTTACAGCAAGACTTTCATCTTACGAAAGGGACACCAGACGGCAGTCTGCGTGCGTATTCCACATACTGGCGTCCGAAGAACTGCCTCAGGAAATACTCCTCATAACTGTTACTTAGTAAAGGATTAGCAAGCTCGAAGAACTGAACTATGAGGAAGGGAAACGGAAAATTAACTTTTGTTTCATCGTCGGGCAAAGAGCTTTAAATAGAATGAACCTCTAAATGACATCGCAAAATCATAGTGTTAAAAGGATACGGTATCCGTTTAGAGAAGAATCTCCATAAGACCAAGATGAAGGCGATGAAGCAGACCGGGTTGCAGAGCATAACCTGGGTTCCAGTTGCCCAGATGAAGAAGCCGCAATAGCCAGGATGCCGCATGAATCTGCTTAATTAGAAAGCAAAGATTAGTACAGTTACTAGATTGGCCAAAATGTAGAAAATTTATGCATTATACCCTGAGAATATTAGAATTTACATAGGATTATAGGGTTTGATAAGTTTCCTTCCGCTAGATTCACCTAAAGAGCTAACAAATACATCAAAATATGATATCATAGACCACAAGAAATGATAGAAATCAACAGCAAGGACATTCCAACACCAACATTCGTGACAACACCAATAGACCATAATAAATTAAAGAAATACCAGCAATTTGATTAAGATCTAGAATAAAACCCAGTCAGAATTGTTTCTAGTTAATCCAGATTTAGGTAGGGTTTGATGAAAAAAAGGGCATTTTAGAATAAAATGGCTATGACAGCCAGCAAAACTACGCTGGGCGCGTTATGAAGAGTCAGAAGACACAAGAGAAAATGAGGAAACTTTCTATTAAGAATCTACTAAGGAGCTTTACTTCTTCTGATTGACACATCTTTCACTTTAAGTTCCTGATGTCAGTAAAATCAGCAATTATGTTTAATTCAGTGATGATTAGTGAAAATCTACAACTCTAATCGGCATTAATCATATGAAACAGTAGGTTCCACTAAATATTACAAAATAATAGCTAATGAAATCATTAAACTTACCATAATCGGCAATTCTACTGACTGAAATGACTCGAGTAGAAAAGATGATACTAATAATAACAATAACAAACTTTTACAGTTCGCAATCCCTCCCCGCCCCCCCCACTAAAGGGTCTAAATTCTAAATTTAAAATTTCCTACAGTTCAGAGGGTCACAGTATTTTTACCAATTTGAATTGCCTAGATAAACAACTTTAGGTACATTAAATTACCAAGATGTGTTTGTTCTGGTGTGTACTAAAGCTGCAGAACAAAGAGTCAAAAATTGCTATTTGCAAACTAAATGTTTAGCATTCTGTCCAATAAATTCTCAATTCTCCTCTAAACATTAGCTCAAAACTCAGCTTCAGAATGATCTAAATCATTAAGCAAATCAGGTGAATGATCATTACCTATAAATTCCACGAGTAATCAGCTCATGATGATCTGCGTAATAAATCCTGATGGTGTGTGTGAAGGCACGGCCGGCTGTTAGAACAGCAGCTTTACGGATGATCTCCCCAACGATAATCATCACAATGCCAAAATTGCTGACCCACCAATACTCCTTCAAGTAGGGAAAGAAAAGAATCTCTATCACATATTCGAGCACCGCACAACTCATCGCAGCAATATACTGTTTGCTGATCAGAAGTGCTGCAAAAGAAACATTAGTATTAAAATTTGAACTTTTGACATAAATATTTACGACAGAGCATAGTAAATTAAAGGGTAAATTGCACCAGGGGTCTCCGATTTGGTCCCCAACTACTACATTTTTACGTTTCGATCCTCAATGCAGCATAAAATTAAGTTATCCATTGCTTAGGTTACCTAGATCTCGAAAATTAAATACATATTCTTGTACAATTTAAGCTTCTTTCCCCCAGTAATTCTAGCATCTGATGCAATATCCCGGAAGAAACCCTACCTTTTACAATAATTATCTGTAACTCGACAATATTCAATGATGAAAAGAACTCAAAAAGATAATAAAAATATTTGGTCTCATCAAAGAAACTGTGAAATGCTCCAATTCTCAAATTGCACAAATCCCACCGAACAATCACCAAAAATAGTCAAATTTAATACTCTCATTCACCCTTCAACATTTGAAACACGATAGATCAAAACAAAAGATAAACCTCAAATTTGAAAACACTGCAATACGAAACAGCATCGAAATTAACCCCGAAAGGGGGGGATTGGAGAGCTCACAAGCAGGGGAAACGTTGGAGCGGCCATGGAAGGCGACGGCGAGGGCGTACTCGGAGGAGTGGAAGTAGAGAACGGCGGCGAGGAACCGCACGAGGTGGCGGAGGGCGACGCGGCCGATCGGGATCTCCGCCTCCATGAGCGCCGCCCCGAAGGTCGAGAGGAGGGCTCGGATCCCTCCCTCCTCCTCCACCGCCGAAGCCGAGCTCGGGAGCGCGATTAGGGTTTCGTTAGGGTTTCGGTGGAGAGGGTGAGGACGAGATCGATCGAGGGGATTATTATGCGAGCTCATGGAATGGTGCGGGGAGTGAGAGAGTGGGCGAGCTCCCGGTAAAAATGCAGCTAGACCCCTCGAATATACGCCAATTGTTTTTCGAACTTTTCTTTAAAAAAAATAGTTTACTTTAAAAATATTTGATAAATCTAAATGTATAGGTAGGCGTGCAAGTAATACATTTATTAGAAAAAACTTCAAAAAACCCTCTGGTCTCGCACTTTCTCACTTTAATGCCCTATGGTTTAAAACGTATCAATCTGCTCGTGTGGTTACGTTTTTCTCTTTTTATTATCAATTTTATTAATTTTTTTTTCTCAAATCAGTAACAAAAGTAAAATTAAAGTGTACTAAAGTGAATATTTGATAAATCTAAATAGGTATATGAAGTTTTTTTGTATATAATTTAAAAAAATATTAACGAAAAAGCTAGAAAAGATAAAAACGAAACCATAGGACAAATTAATACACTTTAAATCACAAGGATCTTAAAGTGAGAAACTACGTAACCACGGTCTTTTTTCTTTGTTGAAGTTTTTCCTAAATTTAGGGCCTGTTTGGCAATTGGAGGAATTAAAAATAGAGTTTTATATTCCGTTGTAATGGATTGGTATGAAATCTTGAATACTCCATAATATTTTACTCCAATTTTTACTGTTTAGATAAAATACCATATTTTTTACACCATCAAAAAATTAGGGCATTTTAATTAAACGGTTTTAAAATTACTTTTCTAATTTTTCCCATTTCTCCCTTTCATCATCTTCTACCACAATTTTAATGAGAGCGTGGATTGTAGCCCGGCCCATGAGGCCCAAAATTTAGCCGTGGGCTTCTCGGTATCGGATTTGGTTTGAATTGGGCCAAATGGAGCTTGAAATTCATTTTTAAGGAAAAATTCACATACCACCCTATAGTTTTGCAATCTCTCACTTTAATATCCTGTGGTTTAAAGTGTATCACTTTCGTACCCTATGATTTTATTTTTTTTCTTTTTGTTATCCTCTTTATTAATTTTTTCGTAAAATCAGTGGCTGAGTTAAAACTAAATGGCACTAAAGTGAATATTCGATAAACTATATACGGGATATCGAAGTTTTTTTTGTATATGCTTTAACGAAAAGTAAACAAGGACTTGCGAAAAGAGAAAAATAAAATTATAGAATACTAAATTGATACACTTTAAATCACATGATACTAAAGTAAGAAAGTGCAAAACCAGTGGTATTTGAAGTTTACTTTTATTTTTACATACCGTCGTCAAATTTTAGACTATGCACAAAAGATTTTTTTTTTTTTTTGAATTTGTTTTTTAGGTGTATATCAAGTCGTTCATAATGCTTGAATTTTAAATCAACGATCCGCTCTGTTCGACCTAATATGGAATATTAAAAGTATATAGAAATAAATTTTATGATTTTTCGATATCATTTATCTGGCAATTAAAATGGCTCAAAATCAATAGCTAAAAATAAAAACTTACAAAAATAAATGACGTGACACAAAAGGTTTAGATCAAAAGTATTGATTTTATTTTATATAGTATAATAAATTTTCTATCAAAATTTTAGGTGATTTTTATTTTTCTAAATTATAAAAAATTAAACTTTCTAATATTCCAACAAGATCATTAAAATTATTGATTTTCTGCCCCTTAAATAATTAGGTAAATGATATTAAAAATTCATAAAATTTATTTTCTAAATACTTTAAATACTCTAAACTAAGTCTCACTTATAAATAAATTGTCGATTCAAAAGTTTGATTATCGAAAATGACTTGATAGCACGGAGATCATTGGCTTCTAAATGCAGATACAAGCCTAGCGCTAAATAATCCTATAAAAATTTTCATAGCCAAATTAATTAGTTATGTAAATTTTTTGGCACATTTGATAAGGAGGCAAATTATGGGATGAAATTAATACGATTAATTATGCCATTGTACAATGTGCATTTAGGTTTACAGTCCAAAATGGATCATATATAACATTAAAAATATATATATATATATATATATATAGATATATATATATATATATATAGAGTCTATAATAGCATAGTATATATATATATATATATATATATAAAATACAAAATAAATTTGGATTTGGGTTGGGTTTGGGTCGGATTCGGGTTTGGGTCGGTACCATCAAAATTCATATTCGAATCTATTTCCGTTGGGTTTATTTTTGATATCTATATTTATATTTATGGGATATATTCATTTCATTAGAATTCGGATTCGAATAAAATTTCGGATAAACGTATCCATTGACATCCCTACTCTCTCTCTCTCTCTCTCTCTCTAGCTCTCTCTCTCTCTCACACACACACACACACACACACACACACACACAGGCTCAGGAGGAGAAATAAAACCAACTCGGCCTCACACCACTCCAGTGTTTGAAAAGAATGCTTTAAGATGTGTGCTTATTTGTGGCCACATCTCGTACCATATTGCACTAAACAAATATCTGTATTATACTATAATATGATACTTCATGGTGTGAATTGGTTTAACTTTATGGTGTGAGGCCCCACACTGTAGCTCTTTCTCTATCAACGTCCCTTCTATAGTACAACACTCGATAATAATGCATACACATATATAGAATTAGGTTAGAACACTAAAAATAACATTAAATTATTAGGGCTATTAGATTTTCGGCTCTTGCATGAAAAGATGTACGGTAAGAATGATAGTGGTCTCATAGGATTGAGGGACGATAGGTTGAATTGAATATATTGTATGATTTATCATTTGAAAATGGTCAAAGAAATAAATTTAACGACAGAAAACTTGATAGTACTAAGCATTTGGTATTTTGATAGCACGTATGAGTCGGCACTACTATATATATATATATATATATATGTATATATATATATATATATATATAGATAAATTGCCTATATATATATATAGAAATCAATCTACTATCATTTTAATATTTGAAGTATCTAGAAAATAAATTTTGCGATTTTTTCGATATCATTTGCCTAGTGATCGAAGTGGCTCAAAATCAACGGCAGAAAATAAAAATCTGACAAAATATGATGATATGACATTAAAATTTTAGATCAAAGTTATTGATCTTGTTTTATATGGTATAAAAAATTTTCTATTAAAATTTCATGTGATTTAAACACTGCTCTAGAGAGAGAGAGAGAGAGAGAGAGAGAGAGAGTGATTTTGAGCCTCTTCGATCACTAGGCAAAGAGAGAGAGAGAGAGAGAGAGAGAGAGAGAGAGTCCAGTGCTTCCCAAAGTTGATAAAAAAGTTTCCAATTTTTAACCCTAGATCAATTAAACTCTTTGATCATTTCTCTCTCTATATATATATATATATATAGAGAGAGAGAGAGAGAGAGAGAGAGAGAGAGAGTGAGTCCAACGACTATGGTGCTTCCGGAAGTATAAAAAAGTTGATGCTTTCCAATTTTTAACCCCTAGATCAATTAAACTTTTTGATCATTTCTAGTCTATGGTTTAATATTATTACTCTAGGAGGGCCACTAAATCCTAAGAAGATCACAATCATCCTAATCCTACAGTCCATAATCCAAAAGCCAAATGATCGGAAACACCAATTTTTTTATATTTTCAAAAGTATAGCACCGATGTTTTCGTGCTTCTAAAAGTGCACAAGCCGTACTCTATTAGTAAATAGTGTTACTACAAAATTATTGTGGAATTAAGAACAGTAAATAAGAACAAAGCATGAGTACTGTTTAATGAATTGATGGTTCTTTTGTTGGGGGAACATGTACATCTGAACCAAATTTTCAGATTTTTTTTTTTTTTTTTTTTAAAGACAAACTGATGAACTGTTTTCTGACAAACTGATGCACAATTGGGTCAGTGGAACCAGTTTCGTGGTCAAAGGAAGTGTGTTGACAATTAATTTTAAGTTTTAATTATATATACTAGGCAAAAAGCTGAAAATTGTCCACAACTATTTATTGACTATTAATTATTGGTTAAAATAGATGTAATGTGGTGATAATAGATTCAGATAACTAGTAAGTTCAGTTGAATTGAGTCTAATAATTTACTTAAACTCCTTTGGTTTTGAAAGTACAAGTCATGGTGCCTGTATGTTTTCGACCTTTGGATTAAGGGATATGCGATTAGGGTGATAGTCGTTCGCTGGTTGGTTGAATAGTATAATTTAACAGGTAAAATGGTCAACGGGGTTGATCAAATGACGAAAAACTTACAAACACTAAGGGGCCGATTGGAAAGATGTAATACAAATGCAGTATAAATAGTAAGGCCCGTTTGGTTCGGGAATAACGAACATTGGGATAAATTTTTATCCCTAAAAATTGCTTGCTATACTAGAAGAGTCAAGAATAAAAATAAAATTATGTTTGGTTTGTAATGTTGGTTTTTCTAGATATGATTAAAATTGTGTTTGGTTAATTTTATGAAATAATAGAGGATAGTGAAAAAAAAAATCGTTTAAATTTGATATAAAAGATAATTTAATAAAAATAATTTTTATAAAAATAATTTATTATGATTTTGTAAAAATAATTTATTATAATATTTACATATAGATAATATTTATATAGTACAATTAATAATTTTATAATAAAATTAACATATTATAATATATAACATATTATATCTATATAATTTAATTTTATTCAATTTATAATTTTAATAAAGTTTGAAATTAAAACTTGAAATAGTACGTACTATTCTCAAAATGGTGGAATAATAAATCTTAAGCTATTAAAATAGCTCGGAAACACGTACAAGGTTTGGACCAGGATAAAATATATCGGCGAAAAAGCACCTCGTTTGGTGAATAGCGGGAATAACTTTCGTTATCTGCGCTTTATCCCGAGCCAAACCGAGGTTTAGAGATGTATGCGATTAGAAATATAGCGATTTGCGACTATATGTATCATGTTTAGTTGGAAGTGGTAGATTTGATGATGGAGCTTCCGAATCGACGATCGGTTCTGTTAGACTTGATCTAGCGTATTTGAACTATCTAGAAAATAAATTTTGTAACTTTTCGGTATTATTTTCCTAGCGATCAAAATGGTTCAAAATCAACGGTCAAAAATAAAAAATCTTACAAAAAATGGTAATATAGTATTAAAATTTTCGATCAAACATATTGATCTTGTTATAGATAGTATAAAGAATTGTATATCAAAATTTTATCTAATTTGAATACTTCTACACCGTTAAACTCGAAACAAATGAGATATCAACTATTAAAAATTATTGATTTTGAATCCTTTCGATCACTAGATAAATTATATCAAAAAATCGAAAAAATTATTTTCTAGAAACTTCAAATACGCTAGATCAAATTTAACGGAGCCGATCGTCGATTCGAAAATTTCATCATCGAAAACGGTTCAGGCCTCCGTGCTCCGGAGGAAAATAAAGCACGATATATATATATATATATATATATATATATATATATATATATATATATATATATATATAGGCTAGGCTACTATCATATCAATAGGATAGGAGCACTTGTCCTATCAAGTTTTTAACCCTTAGATGAGAAATTATAGGGTTAGGATGATATTAGTCGGTTAGAGTTGAATGGTCACTCTAGGGTTGAGTGGTCCCATTTGGGTTATAGTATTAAATCCAATGGTTAGAAATGATAAAAAGAATTGATCCAAAGGCTAAAAAGCGATAGACAAGTGCTCCTATCCTATTAAAAGGATAGTAGCCGGACTCTCTCTCTCTCTATATATATATATATATACTAGTTGAGTGTACGTGCACGTAACAATTATTTTAAAATTAAATAAAAAAATAAAATCTATTATCTTAAAAAGAAAAGATATTTTGAAATTCGAAAATATATATAGAAAAGAAAAAATATTTTGAAATTATAGAAAAATAAAATCCGTTAGAAAAAAATATTTTGAAATTAAATAGAAAAATAAAATCATTTATCTTTTAAAAAAAAAATATTATGAAATTCTAAAATATATATAGAAAAAATCTTTTATAGGATTTTCAAAATATCTAAAAAAGATATTTTAAAACTAAATAGGAAAATATCTTTTATAGGATTTTCACACCCGTAATCTGTTATAGAAAACTTATTATTGAAATTTCAAATAGAAAAATAAAATCTATTATTTTAAAGAGAAAACATATTTAGAAATTCGAAAATATATATAGAAAAGAATCTTTTATAGAATAAAATATATTTTTTAGGATTTTCACATCGATGTCTGTTATAGATAAATTACGTATTCATTGCGGTTTCTATTTCTATTCGTATTCTTATATTTAAAATTTTACGTACAAAAAAAGAAAAATAGGTGCTAATAAAATGGGCGCTAATTTTCCCGCCAAAAAATGGGTCTGTCGACAGACCCAAATTTGAATATACGTGCTTATATATATATATATATATATATATATATACATATATATATATATATATATATATATATACATATATATATATATATATACATATATATATATATATATACATATATATATATATATATATATATATGTATATACATATACATATATATATATATATATATATACTATACTATACTATTATGAGTATTGAAGACCTACTACTCATAAGTTTTCTAGTTCAAATGAAAAATGAGTGATTAGGATGAGAGTGGTTACGATTAGGTTAATAGTGTGCCCCTAGGGTTGAGTGGGTGGTTGGTTGAATAGTATAATCTAACGGGTGAAATTAATTAAAGAGTAGATCTAATGGCAAAAAACTTATAAGTACAAGAGCCTCTATACTCATAAAAGTATAGTAGCCGACTCTATATATATATATATATATATATATATATATATATATATAGAGAGAGAGAGAGAGAGAGAGAGATATATATATATATATATATATGCTATCGATAGCATATATATATAGTTCTACGCTGGTGTATTAAATTTCTAAATTAGGACGACAAGCATGTTTTCTACCGTTAGATTAACCATTTTGATTATTTTTACCGGTTAGATAATACTATTCAACCAACCACCCACTCAATCCTAGGGAGGCCCACATCATACTAACGGTCTATTTCTCAATCCAAGGGCTAAAAAATCAATAGCACCACTAGCTTTCTATTGATAGTATTCCACTTAGTTCTCTCTCTCTTCTCTCTCTCTCTCTCTCTCTATATATATATATATATATATATCACTCAACACCTTTTCTTTTGGTTAAATTGTATGGGGGTCCCCTCAACTCTAGGAAAGCTTTAAAATGAACTCCTCAATTTTTTTTTTTTTTATTTCTTCATCTATACGCTTTTAACTTTTAATATTTGCAATTTGAGTAATTCTAGTAGAATAAATTAGCAATTTTACTAAATTATACATTAATGAAAGCTTTTAACACTTTTCAGTACTTATCTAATAAATAAAGCAATCAAATTTAATAAAATTTTTAATTTAGTTGACCAGCAGAGAGAACAACTCAAAGTCAAAGGGATACTAGAGAAAATAGTAACAATAATAAGTAAAGATGAGGGGCGCATTTCAAAATAGAACATAGTTGAGAGGTAACTCTTAGTACATTAACTTTTTACCCTTAATTTCTTTCTCCATAATTATCCTTCCATTAACATGATGATCACATGAAGTCCACCTCAAACCCTAGGTGGAGGCCTTGGTGGTGGTGGTGGTTGTGGTGGTGGTGATGGTGTAGGGTGGCGGTGGCCGTGTCGCCACCGCCACCGCCCTCCGTGGTTGAGTGGGAGCCATCGGCGGCGGCGGAGGAGGAGGAGAAGAGGTTGTGGTGGTGGAAGAAGGTGTTGTTGTTGGTGGACTCTGCGGAGGAGAAAGGATGCAAAATCTCTTGGCGGTGGCGCTGCTCTTCTTCTTCTTCTTCTTCTTCTTCGTCGTCGTCGTCTTCGGAGACCTTCTCCTCTACAAATGAAGCATAGTGTAGCCCTTGGCTTTGTTGGTACATAAAATCAGAGTCCATGTTATTCCCTCCTTACTCTCCATTCCTAGTATTCCAACTCCAACTCCAACTCCAACTCCAACTCCAACTCCTCCAAGAGATAAAGCTGGTCCACTGTAATGGGTCCCTTTGGTTATTTGGCCCTCCAAGCTCACACTTGCATTGGACATGGTTGTAGTTGACTTGGTGGTGATTGCTGTAGATGACATATAACACAAACTTCAAATCAAAAGTCTATGTTTAACCAACCGTCCCTAAAGGGCTTGATGATTGGTATCCGAGACCCAAGTCCGAATCCTTGTTCATTCACATTTCTAGCTAAGTTAATTTATTTCTAAATGAAATAAACGAAACAGGTAGCGTGCTACCTATCTCTCAAAAAAAAGGTCTATGTTTAATTTGTCCCTAACAAAATTCTCTAACTCTTCGCCTAGTACGTACGTAATTAGTTTAAGCTTTTAGAGAAAAACCATTTCGCGAGAAAAGAAGTAAGATCAAACTCACTACTAGTGTCTCTAGTGGGCTTTGTGCTTTGCTTGCTCTTCTGTGAGCTGCTGCAGTTGCTGCTCTTTTGGTTTGATGAGTCTGTGGACTGGGTTGATCCTTGTGGCTTCCTCCTCCTGCGGTTGTGGTCAGCTAAGCGCTTCCTACAGCTCCTTTTGGCTTCATCAAACTCAGAGAGCACATGGAACCTACATGCATGTACACCATTATAAGTAAAACTATATATGATTATAATTTCATTACAACCTAACCACACAAATAATAATAATAATAATTAATAATACATATCTTTTTATATAGGACTGAGTAGGAAAAATGCCCCCTACTTTCCATATGACTGTAAAAGAAGGTAAAAGTGACCAGAAACTAGCTAGCTAAGAGAGAGGAGAGATAAATATGTTATATGTATATATATATATATATATATGTATATATATATATATTATTTAACAGTGGAAGCTGCAGAGAATAGGAGCAGGATACAGTCATAAAAGCCCAAAGGTTAGCAAGAAAGAAGTAAAGGGATCGAGATGCACATGGAAAAGAAGAAACCCAGGAGAAAAAAAAACAAAAAAAACAAAATCCTATGGATGGTGAATTTATAGAAAAATTATTGGGAGCACCAATAGCTTCATAGACCACATGTGAACAGTTAATACACAGTACTTTAAAAACTATATCTAAAATAATATGGTTTTGAAAAACCTACGTCCTAACATCACAGAAAGGAGCTAGTGATCCATCACCGCAGGTGTGTCTGAAACTTTTTGGTTTTTGATGTATTATATATATATATGTATTTACATGCTAATTAATACATATGCAGCATGTATATATGTAATACAAATAAATTTTGATTTTGGTGGTTTTTGTAATTAATCAACTTAGTTTAGGAGTGTATATATATATAATCAACTTATATTTCTATATATGATGCACCAGTTGCAATAATTTATGTTGATTTTTGTTCTATCACAAGGGGAAAGAGCTAGCTAGCATTGGGCTTTGCAGCTAGGGTGAGTGTGTGTGTGTCAGTGATATACTACTGGGTCTGGGTTATCTCCAAACACAAAGAGAGAGAGAGAGAGAGAGAGAGAGAGAGAGAGAGAGAGAGAGAACAAAACACAATAAAGATGTGATAGCCATAAGTAACAGATATGTTCACAAGTATGTGGGGCAGAGGCTCTGATCTGCTGCTCTTTCTCCTACTACTGTTTCCAGAGAGACAGAAGCTTTTAATAACAAGGATGAGAACAAAAACAAACATACTAAGTTATCATTTAAGAGAGAAAAGTGATTCGTACTTAAAATAACAAATAGTGTTCTCTCTACACATATATATATATATATATATTTATATAAACACACACACACACACACACACACACACACACACACACACACACACACATCACATATATATGTAAAGCATTATTCAGTAAAGAACAAAGGTGGGTGTGAATGGCCTAAGAAAGGAAGTGATCCAAGGGTCCCTATATACATAGTAAGGCGCTGTTTGTTGTTCGAGATATATAATAATAGCTATAACTATTAAAAATAATCATTTAATCACGGCCCAATTTTGGTCTCTCCTCAGCTGGAAAGTTTGTGTAGCACTAAAACATAGATTTCGGATAAAACAAGTAGAGTTTCCCCTTGGAACAAAGAATCTCTTGTTTTGTTACTTCAATAATGTTTATACACACCAAAACAACACTTATATATGTAGAGCTAGCAAACTATATATATATATATATATATATATATATATATATATATATATATATATATATCACATGGGGGTTCTCTCTCTAGAGAAACCCCACAAATTTTATATATAAAAAAATAACAAAATTGTTAAATTATAGTTATTTTTTAAAAAACTTAAAGTAAATAAAAAAATAATATTTAAATATTTTTATATTTAATTTTTTTTTTGCGACTGAACTGAAGATTTGTTGTTTGCAGATACATGACATGAATTTGAATCAATCAAACGAGAGAAAATTAATAATATTAGGAATCTCAGGTGACTCGAACACACAGAACCTTATATTTTTATACTATATTAAATTATATGAAATAATCTATATTCTCCAAAATAAAAAAAAAAAGATAGTAATTAAGGACAAAATAATTAATAATACTGGGATTAGGATAAGATGATGTTAATATATATATATATATATATATATATATATATATATATATATATATATATATATATATATATATATATATATAGAGTCCGGCACGGAGGTTTTCGTCTACCAAGTTTTCCACCGTTAGATCCACCCTTTTGATGATTTTCACCCGTTAGATTATACTATTCAACCAACCACTCACTTAATCTTAAGGGGCTCACATCATCCTAACCGCACATCTCTCAATCCAACAAAGAAAAATTTGGTAAGACCAATGACTCGGTCTATTAATAAAGATAGTAGCCTAGTTATATATATATATATATATATATATATATATATATATATATATATATATATATATATATATATGATTCTTTTTACTACTTTACATAGGTACGGACCTGCTGCACTGCTGGCAGACGCGCTGCTGCAAGCCCTTGGCGGCGACGACGGCGGCCTTGGAGTGGAATTCGCAGACCTTGTGGCGGCGGTGGTAGTGCTTGGCGCCGGAGAGGTCGGCGGCGCAGCCCTCGGCCTGGCAGCGGGGGCTGGTGGTGGTGGTGGTGGTGGTGGTGGTGATAGTGTTGATAGCCGTTCCCGCCGAGGGCGTACAGCAGGCCTCTCGGGACGGCGTGGGAGGGCGGCCGGGCGGAGAAGAGGCGGTCGATGGCGAGGGCGGCGGAATCGCCGCCGGAGGGGAAGTAGGTGCGGTGGCCGAGGTTGAGGCCGATGGCCGGCCGGAGGAAGGCGGCGTCGCCCTCGCGCTTCACGAGCCCCGCCGGCGGGTAGTCGTGCGTCGGGGAAGGGGGGTAGAAGGGGGAGCTGGAGCTGGCGTTAATGGCGGCGGCGGCGGTGGTGTTGAAGGGGAGGAGAGGGGGGGGTGGGTAGTCGAGGGAGGTGACGCCGCCGCCGACGCCGGAGCTGGGGAAGAAGGCGGCGGAGGAGGGGAGGGGTCCCATGGGTCGCAAAGGTGGAGTCTTTGAGGGGTAGCGTTAGTGGGGTTGGGGTTGGGGTTGGGGTTGGGGTCGAGACCGACGAAGGACATCATCATGGAGGGGACGTAGGGGTCGTTGGGGTTGGCGCGGTTCATCATCTTCCCATCAACTACTGGGTGGTGTACAAAGAGAAACAAGTTTTAGATCAGAGAGAGAGCGAGAGAGAGAGAGAGAGAGGACCGAGTAATGGAGGGGAGGGAAAAAGAAGAGAGGGGGAGAGTACCCAACAAGTGGAAGTTGTGTGGGTTTCTCAGTTTCTCTCTCTCTCTCTCTCTCTCTCTAGCTTCTTCTCTTCTTCTTCTTCTTCTTTTATATATATTTTTGCTTCTCTTTTTGGGTATGGAATATGGATGGGTGATGAGTAAGTTGAGGGGGATTTGGAGGTGGAGGGGGGGGGGGGATTTAAAAGGCAATGGGAAGTGGGGGTCGGATATAAAGGAGAGAGAGAGAGGGGAGTTTGGGTTTGCTTCTTTGTTGTTGTTGTTATTGTTGTTGTTGTTATATGTTATTACTGTTACTGTTGTGGTGTATATGTGGTAAAGGAAAAGCTCTTCCCTTTTAGTGGTGGGATTGTGAAAGCTATGCCATGCTTTGGAGCTTCTCCCTATAGGGGAAGTAAGTGGCTGTGGCGGTTTTGTTAGTCAGAGAAACTAGAGAGAGAAAGAGAGAGAGAGAGAGAGAGTAGTTGAAGGCTTTTTATGTTCATACATACATACATAATAAGATTATGTCACAATGAGGGGTTGGAAGGGTAGTGTACTTAACATTAATTGTGATTATGAAAAATGGTTGGGTTTAAGATGATACTTGTCTCTCCCTCTCTAGTTATTGCTAACACACACACAGATAGAAAGAGAGAGAGAGAGAGAGAGTTGAAGGCTTTTTATGATCATGCATGTAATTAGATTAGAGGAAAGAAAAGACATAAAGAAGAGATGTTAAGTCGTAATGAGAATTAGTTGGAGGGCTTGTACTTAACAGTTTAATTATGAAAAATGGTTGGTTTAGAGAGGATAATTCTCTCTCTCTCTCTCTCTCTCTCTCTCTCTCTCTCTTTTGTCGCTGCTATCTTGGCTTTTGCATGTAATCTCTGTCAGAGGGTTGATGGTGATGGGTGTACGACGTAGAGAGAGAAAAGTGTTACCCTTTTCTTCTCCCATGTTATATATTTCTAAAGCTTTGATTCTCTCACCACACTGGTACGTTCACCACCTCTTTTACCTTCATCCAACAATATTTGGGTATCGTTTGGTTCGGATATAAGCAAGAACTAGCTATTACAGAGATAGGTATAAGTTTGGGAATAAAAAAAATAGCGTTTGGATGAAAATTGGGTTGTTCTCGAGGATAAAAAAAATATTAGGTAGTTTTATATAGAAAATAAATATGTTGGTGGGGAATAACCGAGAACTACTATTCTTGAATAAAAAATTAGCGTTTTGATATAAAAGGGGAATAAGGGCCTATTCCTATCCCTATCTCCTAACCAAACGGTGCTGGATCCCCTTCTTTTCCTTTTCTTATTTTCACATTAATCTAAAAACTTCATTCAATATAAGCTTTATTATGTAAGTAATGTATAAGGCTCAATAGCAATAAGGTAGGAAAAAGTTAATAGCATTTCGCTTCAAATAGTTCTTAAAAGTTAGAAATATTGATTAGATGAGAGCTGTAAAATATTGTCTTTTTAGACTAAAAAGTATATTAATTACTTACTTAAAATCAGTAATTAAGATCTAGTCAACTATATCAATTTCTTAACGATAGTGAGTGTAAATTACATTGATCAATTTTAAAATTCTATCGTCACCCCTCCCCCTTAGTCTAGCTTCCCCCCTCTATATATAATTGTGTGTCCTTTCAAAAAAAAAAGTATAATAGTAGTCAATTATATTTATTTCTTTATGATAGTGAGTGTAAGTTATATTCTCCGCTCTCTCGCCAAAGAAAAAAAAAAAAAGAGAAAAAGAACAAGTACTAAGGATTTTTGTCAATTGGTGCTGATTTTTTCTACCAATACTCTTCGTCCTTGACAATAAGTTAGAAATTGAATGGTGAAGGATCTAACCCCCACTCACAAGATTTAAGTTTGCTTCTTTATAATAAGGCAATTCTGACGACTTCATATACAAAAAACCATCACAATCGATCTTTAAGAAATCGTTTGTCCAAATCGTGCTGTAGTTGGAGTTGAGTTTAATACGCATTTAACTTTGGACTTACATTTGCCGTAATACCTAATAGCCGTAACTTCTCCATTCATTGTTGGAGATCCTTGAGCACATTCGTATCCTTGTGATACATGAATGTTGAGGTTCTAGGTGAAATGGCAAATGCTCAATCAAGTTGATTATATCTTTCTTTCTTTCTTTTTTTTAGCTAAAAAGCTAGTACATGTACAAACTGTACTATGAATTAATGCTACATTCAAATCATACATTTTATATTGGATAAAATTTCTTTTACTAACTAAATCTCAATTTTAGAATAGCTAAAAAATATAATCTAAGAATGAAAAAGTTAGGCGTGCATAACAAGAGTCTTAATTTACACTACCAATTTCTGGTATATATGTTCTTCTGTACGAGCTATACTTTTTATGAAATCAATCTCTCTTTGTCTCTAATTACAGATCAGGCGAACTTTATGTATTATTTTTTTTTCTGCGACGCATGGTGATTTTTTTTTCTAAAAAATTAAAAGAGATCAAATTGATACGCCTTAGAATATATACATATAAGGAGAATTTTGTTTCTTTTGAAAGATAAGTCGTAGCACGCTAGGTACCTGCTTCGTTTATTTTAATTTAAAAATAAACTTAGCTAGAAATGTGAATCAATTAGAATTCGAACTTGGATCTCGGATATAAACCACCAAACTTTTTGCCACTTACTCTAGGGACGATCGGTATCAGGAGAACTTTATTGCTTTTTTTTTTTTTTTAAAGGTTGAATTACTCTTTGTTTTTTCTACAAAATAAGGAGTTAAGAGGAAAATTTTTTTTTTTTTTTTTGAGAAAAAGTAGCGACCTACCTGCTTTATTTATTAAGAAAAATAAATTTAGCAAGAAAGCAAAAACAAAAAAAAACAAAAACAAAACAAAACGGGAATACAAAGTAGACATAGAGAAACAAACAAAACGGGGCCACAAAATAAACATAGTGAGCGCGAGATGGTTCAAAGTGCTTCGTTCCAGCCTCTGATCAGAGATGCGACACATTCGGCAGCCCAAGAAGCGCTATGAGCCTTATCGCTGAAACAAATGCTGTTAAAAGGAAAATGTTTTGGCATTACATTCCTTACGTTTACAGGTGGTGAGCGAAACCACGCACCTTCCATGTGTGTTTGGAAAGCGAAGCTACGCTGCTTTTCCTTTAAAAGACTCTGACAATGGCCCCGCATAATTTCCATCTCCACTTCTTTACCATGTCCTGGGTAGTAAAATACGTAAGGGTGCAGTACGTACATGATACATGGGAGTCATACACTCTACGTACGTACGTATAAGTAGCAAAATCAATATAAATTTTAGGGATAATTGCTTATATACCCCTCATGCGTCTGAAAATATTCGATCCACCCCTATTTTTTTTTTCTTTCTAAAATGTCCCTCATACGTTCTACCGTTATTGCAAAATACCCCCGCAGTTATCTCCTGTTAAGTTAATCGGGCCGTTAAACATGAGTTAAATATCCACCACAGTTAAACAAAATTAAAATACCAATTTGCCCTTAACTTAAGGGCAAATAAGAAAGGTTGGCGATGGTAGAGAGGTATATTGGAAAAGACCAAAAGTCGAAATACTTTTTGTGCCGCTGACTTTAAGGACAAATAAGAAAGACAGTGATGGTAGAACGGTATATTTGAAAAGGGCAAAATAGTAATTTTACAAAGATAACAGAGTTATTAACAGATTTTAACTCTAAGGGTATATTAGAAATATGTTAGAACGTAAGAGGAGTAAATCGAAATATCGGAAACTTTTCAGAGATATATAAGCAATTGCTCCTAAATTTTAATAAATAACTTATACTATTGATATATACTAGGAGTAATTAATTTGTCGGTTTTGGTTCTGTATCTCCACTAATACTAACTCTGCAACCAAAAGCTGGTTATAATTTTCGTCCAACCACGATTTTTTTTACGGTACTCTTATCGCACTTTTTATTTTACTCTATTTTTACTACTCTTTTTGGTTGTAAATTTATCACTTTTTAACCGAGGTGAGCATCGTGCGAGGGCAAATGCATGCGCAATTGTTTTTTTTGAGAGATAGGTAGCACGCTACCGCTTCGCTTTATTTCGTTAAGAAATAAACTTAGCTAGAAATGTGAATCAACTAGGATTCGAACTCGTGCCTCGTACCAACCACTAAGCTCTTTGCCACTTGCTCTAGGGACGGTTGGTATGCATGCGCAATTGTTAATATGGTTGATGAAATAAACTGATGTAATATTAACAATTGCGCATGCATAATCTAAAAATAGTCTTTACGTTTTTCTCAAAAAATAGTCTTTACGTACACCTTCATTCGTGTGCGTAAATGCTAACCAAAAAGTTCAAATTAAAAAGCTTATACTTATTAGATACAGAGATTTTTAATGAATTAAATAACGGATGTGGGTTTTTGAAATGGTTTTTTTTGGAGAGAACGATATATATGTAGCATACTACATGCATCATTATTTATTTATTTATTTATTTCTTTTAGAAATAGGTTTGGCTACAAACGGGAAGAAGCTAGGCTTGGATTGTTTCATAAACACAGACTAAAGCACTACATTAATTAATTTATTAATGTATCAGCAGTCTAATTAAAACGATTATCGACCGTCCTTAGCTGGCGAAGAATTTGATGATTGGTATCTGAGATCCCAAATTTGAATGTCTAATTACTTTATATTTTTAACTTAGTTTATTTCTTAAAAATAAAAGACGCTACCTCTCTAGCTAGATCTCTCTCTCTCTCTCTCTCTTAAAAAAAAAGAAAGAAAAAAAGAGAGTATATGTAGGGATTAGTTTGTAATGGATCCTGTTCAGGATATATATCATGCCCAAACCAATCTCTCATTAATCATTTACACTCCAATTTGCATCCTATATAAAGTTTGTTCTCAAAGCGTTTCTCCCAAATGAAATTTTCTAAATTTACAAAGCATTCATGTGGCTTTTTATGTTGCAGTTACGCCGTATTATATATTAATTTATCTCTCGAGCCAATCAAATTTTTTATTTTGAGACTAAAGTATAATAATATTTTTTTAGAAATTAATTGAAAATATGATGTGGTGTCATTGTCACATTCCAAACTTTTTTCTCCACATGATCGTGCTATCTTAATATTCCTCAAAAATTAAGAATATATATACAAATATTGGTCAATCGATCGATCGATCGATCAGATTATCGGATCCCGTGCTCGGAGCCGGAGCAGGTCAGTGGGAATCGATCCAGGGGCATGCAAATACATTTGCACGTACACACAACGCAAAAAAAAAAAGAAAAAAAAGAAGAGAGAAAACAAAAAGAAGGAAAACTGTAAGAAATATATGCATGCATGGTACGTTACGTACCTTCCACACCATTCCACGCTTAACTCCACATGCACGTACGCGTATCCATCTCTCGTTGAGTTTATATTTGGAGGTGTTTATTGATCTCATCAACGTCATAAATGCAGCATATAATATATATAGAGAGAGAGAGATCATGATCTAGAGAGAGAGAGAGAGAGAGAGTACGGGGATCGAGAACGTTATAATTGGTTATTGGGTTGACAGGGGATGGAGAATGAAGGAGAGGGGATCTCCCAATGATCCCACACATAAATTTAGAGGATTGAGTTAGTACCAATAATAATAATAGAGTAGGCTACTGTATGCTGTTAGGAGCACAGCAGTTTTTGTGCTCCTAAATTTTTAATCATTTATTACTGTGCTATTAGAAGCACAACAGCCTTTGCACTCCTAAATTTTTAACCATTTATTACTGTGCTATTAGGAGTACAGCAGCCTTTGTGCTCCTAAATTTTTAACCACCCATCAAGTTTGATGGATAGTTAGAATAAGAGAGAAGAGATATAGAGGAGAAATTGAGTGTTTCAATTTCTCTTTTTCTTAAACTTCTCCCCACCGTCCCTTTCCTCTCTTATTCTAAGCTTTTGTACGTATCAAAATGATGCTGAGAAAAAGATTCTTATTTTTTTATGTAATATACAGATATTTGATTAGATATTATTATATTTGTATCGAAATAAAATAAGACTTTTTTTGGCGTAAAACTAAAGTTCGCAAATTCTTAGGAATTTTTATTATTAAAAACAAAAATCAATAAAAAAAATTTATTCTTTCTAAACAATAAATAAATACTGTTATAATTGAAAACTATTAGTAGTTATAATACCAATTTTTTTTTCAGCAAATAAGAATCATTGCATATTATTACTATAAATTTTATGACAATAAATGACTAAATAATATAATTTGAGTTATCACCACTGCATTGATTTTTGATGCACTTAAATAATGCAATAGAAAGAAAAAAAAATTTGTTGTAGAGCGTTGAGAAAATCTAGATTTTTAATTAGATGAGTGATGCCATTAATTTGGCATTAGGGTTTTCGAAAAAGCATGACCCAATTAATCATGCTGGGTTTAGAATCCTGCAGCTATGCTCGGCAATTTTTATGATCAGCGTGAAAAATCTTTAGACGGTTATAACTTTTCGCATGAGTATTCATTTTCAGTGTTAACTTCAATTTTGAAAATATTTTTTTGACATATATGCAATATGCATCGATCAAAGGACAAAACCATACTTATGGTCAAGTTTTGAACCTTAATTCAACTGCTTTTAGTACAGGTCTCACTCTTTCGCATGTTAGATTATTTTTGAAAAGTTTTATATTTCTCTATTTAGAATCTAATTATTAGTTTATTTTTTATTAGTTTAACTTTAGAAATATATAAAAATTTATTGTTTTCAATTATAATAGAATTTGAGTACATACCAATCCTGCATATATCATATCGATCGATTAATATAATTAGCTTATAGACTTGATTAACAATAGTCATGTTCAAAAATTATGTTTCTTGTATATCTCTTTTTTTTTTTCGTCTTTATACTGGTTCTCTCTAAACGCGACTTACGCTTACATTAATAAACAAAGAAATAAGCAAAAGTGTAAGATTTATATCTACTGTACATGTATATCGATATGAATGTAGCTTCGCTGTTCCTGCAAATGACTCTAAATGAATTAAATAGTATAGTACCCGATTTCCGAGGAGTGAATGTGGCGAGTGTGCATATTAATTCGGGGTGTATCTCGTACGTATGGGCGACACGTGGGACCACACGAGGGAGCAGTAAGATCTCCAACGTCAGTTAGTTGAGTGACTCATTTGGGCTCCACCAAATATTTTTTTGCTTATTTATTTAGTTAGATTGATCATAGCAATGACTCATTGTTTCACTTTTTTTTTTTCTTTCTTTTTTTTAATTTCTTTTTCATATTTTTTTCCTTCTTAACTAAAGTATCAATTTATTTATTTTTTTTGTTAAGAGATAGGTAACACTAAAAATATATCCAGCTCACTGCTCGTTAGCCTGTTTCTGTTTCATTTCGAATGAGCTCTCGAGATCGGCTCGCCATTTAGAAACGAGCCGAATACGAGTTTAATTTTTCACTGCTTAATAAACGCGCCAACACCTGTTAGGGTCACCGTTTCCGGTTTCGTACTTCGATATCAAACACCCTCGAATACATATATTTTATATTTATATAATTTATTTAATTTATATTTTTATATATAAATAAATAATTATATATAATATATATTTTTATTATTTAATTTTTAGCAAAATAAAAATATAAGTGCGAGCTTAATTATAAAAAGACTTATTTGTATATAAAGTTTTAACTATTGGATCAAAGTCTAATGAGTAAGATTTTATAAATTTATTTTTTTAATATATTTAATCTATTTTTTTATTTATTGTTTCTTGGTCACTCGTGAGCGAGCTCGTGTTCGGCTTGTTTATTAAACGAGCCGAATTTTTCGGCTCGATATTTTAATGAGCACTCGTTTAATAATGAGCCGAACACGAGCCGAACTCGCTCGTACGTGTTCGGCTCGTTTACACCCCTAAGTAACACGTTACCCGTTTCGTTTATTTCATTTAAAAATAAATTTAAATTTAAATATGAATCAACTAGATTCGAATTTGGGAGCTCTTTGCCACTCGTTCTAGGGACGGTCGATAAGTATCAATTTATTTGTTACAGTAAATGAGTGGAACGTGAGCACAGCTGAGTGGTTCAAGCTTAAGTTATGAACTTGAACTTAAAACGCTCACAAATGGCTCCATATTAAGCTTTTAATATACATATTTGACACATGCATATAAACTATTAATTAAAGTTGTGGAAACTAATTAACCAATAGATAGAATTTTCTTGCGTTAGAATCTTAGGAAAGAAAAGGGAATGGTGTCCATGTAATAACCATGCATGTTGTATAAATCGATCACTTCTACATTCCCATCATGATCAAACAAGCAGAGTTAATTAAACAACCAAATATTTATTCTCATAATAATTACTTGTATAATATATAATGTTGTGTTTGGTTTATGGATCTAGACCTTTGGGAGTGCACTCCCATATAAATAAACATCTGAAGATGGTGACCTCTATCTAACAATTGCAACCGTGTCAACAAACTCATCTTTAATTGCCTTTGACAAAGCTTTGCTTATTCCATGTCAACATCTTGCACCCTCTAGAAGGATCTTGTGTTACTTAATATATTACATAATTTCATTATCTCTAGTAGTTGGCCCCATTTCTTTCAAATTTAATTGCTTAATTACCACCCTATATGTTTTTGTTTTTTTCTCAAAAAAAAAAGAAGATAAAAATGTATTGAACATACCTTAACTATAGATCATTTTAATTTGTTAATCCAATCTTTTAAAATTTTAATTTTACTATGTATCCAGCCTTTCAATTTAATTGATTTGAGTTAAACAACGGCACTTTGACTTTAAAATTTGAATTTATAAGTTAAATTATTACATTTCATATAATTTTTGCAGCTATAAATTTATCAAACTAATTGATTAACTTAAATTTTGAAGTCAAAGTATCGTCAACCGACTCAAAAGTTGAGTAATCGATTCAAAATGATTAATAGTTTAGATAAGTTTAATATGTTTTTACCCTTTAAAAAATAATGAGTATACACTACAACAAAAACGATCTATAGTAACACTTTTAAGTGTAGGTACATGTCAAAAAAGTGCTGTTAGCTAAAATTACCGACACTTTTAAAAAATATTGCTATATGTGGGGTCGCTAGGTATATAGTGACAGTTAAAGAGTGTCGCTATAACCTAAAAAAGTGCTGCTAATTTACCAACACTTATTTAAGCATTTAGCAACCGCCGAAACTCTATCTCGTTGGCTGCAGTGGCGGAGGAGAACGACAGGAAAGGCTTTTCGTCTAGAATTTCAGTGGATTAAGTGAAGAGAGAAGAGTAGATGGTAATTTTTTTTCTTTTTTTTTTCTTTTTGTTTGTAATTGGGCCAAATGGACTGGGTGTGGTAGGTTGAGTAGGGTAATCTTTTATTTTTGGTTGGATTGGCCATTAAATTTATGCATTAGCAAATGTTTTTTTAAGTTTTAGCATAAATGAGACACTTACTCAAAAGTGTCTCAAACATGTGTCTCTATAACCTAATTTTGTTGTAGTGATAATACTCATCAATTCATGATTTATAGTGTTAGCTGTGTGTGTGTGTGTCTCTCTCTCTCTCTCTCTCTCTCCCTCTCTCTCTCTCTCTCTCTCTCTCTCTCTCTATATATATATATATATATATATAGTCCGGCTATGGTGCTTGTAAAAGCACCAAGCACTTGGTGCTTGTGAATTTTTTACCGTTAGATCTACACCTTTGATCATTTTCACCCGTTAGATTATACTATTCAACCAACCACCCACTTAATCCAAGAGGGCCCACATCATCCTAACCGCACACCAAGGGCTAAAAACTTACAAGCACCAATTATATATATATATATATATATATATATATATATATATATATATATATATATATATATATATATATATATATATATATATATATATATAGAGTTGAACTAGAATCCTATCGGTAGTAAAACGGTCGTTTTACTACCGATTTGTTTTCGCGGAAAGAGCTTCCAAATTGACGATCGACTCCGTTGCACATGATCTATATCATTTGAAGTGTTTAGAAATCAAATTTCAAATCTTTTCGACTTCATTTGCCTAATGATCAAACGGTTTCAAAATTTATAATTTTAATGGTGGATAAGAGGCGTTTTCTCGTTTAACGGCGTAAAGATATCCAAATCAATTGAATTTTTGTTAGAAAATTCTTTAAACTATTTAAAACAAGATCTATACTCTTGATCTTGATTACAAGACTCCTATTATCATTTTTTAAAGAGTATTCATTTTCACTGCTCATTTTTATGTCCACTTGATGGATAAAAGAACAATATCGAAAGTGCGTGAAATTTGATTTCTAGGTAGTTTAAATAGTTTAGATCATATTTAACGGAGCGATCATCAATTTGGAAGCTCTATCATCAAAACAAATCGGTAGTAAAACGACTGCTTTACTACCGATAGTATTCTAGTTCAACTCTATATATATATATATATAGAATCAAGCTCCTATGCTTTTAAAAGTACCAAGTCATTGGTGCTTGTAAGTTTTTAGCAGTTGGATTAATAAATGTGCGGTTAGGATGATGTGAGCCCCCTTAGGTTAAGTGGGTGGTTGGTTGAATAGTATAATCTAACGGGTGAAAATGATCGAAGGTGTAAATCTAATGGTAAAAAAATCACAAATACAAAGGGCTTGGTGCTTTTACAAGCACCATAGTTTCTATATATATATATATATATATATAATTGAGCTCCTATGCTTTTAAAAGTACCAAGTCATTGGTGCTTGGTACTATCAAGTTTTCTGCCGTTAGATTTAATCCGTTGATTATTTTCACCCATTACATTATACTATTAAACCAACAACTAGCTCAACCCTAGGGGGCCTAAATCATTATAACCTTACATTTTTTAATCCAATGATCGAAAACCTAATAACACCAATATAGTATATTATATATATATATATATATATATATATATATATATATATATATATATATATATATATATATATATATATATATATATATATATATATATATATATATATATATATATATATATATATATATATAGGCTACTATGCTATATATTAATAGCACTAAGTCATTGGTGTTATCAAGTTTTTGACCGTTGGATTGAGATGTGCGGTTAGGATGATGTGGGCCCCTTAGGATTAAGTGGGTGGTTGGTTGAATAGTATGATCTAACGGTGAAAATCATCAAACGGTGGATCTAATGAAAACTTAGTAGCACCGAGTGTTTCGTGCTATTGATAGCATAGCATAGGACTATATATATATATATATATATATATATATATATATATATATATATATATATATATAGAGAGAGAGAGAGAGAGAGAGAGAGAGAGAGAGAGAGAGAGAGAGAGAGAGAGTTGAGCTAGAATGATATTGATAGCAAACGGGGTTCATTGCTACCCATTTGTTTTCGATGATGGAGCCTTCAAATCGACGATCGGTACTGTTAAACATAATCTATACCACTTAAAATGTTCAGAAATCAAATTTCATTCATTTTCGATATTGTTCTCTTATCCATCGAGGACACAAAAATGAACGGTTGAATATGAATATTCTTTAAAAAATGATGATAGGAGTCTTGTAATCAAGATCAAGAGTATAGATCTTACTTTAAATAGTTTAAAGGATTTTCTAACAAAAATTCAATTGATTTGGATATCTTTACACCGTTAAACGAGAAAGCGCATCATATCGACCATTAAAATTACAAATTTTGAACTCCTTTGATCATTAGGCAAATGATGTCAAAAAGATTTGAAATTTGATTTCTAAACACTTCGAGTGGTATAGATCATGTTCAACGGTGCCGATCGTCGATTTGGAGGGTCTATCATCGAGAACAAATGGATGGCAAAAGTGCCCGGTTGCTATCGATATCATTCTAGCTCAGCTATATATATATATATATAGAACTAGGCTACTATGCTATTAATAGCACCAAACCATTGGTGCTACCAAGTTTTTGGCCATTGGATTAAGAGATGTGCGATTAGGATGATGTAGGCCCCTAGGGTTAAGTGGGTACGCGTGGTTAATTTGTTGAATAGTATGATAAAACGGATGAAAATCATCACGAGGTGGATCTAGCTAACGTGCGAAAACTCTTAGAAGACTGTTATCATATCGATAATAGCATATATAGCAAACTCCCGGACACTATATACATATATATATATTTTCCATTTTATGAAACGCATATCTAAACCTTTCTAGAGAGGAGCGGCCGTAATCATTAATGTACCGAACAAATCCTATTTCCTCCCTTCCAAAGGAAAATAGAAAAGTCTCTTCATAAATCAAAGTGCCATGCCAGTACACTACTAATCCATAGTACTTGTTATTTCCTCACCTGGTTCATCATCTGCTGCACAGTTTAGTTGGTTATGTCTCTTAAAATTGAGAAATACTAAATTGCCTGCACCACGCGCCATGTCAACTGTGCACCGCGCTATACAGCTAACGCATCTCCCCCGTTCATACGCTATATATTCCCATGCACCGACCGGCCCTCGACCCTCGCACAGGTGGTAAAGAGCTTAATTAATAGTTGCTTTATATGTTCAGCTAAATTTATTTTTAGAAAATAATAATAATAATAAACGAATCAGATAGTGTACTATAATTCTCTTACAAAATTTTTATCGCGGAGCCGTGCACGGACCGCACAAAGAGAATCATATCTTGGTATGGGAATAGTTTCTACTGCTCACAAAGGGGATAATATCTAGGCAAGATCACCTAGCTTTTTGTCAATGTTCAAGTAGATCTTTTTCCCCCTTTTTCTGGATTTTTTTTTAAAAATGTTGTATTGAAGTGATTAACATCTTACTGTGCAAACTCAATTCCATTGGTGTGTTTAATATGCTCTTCCATGCTTTAAGATTGAGATGTAGGCAATTTCTCACCATCTTTAAATGTACGTGCTTGAGAAGCAAAATAATATATTTTTTATTAGTTTTTGGCAATATAGTTCTTTGGGGTATTATCGATAGCACCAAGAATTTGGTGCAATCGAATTTTCCACCGTTAGATTTAATCCTTTGATTATTTTTATCCGTTAGATTATACTATTCAATCAACCACTTACTCATTCTTAGGGGGCCACATCATCCTAACCAGTCATTTCTTAATTCAAAGGCTAAAAAATCAATAGCACCAAGCTATATATTGATGCTATTAATAATATTTCAAATAGTTCTCTCTCTCTTTCTCTCTCTCTCTCTCTCTATATATATATATATAGAGAAAGAGAGAGACCTAGGCTGGTATACTATCAATAGCACCAAGCGTTTGGTGCTATTAGGTTTTCGGCCATTGGATAAAAAAATAAACGGTTAGGATGATGTGGGCCCCCTAAGGTTGAGTAAGTTGTTGGTTGAACAGTATAATCTAACGGGTAAAAATAATCAAAAGGTTAATTTTAACGGTGGAAAACTCGAGTGCACTAAATCCTTAGTACTATCGATAGTACCCTGCCGGATTCTATATATATAGAGAGAGTGTAGAGCTACTATGCTATTGGAAGTATAGAGGATTTTATGCTTCCGACTTTTTGCACTCTTAGATCAAAAATTGTACGGTTGGGATGATTGTGGTCCCACCTAGATTTGAGTTGTACCCCTAGGGTTGGGTGGTCCCTACCGGGTAATAGTATTAATTTAAAGGTTAAAAATGATCAAAGGAGTTGATTTAAGAGCCAAAAAGTCGAAAGCACCAGACCCTCTATGCTTTCGATAGCATAGTAGCTCTACTCTCTCTCTCTCTCTCTCTCTCTCTCTCTCTCTATATATATATATATATATATATATATATATATATATATATATATATATATATATATATATATATATATATATAGATTGAGTGGATGATTGATTGAATAGTATGATCTAACGGATGAAAATAATCAAAGGGGTTGACGTAATTAAAAATTTTGTAGCACCAAGCACTTGATGCTATATATATATATATATATATATATATATATATATATATATATATAGAGAGAGAGAGAGAGAGAGAGAGAGAGAGAGAGAGAGAGAGAGTTGGGCGAATACTAGCTACTATTGATAGTATTTGCTCCCTTTTGCTATCAATTTTTAACACTTGGATATAAAATTATAGGATTAATAGAATGATATATATATATATATATATAGGCTAGGGCTACTATCCTATTAATAGGATAGGAGCACTTGTCCTATCAAGTTTTTAACCCTTGGATGAAAAATTATAGGGTTAGGATAATATTAGCTTAGAGTTGAATTGGTCCCTCTAGAGTTGAGTGGTCCCACGGTTATAGTATTTAATCCAATGATTAGAAATGATGATAAGAGTTGATCCAAAGGCTAAAAAGACAAATGCTCATATCCTATTAAAGGATAGTAATAATATATATATATATATATATATATATATATATATATATATATATATATATATATATATATATATATATATATATATATATATATATATATATATATATATATATATATATATATATATATATATATATGCCACAGCTACTATACTATATATTATGAGTAGTGGAAACCTACTACTCATAAGTTGTTTTCGACGATAGAGCTCCCAAATCGACAACAATCCACTTCGTTAAATATGATCTAGAGTATTTGAAACTTCTAGAAAATAAATTTCGTAAATTTTCGAAATCATAATAAAGTCCATCAAGCGGGCATAAAATGAACGGTCAAAATCGAACGACGTCCTAAAAAAGGATGATCAGATAATTCAATTCAAGATCGAGTTATTGATCTTTATCTATGTAGTGAATAGAATTTTCTATCAAAAGTTCAACAAATTTTGATTCTTTTATACTGTTAAACTAGCAATAATTAATCCCATACCAGCCGTTAAAAATTGTCAAATTTGTGACATCTTGATCGTAAGGTAAATGATGTCGAAAAATTATAAATTTTATTTCTAGAAGTTTTAAATGTAAATAACATTTAACGGTGTGGATCGTCGATTCGGAAGCTCTATCATCAAAAAATTATAAATTTTATTTCTAGAAGTTTTAAATGCTGTATAGTGTAGGGCTACTATACTATTATGAGTAGTAGAGCCCTACTATTCATAAGTTGTTTTCGATGATAGAGCTTCCGAATCGACGATCTACTCCGTTAAATATGATCTAGAGTATTTAAAACTTCTAAAAATAAATTTCGTAATTTTTCGAAATCATTTACCTTACGATCAAAAGCTCACAAAATTGACAATTTTTAACTACTGATATGGGATACTTGGTAGTTTAACGGTGTAAAAGAATTGAAATAGGTTGAATTTTTGATAGAAAATTCTATTCACTACCTAGATAAAGGTCAATAACTCCGATCTTAAATTGAAGGATCCGATCATCTATTTTTAGGACATCGTTCGATTTCGGTCGTTCATTTTATGCCCATTTGATGGACTTTATTATGATTTTGAAAAATTACGAAATTTATTTTCTAGAAGTTTTAAATACTCTAGATCATATTTAACGGAGTGGATCGTCGATTCTAAGCTCTTTCATCGAAAACAACTTATGAGTAGTAGGGCTCTACTACTCATAATAGTATAGTATACTATATATATATATATATATATATAGAGAGAGAGAGAGAGAGAGAGAGAGAGAGAGAGAGAGAGAGAGTTGAGCTAGAATACTCTCAATAGCAACAATGAGTTGGTGCTTTTGAGTTTTTAATCATTGGATGAATAGATGTGGGGTTGAGATGATGGTGGTAGGTAGAATAGTGTTTGATCCAAGGGGTCTTAGTAATTGGGGTATAGATCCAAGGGCTAGAAACTTAATTAGAAGCACCAAAAGCTTGGTGCTTCTAAAAGTATACTAGCTCTACTCTCTCTCTCTCTCTCTCTCTCTATATATATATATATATATATATATATATATAATAGCTTATCTTATTAATAGCACCAAGTTATTGGTGCTACCAAGTTTTTGGCCGTTGGATTGAGAGATGTGTGGTTAGAATGATGTGGGCCCCATAAGGTTAAGTGGGTGGTTGGTTGAATAGTATGATCTAACGGGTGAAAATCATCAAAGGGGTGAATCTAACGGTAGAAAACTTGGTAGCACCGAGTGCTTCGTGCTATTGATAGCATAGCAGCCGGACTCATATAGAACTAGACTACTATGCTGAAGTGAAAATTACAGCTGCAGTGGCAAAGCATAATTAGTAGTGACACTATTCTGGAACAAGCATTGAAGCCAAACTAAAACTATTATCCTTCTGATGAAAAACCTATTCGACGGATATTCCTCGTCTTTTAGTCCATAAATTTGCATTTTAAATGTTACGTGCGAAGCAACACATGCGTTGCCCTGCAAACAGTAGATTACCAGCAGGTATATTACTGCAGAATTTACTCCTCAGTAGCTAACTTTCAGAAACAATATCTAGCAAAATCCTGCAAACAACCAACCAATTTGATATACAGTTACTGTCGTAGCCACAATAAATATACTTCATGGATTCTACACTGCCATCATATATATATATATATATATATATATATATATGATCTGGATATTCCATTCTTTTCCAAAGTAAATAACATAACTGTATGAATGAAGCTGCAATTGTCTTTTTTTAACCTTTTTATTACTCTCCTCGTACTCTTTTTTTAGACATTTTTTTCTTTTGATTTTATCTTCTCTTGAGGTCTCTGCTCACTCTACATGTAGCTAAATTTATTATCTGAATAAATAAAGCGAGATAACGTGTTATCTTTTTCAAAAAAAAGAATATATATATATATATATATATATATATATATATATATATATATATATATATATATATATATATATATATATATATATATATATATATATATAACTGTACGTAACGCTAGGAAAATTTCAGGGAAAAAATTAATGGAAATAGATATGAAGCATTGTAGTAGTATATTGATTGCTTCCATTGTAGTAAAAAACATTGACCAATTTAGCATATATATGAAGGAACGGGAGTTATTTAATGGTCTTAAATTATGCTCCTTAATTCCATCCTTCTTAAATTTTATTATTACAACTAATTAATTAACTTCTATGCTAAATACAAGAAAAAACACTAGTTAAATTTCACTGGAAAAAGGAAAAAAAACAAATATATGTGACATTAGTAACTATTTATAATATTGTAGTGTTAATTACACCAATTTGGCATATGAAAAATAAAAAAAGAAATAGTTATTAAATGCTGATTAATTTCCTACAACGATTATATATACCTAATAACCATTAATCTTCGATCGACAATTGTACAAGAGATAGAGAAAGTATAGATTTTTTTCCTTTTTCTTTTTCTTTTTTTGTTTCGCTTGTCGGAATTAGTTGACCTAGCTTGTAGCATGTTTATTTCATGATTAATTCTCGAAGCATTGAAGCTACATAAAGAAAAAATACATCACGGACACGAAATATATTGTACGGTATTTGTTTATTTGCAGCAATTAAGCCTATCGATCCGCATAAGTACGGTAAGTAATTTGCGATGGTTGGACAGTATTAAATGTCTAGATAATCAACCTGAAATTATTTAAACCTTTTGAAATTGTTTGATTTTCTTAATACATTGTGGACTTTCGAGAGTACAGTAAATATATTGTGGTAGAGTGTAGTGTTATTTTCGTATTAATCAACTGTGTCAACTACTTCGAGTTTTCATGCAAAAATTTATGAACACATGCTTTCTTAAGATGTCGATCTCAAAAAAAATGATTTGGATACGATAGCTAGCTCCTGAGGTATCGCAAAGCACAGTTGATAAATCAAATTTCAAATGCGGCTCTAAGTAAGTTTTATATATATATATATATACACACGTCAAATCTATGAAAAACATTGGAATAAAAACTCATAACTCTACATTTTGTGGCACATTTTGAAGTAACATTTTTTAATCGTATATATATATATATATATATATATATATATATATATATATATATATATATATATATATATATATATATATATATATATATGCTCTGATTATGCAGTTACAGTTATTTTATAACCTTCTTGTAGGTGAATAACCAACTAAAATTATAAAAAGAATGGGAACTGACACTCTAGTTGTTTCAGTGATCTGCTGCAAATACAGTAGAACTCAAGCAACACGTGAGTAGTTATGGGGCTCAGAGATTTGTATCTTCCAAAGCAAGCCCATAATTTACTACTACCAGGTAATATTCTTTGATTTTAACTCATTCTTTTTGTTACTGCGCATCATCTGAGCCTATAGCAGAGAGAATATTTTAAAAAAAAAAACGAAAAAAAGAAGAAGATTTATATGTGTCTATATATAATAGTTTCTCAATAAATGTGAGGATTTATTTTTTTTCTTTTTTTTTGAGAGAGAGATAGGTAGCACGCTACCCGCTTCGTTTATTTCGTTAAGAAGTAAACTTAGCTCTAGAAATGTGAATCAACTAGAATTCGAACTCGGGTCTCGGATACCAACCACTAAACCCTTTGCCACTTGCTCTAGGGACGATAGGTAATAAATGTGAAGATATTGAAGTAGATTGTGGAACTTATATACACTCTCTTACTGCTGAGGCCATGCATGCAACCAACGTGAATTAGTAAATCCAACTCAAGAGTGGTTTTACATGCAGGTCCCTCAATTTTGTGGATATAGAATATGAGGCCCCGAGTTCTCGCAAAAAAGTTATTTAACTTTTTAATTACACAGGTTAATTAATTCCACTCCACACACAATCTATTCAATGTTCTATGAGGATGTGTTTAATTTTGCGCTACATGCATGTTTCACGTACGAATGCCAATATTTATCGGTGCGCCTCTCTTATGATCTTATAAGTGGTCACACTTATTTATTAATGGTAAACAGTGTCACTAGATAAGGATAGATCAGTTCACATAACAAACTTTACTTGAATACTGTTAGACTCTACTTAAATATTGTTAGACTCTACTTGAATATTGTTACAGGAACTTTTGTATCATGTTACATACCATTATAAATAATAGAAGAACCACTCATTAGTGGTATTGAATCCCAAATTAATTGTCTCATGGTATCAGAGATTTAATTTTTTTTTGCCTTTCTCATCATCTACTTTGTCTCTCTCTCTCTAATATGGCCTCTTCTTCTATTTCTTCTCACAAAAGAAGCCCCTTCTCTGTTAACATCAAAGATCTTGTCCCAATTGAACTCGATTCAATGAGCTTTCTATCTTGGAAACATCTTCTTGTACCAGTTCTCTCTATGTATCATCTTAAAGGGCATATTGACGGTTAATCGCCGCCACCTCATTACCAACTACGCCAACACGGAAGAGCCTAATCCTGACTATACCAAGTGGGTCGAAGAGGACATGCTTATTCTAAGTTGGATCAACACTACCCTTCATAAGGATTCAATTCCTCTCTTATATGATGTTGCCTCTGCCAAACATGCGTGGGATCTTCTAAACAAACATTTCTTCGATCGATCCTCTGCTCGAGCCAATTATTTTCGCAACCAACTCAACAATCTTCATAAGGGAACACTTTCTGCTGAAGAATACATGCAGAAAATCAAACTCTTCTCTGATTCATTATCTGCCATTGGCCAACCAATGACCCAATCTGAATTACGCTCTGTTACTTTCAAAGGTTTGCCTCCTCAGTTCTCAACATTTATTCAGATTGCATCTGAAAAAGACCCAATACCATCTTTTCAAGAATTGTGGACTATGCTACTCAACCATGAGTCTATTATTGAACAAGTACATAGCTCTATTGATGCTACTTCATCTCAGCCTACTGCTTTTTTTTCTTCTTCTTCTAAACCTTCTTCAACACCTACATTTTCTCCGAACTCACCCAATCGAGGTGGTCGATCGTCACGTGGTCGTAGTGGTCGCTACGGTCGTAGTCGTGGTCGTGGACGTTGCGCTTTGCTATGCCAAACTCGGTCGTGGATACTACTCCAATCCTTATCCGCCACCACCCTCGCATACCATCCCACCCGCATTCAAACCGCAGCCTTCTAGGTGCTCCGCCCTTATTTTCTTCCTCAAATCCAGCACATTCCACTATGCAATGCCAAATTTGTGATGCCCTTGGGCATATGGCTAAAGATTGTCCTCACCGTTTCAATCAAGTATATCAACAATCAAATGCCCTCCCTAGTCATATTGCGGCGCTTTCCTTAAATGAAGCTACTGATCCTGCCTGGTATATGGATTCGGGTGCTAGTGCGCATATGACAAATGATCAAGGTAACTTGTCTACTTTGGAGCCTCTATTAAAACCAACTTCTGTTTCTCTTGCAGATGGTTCTCTATTGCCTGCTAATGCTGTTGGTAACTCTTCAATCATTCTTAATTCTAACAAGTTTCACCTTCGTGATACTCTTTTCATTCCCTCATTAAAAACCAATCTAATATCTGTTCGAAAATTCTTACATGACAATAATTGTCTCATGGAATTTTCTTCTTCTGGTTTTGTTATCAAGGATGCACTGACCGGGAAAGTTCTACATCGCAACTCCAGTGATGGTCTCATTTATCCCTCCAATCAAATTACCAGTTCGTGTCAACCCATCGCGTCGGCCAATAAAGCTGTTTCTTCTGCATTTCTCTCTCAAGTTATTCCTCCATCCACTTGGCATTCTCGATTGGGACACCCGAGCCCCATTATTCTTCATAGATTACTTAATAAATGTTTTTTATTTCATAAGAAACAGTCTAGGCTTCCATATTGTACTTCTTGTCTTCAATCTAAACACTCAAATTTGCCTTTCGAGCGCAGCACTTCCATCTCTTCTCGTTGTTTACAACTTATTCATAGTGATGTTTGGTCAAGTCCAAATTCAATGCATCGGTTTCCGCTATTATGTGCTCTTTGTGGATGATTTCTCACGTTATGTCTGGCTATATCCTATGAGAACCAAAAATGAAGTCTTCTCATGCTTCATTCATTTCAAAAATCACGTCGAAAATTTGTTATCTACAAAAATTCAAACCTTTCGATCCGATGGTGGCGGTGAATACATCACCAAAAATTTCGCCTTTTCTTTCTGAACATGGAATAAATCATCAATTGTCATGTCCTTATACCCCACAACAAAATGGAATAGCCGAACGCAAGCATAGACATCTTTGTGATATTGCTCGTACATTGCTAGTTCATTCATCTGCACCATTTCATCTTTGGGTTGATGCCTTTCTTACTGCCGTATTCCTTGTTAATCGGCTACCAACTCCATTGCTGCAACATGCTTCTCCATATAAACTCCTATTTGGGTGTGATCCGGACTACTCTATTTTGCGCACTTTTGGATGTTTATGCTACCCTAACTTACAACCTTATATACAACATAAGCTGCAACCGCGATCTACCCCTTGCATTTTTCTTGGCTATAGCTCGAATCACAAAGGTTATCGGTGTCTTGACAAAAAAACTGGGCGCGTCTATATATCCAGGAGTGTTCGATTTGTTGAAACTGTTTTTCCCTTCGCCACTACTAAAATTTCCACATCACCCATTCCAGCTGCTACCCGCAAATCGAGAAAAATATACTCACAAGAGGAGGAGTCGTCATTTCCTGGTATTCTTCCAACTCCCACCCCAAGTCCTAACTCGATAGGACCAACCTTCCAAGCTCCACTTCTATTCTTTCGCACCTTTCCCTACTAATTCTACGTATACCGATTCTCCAGATATTAGCCAACTGCACTCCCATCAACATCCTACTCATACCCCACAACCTGAATCTCAACCTTCAAATACGACTACACAACAAACTAGCCACCCCAACCCTCATCCTATGAAAACAAGATCCAAGTCTGGCATTGTAAAACCAAATCCTCGCTATATCTCTAATTTTGCCGCCACCTCGCCTTTACCTACTGAGCCATCTACCTATACTGAAGCTTTTAAAGATCCCTTATGGCGTGCAGCTATGAATGAAGAATTTGCTGCTCTCTTACATAACAAAACTTGGACTCTTATTCCTTATCATCCATCAATGAACATTATTGGAAACAAATGGGTTTATCGAGTTAAGCAAAAAGCCGACGGTACTCTTGAAAGATGCAAAGCTCGTCTCGTTGCAAAAGGATTTCACCAACAACCGGGTATTGATTTCCATGAAACATTTAGCCCTGTTGTTCGACATGAAACTATTCGTCTTGTACTCTCTCTAGCTATCAACAATGGTTGGCCTATTCGTCAACTTGACGTCAAAAATGCATTTTTACATGGCTTTATTACTGAAGATGTCTACATGCGCCAACCACAGGGCTTTGTCGACCCACAACACCCTTCTTATGTTTGTAAACTTCGTAAGGCCTTGTATGGTTTAAAACAAGCTCCGCGTGCTTGGTACACTCGTCTGAGCAATTTTCTACTTTCAATGGGTTTCTCAAGTAGTAGCTCAGATAGCTCTATGTTTGTTTCTAACTCATCAAAGGGAACCATCATTCTACTATTATATGTAGATGACATTATTCTTACAGGATCATCACTTAGCCTTCTGCAACCTTTTATTTCTCGGCTTGCATCATTATTTGCTATTAAAGATCTCGGCAACCTACATTATTTTCTTGGGATCCAGGTTTCCCACACATCTGATGGCCTACACCTTTCCCAACAAAAATATGCTATGGATCTTCTAAAGAATTTTGGACTTACAAGTTCAAAGCCTGTTACTACTCCAGTAGTTGGTGCAAAGCTCTCCAAATACGATGGGGATTTACTAGAGGATCCAACCTCCTATCGTCGCTTATGTGGTGCTCTTCAATACCTCTGTATCACGCGCCCGGATATTTCCTATGCAAGAAATTCATCGCAATTTATGAGTTCTCCAACAACTACTCAGCTTGTAGCTGCTAAGCGTATTCTTCGATACGTTGCCGGTACTCTTAATTATGGTATTTTTCTTCACAAATCATCACACTTGCATATTGAAGCATACACAAACGCAGACTGGGCAGGATGTCCTGATACTCGTCGCTCAACAACTGGCTTTGCTATTTATCTAGGTGCCAATTTAATCAGTTGGAGCTCTAAAAAGCAACCCACTGTTGCCCGCTCTAGCACGGAGGCTGAATATCGCGCCATTGCTTATGCAACTTCGGACATTTCTTGGATTTTAAATCATTACGTGATCTTCGATTATTTGTCAAAGACCCTCCTATAATTTTTACGTGACAATTTAAGTGCGACTTATCTTACTGTCAATCCGATGTTTCATTCGCGGACTAAACATCTTGCACTTGACTTTCACTTTGTCCGTGAAAGGGTCGCCAACAAGATGCTTCGTGTTCACTATATATCAACAAATGATCAGATTGGTGATATATTTACAAAGAGTCTACATCATTCCAGATTTCGCACCTTGCGATCCAAGCTTCACGTGCATGGTCCACCACGTTCAGCTTGAGGGGGCCTGTCACTAGATAAGGATAGATCAGTTCACATAACAAACTTTACTTGAATACTGTTAGACTCTACTTGAATATTGTTAGACTCTACTTGAATATTGTTACAGGAACTTTTGTATCATGTTACATACCATTATAAATAATAGAAGAACCACTCATTAGTGGTATTGAATCCCAAATTAATTGTCTCAAACAGTTCTCTTAGAACTATATAAATTTGATATTCCAAAATGTATGCACATATATATATATAATCACTCTATTCAATTTATCTTTTATCTATGATGCATTAATTGCGCAAGATTTAAAACTTGTGAACGTATGGAACCTTAAAGTATATGTTTACGAATCCGGCAAATTCTACTCCATTACATAAATATGTATAACTTGGTTAATTAAATGGATAGGTTACAAATCATCTTTTGGATCACATTTCTTTTTATGAAGCAAGATAGAAAGATATAGTAATTACTAACACCTATAAGAGCACTAAAGTATTATATTGTTTTTCCACTGGATTACATTGAATATATATATTTATTTGCATTAATATAACCTTAATTTACTCAAATAAACTTTTTAATATCAAATTTAAGTACTTGAGACTAATCATTGTCCTTCATATCACCCTCCATATATAATATAGTGCACCGATACGCAAAATTAACTAGAGTACGTAGTAATATGGTGCAAATTTATCATTTAACTTTTTTGAAGAACTAGCTCCAAGCTAGGTTTCCTAACATCAAAAATAAGTAATTAAAAAGTAGTCGTTAACTGGTAAATCTATATCTTTTGAATTAATTGAAAGCCTACAATAACTGAATATGATATTGGGAGTAAAAAAAATAATAATAATAAAATCATTGAAGTTTGATATCCTCAATTCAAAGATATCGGTTCAAATGCGGGTTGACGGACGCGAGAAATCGATTCGTCTACGAGATTGGCGATATCTATAGCTTAGTACATTCATGGTCCACTCATTTATACAAGAGTGGGGTGTGGCGCATATATATATATATATACTCCAAGAGAGTTCACCATGTTTAGGCTTAAAGGAGTTTAATTAAGGGGGCAATTAATATATAACTCTTTGTGTTTGATCATAGCACAGTTTATCATTGTTGATTGCTTTTTTGGAACAATTAGTTTAATTGGTGTAATCTAGAGTATATAGGCACAAGTTTTTTCAAATTTTCGACCTACATACCATTCGATCCATTTTCCTCTTAATTGCATGCGATGTCGAAATTAAGTCATGAGCTGCTATATAGAACCTAGTATCGCGAACCAGTACAGGCGAGATATCGACAATTGAGTGCGATCGAGCAACACGAGTTAGTGATTGGAGAATAGAATGGAGCTGATGATCTAGTGATCGATGAGTTTGTACAGTTAATAAATGGCAATAAAAGGGGGGCAATTTTGGACAGTGTTCGATCTTTAACTGAGTTGGTTGTGTATTTAAGGCTATGAACACTGCATGAGATCGGGGATGGATCTTGGGGAGTTGTGGCCTGCCATTGTGAGCATATCACATGTTTTATTATAGGGACCACTTATATAAGCAACAAGATTCCTACTAACTTGTACATAAATGAATATAGAGAGAGAGAGAGAGAGAGAGACATATATGTTGCACGTTATGTCTTCGATTGTGAGAACAGGATCAGGATTTAGAGAGAGAGAGAGAGAGAGAGAGAGAGAGAGAGAGAGGAACAAGTGAGGGGGTCATACGACTCTTGTGAGGGAAATAAAGAAGGATCGATTCTTTTGCAGAGCACACTTAGGATTCCTCCTGCAAAGCTGCAGTGCCTGACCCCTCTCTCTCTCTCTCTCTCTCTCTCTCTCTCTCTCTCTCCATATTTTGATTGAGGAAAGCAATGAACAAATTCATTTACGAAATTAAGCTTACTCGAATCTGAGAAGTTTCAAATAAATAAGATGTAACTTTGTGTGTGTGTGTGCGCGCGGGCATGCGTGCGTGTTTGTGTACGTCTGTGGGGTGTTTGAGAATCGGGAGCTTATACTCTTATATCTCAAGCGGCGCGGGTTCTCCCTAAGGATGCAAACTTGACGGATCATAGCGGTCCCCCACCTCCCACCCTATTTTTTTTTGGTGAATCAGAACAAATTTGGAACGAATTGATTTTTATTTTTTTTTTACATTTTATCCATATTTTTTTTTATCCCCACTTACTACTCCATCAAGATAGGTTGAAACGAGAATAAGTTTTTATATAACTGATTTTTATCGAATAGGGCGGAAAAAAAAGAAAGAAAAGAAATGAGTCTTTCACCTCTCACTCTATTTTGTTTACCAAAACATGATAGAATTCAAAATGAGTAATTTCTTCGAACTTATTTTGGCCTCCACTTAGTTACCGCCCTTATTCTCGACAGAAGCTCCATCAACCTGAATCCATTTGCATCCCTAGTCCTCCGTGTACCGCAACTAAACCCTAAACCTAATAGGTCACCCTTCCCTTTTCTACTTTTTCCTTGTTCCCTCTTTCAAAGTTAAAATAAAGAATGCACAAGATATATGGTTAATTAATCATGGATTTCAAATCAAATTTGCCTCCGAAAACCTTCAGCCAGCCATTCCAATCGTCTTGCATTGCTTTGTTATTCTGTAGTCGTGGTCAGGGTGTAAAAACGGGATGGGCGGCCCGCGAACCGCCCGGCCCGGCACGAGCTTGGACCGGGCCGAGGCATGGCATGAATACTGTAGCACTCGTGCCGGCCCGGCCTAACAAACTGGGTTGTGCTAGGCCTCCTACTTTCGGCCCGTTGGCCCGGCACGGTCTAACATGAGATGGGCCTGGGCCGTGTCGGGCCTAAGGTGAGGCCTCAGCCCAGCACACCCAGCCCATATGGATCGTGCCTACCGAGCCGGCACGACCCTTGGGAGTTGGGAGCGCCAGCCTTGGGGCCCACCCAAGGGTCTGCGTAGTAGTTGGGTATTTTGGTCCAGAAAATATATAAGTTTTTTTAAAAAAAATTTATAAATTCCATTATTTTTATAAATGTTTTTTAAAATTTGAAAATTTTTCACTCATACATTACTTTTCAATAATAGTATTTTAAATTTTTAATTTTCTAAAATTTAATATATTTTAAAAATAAATTAAATAAATAAAAAATGAACCGAGGGGCCGTGCTGGGCTGAGGGTCCAAAAATTTTCGGCCGAGCACAGGACGGCCCGATTTTGGGACTGGGCCGTGCCAGGCTGGCCTCCAGCCCGTTTCAACCCGGCGAATGTGGCACGGCGCATTACACCCCTAGTCGTGGATGGATTTCATGGCCCAGTTTTGCAAAACTTGTAGTTTTAAAAATCTGCCGTTTCGTTTATTTCGTTAAGAAATAAACTTAGCTAAAAATGTGAATCAATTAGGATTCGAACTCGGGTCTCGGAAATCAACCATCAAGCCCTTTGCCACTTGCTATAGGGACGGTCGGTTTTAAAAATCTGTTAGTTTTAAGGTTAGGAGGTATCCTTTTTATAAAAATTGTGTCGCACGTTTTCATTTACAACCCATTGATTATGAAAACAGCTTAACGTTATTGCACTAAAAATTCTTTGTAAAATTATACATCTTCGTTTTCTTTTTTTTTTTTTGCCCACACAGAAGTGGCAATTATTTCTTCCAAAAATAATAAAATATTTTCTTTCCATACTTTTCTACCAAACGTAGCAAGTGCACATTGCAATTCTAAACGAAGCCTAAACATTAGTTGGATTAACTGATTACATTTTCTATGCTTTTTTTACTTTTTACAATATTTTTTTGGTTCTCATTTTCTGTAGTTTCAAGCTGAAGCAGTAAAAATATATAAATCCTTCCAAGATTGTGGCCTAGGCTCCAAGAGAAAAATACAAAGCCTATCATGAGCTAAAATTATACCAACAAATCACTATCATACATCAAAATACATATAAAATAAAATAAATGAACAAAAAATGCTCATTAAATATAATTTTCAGTATCGAATAGGAAACCACACAAACAAACACGCTTGAAACTTTTTTTTATAGCAATGACTTTTGCTACGTAACGGGCCCAGTTTGGTCTACGGGGCTTTTACTTTTTTTTTAAGAAAAAAGACCTAGTTTGACCCACAGATTATGCAATAAGTGGACATAGACAAAACTTCAGTAGAAAGATCCCCAATGACATCTCGCGGGCGAGCGCATTTGAGTATTAATTTTACCTCCATCCAAGAGTATGTTGAGTGTTTTTAATACTAAAATCCAAAAAAAAATCCTACAGAAAATAATTGTAATTTTTACATAGAGATAAAACTAACACATGACGAGTGAAATTGGGGCTCCTCCGCGAGCGTCGTTGGGGAGCTCCGAGCTCCCCACTGAAGTAAATTTTCCTACAGCATACAATAAATAATAGTTTATTTGAAACAGGCAAAACCATATTTATCCAAAGAGTTCACCAGTGACTTCCTATTGAAGTCGAAAGCAGGACATTAACATAGAGCTTCTCCTGGCCCAAAAGCTGCTCATTTGCAGCTTTTCATCTAGGGGTTCCCTTAAGATGCATTTGAGTGGCTTAAAAAGGTTTTTTTTCCTAGTTAAGCCTACATCAAAAGGATAGCTAGAACAGTTACCATGTTTAGACTCGCCAATCGGTGTCAAATAATATGTACAGAAATATCCTATTCATTACGAATAAAGTTCAATCTAATCTGCGACCTACTGAAACGCACTGAGTGATGGAATATAGGATCAATAAGAAGTACTTCCCCAAATAATATACAAATATACAACTTACCTTAAGATATTGGCTCTTGTGGTGGGACACAGGTGGAAGATGACAGATTCTAGAAGCAGCTTGACCAGGAAGCAAAGATTTGGAGAATCGAAGTAGCCGATAATTTGGGGGTTTCAGAAAAGAATCCCTTACGACTGCAACAGCACACTTAATCTGACTCCATATGTCTTCATCTCACAAGAGGAATGAGCAAGTATTCGGCATAAAAGAGCTGTGAATACAAAAAGGGCAAAACAAAAGAAAGGGGTTAAAATTTGACTGTATAAAATAAAGGGGCGAAATGTGTAGGGAAATTTTCGTATTTTTGCCTGATTTCATTTGACTAGGGTCTGAAATAGTCTCGAGTATACTTTAGTTCACCGTGTAAGCAAAGAAATTACTGATTACCTTCCAAATAAACATATAAAAGGATGTTATTGCAGCTTTGCTCATCAAGTCGAGAGATCCTGCACGCTTCCAAAGGATCGAAGCAAGGATAGCATGGCCTAAAACCTGAAAATCCAATAAAGTACTTTTATCAAAAGTATAATTAACATTTAGACCTTCATTTATGATAACAATAAAATAATGAGAGGAAAGATGCATGAGAAAATCATGTCTAGTCCATTATAAATGAATTCGGTGACACGCATACAATCATCCTAGAGTGATCATTTGACCTGGCTTCTGAAGAAAGTAATCTACTCAGAAAAGCAGCAGCTGCACATTTGGTAAAAATAAAGTCTAGCGATTTCATTGTACCAGAAATTTGATATGAGCTTTCAGACCAACAGCAAAAGCTACAAGTTGAAGCATCTGCTTCTGCTACAGAGAGAAGGGTTGTGCAGGATATCTACTTAAAACAGCTTCACTCAGCAGCACTTTTGCAATAGCTCATGTTAGGTAAATTAAATCTACAATCAACGGCATAAAAGGCCACATACAGTTATGACTTTGCTCCAAAGGCAGGAAGAAGTAGCCCCAATCACCATGGCAACAGTATAAGCCATCTCAAGCAGATAAACACAAATCCAAAACACCTGCTTTAATGCACAGTTATTAGCAATTTGAAGAAGATTTTTCAGTCATTTCAATCAGGGTCATAAGTTTTATTAATTTTGACCGACCCGCTTTTGCCCCAGACGGACACTGAAGGACCGAATGCCAAATATGCGGTCCCCTTCAATATCAGGAATATCCTGCATAACGATCAACTTTATGCTTAAGATTAATATATTTTTAGTGTGTACACTAGAATCTCCAAGCAGATTCGAACATACGAACATAATAGAATTGCCATCATGATGGTTACCTTGAATAATGCTATAACAACAGAAAAGAAGCTCATAAATGCTGTAGCAAAAATCAACGGCCTTGAAAAGTTAGCTGGTCTTCTGAAAACAAATGTCTGGAAAATTTAACAACATAAAACACCTAGCACTATTAGCACAGAAAACATGACATTTTGAGCATTCAAATAACTTATACCATGTTGCTATTGAAAGATATACCTGTATGTGCAAAAAAAAAGCCAGCTGAACTATCACTGCACGCACTGCCAATATGCAGAGTGCTGCAACAACAGCAAATCTCTTCCATCTTAAAAAGGGGATCTGTAAGTATCCGAGTTTAAAAGCCATCAGGGTACAAAGAACATGTATACTGCTTTTATTTTTATATTTGCTCTAACTTATTATTGGATAATGAGTGTGTGGGTGATATTTTTTATGACAAGATCAAGATAAATGCTTTTAATTTCGATTAGATATATCATCTTCTACTTTCAGATCTTGACATATAGTGTAAAATCCTACAAGTGGAATCAGTTAGCAGATTTTAAGAAATCAATTAGTTTTGTTAATATCCTGTCTAAGTAAGTTTCACTTCAGTTCTAGCTAGCTTAGAGAGAGCCCTAAGGTAGGTGTGAAGTGCTTTAAGTAACCTTCAATTTGGGTCACCCATGAATTTCACTCTAAATTGAATGGATCCTTTACAAATAAATAAATGCAGTTAGGCTGGTACTACCTTGTCCAAACTGGAAGCAAGCAAGGGAGCAACAAATAGGAATGGTCCGTTATAATAGCTCACTTATTTCATTGTTTTAGAATTAACAAAATCAAGCTTATTATCTGCCGATCTCATATTATCTATGGTACTTTTTTATCTTTTGCTTCAGGATTAAAATACCTGTAAAATACGTGCCAATATCATATAGGCGAAGAAGCTAAAATGTAAAAAAGACCTAAACTTCCCAACTGAAAGAAGAAATGTTTTCTCTCTACCTTCAAAAAAATATGATTGACAAGAAGTTCAAAACAAATCCACGGATGCATTGTCAAAAAAACTCTATTATTTGCATGCATATTGAGCAGTCGTGAAACTCTGAAACATCAACTGGAAGAAAATAGAGTAAATTAGGCAAAAAAGGATAACGCTTACATTGATAGAGTATGCGGTTCCAAGTACAAAGCTAACGAACAGAGCCCAAAATAATGGCCAAGAACCGACAGCCCATCCAACACCAAAGCTCTGAAAGAAAAGCACGTGATTAACAATTTTGTTGTAACCAATATTCAGATATTTTGATTTACATGTTGGTAAAGGAAATTTTAATCATGGCACACTGATCTTTACATCTTCGTTAGCAATACAAATCAAAATGAGAAGTTGCTTTCGTCTCATTTGAAATAAGACATTTGTATATGATAAAGGTTGAAAATTTTGGTAATTCCAATGACAGAAGTGGTATATGATAGGTGCTCTAAATTGAGACAATCATTTACAAGACGTGCCATAAGTATCATAAAGCTGAAGATAACTGTATATACATTCATAGTAAAGCTTAGAAAGTAAAAGCCCCTAAACAGCAACAATGTTGCATCATTTGACAATTCCATAATGCTGTATGCATGAGTAAGCTACAAAGCAGCTATATTATCAAAATGTTATGTTGGACTGAAATCCTAGCCAAAAGCGGCAACCATGACACAAAATAAACCATTTCAAACGTTGTCAAGCAAAAATACCAGCATCAAGATTAATTTTCAGTGAGGAAATTTAACATCTGTTTGGTGCTGGTATTTAATTGTACGACATTGTAAGTCGCAAAATAACACTAACTAGTGTTGGCCATGTGTTTTGAGGCGGGTAGGTAGTATTTCAGTTAATTAAGATATATAATTATTAAAATTTTAAGATTAAAAAAAATTGTAACCAAAGAAATACAAAAAAAAAAAATCTATAAAGTAGCCATTATAAAAAATAACCTTAACTTTCAGTATTTGTAGAGTTAAATTATTGTAATAACTTTATTTAAAAACTCAATCAAACTAAATAGTTTTGATAGTTATTCTATAAATAATTTTTTAACTAAAAAGTTAAAGTTGGAGGACTTACTTCAAATTGTTGAATAGGTGAGGGTGTCTTTACCTTATTAAAATTGATCGAAGCAAGAAGAAACTATTACATGTAATGAAAGAAGGGTAAAAGAGCATACCCTGAGATACTAAATATGTCGTAACATGCACCTTGTGTATATTAACACTAGGTACACCGAACCTTATAGTAGATTACTAATATTCTAATATTAAAACTTAACTAAATATATTTGATCTACAGAGCCTAATAATTAATTCTGTTTAGTAAATTAGATTTTGAAATCTCTATTAAAGGGTTTTAAGTATGCGGTATATGTACACATATACACCCGATGCAGAGAATGCCTAATAGAGAGCACTCATAATTCCAAGAGAGAAGAAATCTTGATTGCACCTGTGTAAACTAATGTCCATACACCGCACAATATATTAGGTGACTGATAAATTACCTAATAATTAGTACTATAAAATAACATATAATATAATAATATGTATAAAAATAATTTAATAATTTATTGTACTACAAAAATTTATCTTTGGTGAATATTTTATAGCCGGTTTACAGTGCAATGGGAGCGTTAGCTCCCATCGGTTTATGCCTCAATTGGCGACATGGCTCGCTAAGGACCCATTTTCTTGATGTGACCCAACCGCCAATTGATGTATTCTATAGATTAGCATCAACATCATCTTTGGCACGAAGCAGTACTTAGTATGAATGAAACCTCTGAAATTGGGTGCACAAGCATTTATGAAGTGAGATTTTAACCACTAAAATAGGCATAAAAAAAAACTATACTACTTCTAACATACTAAACTACTTGTAGCATCAATCCCATGTATTGCATGCCCTATGCAAAGCAATAGATAGCAAATACGGTTCTCCAAACAATTCTGACAACTTAAACAGTCTTACTTACCAAAACTGCAAAAGTTGAAACGATCACAGCCCCAGTCAACAGAGAATACTCCCCCGAAGCCAGTGGAAGAGTTGGCTTATTGACCTGAAATGATGGGATTAAATTTCAAAATGAGTTCCAGAAGAAAACTTTAGGCACCAGGATGCATGCATTCTGAATGATGCATTGATGCAGATTACGAAATTGTTGTATTTAAATAGATAACAGCCTACTAAATCATTTTAGAGCAGAGAAAAGAACAAGGGTATTCCAAGACTGGTTTTAGAGGGATACCTTGTCTATTTCAATGTCATACACTTGATTTAGTCCGACAATGTAAACATTCATGAAGAGTGCAGCCACAAGTGCCTGAAAGTACAAAAACATTTAGTTTCATGAAAGTTGGTTAAAATTTTCAAAAAACGAGACTCGTTACCTCCAACAGCCCAGTCAAAAACAAGGGAGAGATATCAGACAAGTTCTCAACAGCCAATAGGGAAACAGAGACTATACTCAGAGCCTGCTCAGACATAAAGCACTTCTTAGAACTGTCGATGACAATTGAAAAATATAATTTTAATGATAAAAATCTCGAGATCTGCGAAAATACTATAACTGTACAACAACTTTTAACTTAAAATCCTACAGGAGTACCACTTAACTGTTCCTATAACTGTATGTGGCCGCGAAAATCTGTAAAAAGCATTTAGGGAAGATAACATTGGTCGCCTGATGCTCGAGGAATCATATGCTTCATGTCCAGATTCTAAAGGCTTCCCTGAGGCATGCACAGCGGTTGATTCACGAGTTCTCCCACTACATGTAGATTTTCCGTCAATATGTCTGAAATAATGGTCTCTGAGGGGCTCTTGAACTCTTCTACTGAACCATACAGAGGGGCCATTACATGCTCGGCCAGTAGAATAAAGTATTGGTACCCGAGAATCTGAGAAAAAAAAAAAGCAAGACTCTGTTAGCTACTCAACAAGTAAGCCCGTCAATCTAGAGGACATGAATATGACTTGCAAAAGGTGAAACCAAACAAATGAAGCAAAGGAGTTTCATTAGAAAGTGAAAAGATTTCTTCTAGGAGCTAAAAATTGTCTAAACTGAACAATTACATTTGTACCTTATGATTTCTTATTAAATTTCTTATTATAGCACGGCAAGTTAACCTCAATCTTCCTTTGAAGACTGTTGAACACCCAACTTCTTGTATACGTGAGCTTTTTTACCAAGTTCCTTTCTGACTTGAAGCTAAAGTAACCCACATTAATTGATTTTCTGAATTACATTACAAAGACCATCTTACACTTGTCCTGCTGCCTCAGTTACCCCTTGCAATGTTAATTTGTCAAGGTGTGTACCTCACATTTTCCTCTGTCAAAAATGTGATCAAATTTTGAGAAAATTGAGACAGGGGAATAGCTTCAGTTGCAGATTTCTGTAATTTGGCATACAAAGCTGTTGGGAAAAATGATAATAATGATAAGAATACATTCTCTTAAGTTAAACACTCACTCAAGTGTCCATAAATTGCTGTGCTAATCGCTCATTTAGACATGTCGTCATACTCGAAACACAAAAGCTTATCTCTCTCAACATATCTCATAAAAGAAAAGGAAGAAGCAGGATAATATGAAACTAATCTACCAATCGTCTCTTATCTAGATGACAAAGACTCTGACACGGGACACGGGATGCGACACGACTCAGACATCGTGACTCGACAGCTTTCAAAAACTTAGAACACGAACACGGCATGAATACCGCTAATAAAATATAATATTATTAATATATTTATTATATATAAAATATTAATTTTGAAATATTATTGTTATATTTCTTATGAGAATGAAAGTTAATAAAATTTTCATTAATAATTCATATATTTTAAGAAAAAAATTCTCCACCATACATAATTTATTTACATTATCAAAAAAAAAAAAGAAAAAGGTATGCATGCATCATATTTATCATCATTATATATGCATAAAAAAATAAAATAAAAATATACATATAATTTTTTAATTGACTGCGCTATAAATCTGCATTGAACACGCAACCAAAAAGTGTCCACACTGGACACGCGAGACTTATAGAAGTGTTCGTGATACAAGCATCTTAAAGTTAAGATTCGGAACTCCAAAACTCAATCCAAGCCTATTCATTCACCACAAACTCACACTCTCGCCCTAGACAAGTAGAAAACTAGCAATCCTAAGATCAATGCCATAAAATTAATCACGATTCCAACTATTTTGACGCTCTAAACCCTAGATAGCAGATCAATCAGCTCGATTCAGAGGCATCTTCCCTCATGCAACCCCATCCATCTCCTCCTCAGCTTCTAATACCATTTCCGCTTCCGCATCACGCTATACTCTCCAATCCCCCAACCTCTACCCTCTGGGGTTTTACTTCGATCGAAAGACGAGTTGCTTAGATCAAGAGCTGGAATCGAGTGGGGAGAACGTACCTCGCCGAGAGGCGGCGGCGGCGAAGGGCCGCGGAGGGAGGGGAGATGGCCGGAGAAGAAGCGAATCCATGGCGGATCGATAGAAGGTCGGTGAGGAGATCCGAGATCGATGGGTAGAGAGAGAGAGAGAGAGAGAGAGAGAGAGAGAGAGAGAGAGAGAGAGGAGAGCTCGCAGAGTGGAAACTGAGACCACGGAGTGGGAGTACGTTAAAAGACACGCACCATGGGGAGGACGAAGCGTCGAGGAGAATGCGGTGTGCTTACTCGCGGAGAAGCTTTTACGGTTTATCACTACACACCATTTTTTATTTTATTTTTTTAGGTTAATTGCGTACAGCTCCTTATAAATACATGGAATAGCATATATATATATATATATATATATATATATATATATATATATATATATATATATATATATATATATATATATATATATATACAAAATCTAATTTTTCATATTTATTTTTCTTTAAAAATTTTAATATTTTCAAATACACGGCTAATGTTAGGATCTATTAAAAAAATATAGTTAATTATTAGATAAAATATTTAATATTAATTATTGAATGAGATAAATTGACTTTTTTATCTCTTTTATATTATTTGTGATCATAAAAAAAAAGAAAATAACTATCGGAGAATTTTAAAAGAATATTTCTATATAATTCCAACCGTTTTTTTTTTAGAGAAATAGATAACACGCTACCCGCTTCATTTATTTCAAAAATAAACTTAGATGCAAAATATAAAACTACTGTGTCTCAAAAAAGGAAAGAGATAGAGAGAAAAAAAAATAAAAAACTACACAGTAACAATCCCCCTAAATTGCACTCAATATCAGCAACTTACTTTCATTGCTTCACCAGCTCCTTATAAATTCTAGCAGCCTCGTATGAATCTGAGCTCAAATTTTTAAAAATGATATTATTTCTCTATCTTCAGAGCACCCATCAAATTGCTGCCAATGAATACTGTCTCTTCACAGCTGCATGATCATTCCTCTTTCCATCTCCTTCTTCCAAAGGCCTCTAACATAATCGTCAATCTGAATATATCCATCGCTTCATCAAAAATACGCACTATATAAGAAAGCGACTAAACACACAAGTCAAAAATATGTGAGTTATAAGAGACTTTTGGATGAACACATTTGTAATGGTCATCTTTTGCTAGAAAATTAACAATACTCTAACAATAACAAATCAGAGAAAAATATATAATAAAAAAATTATTAAAAAAATAGTTATTAATATTACATAAACACAATTTTTTTTTTTGAAAATTGTTACTCTATTTAAACGTAAAGTTACTGTACATTTGAAAATATAAAAAGAGTTGATATTTTCAACTTTTAGGCGACTCATTATAGAATTTAGCGGTTAGTTATTCTAAGATAATAATAATAATAATATTAATTAGCACCACCTGAAAGGTGCTTATGGAAACATCATAATCGGAATCTTCTATTAATTAATATTTTTTTCAAAAAAAAAAAAGGCGTAATCATTGGGCCCACGTGGGAGCGTAGGCCCACGAGACAATAAAGAGTAGGGCCCTCCTCTGTCCTAACTTGTACTCTTGTCTTAGTGATCCGCCACTGAGACAAATAAAGAGGATGGTCCTGCTCTATCATCGTTGTTCCCATTTTCAGATCATTGTACTTATATATATATGTTGTGTCTCCAAGGAATGCAAACGGATTCGGGTTGGTGGAGTTTCCGTCCCGATTCACTCCAGATTCACTCCGAATAGGATAATTTTTATGATCCGAAACGGATTCAGAGCAGAATACGGTAAAATTTTTGACTCGTCTAGAATCCGCCCCGAAATTCATTTATGTTTTTTAAAAAATATCCCCAGAAAATAATACATTTATAAAAAAATTTAAAATACAAATAAATTAGTGCTATCATTTCTCATGTATTTGAAAATTTTGAATTTTATCAATTGTGATTGATATTTTATTTTATTTTTTTATAATTAATTTGTTAATTATATTTATAGTATTATTAAAAATTACTAATTTATATTTTATAAAATATTAATAATATTATAATTTTATAAAATATATTAGTTTGCGGATGGATTCGGGGGCACCGGAGGAGGAGGGTTATAAGGAGGGACGGATTATGAAATATATTTTTTAATCCGTCACAGATTCGGGACAGGAGGCGGGGCGGGAGCCCCCTTCCGCCCTAAGATCCGCCTAGTTTACAGCACGGGTGTCTCCGCCACTGAAAATTATTTAAAATATACATTTTGCTAAAAATATAAAACAACTTTACTTCGAACTTTGGCCCTTGGATAGGGATGTCAATGGATACGGATATTCGAAATTTTATCCAAACCCCAAATTTGAACGGAGCGAATTTATCCAATACTAGATGGATATAATTTTGGATATGGATATCAAAAATAAAAACCCAACGGATATGAATACGGATATGGATTTTGACTGTACCCGACTTGAATCTGAACCCAACCCAAATCCGAATTTATTTTACATTATATATAATATGTATATAAAAATTTGATGTTATATTTAAATTTGTACTTTAAAAATTTAGATTTAATGTAATATATATTTTGAAATATTGAAAAGAGAAATAATTATTTGGGTCACATTTTCGGGTGTGGATTCGGGTTCGGATTCGAGTTTCTGATTTTTAGTCGGGTTTTGATTTGGATATGAATTTTTAAAATCTGTCGGGCTCGGATTCAATTTTCAAGTTAAGAGTTGGGTTCGGGTTCGAATTTTTGGAAATTCGTCCCGAATCCGACCTGTTGACATCCTACCCTTAGATACCAACTAGTTAGCTCTTTATCACTTTCTGACCCACTGCATGTATTTGAAAGCTTGATTTCTTCAATAATCCGACAGATTATAATTTTGTAAAAACTTTCAAATTGTAAAATATCATTAGTGTTCTTAAAACTAGACAAAAACATACATAACTTATGTGAACTATGGATCATATTGATTTGGCTATCTAACTTTTTAAAATTTTGATTTTGCTATCCAATCTTTCACTTGTTTAAGTTGAGCGAATCAAAGACATTTTAATTTTAAAATTTAAGTTAAGTACTTATTAATAAATTTATAATTATGAGAATTATATGAAATATACTAATTAAATATATAAGAATAAACGATACATTCAAATTTTATTGACTGATTTAAGTTAAACAAATTGAGATATTTGATAGTAAAATAATAGAATTTCGAAAGGTTGGACAGCTAATTCAAAATAATTCTAGTTAAGATAAGTTATGTAAATTTTTACCTTATAAATATTAAAGGGTTTAGGGTTAAGACTTCGAGTTTGGCATTTAGAGCATAGTTAGTTAATTCGGATTCGGCAAAAATTCAATACGGAAATAATTCGAATAAAATTCATATATTAATTTTTAAATTCGTTGAAAAATACTGCTTAAAAAACAGATTCACCACGGATATTATACGTTCATCAATTAACAATTCGGATTAAAAAATTCGACCGTTAAACTAAGCTTTTTTTCTCTATATTTATGCTACTAGTATATATAGTTATAAATTCTTAAAAATATACATAAAAAAAGAGCTACAAAATAAAGTAGATTAGGTAAAAAAAAAAAAGCAATAGCAAAATTTATTGTTTCTATCTTCATCTTTTTCATAATCCATATATTCCGAAAGCTTATGAAGTTTTTCAATAATTCATGAATAATTGGGCAATACTTCGACAATACTTCTGATAGAAATTTTATGGAAATAATTTGCGCATTTTTTTGGCCGAATAGTTCGTCATACGAGAATTATTCGTGAAAAATAAATCTAACCCAAAAATTCGCTTATTATTCTGATTTTTTTGAAAATAAATAGTATACGGATCATTTTATTTGAACTTTCGATAATTCGTGAATAATTCATGAATTAACTAACTATGAAAGACATTTGTGATAATTTATACAAATATTAGTAAGAGGGCCATGAATAATATTTTATATTTTGAAAGGGGCACATATAATATTTTGAAGTTTTAGAGGGGTATGTTCGAAATTGATCCCACGTTCAAATGGCCTCCAGTTGTTATGCGTTGGAAAGCATATAACTACAAACAAACCCAACTAGGCCATCCTAAGATGGATAGTATTATTTAATAAAATACTATTATTAAATGCTTATACTCTTATTAAAATATAGAGTTTCTTTAGAATACTATCGGTAGTAAACGAGCCTATTTTACTACCGATTTGTTTCGATGATAGAGCTTCCAAATTGACGATCGGCTCTATTGAACATGATCTATACCATTTGAAGTGTTTAGAAATCAAATTTCAAATCTTTTCGACATCATTTGCCTAGTGACCAAAGGGTTTCAAAATTTATAATTTTAATGGTCAATAAGAGGCGTTTTCTCGTTTAACGGAGTAAAGATATCCAAATCAATTGAATTTTTGTTAGAAAATTATTTAAACTATTTAAAACAAGATCTATACTCTTGATCTTGATTACAAGACTCATATCATCATTTTTTAAAGAGTATTCATTTTCAGCCATTTATTTTTCTGTTCACTTGATGGATAAAAGAACAATATCGAAAGTGCGTGAAATTTGATTTCTAGGTAGTTTAAATGGTTTAGATCATATTTACGGAGCCGATCGTCAATTTGGAAGCTCTATCATCGAAAATAAATCGGTAGTAAAACGGTTCGTTTACTACCGATAGTATTCTAGTTCAACTCTTAAAATATATATTATATTCGTGTTTATCCAACAATGTTTTAACTAATAGAATTTGAAATTCTAATGATTCTTTTACTTTAGAATGTCGTTTTTTTTTTTTTTTTTTTAACCAGAGTTGGTTTTAGAAAGCTATTCTAAAACTTAATTTAGGCTTAGTTTGGTATTAAGATGAATCTAACATTATTAGATAGAATAAAGTTGAGAAAAAACATATAGAGATATGTTTTTGTATTTTCCGATAGGAGAACATAAAATATATCGTAACCAACTAACCGTAATATGCGGAACTAATATTACGTATGAAAACAAACAAGATATTTTTTTATCATCGTTTTTCACTGTACATAACGCAATCTTTCCGCAACCCTAAATAAATTCTTAGTATTGCCGCAGCTAAATGTATGTATTTTTATATTTTGAACGATCCAAAATCTTAAGAATGCTTATCATAATCACAATTGCCAATGAAAAAGCATGTAATAATTTACACATTTTCTTTAATATTTCACTGTGGTGCTGCTTATAATTTAGGAAGCACGTGCCAAGACCAAATGGTTCAATTTAAAGCTCTTATTTTTTTTCTACAATTAGAAACTACTTAAAAATACTGTAATTAAAAAAAGGATAAACCTCAATTTCTATTTTTATTTTGTGATTCTGTGATTTAAAAAGTTACACTTAACTATTTTATGATATTATATTATCGTTATTGTTATTCAAAATATCTACTATCAAATATAAAAGCACAGTAATTTTATAACCACAAAGCAGTTAAGTATACATTTTTAGGCCTAAATTTTGTAATAATTAAGTGCAATTTTTTGTACCCACACAGAATAACAAAATAAAAATAAGATGAATTATTAAAAAAGATTAAAATTTAGAATAAATTACGAAAACTCTTCTATCAATATTCTTTTTTTCATTTTTTTCATTAAAAAACTTACACTTTACCTCTTAAAAAATAAAATATGTTTATAAAATAATACGCTGGTGATAAAATGACCAAATTATCCCTTTATCTTCTTCGGGGTGGGCGTGGGCAAGGACGCGTGTGTGGGCATGAAGAGAGGGATGGGCGAGAGTAGGGCGGTACGGCCGAGAATAAAGAAGAAAGATTTCAAAAATATTTTGAATATAAAAAATAATATATAAATCAAAAAATAAAATATAAATTTTTGAATAATAAATAAAATAAAAAAATAAATATTGACAGCGTAAAATTTATCCACGAGAAAAACAATAATAAATGCGTGTTTGAAACAGTGCTTGCGTGTACGCCATTAATTTCTAGCCAATTATTGAAAATTTGGAATAAACCAAACAAATCCTTCACTTTCCCACGGAATTAAAAGAAAAAAAACTAACGACTTTTGTAACAGAGGACGATAGTTCCACTAGCATATAAGATATTGATATTTTTAATATTTATATTTAATATTTTTTTATTATTTAAGATCGAGATATTTTGATAATTTCAAAGATCTGAATTTAAATTAAATAAGAAAAATTTTAGTAACAATAAAAATCTTAAAAAATTCAAACTAACAACATCAATCTAACTCTGAGACCATATTAAAAATATTAAATAATTGTTGTATTTCAAAAACTTAAATTATCAACACAAAGAGAGTGCGAAAAATGAGATCAATGTTTACAGCATACGCGCGTTAGCATATTCGCTAGTTAGTAATGAGATCACCATTACAACCTCACGCATAATTTTTTTTTTTTTTTTGTATATAGAAATGTGCTGACTCTAGGGATGTCAATGGGTATGGATACCCGAAAAATTATTCGAACCCGAATCCGAGCAGACGGGTATACCCGAGCTAAACGGATATGGATTTGGTTATGGGTATAAAAAATAAAAACCCGACGGATATGGGTACGGATATGGATTTTGTGTATACCCGACCCGAACCCAAATCCGAACCCGAACCCGAAAAAATTATATATATATTATTTATTTATTTATGTAAGATATAAAATATTATAGTAAAATATTTAATTATGTTTATTTATATAACATGAATGTATTTTGATTGTATTTTATTGTGTTTTAAAATTTTGATTTTACTATAATATATTTTAAAATATGGTAAAAAAATTTATTATTTTGGGTTTGGGTTTTCGGGTTCGAGTTTTCGGGTTCCGGTTCGGGTTTCAGGTTTTTGGTCGGGTCCGGATATGGATATAGATTTTTAAAACCCATCGGGTTCGGGTTCGGGTTCGGGTTTTTAAAAACCCGACCCAAACCCGACCCGTTGACATCCCTAGCTCACTCCGTAACTGATAGTAAAAACATAACGAAACATTAACTGCACTCAAGTTACCCAAAAATATAATAATAATAATAATAATAATAATAATAATAGAATAATAGGACTACTCCAAGTTGAAGTTTAGCAACAGTGTATTCCCCACAAAATAAGAGTTTGATTCTTTTAATACTCAAAAACAAGATGGACAGCTCAATGGGTCTCTTGGAATGCGACTAGGCTATTGACAATTGCAATGTGGTTTTTCCACGCTATCGGTCCTGCCAAAAATCGATATTACTCATGTTACCCAACTTATATAATACAACTTATTTGAAGATTTTATTCTGATTGAGCACTAGTACTTCCTTTCACCAATATAAGTAAGGTTTTAAAAAAATTCCTCCTTCAAAGATCTTCTACTATGATAGTATAAGGTACGTATGAATAATCTTGTTCCACTATAGTTGGAGCATCCTATGAAATTTCCACCTCCATTTGGTCGAAGAGCTCGATTCATCGTGGCTAAGTCTAAGATGGCAAGTTCTCCTCCTTTCTTATCCTTATATACATTCTTCCAAGCTATCGACAATCCTTGTCTAGTGAGTTGTTTCCTCCATTTCAGAAGAAGTCTCTACACAGAGACTCAATATGCGCGATCACCCATTTAGATGTCTTGAACACAGACGAAAAGTATATAGGTAGGTTGGTTAGAAGCATATTTGTCAGAATTAGTCTACTCCCTCTTGACAGGAGTTTTGCCTGCTAACTGTCAATTTTCTTTTGTATTTTCACGATGATCCCCTTCTAAACCTCCTTCAAAGAGGGCCCGTTAGAAAGAGGCAATCCTAGGTACTTGGCAGGGAGGAAGCCTACTCAACACTTAAGTATGTTCGCAAGTCTCGTCGCTTTTCCTTTAACCTGTCCGGTATAGAAGAGTTCCGACTTTTTTCTGTTGATCTTCAACCCAAATGCCCACTCAAAGAGGTACCACAAGAACTTGAGATTTCTCAAATATCTTTTCTTAGTCTCACAGAAGAAAAACGTATCGTCCACAAATTGGATAAAGGTAATTCTAGTCGCATAGGAGGGTCCAAATCCTTTAATAAGATTACTTGTAGTTACTTTATTTGTCGTCCGGGCGAGACACTCGCCACAAAAAGAAAGAGGAAAGGAGAGAGTGGATCCACCTATCTCACCCTTCTCTTAATTTTTATCCATTTGATTGTCTCGCCATTAACCAAAACTACAATCTTAGCATGACACACACAGAGTTTGATCCATTCACACCACTCACAATTCTATAATACCAAAAATGAACGGCCAATAGATTTTATCATACATCTTTTCGAAGTCCATCTTTACCCTGACTTCGTTTACAGCCTTCTCACTTTCCCAACCCATTAGTTCACAGACTGTTACAAAAGCATCAGTGATATTTCTTCAATTCAGGAATGTCGACTGGGAGGGAGATATTAGATTGTTCATAACCAGCTATATATTGTTGGCCAGGATCTCTGATGAAATCTTTTTAATCCCATCCAATAGGCTTATAGGTCGAAAGTCGTCTGCGCGCTTAGCCCATTCCTTCCTAGGGATTAAAATGAAAGGATAATCAATAGTGCTGGTGGACATCCTCCCCTTAAACATTTTTTGGAATAGGTTCGAAATATCTTCCTTTAGGGTATTCCAGAAATTTTGGTAGAAACTCAACGGAAAACTATCGGGCCGACACCTTATCTCTCCTGAGTTGGAAAATTTTATTTCGTCTAGACTGAAAGGTCCAGCTAGTCAAGCAAGGTTGGGGCCGTTACACGATTCGATTTGAAGAAGCCACTCCACTCTCCAAAGGAAGTCAGGGCTATCTCTTTCGGTGTGAAGCGCTCCTTAAATTTATAATAGAAATAGCTCTTTTTATCCTCTTCGGATCAGTACACTTCACCGCCCTCCTCAATCATACCAATCGCGTTAGCTCTTCTTTTGCCATTAGCTATGCTATGAAAAAAAATTGTACATCCATCCCCTCTCATAACTAGTGTTGTTTGGCCCAGATGCTCCATAGAACTTCCGTGTCTTAAAAAGTTACGTTTAATTATCATTTGATTTTATTTTTATTTTAGTATAAAGATATATTGTTAGAAAAGGTGCTATCCCGTGATTTCACAAAAAATTATTTTGCTATTTATTTAACTTTTTTTCTCCCATATATATATATATATATAGAGAGAGAGAGAGAGTAATGACATCATACATATATAGTAAGATAACCAACGGCAAATCCAAAAAAAAAAATTACAACAAGATATATATATATATATATATATATATATATATATATATATATATATATATATATATATATATATATATATATATATATATATATATATATATATATATGAGTAATGATTCTGTAATTAATAAAAAAAAAAATAAAAGAGATCTTAACCCTTGATAAATTAAGGGTAAAATGGTAATTTTAATACTTAGCAGATAAAAAAATTAATTTAAGATTATTTTATTAAAGGTTAGTTTGGTAATTAAACTATACAATATTTTTAAAAAAATTTCCTAAAATTATGCATTAATTATAGGGATTTTAGAAATAACTTTATTTCTAAGAATTGGGGTCCTAAATTTATGCATTAATTATAGGGATTTTAGAAACAGTTTTTATTTATAAGATGAATTTAAGTTTTAAATATTAAATACTTAAAATTTAAAAGTGAAATTTAAATTAGAAGCGCTTTTTGATAGATGTAGATCTCGCCTTTTAATTTTTTAAGATTATAAGATTACGATCGTATTTTTTAAGACGAGATCGTATTAGAGCGGTTTGATACATTAAATTTTAAATATTAAATACTTAAAAAAAATTAAAGAAAATTTTAAATTCCTATAGTTTAGACATTAATTTTGTATCACTTATTTAAAAAATTTTGAATGTAGGTTAAAATATTTATAATTTAAATATATTTAATAAGTTAAAAAAATTTAGAATTATTCTACTATAGACATTAATTTGTAATGTTGCTAAATATTTAAATTTAACATATTTAATACGTTTAACAAAATTAGGAATTCATCTTTGTCATTAATTTTGTATACTAATTTTAAAAAATTAAATGTAAGCAAATATTTAAATTCAAGGTATTTAATATGTTTAAAAAAATTTAAAAATTTTTCTAATTTAGATAATAATTCTTTATCTTAGTCATTGGATCTAATTCAATGGTTCACGAATTAAGTATCGTTTTTTTAACCTAAATTATCCTCAAGTAGTGCGTATCAAATTTTATTTTTTATATACATACTCTATCTTCTAATAACCACCGTCCACGTAATATTGTATCCCTATCATCTAATAACCGCCGTCCACATAATATCGTATTTTATCACAAATAATATAATATTTATTCATATTTTTTAAGGTTGAATATATAAAAATTATCTCAAATTTATCTACTAATATTTAAAATATGAGATATTTTCAATTTTAAATTTTTAGATAAATGTGAAATAGAATGATTTAATAAGCATATCAAAACAACTTTAAATTTTAAATTCGGTTCATAATTTCACATATAAGATAATATTTTAATTCAAATTTTGAAATTAATTAAAATTTTAATATTTGGGTGTGTAAACAATATTTCAAATCGAAAATAATTAATTAACTTAAAAATATATCAAATTTTAATATTTGGGTGTGTAAATAATATTTACATTTAAAATATTTCAAATCAAAAATAATTAATTTAACTTGAAAATATAAAATATCATATTGTCAAATCATTTTAAAATTTTCTTATATGAAATGTCAAATTATGAAAGAGAGAGAAAAAAGAAACAAAGAGGAAAAAAATAACGTATAATAGAGTTAACATGACTAGATTATCTATGTATTAAAAGACAAAAAAATCCTTTTTTGAGGTGCAAGTAGCGGTACCTCTCCCAAAGTGACTTTTCTTATTGCAGTCACAATTTTAAAAAAATTAAATCTGAACCGTTAAATGGGAGTGAATGAACGGTAACGAAAAAAAACAAGAATAAAATCATTACTCTATATATATATATAATTGAGCTCCTATGCATAAATATATAAAATGTAGAAAAACATAAAAAAGAAAGTAGTTATTAATATTACATAAACGCAAAAAAAAAAATTTGAAAAATTTTATTTTATTTTACCTCACCAACCGTTATTTTTTTTAATTTCATGTATAACTCAATTTTCATCCAAACATAAAATTAATCTAATCCCCGCTTATCCCTCAATTTATATATATTTCAAATAGCTACTTTTTATTTATTCTCAAACAAAACGATACCTTTATGTATAGAGCTATTATGCTTTTGAAAACATAGAAAAATGATGTTTTCAACTTTTTAGCACTAACATTAAGAATCGTAAAAAGTGGAATGACAGTGGTTCTTCTAAGACAATAATATTAATCTCCACCACATGAGTGGTGCTCCCGAAAGTACTATAGTCAGACTCTTCTATTAATTAATATTTTTTTTAAAAAAAAATTGTAGGTGTTCTATTTGGCCGACATGGAAAGCGTAGGCCCATGAGACAATAAAGAGGAGCGCCCCTGCTCTATCCTAACTTGTTTTTCTCCTTATCTTATTAGTGATCCCCACTGCTGGTTGTTGTGTAGTGTAGCCCATGATACAATAATGAGGATGGTCCTGCTCCATCATATTTTTTCCTATTTTAAGTTCATTGTATTTATAGTGTATGGAACACTACAACAAAATATATTTTAGACGATACTTTTTAGACGACGTTTTTTTATAGCGTCTTTAATATTTAACATTTGCCGACACTATAATTAAGCGTCGCCAATAAACATATTTTTATCAAATATTTATATAAATTTTTCGACGCTATATTAAAACATCGGTATATTTATCCCGACATGTTTATTTAACAACTCTTTACTTGTATGGCACGAGATGCAACCAAATATTAGGGTTGATCGCTAATATCGCGGATGGCATCAATGAAGGAATCCGCTAAGGTCGGATCTGAGTCGCACGCGCGACGATTTAATTCGAGAGCGAGCGGCGATGATGATGATCCAACTCCCGCGCACCCGCTTCCTCGAATGGATCGTAACGCCGATTATAAGAGCTTAATCGCGATATCAATGGTGATCAACACCTGGGTTAGAGTAGGAATTTGAGGAGTATCTAGGGTTAGAAGGTAGGAGATGAAGTGGGACTAAGGAGGAAATTGAAGAGAGAGAGGAAGAGAGAGAGAGAGAGATTGTTTGAACTTGCAAATTGCTTTTTCTGTTATTAGAGTTTGTTACAGGATCACTATTTATAGCCTAATTACAGGGGTACAACCGTAAAAGATAAGAAAGTCCAGGGTAAAATGGTAAAATTGCCAAACATGACGGTTATTCCGGTGCGTTGGAATAACGGTAATGGATCGGGCGTGGTGGTATGGATCAGTACCAACAACCCATCACCCATACCCTCTTATTCATGTTGGTCCCTTGATCTTCCCCTCTTCTCGTCCGCTCCGCCCAGAAGCTTCCAGAGGAACTCCGCATCGTTCGTGCTTCTACTCGGACCGCAGTTCTCCCACGTGGAGCGATGGCGGTCCAGGTGCACGACAGGTTCCTGCGCACACCCTTTATTCCTATGTACAAGTGTTACAATCCCCTCCCCTTAAGCCGATTCCTGTCCCCAGGAATCAAAGCCAGGAAACTGCTGCTTAAGAGCCCAGTAGTCATGCCAGGTCGCATCTTCTTCCGGGAGGTTACTCCACTTAACGAGTACCTCAGTGAGGGCGCGATTTCCCTTCTTAACGATTCTCCTATCCATCACCATTTCTGGTTCCGCGAGTACCACACCATCCTTGCTGAGTCGAGGCAGAGTAGGGGTTACTTTGCTCGGAGATGCAGGGCAGGACTTGAGCAATGAAACGTGGAAAACGGGGTGTATCTGAGATCCTTCAGGTAACTTGAGCTTGTAAGCTACTTGGCCGATTCTCTCCGACTTCAAAGGGTCCATAGTAGCGGCGCCAACTTCGGGTTCTTCCTTGCCGCCACGAGAGTTGTCTATACGGTTGTAGCTTCGGGTACACCAAACTTCCCGAGTGTAGGATTTCTCCCTCCTATGTTTATCCGCTTGTTGCTTCATTCGGTTTTGGGCCACTTGAAGCCTATCCCTTAGTTCCTTAGTCAAGGCCTCCCTTTCCTGGGACCACTCTTTCACTTCCACAGAGGTAAAGGGCTCAGACATAGCCATCAGAGGGTCTGGGGGCTTAATTCCATAAAGCGCCATGTAAGGTGACATTCCCAGTGAGGAATGGAAATTGGTATTATACCACCATTCAGCTAGGGACAAGTACTTATTCCATTTATGAGGATGTTGGAAACACATGCACCTCAAATAGGCTTCTAAGCACCTATTAACTCTCTCGGTTTGTCCGTCCGTTTCTGGGTGGTAAGAGGTGCTGAGCTTCAGTTGCGTTCCCATGATCTTGAATAGCTCCTTCCAGAATTGGCTAGTAAATACACGGTCCCGATCTGATACTATACTTTTGGGGCACCCGTGTAGCCGATGTATGTTGTCCATGAACACACGAGCGACATCCTCAGCTGTGAAAGGATGCGCAGGGGAATGAAGTGGGCATATTTAGTCAGCCGGTCCACCACCACTAGGATTGTATCCCGGCCTTCAGACTTCGGCAATGATTCGATGAAGTCCATACTGATGTCTTCCCAAATCTGAGTAGGTATTGGCAATGGTTGGAGCAACCCTGAAGGAGCTTGATTATCTATTTTATTTTGCGCACATATGTGGCAGCTCTTAACCATTTCCTCTACCTCCTTCTTCATTCCCTTCCAAAAGAAGTGAGACTTGATCCTCCGATAAGTACGTTCTGTACCCGAATGACCACCTACTGTTGAGTCATGGAACTGGCGGAGTAATTTACTCCTTAAGTCCTGTTGATTTCCCACACAGATTCTCCCTTTATATCTCAGGATACCTTGGCCATAAGTATAGTGCTCAGGAGTTCCAGGGTGGGTGGTCACCTCCGCAATAAGCTTTTCATATTGTGGATCACCCTTGTAGCTTTCTTCCAACTCTGCCATCCATGCCGGTACCACTGCAGTGATGGCAGTAATAACCCCCTCACTCCAATCCCTGCGTGAGAGTGCATCCGCAGCGGTGTTCTCTTTCCCCTTCCTATACGAAATAGTGTAGTCAAAACCCATTAATCTCAACATCCCTTTCTGCTGCATGGGGGTACTGATTTTCTGCTCTAGTAAGTGCTTAAGGCTCTCATGATCGGTCTTGACAATAAAACTGCGCGATATCAGATAATGCCGCCACTTCTGAGTGGCCATTAGGATAGCTAAAAATTCTTTTTCGTACGTAGACAACCCGAGATTTCTGCCCTTGATTGCCTTGCTTAGGTAAGCAAGTGGTCTACCTTCCTGCGAAAGAATGGCACCTATCCCTTGACCACTAGCATCCACCTCCAATACGAAGGGTTTGTCAAAATCAGGTAAAGCTAAGACAGGTGCTCGAGTCATTGCTACCTTGAGAGCTTCAAATGCTCGCTGTGATTCTGGGGTCCATCGAAATTGCTCCTTCTTAAGCAACTCCGTCAGTGGCTTACTAATTGCTCCATAGCCTTTTATGAATTTCCTGTAATATCCCGTTAACCCCAGGAACCCTCTCAATTCCTTGACTGTCTTGGGTGCGGGCCACTGAACCATGGCCTCTACCTTAGACGGATCTGTAGCTACTCCTTTTCCTGATATTATATGACCCAAATACTCAACTTGTTCCCTCCCGAAGGTGCACTTACTTTTCTTTGCATATAGCTGGTTTTTCCTTAATTCTTCTAGGACTACTCCCAAATGCTTGACATGCTCTTCCACTGTTTTACTGAACACTAATATGTCATCAAAGAATACGAGTACGAATTTCCGTAGATAAGGAGCAAAAATGGAATTCATGATGGATTGGAACGTGGCGGGTGCATTGGTTAGACCAAAGGGCATTACCTTGAATTCGTAGTGCCCATGATGTGTCCGAAAAGCGGTCTTGGGTATGTCCCCTTCGTGCACCCTTATCTGGTGGTATCCAGACCTGAGATCCAACTTAGAAAATAGTTGGGATCCTCCCAGCTCATCCAGAAGATCATCGATGATAGGTATTGGAAATTTATCTTTGACTGTCAGCTTATTCAACTGTCTATAGTCGATACACATCCTCCACGTGCCATCCTTCTTCTTAACTAAGAGCACCGGGGAAGCAAACGGACTATTACTTGGCTGTATGAGGGTAGCTTCCAACATTTCTTGAATCTGCTTCTCAATTTCCTCCTTCGTTCGTGTGCATGTCTATATGGCCCGATATTAACCGGCTGTGTGGCACTGGACTTTGCAAATTGCAAGGTTCGAGTGTTAGATGTGAGATCTGAGCTTTTCCAGATTTTCTGGAGGGTCGTTGACTGTGTTCCGACCTATGGCACGAGTACCGAGGTTAGTGGATGATTTCCAAGCACTAAATTCCAAAAAGCTGGATTTTAGGTTGCTCTCGGGTTGGAATTTTTATGGCTTTGTACCGGTACAAAATTGTTGCTATCTTAGGTACAAAATGATGGCTATACCGGTACAAGCCGAGATTAATACCGGTATAGATGAGCAGCTTGGCAAACCCGAGGCTCGGGTTTGCTGTTTCGCAGGGTTTATACCGGTACAAACTGGATTTGTACCGGTACAGCCTGGCAGTTTCGAAAATCCGAAACTGCAGGGGCTTTTTGGCATTTTGTTGCTTCTTATAACAGCACCCACGACCCCTTAGGGTTCTTTTGTGCTGGGATCACTGAGGAAAAGAGGTAAGGAGCCCTCTCTACTTCTCTCTTGGTTTCTAGGGCTTTGGGTTGGTTTTTAAAGAGATTAATCACTCTCTTTTCTCCTTTTTGCTTCTTGGTGCATTTTCCACCATGGGTGAAGCTTGGAGTTTGGATTTGAAGCTTGAGGGAGGATAGATCTTCAAGCTTTGAGGGTTTTGAGCCTTGTTTGGAGCTCCTAGAAGGTAAGCAACTCATCTCCTTCCCCTAGATTTGAGTTTGGTTGCTTCTTTCTAGATGAAACCCTAGATTTGGCATATTAGGGTTCATTCTGGGGGTTTGCAACCTAGGGCTTTTAGAGTCCAATTGATTGGTTTAGAACCTTGATTTAGGTTGCTTTGGAAGGGATGTACACTCCATTTGAGGATTGGAGAAGGATTCTTACACTAAGGTGGGTTTTTCCTTATTCTTTGTATAGAAGTTTAAAGATTGAACACATGGTTCATCTTTAGAGGTTGTAACTCCTAGGATTTACTTTGTAGGGTACTAGGAGTAGGAATCGAAGCTTCGTTAGCGGTTCGGAGCGACGCTTGGAGCGACGGTGGGTTTGGCCTCACCTAGCACAATGAGAAATTCTCGTTGGAGCTTATATGCTTACTTAATTGGAAAATCATGTGTTTTCATGTTTCATATATTATTTGTGAATTTTAGAATGCTTAAGATACATATGTTATGTATAGTGCAATTTTCCTCTATATAGTAGAGATGCATACTTGTGAGAGCTGAGTGGTGGTAGCATTCTATTTGAGAACTTGAACTAAATTGTTATAGTTAGTTTGACATGTGTTTGAGAACATAGAACTATGCATGACATAGGAGAAAAGCTCTTGTCATTAAGCGGCATTGGCTTGGCATCAAAGGTGTAGAATAGTGAGCTAATGTCATCAAGCGGCATTAGGCTCGTGAATGAACTTGACATAGAGAATCTAGTGTCATGAGAATAATTGAACTATACCTTAGGGTTACTAGTTACTATTTCCATGTTGAGACATGAGGTTTGGACTTGAGACTTGACTATACTTGTTGCCATTTGTGCTCTTTCGCACATGCTTGTGAGGGTCGCTCCTACAAGCGGCACTCGGAGTTGGCCTTCGCGATTCGTTCGCGCGTGCGGTGTTGAGAAACCTACGGGACCGTTGGGACAGACTCATTCCTTGCGGGGGATGTTGGGCTACCACGGTACTTAGGTGGCACAAGTTGGATTACTATGGTAAATCCTAGTGAAAGAGAATTGAACTTGGACATTCAACTTTACTAAATGACAATCACTACTAGATAGGACTTAGTAGTTGGATTATGTGGACTTCACTTGGAATTTTAGTATACTTGTTAATGCTTTAATTACATTTTAGTATACTAGTTGGTTATAGTAAAACATCTCATTTTATATGTTGGAACGGAAAACTATGACATTTAATTTTGAAACATAGTTATGGTAGCATTTCTTTATGCTTTGATTACAAGTTTAATTATATCGCTTACTTGCTCTCTTTTCTTTGGGCCTAGTGGTGCAATGGTGCAGGTCAGTAATTGCCCACTGGGAACTATAAATTATAGTTCTCACGCCCATGTTTCTGTTTCCTTTTCAGTGCCTTCCGCATCGGGGGAGGTTAGGGATCGCGGCAAGGGTGTTGCTTCGGGTTAGCGGCACTCAGCGAGGGAGTTCGATAGGCGGTTACTTCTCTATTTCTGTTGCTTTAGAGAGGTTGTGAGTTGTTCCCGTATATAGAGAAACCACCACTGGGGCGTTGTATTTTAACCTTATGTACTTTTGGTTATGTTGTTAGCCTCTTTATGTTTATAGTTTACCTACTCTCTACTTGTTGATAGGGTTAGTATGTTGCCGATATCTATAGTTTTAGCCTATTGTATGTTTTTATTTCATTGTTTTTAGTAGACGCCTTGTATGTGTTGACATATGGCGGGTGCAGGCACGCTTTGGGAAGGTCTGCCGACCCGGGGCGTGACATCGCCCAGTGCGAGGGAAATCCTATGGTCTTTAGATCTCAGTGGAGGAAGACCTTTAGGCTCTCCAAAGACATCCTCGTATCTGTTCAGAAGATCCTGAAGTTTCGACAAGATTACGAACCCCTTCTCCTCTTCCTGAGATATGCTGCACTGACTCAGAACACAACATTCTCCCCTTTGCATCTCCTGGTACAATTGTTGAGCAGTTATTACTGACAATTGAGCTCTCTCTTCAATTCCCTTAAGGTTCAGAGTTTGCCCATCCTTGGTGAAAGATATAGAGTTTTGTCGGAAATCGAAGGTGATCCTACCATAAGTCTTTAGCCAATCGATGCCCAATACCATACTGGATCCTTCCAGCCTAATCGTCCTCAAATTGAACTTGAACTCCTGATCTTGCATGGTCCACACAAACTCGGGGTACTGTAATTTGCTGAGTATTTTATGCCCATTAGCTATCGTAACTACCAGAGGTGGTGCGGATACCAGCTTTGCCTTCATGTTTCGTGCAGTTTGGAAATCAAGGAAACTATGGCTGCTACCCGTGTCTATTAAGATAATTAGTACCTTCCCTCTTGCTTCTCCCTGCACCTTGATGGTGTCTTGCTGCCCATTACCACTAAGTGCATGGATTGAGACCCCTGTCTCCTGAGGGCTCAGTCCTCCTTCCTCTAACTTACCTTCTTCTTCCTCCTCTGCTTCTTCCTCCTGAAGACATTCTTCATCATAAGTCTCGGTGATACCCTCGTTGCCCTGGATGAGGTTCAATTCCTTAGTAGAGCATTGATGCCCATAATAATACTTCTCCCCACATTTGAAACAGAGACCCGCTGCTCTCCGTTGCTCGATTAATTGTCGATTATTGTTCGGGTATTGGTTGTTCGTCCCTTTTTCTTTGTTGAGAAGTGGGATCCTGTCGAGGGTGCTTTTCCAGGAACAGATGGTGAATATTGGGAGCTCGACTTATAATTCCCCTTCATCTTTCTACCCATAACAGCCAGGGCTTTCTCATGTAACGTGGCTTGCTCGTAGGCTTCCTCTAAAGTGTTGGGGTGGGCAATATCCAAGAAGGGAACCAGATCTTCTCTGAGACCGTTGAGGTAGCATGCTATTAAGTGCTCCTCAGTCAGATATGGATTGTAGCACAGGAGTTGGGATTTGAGCTCCTCAAATCTATCTTGGTATTTCTCAACGGTTCCAGTTTGCTTCAAATTACTAAGTTCCCTTACTAAATACCGCTCTCCTACTTGGCCATACCTTCGGCAGAGCGCATCCCCAAATTCATCCCAGGTAACCCGGGGCTTGTTAATGAAATAACTTTGCTTCCACGATCTCGCTCTGCCTTTCAAATGCATGGTCGCAATCCCGAGCCACTGGTGTTGGGGAACTTGGTAAACCTCGAAGTAATGCTCGCAGTTTTCAATCCACCCCCGAGGTTCTTCGCCATTGAAAGTGGGGAATTCCGATCTTAGTAAGGGTATATCTTTGGTGGCCATTACCTCTAACGTGCCCCCTAACACACTTTCCTTCTGTATCCATTTCTCCATCTGAATCAGGGTGAGGTAGTATCCCTTTTCCTTTCTTTTCTCCACGTGATGGAATTCCACTCCATTTCGTTGCATCGGGTTACCGCCTCCTTATGATGGTTATAATGTGAGGTCGCATGCGAGGTGGTGGGTTTTGACGTGTCAACGCTTTCAACAATTCCTCGTGCTTATTTGCGCTCTCCCCGAGCATCATATCATGCTTCTTAGCGGCCTCGGATTGTAAAGATTCGTAGTGTTTTTGTTCCACTTCGCGGCTTCTACGATCCGGTTGGATAGCTCTTTGACCTTACCTTGGTATTCATTATTAAGTTGCTGCATACGCCCTTCTAAGATTGCGAGATGTTCACTGAGATCCCTCAATCTAGTGCCCTCCGCCATGATACCACCCTCAGGTATGAATCTAAAACGATTTGGGCCCTTTTTCCCTATGGTATATCTTGGTGGTACCAGATCTGTTGCTCTGCCTTGCTTTGGACACTATAACCCTCTATATTACCATGTAAAAGAAAATCGCAGGAGATCGATCTTAGAAAGTTTACCTGGTGGTGTAGGGTGGGATCGGCCAAGTGTAGATCAATCCCGTTCCTGCTTCGCCCTGGGATCGGAACATCTCTGATACCAATTGTAAGCTGCGGCCTGAGATGCAACCAGATATTAGGGTTGATCGCTAATATCGCGGATGGCATCAATGAAGGAATCCGCTGCTAAGGCTGGATCGGAGTCGCACGCGCGATGATGAATTCGAGCTGAGCGCGAAGGCGATGATGATGATCCAACTCCCGCGCACCCGCTTCCTCGAATGGATCGTAACGCCGATTATAAGAGCTTAATCGCGATATCAATGGTGATCAACACCTGGGTTAGAGTAGGAATTTGAGGAGTATCTAGGGTTCCGAAGGTAGGAGATGAAGTGGGACTAAGGAGGGAAATTGAAGAGAGAGAGGAAGAGAGAGAGAGAGATTGTTTGAACTTGCAAATTGCTTTTTCTGTTATTAGAGTTTGTTACAGGATCACTATTTATAGCCTAATTACAGGGGTACAACCGTAAAAGATAAGAAAGTCCAGGGTAAAATGGTAAAATTGCCAAACATGACGGTTATTCCGGTGCGTTGGAATAACGGTAATGGATCGGGCGTGGTGGTATGGATCAGTACCAACAACCCATCACCCATACCCTCTTATTCATGTTGGTCCCTTGATCTTCCCTCTTCTCGTCCGCTCCGCCCGAAGCTTCCGGAGGAACTCCGCATCGTTCGTGCTTCTACACTCGGACCGAGTTCTCCCATGGAGCCGGTAGCGGTCCAGGTGCACGACAGGTTCCTGCGCACACCCTTTATTCCTATGTACAAGTGTTACATTACTCTACGCTTTTACAAGCGTCGGAATTATTTTTGCCGACGCTTTAAAGCGTCGCTAATTATTATTTAAAGTATCATGAAATACAAGATTTTTTTGTAGTAATCCACCACTAAAAAATTATTTAAAAAATAAATTTGGCTAAAAATGTGAAGTAATTAGATTTCGAACTTTGGCTTTTGGGTACTCAACCAGCTGGCTCTTTGTCGTATCTGTGTTATGGACGGTCGGTATCGCTACGCACATTTCAACGCTTACAAAATTCCTTCGAGTTGTAAAATGCTATTAGTGTTCTTCGATCGAATAGGCAAAAACGTTCTAAACTTATCTGAACTATGTGCCATTTTTATTCAGGTATTCGATTTTTTAAAATTTTTATTTTTTACTATTCAATCTTTCAATTTGTTTGGTTTGATTTAGTCAACGATACTTTGCTTTTAAAATTTAATCTAATTATTTATTTTAATAAATTTATAATTATGAGAATAGCATAAAGCATACTCGTTATTATACCAGAATACATTCATTTTAAAGACAAAGTACCGACTAATTCAAATTAAACAAATTGAGATATTGGATGGTAAAATAATAAAATTTAAAAAGATTGGGTGCCTAATTCAAAATAATTCATATTTCAGATAAATTATGTAAGCTTTTAGCGTTTAGGCTTTGGGTTTGGAGTTCAGAGAGACATTTGTGACGGATTTATACAAATATTAGCGCGCCACAAATGATATTTTAGATTTTGAAAGGGACATATATAATATTTTATAGTTTTAGAGGGCTAAGTTTGATATTGTTCCCACATTCAAATGGCCTGTATAATATTATTTAATAAATTACCATTAAATGGTTATATACTATTAGAAAATGTATTATATTCAAGTCCATCCAACAATATTTTTAAATAATAAAATTAGAAATGCCATAGATTTTTTTCACTTTTGATACTTAGAATCTTATTTTTCGTTTTCCACGGATACAAACATGTCAGATATTTTTATTTATCAAATATTATTTTACAAATATATATATATGAACGAGCTAAACTAAAAGCTAGGCCAAAAAAGTTTTCAGAAGTGTCAATTTTTAGAAAGCTATTCTAAAACCCAATTTGATATTGCGATACCAAAACGACTAAGTCGAGTCGTGTGTCTTTCGCTTGTAGTCTATCTTTTCGTTATTAATAAAATACTCGTTGTTTGTGCCAATTTATAGGAGTCCTTTACGTGCTTACTTTTAATTCTCGGTCGTTGCCAATTTGCGAAGTTGTACCTCGGGACGGCTTGGCTGGTTCATTTGTGCAGGTGACAGACGAGTGCAGCGCGGGCTTTTCGATAAAAAGTTATTAGACCCGTGACAAGTGTGTTTTTATAGTTTGAATGATCCAAAAAATCTTAAAAATACTTATGATCACAATTGTCAACGAAAAAGCATGTAACAATTTACACTTTTTCTTTATTCAACGCCATCTAATATTTTACAGTAGCAGATACATAAACATTGAACTTAGGGAGCACTTACCAAAGCCAAATATTTACTATAAAAAAAAATTCTGTCATTAAAAAAAGACAAATTTTAATTTATATTTTTTATTTTGTGATTCTGTGATTTAAAAAGTTGCACTCAAATTGTTCTATGATATTATCATTTCTATTATTATCCAAAATATCTACTATTAAATAGAATAGCACAATATAATTTCTAGGGCCTACATTTTATGATAAGTAAATATAACTATTTTTTTTTTCACCATTAAAGAATAATAAAGTAAAAATAAAGTTTTTTCATAAGAAAAAACAATAAATGCGTGTTTGAAATAACTGTTGCCAAACAGTGCTTGTGTTCGCGTATTAATTTCGGGTCAATTATTTTATTAAAAATTTGGAATAAATCAAACAAACCCTTCACTTCTCAATCCCCCCACATAATAATAAGCGAAAACTTCAAAAAACCCCTTGTGGTTTTAATTTTTTCACTTTAGTACTGTGGTTTAAAATGTATCAAGTTAGTATCCCGTGGTTTCTCATTTTATCACTTTAGTACCCTATGGTTTAAAGAGTATCAAAATAGTACTCTGTAGTTTTGCACTTTAATTATCACTTTAGTACCATGTGGTTTTAATTTTGTATCAAGTAATTAGTACCCTGTGGTTTTTTAAACTATAGGATACTAAAGTGATAAAGTTCAAAACCACAAGGCACTAACTTGATACACTTTAAACCACAGGGTACTAAAGTGATAAAGTAAGAAACCACATAGTACTAATTTGATGCACTTTAAACCACATGGTACTAAAATGAAAAAGTGTGAAACAACATAGGAAGTTTTTGAAGTTTTTTCTAATAATAAACAATTAATTAATCCACCGTCTCTAGAGCAAGCGACAAAGAATTTGGTAGTTGATACCCGAGACCCAAATTCAAATTCTAGTTGATTCACATTTTCAATCAAATTTATTTCTAAATAAAATAAACGAAACGAGTAACGGGTTATTCAACTCTAAAAAAAAAAAAATTAATAATAATAATAATAAAGAGCTAATTAACAACTGTTCTAACTGGGAAAGCACAAGCCACATGGTGTCAAAGAATACAATAGTTCAATTATGGGAGAAGATCACAATATTTTTAATAGTTATATATATATTTTTTTACATTTAAAATTAAGATTTTTAATAATTGTAAAATATGAATTTAAATTAAATATGAGAAAACTAAGCAATTAAGGAACTGAAATTGAAAACTTCCTACTTATATACTGTGCTAAAAATATTAAATAATCGGTATTCTTTCAAAAACTTAAGTTGTTATAACACTACAATAAAAATGGATTTATAGCGACACTTTTAAATGTCGGTATAGGTCAAAAAAATATTGTTGGCTAAATTATCGATACTTTTAAAAAGTTTTGATATATGTGTGGTCGTTAGGTATATAGTGACAGTTAAAGCGTGTCGATATTACTTAAAAATTAAAGTATTGCTAATTTAGCAATACTTATTTAAGTATTTGGCAATCGCTGAAATTTTACCTCGTTGGCTGCGATGGTGGAGGAGGACGAGGAGAGGAAAGAGCTCTTCGTCTAGAATTTCAATAAATTGAGTGAGGGGAGAAGGAGAGAAGGTATATAATTATTTTTTTTTTTCTATTTGTAATCAGGCCGAATGGACTAGCTGGGTGGGTGGGTTGAGTAGAGTAACTTTTTATTTTTTATTAGATTGGACTTATATTTAGAAATTAGTAGATTTTTTAAAATTTTTTAATATAAATAGGACACATATATATATATAAATATTTTAAATATGTGTTCATGTACAGTCTCGTGCAGAATTTTTTTTTTTTTTTGCATACAAAAATAGGTGGAATCCGTGCTTGATAGTAAATGCATAACGCGACATCAACTACAGTAAAATTATCCAAAAATATAATAAAAATAAAATAATAGCACTGATACAAGTTGCAGTTTAGCAACAGTATATTCCACACAAATATATAAGAAGTTGATTCTTTTATATACTCAAAACAAGATGGACAGCTCAATGGGTCTCTTTATAGAATGCCACTACGTTGACACGTATAATATACATATTTTTTAATTCATATATATATATAAATTACTATACTTTTATGAGTGTAGAGGCTCTTGTACTCATAACTTTTTGACCATTTGATCCACCCTTTAATCATTTTTACCCGTTAGATTATACTATTCAACCAACCACCTACTCAACCCTAGGGAGCCCACTATCAATCTAACCGTAATCACTCTCATCCTAGCCTCACATTTTTTCGTCTCAACGGTCAAAAAGTTATGAGTACGATGACTCCAATACTCATAATAGTATAGATAAATGGCTATATATATATATATATATATATATATATATATATATATATATATATATATATATATATATATATATATATATTCTAAGATTTTATTTGAGATATATTATGGACAAAATACAATCTGTACAATAAAAAGAATGATAAACAAGAAGTTTTTTTGTAAATTAATTAATATGTTACAAGGTAATTAAACTTCAGCTTATCCTATTGTGAGTTAGGCTAGACGTTACGGACACCGATACGGGACACGAGATACTACGATGAGTCGGACACGTGACTCGATCGGCAACTTTAAAAAAATTAGAACACGAACACGACATAAAGGCTTCGTTTGGTATTGCGGGAGAGCTGCGTTACGTGCGGTGAGAAAATACGTTGAGAAAATATCCCGTACGTAATATTGCGTCGCATATTGCGATGATTTACGATATATTTTCTGCGTTCCCGTAGAACGCAGAAGCATATCCCTATATGCTTTTTCTACAACTCCATTTTATCTAATAGCGTTAGATAGGCCTCAATACCAAACTAAGCCGAACATTGCTAATAAAATATAATATTATTAATATAATAATATATTTTTATTATGTATAAAATATTAATTTTGATAAAATATTATTATATTTTTCGTAATTAAAGTTATAGTAAAATTTTATTGATAGTTCATATATGTTAAAAAACGAAATTCTCCATCATACATAATTTATTTATATTGTCAAAAATAAAATTGTATGCATTCATCAAAATGTAAAATAAATAAATAAATATATATATATATATATATATATATATATATATATATATATATATATATATATATATATATATATATATATATATATATATATATATATATATATATATATATATATATATATATATATATTTTTAATTGTACGTATGCATTACGAATCGGTATTAAATAGGTGTTCAAAGAGTGTCTACGTGTTCGATACGGACATGCGTGCGTCCGATACGAACACACATGGCTTACAGATGTGTCGGTGATACATAGAAAATAAGATTGATTTACTTTACATCGCATGATTAAAAAAATTGGACTCAACTATCTTTTATGTTATGCTCATATATACTTTTCACCATGCGGTTAAAAAATTACGCTTAATTATCGTATGATTTTGTTATAATAACATATTATTAAACAGGTATTATTCCATATTTTTATAGAATTTTACTTTGATATTTATTTAATGGCATATTTTTTTTGATAAAATAAAAATAAATAAAACTTGCACAACAGTTTAGTGTGATTTTTATAGTAAAATAATGCCGTAAACGATACGGAGGCAAATGAAGAAAATCAAAAGACTCATTCTTTGGTATCGAAAATTTCAAATTTAAATTTTTAATTAATTCATATTTTCAATTAAATTTATTTTTTAAAAAAAAAAAAAGCAGATAGTATACTATCGTTCTCTCTTTAAAAAAAATTAAAGACTATATAAATTTATCAAAAGTTCAAAAAAAAAAATAAAATAAAATAATGTGGGGGCCAAAATGTGATTTAAGTTTTTTGTTTTTGTTTTTTTTATAAAATTGATGATCTTGTGATGGGCCAGTGTAACGATCGACGAGTACACACCTAACGCGATAAGAATGTTGAGAAAACGACAAAAGCGAGTGGTGGGCGAGAGTACACGTTGGAATTTGTCAACGTGTCGACGCGTGGTTCGCTGAGAGTGACAGCTCTGTGGTGCCACACTCCACTAGGACTCGATCCAACGGCAGCGGAGCCCTGAGGGGTTACGGACGGATCAGATGGGGCCCACGTGGCATAATGGCCCCGCACGTGATAATCGGTGGTCCCAAATGGAAGCTACCTACCCCCTCGATGTAACAGCTTTGTACAGGCCCACAAATGGCACAATTTAATAGGGCCACGTGGCACTTAATTGATGGGACCTTTTTTTAAATTCCACATGAAAATTATTATAATTAGCTTAAACGATCCTACTAAAAAAATTTAATTAAATAATTTTCTTTTTTATTACATTTATCATGTAGAGTTAGGATAAAATATTTTCGAAAAGACGATGAATCGTTTATTCGTTTTCATGATCAGTAGACATTTTCTATTTAATTTTTCATAAAAATAATGAATTATTCGAATTACTCACTGTCTTTCTTTTTTATTATTTTTTATTTATTTTTCATATAATTTTAAAACATATATAAAAATTTCAACAAAAATCATATATAATCTTAAGAATAAAAAGTATCATAATAATCTATCAAATAATTCTAATAATCAAACAAAAATTCTAATAATCTACATAAAATTCTAACACTCACTTTTTTTAAAATTTTCTATATATAATCCCGACATGTATATAAAAATTTCAACAAATCACGTACAATCTTAACAACCTAAAAACTCCTAACGAACAATTTTAAAAAAAGCGGTGAATGATTCACCTATTTTATGAAAAATTAGAAAAATGGTGAATTGCTTATCGTCTTTTAAGAAGAAAATTTTATCGTGACTCCTATATAACAAAAGAATTATTAGTTTATCAATTATTATCTTTTTATAGGATTATTTATCCAATTAAAAAATTGTATAGGATTATTTTGAAAAAAAAATCCGAATTGATGAGCACATAGTGGTTCAACTAAGGATCACTTTGGTTCAACGTAAAATTATAAAAAATAATTTTCAATAAAAAAATTTATTAAAAAATTTTACGTTCTTTAATGCTTGATTTGTAAAAAAAAAAAAAGGAAAATAGTTTTTCAACCATACTTATTTAATTGAAAAGAAAAAATTTGAATGAAAAATAATTTTATATAATTATTATATATTATTTATATAAATAACTTCCATATTTTTATTATTATTATATATATTAAAATTGCAATTTATATCTATATATGTTATTATTATTATTATTATGAATTGAGCTCCTATGCTTTTAAAAGTATCTAAGTCATTGATGCTTTTAAGTTTTTAAATTAAATTAATAGGTGTGCGGTTAGGATGATGTGGGCCCCCTTGGATTAAGTAGGTGGTTGGTTGAATAGTATAATCTAACGAGTGAAAATTATCAAAGCTGTAGATCTAATGGTAAAAAAATCACAAGCACCAAGTGCTTGGTGCTTTTACAAGCACTATAGCCGGACTCATATTATCATCATTATCATCTATATTTATAATTTGAATATATTCAAAATTTTACTATATATCCAAAATTATATATATATATATATATATATATATATATATATATATATATATATATATATATATATATATATATATATATATACATAATATATAATAACACATATATAATATATAATATATAAATTTATATTTATAAATAAAATAATATATAATATATATTTATTAATATAAAGAGACTTAATACTAAAAGCATAGGTGCTCAATTCATATAATTTCTCTATATGCTGTTTTCCTTGCTTCTTTTGGTCCAACAATGTTGCATAGCTCTTCATTCCAAACTGGGCCTCAGTTGATCAACTAACAACTAGGGATGTCAATGGGTACGGATACAGTCCTACGGATACCAAAAATTTTATCCGAACTCGAACCCGAACGGAGCAATTTTATTCGATGCTAAACGGAAATGATTTTAGATATAAATGTCAAAAATAAAAACTTGATAGATATGGATTCGGATATGAATTTTGACTGTGCCCGATCCGAACCAGGACCCAAACCTGGCCCGAACCCAAATTTATTTTACATTATATATAATTGGCATATAAAAATTGATGTTGTACTTGAATTTGTATTTTAAAAATTTAGATTTAATGTAATATATTTTTAAATATTGAAAAGAGAAATAATTCTTTCGGGTTCAGATTTTTAGATTGGGATTTCAAATTTTTGGTCAAATTCGGGTTTGGATATGGATTTTTAAAATTAGTCGGGTTTGGATTCAGGTTTCGGATTTGGAGTCGGGTTTTAAAAAATTCGTCCCGAATCCAACCCATTGACATCCCTAGTAACAACTTTGTAATTCAAATATAACACAATGGAATGCAAGAATGTTCTGCTCTCCATTAACATTTCGTATCCTTGTAGGCTGACTGCAGATCTGCTGATCTAAACTGCTTCAGCCCAATTGCAGCAGAAGAAAGCGATCAATAAGATCCAAAAAAACACGCCTTTCTGGCATCTCTACGCCCGGCTCAGAAAAACAAATGCTGTTTGAATAAAACTATTTTAAGAAATACTCAATAAAGTTTTCTTTAATGATGTTCTGACAGCCTTCTGCTGCAGTAGAAACAGACTAGTAAGCTCATTTCTGCAACTTGTCCCAATTGCAGCAACACCAGAAGTTCCATCTTTCAACAATTTTGTATAAAGTGATTATTCTCAATATCTTGCTCGAACACTTCGCGGTCGACAGACTATAAGAAAGGCATACAACACAAGAAGCAGAAGAGTGTTTCTTCAAGTACGCAAAGATTTCATTCGGCTCAATGGTGTGATCCCATCGATACAAACTAGTTAGCTTTCGAGCAACGGAGTACTAAAGTAGATGAGTAAGATCATTATTCGGAACATAAACAGATGCTGTAATGTGGAAAGATAAATCTTAAATTGCGTCGGAACACTATGCGACCTTGAACTGTCCTTTAAAGTACAGCCCTAAAAGCTCGCTTCCTCCGTCGTTGGCCTCCTCAAGAAGTAGCGCAAGCTATTTATAAGAACCTACAAACACACGAGCTATATATTAGAACAACTCGATCAAGTTGGTAAGGTAAAATTTCAGCAGGTTTTTTTTATTTATTTCCAACAATTTTGGCGTAGTGTCAGTTTTGATTATCAACATGCAAATAGTTATTATCATGGTTCCTAACCTTTTATGTCACATCACATTCTTAGACCTGTTAAAATTCTCTGATTACATTTTGATGGTAAATGTCCATGCGAGCACCATGCATGCGGTATCAACCCTAACGTAGATACATGATGCCTACGTAGACATCCCCATCTAATTTGATGAAGGAATTTGACAGACGAGTAAAGATTGTAATGAAATGCAGAGATTGAGGACCCTGGCGTAATGCATCCGCAAGAGTGGTGAACTAGCAACCATTAAGATAAGCAATAGAAACTACCTCGATTAGATCTTTATCTCGTGTACTGAGATAGTGCTTTTTTAAGCAGTTTTATTCAAACAGCACTTTTGCATAAGCCAAAAGCTGAAGCCAGGCCAAAACAGATTCTAAAATCTTGAGATGGTTAAAGAACAACCAACTGAAACCAACTAGCAATGTACTTGGGATTCGGACGATACCCAAGCTACTACTTTGTTAGATCTAAATCTATTCAGCACCCAAGTCAGACATGACATTTAATAACAACGGAGAACCTCAAAGCAGGAGAGAGCTTACTAGTCGGAGAGCCTTGATCAGCGGTTTACCCCGATAACTGACATGGAATTTCGCTTTGGCCAATAATCCCTGTAACAAAGAAGTGTGTCAGTAAAAAATCACTTAGCATGGAGAAACTAATCTCGGAAAGAACATAAATGTTTACTTCAGTGTCGAATTCTCCAGATTGCACTGCGATGTTTATGTCAGTAATAATCTTAACAAGATCAACCAGCAACCCGGGATGGTCTGCAGTTTCCACCACGAGCAAGCTAAAGAGGAAAACAACCAAGTGAGGGCCCTTATCATCGATGTTAAGGACAATATAGTATAGCCGAACAAGATTTGATGATTGAACCTCCTGACACGAATTTGACATTGACCTCAAAGCTCTTGCATCGATTTCTATTTTGTACCTGATGTGAAACACTTTATGGGTTGCTTCTCACCAATTCCCTATTTAGTTCAGTAGTGCTACACTTGGTCGTACAATACTATGTTGAGAAGCATATTCAAATTCTGAAATCCCAGAATGTTAAGCTTATTTAAATCACTTGTATCAATGATATCAAAACAAATTAGCTGATAAAATGATCAAGTGGGTGTTTTGCAAAATTTTTAACCCAAGCAATAGAAATCTTGTGCAGCACCATTCTACTTTAACCCGTTAATTTACAATTAGTGATTCGACTTAATATATATTTAAGTATAAAACTAAACACCACATAAGATAGTTCTAACTCCATCTGAATGCAATGTTTAATTTAATCAAGTAGATTATCACCAGTTGACCTCAGGTGAGGTATAAAAGAACTTGGGCAAACAGAAGGCTCATTAAACATGAATTGCTGATGAACATTTTGAGCTGAGACTACGGAAGTTACAAAGATTTCCTTATTTGTATCGATATTCACTTCACAGGCAGCGGAAAAGAATATAATTCGAGTACAATATATGTTACAAAATGTCCAATGATATCACAACTTGCAGAAGTTACCAAATATTATCAATACAAGATAAGTATTTCTAGAATGCTTGTGACACTTAATCAAGTGGAGCTTATAAAAAGTAAGAAGTATAAGGCATAAGCAATGCACGCCTTAATAGTTTGATTATGAGTTCATAAGAGGTTGGAATTGTGCATTGAGCAAAGTATCCATACCTTCTATCAGGACCATCATCATATATATCTATATGGGTCGCAATATCCACATCAATCTGAACATGTAAAATCAAGAATAGCATCTGAATTTCTTTAAAAAGGGGGGGAAAACAATCAAAACTCTCCGTTTACCTACGAAATAGCATTTTTCTTATAAACCCAGAGAAACTACACCAGTTAATAGCCATAAAACAAAGTATAGCTATTCAACTTATCGACAAAGCCAAGAATAAGCACCTGTTGTGCAGGCGGTTCAACTCCAAATGTCGCTCCCAGAGCCAATTGGCTGCTAGATTCCTGATCATTCAATTAACACAACAAAAAGAGCTTTTAAGTAGACTTGTGCAAATTACTTCACAGAACATAAGGTGTTAAACACGGAGGTCTCATTACCGGATGATACTGCAGCAGATTATTGATTATTGTCAATCGTATTGCTTCTAACAACTCAGGATCATCAACTTTGCGGCCGGTATACCTGTAATGTTATACTCTTTAGTGTGAGCAACAATAAACAGATAGAAGTTAGTGTCGTAGAAAAGCTTTCTTGTATAGCATACGAAAGAATCTAGAAATATGTCTCGAAGTAACAAGTTGATTGGAGCATAATTACTTACGCTTTTGTGATAGCAAACTTATTGTGCTTTCCAGACGAATCGAGATAGACACTAGCCTTCACAACATTGAGCCCTAGGTTCTTAAGCGCATTCATCTTCACAATAAGAAAAGATACAAATTTATCAGCTAAATTTGACCCACCTAAAAGCAGGAAAACACAGATTATCCAAAAAAAGAAGTTGCTGTTTTTGATGCATACAGTGTCGAGAAGACTCCCGAGACGATCACCGAAGGTTATTTCGACGATAGTTGCATCTGGGTCCGAGTCCTGATCTATTATAACTTTGGGCGTTGGAACTGTATCGGTGACTTTAGAGCTCCCATCCTGTTAATCCGAAAAATATAAGCAACTATGAATATAACTCTAAAGCTAACATTTCGCATTCAATACCTCCACAGCTGTTGGGGATGTGGCTCGAGGAATGGTTATAGCGAAAAAGGAAGATAACCTGTCAAAAATACCACGAACTTAACATGAGCATAGATTATCAGCAATCAGAATTGGTAAGCAAATAAACAAACAGATAAGTGAATAAAATAACAATCATTATTTTAGAAGAACAAACAAATAATCTAAATTTTAACAGTTAACCAAAATGGATCTGAGGGACAATATCTCATAAAAAAGGGGGAAATAGTTTATTTACTAATTATGATTTGTTAATTCAGACTAAGACATGATCAGGTCACAAACAGAACCTAATGAACAATTGAAACATCAAATTTAAGATATTGATTAACAGGGTAAAATAGATTACTACTGTTTCTGCCTCAGTGAAAGGTGTATTCCCAGAAGAAGGAACCCAAATTGCTCAACAGCAATTCAAATCAAATCAAGTAACAACAGAAACTTATCATTCCATCAATATGTCGGATCCAAGCTCAACCACAGGCCAAAAAAGGATCAAATCCCCCAACCTCACCTTCGACGAAATCGGAACCCCGGATATCTAAATGAGCAATTCAAATCAATCCAGTAAACAGAAACTTACTACAGTATATCTAAAAGATTAGGAGTCCAAATCACCAACAATCCAAACTCAACCGAGTACCAAAAAAGATCGAATTTTGAGCAAACCCCCCAACCTGGCCTTGGCCGAAACCGGGACGAAGCAAGAGCGCCTGTACGCGCAGCACTTGAGGGGCGCCGCCACGCCATTGTTGTCCACCTGCTTCAGCCCGGAGAAAATCCCGCGGCTCCCAGAAGCCACGGCCACGGCCACGGCCATGTTCCCCCCCCGCTTTTGCGAAAAAGCCCCTCTTTTGCTTGCTTGGTTTTAAGAGGGTGCTACAAAGGGCACGGCAATGGGGGAGGGGCCATGAATGAATGGAGAGGGTGTGGAGGAGAAAAGGGGAGAGGTGATCTCTCCGTATCTCTCTTTTTATCTTTTATTTCACCTCGTTATCCATAGAATAGAATGGGAGTTGTGTAGTAGGGAGAAGGGAGAGAGAGAGGTGGAGGATATCTCTATATCTCACCTTACCTGTCTCTGTCCCAATTCCCAAACCCAACTGCTTTACAATGGGTGTGGTGTGGTGTGGTGTGGAGGAGAAACCAACACCCACCATTTCTTTCTGTGTAAATTAGTGGAGTTTTTTTATTTTTTATTTTTATTTTTTTTAGAGAGATAGGTAGCACGCTACCTGTTTCGTTTATTTCATTTAGAAATAAACTTAGCTGTAAATATAAATCAATTAGGATTCGAACTTGGGTCTCGGGTATCAACCATCAAGCCCTTTGCCATTTGCTCTGGGGACGGTCGGTCATATACAAAAAAAGGCTTGGTGATTGGTACTCGAGATCCAAGTTCGAATCCTAATTGATTCACATTTCTAGCTAAATTTATTTCTAAATGAAATAAACGAAGCGGGTAGTGTGCTACCTATCTCATAAATGAGTAGAGTTACTGGTGCATTGTGGTGGGCTAGGCTAATATACAAAAAAAAAAAAATGGTTAAGTAAAAACTTTAAAGTTTTTGATCTGTAATGAGATATTAGTAGATACAAATAGTATAAAATAAAAGAGTATGAAAAAATTTTATTTTAATTAATTTTTTTTATAAAAATAATTTGTTTAGATGATAATAGACTGTACGTATGAATGTATTAATTGAATAATAGACGAGTGGAAGGCGACATATCTGGCAGAGATGCGGGTGGGAAGGCGAAGTATCAGAAAATAGGAAAGAGAGAGAAAATAAGGGTGAAGAAGGAACTGCTATATGGCAAATTTTATGGAGAATAATGAATAGGTATTAGATAGATATAGATATAGATGGTTAAATTACAGTATTACACAAACCTCTCTGTAAATATTTATTTTTTATTTTCTTATTTTAAAAACTATTATTTTGTTTCTTTAAAATTTTAAAAGTATTTTTAGAGGGTACGGTATTAATGAAATGGCAAAATAATTATTAAAGTATCCTTACCTTTTATATATATAAAAAAAAACAAATAATTTTAAAATATATTTTCTCATTTTGAAGAGTATTTTCGGTATATATTATATCATTATCATTCTAACCACAAATTTTTTCATCTAAAAAACCTATAAATACCAATGACTTTGGTATTTTTAAAAACATTGGAGCTCAGTTCTTTTTTATACTATATATTACTATTCAAACCGTCATAGATAGTATTTCATTTAACAATATTATATCCTATAATATGGTCAGAAAAATTATAAAATAAACCGTTGTGTTAATATACTCTCGATAACTTTTTTATTATAATAAAATTTTAAAAAAACATCTTTTACGAAAAAGTAGAGATTTTTATGTGACTAGTAAACATTTAAAATTTACAAAAAAAATTAACGAAAAAATATGAATGGTCGAACAGTTCAAACAAATTATTTAATGGATCCGGTACATCCGTCAAAATATCTTTGGGAAAACTTCAAAATCCCCCCTGTAGTTTCGTATTTTCTCACTTTAGTACCATATAGTTTAAAGTGTATCAATTTGCCATTTTATGGTTTTGTTTTTATCTTTCCAGTAGCTTTTTCGTTAATATTTCGTTAAATTATATACAAAAAACTTCAGTTAACTATTTAGATTTATCGAATATTCACTTTAGTATCCTTTAATTTTAACTTTGTTACTGATTTAAGAAAAAATAATAATAAAATTGATAATAAAAAGAAAAAAAATAAAACTACAGAGAAACAAATTGATACATTTTAAATCACAGAGTACTAAAATGAGAAAGTGCGAAACCACATGCTGGATTTTTGAAGGCTTCCCAATATCTATTTGTTTATCTCAAGATAAAGGCTTCCCAATATCTATTTGTTTATCTCAAGTCAATCAGCATGTAACACATTAAATCTAAAATCAAAATCAGATTTCAAGAAGCAGTTTTTTTCTGGTTCTGATTCTGGGATCTTCAAAATCAGTTTTCTGATTCTAAAAAAGCAAAATCAAATTTCAAAAATGAGTTGCCAAACACTATATGGAGCCGAAAATCACTTTTCGACCCAAAAGCACTTTTTAAAAGCTAGGCCAAACACTTACACCCCCTAACATACTTATATACCACAGCATGGCAGATACACAGTTGAGCACTTTTTGTGCAGCTTAAATTTAATTCTTTCTTTTATCTTCTATATTGAGTGATTGTAGAAGTAGTAAAAACCTGCAACACCTGTTGTAGTGTTTTTGAGCCCCTAAAGAAAAGGCCACTTGTGATATCTATGGACATTGTTTTGGACAAGTAGCAACAAGAATCCATTGGATAGGCACACCCAGTATTGGACCCTCTCTCATTCCCCCTTTCTATTTTTTTTCCTTTTTTTATTTTTTAATTTTGGCTTGGAGTGAATCCTATTGTAAAAAAAAAGAATCTATATCTATACATTATTCTTTCTAAATTTGCCACAGGGCAGCGTTCTCTTCATTATTGAGGCTGAGTTTGGTATTAAGGCCTATCTAACGTTATTAGATAAAATGGAGTTGTAGAAAAAACATATAGGGATATGCTTCTGCGTTTTCAAGTGGGAACGCAGAAAATATATCGTAACAGACTCATCGCGATATGCGGAACGCAATATTACGTAAAGAAACAAACGGGATATTTTTCCAACCTACTTTCTCACCGCACGTAACGCAATCTCCCCGTAATACCAAACGGAGCCTGAGTATGGACTCCACCTCGAACCGGCTTAAGTGCTCAACATAGCCTTCTCTTTCTTTGTTTGAACCGAAACCGAACCATTCATTATTAAGTGTGCATGGGCTCTTCCGAACTAGCTTAAATCCTTCATATATTTTTCTCTTTCTTTTCTTGAACCAAATCGGGATTTTCTCTTATTTTGATTGAACCGAACCAAATCATACATCTGCATTGAGCTGAACTGTTTCTCTTCCACTTTCTTTATCAACAAGGTAGATTCTACTTATTATCATCACTTCTTCCATCGCAGTTTCCATTTCTTTTACCATCATTTTCTATTTTTTTTTTCTAATTATCGACCCATATCTACACTATAGGGTTATTTATTTTTATAGGATAAATTATAAACCAAAAAACTACCTTACATTTTTTACCAAGTCTCAATTACTTTCTTGTTTTTAACATTAAGTCAATTATCCATGAAATAATTTCTCCTACCGACCGTCCCTAGAGCAAGTGGGAAAAAGGCTTAATGGTTGGTATTCGAGACACAAGTTCGAATCCTAGTTGATTCACATTTCCAGCTAAGTTTATTTCTAAATGAAATAAAACGAAGCGGGTAGCATGCTACCTTTCTCTCTCTCTCTCAAAAAAGAAGGAAACCACATGACACTAACTTGATACACTTTAAATTACATGATACTAAAGTAAAAAAATACGAAGTTACAGGTGTGGTATTTGAAGTTTACCCTAAATAAATCTCATCTAAAATATTTATTATAGGGAGGGGTTTCTTGTAACTATAGTTGCTAAAGAGAGATATGACACCAAATTTGTTTATTTCCATATTTTAAATGTCATATACAAATAGTATTTATTTTTTAATTTAGAAGAAATATATAAATAACAATACCTGAACCATGGAATATATAAAATTTAAGCTGTGAGTCAAATTTGTAGCTTATTTTTTTGAATTGCGAAAATTCGTAGATTGTGTAGTGTTGAAGGTGGTTCATAAGACTATGTGTAAGTTTATTCATTTTACACGGAATAATTGGATCCGAATATTCCATTGGGGGGTGCGGATCCTTATCCCATAGGAATAAAACAAATAATAATAATAATAATAATAAAATAAAAAAAATAAAAACTTTACACCACTCGTAATTTCAACTAGAAATGTGAAATAGTTATATTTCGAAATTAAAACTATAGAGATGTCAATAATTAAAGCTGCTTTAAATAAAAAGTTTTGATATGATTAAAAGTTTAAGAACATATATATTTTGCGTACAGAGTAATTTATTGTATAAGTTTAACTAGAATACTGTTAGTAGCAAATAAACTCCGTTGCTACCGATTTATTTCGATGATAAAGTTTTTTTTTTTTTTTTTTTTAATAGATAGCAAGCTACCTGCTTTATTCATTAAGTAAAATAAACTGAACATACAAAGTGGAAGCAGCCAGGGCCTCCCAGAGAACGGATAAAGAAAGAAATAAAACAGAAAGATAAAAGGAGAACAAAGCAAAAAACAAAAAAAGAGGAGGGGATTTAGTGGGGAGCGGAGAGATAGAAGCAATAGGCCAAAAACCAAAGGCGCATCATCGCAGGAAGTTTCGATTGTTTATCAAAAGCCAAAGGCGTATCATCGCTCGCACATCGATGATAAAATTTTTAAATCGACGATCGATATTGTTGAATATAATTTCAATTATTTAAATTATCTGAAAACTAAATTTTACACTTGTTGAGAATCGTTGATCTAATGATTAAAGAGTTGTAAAGTTTTATAATTTTAACGATATGCCAATTTCTTATTTAACAATATAAAAAGTTGCAAACAGCAAGTTAGATCCTCTCAGAACTAATACTGTGTGAAAAGTTGAAACAAATAAAACAATAAAATATAGGTCTCTTTATATTTGAGATGGACTAAAATCCAAATAGTAAAAATTTGTAATATCTATATTGAGCCGAATATGAGCGAATTGATCCCAACTCGTGTCCGACTTGTTAAAATTTCGAGCTAAAAAATTAAAAAGTTTCATTCGCTCTATTAAACGCTGATCGTTCGATTGCTCCAGCCGAACACGAACCGAGGATTTGTCATTGCTGGGCCGGATCCGGCCCAGTTTGGCCCGGTTCGGGCCGGATTATTGTGGGCCACGAATCCATCCACAATTTCTGATGGTTAAAAGAGCCCACCACGTGGGGCCTATTGATTGGTCGACAGAAACGGCTCATGTCCGTAGAGAACTCTTTTCTCCGTCCCTTCGCTTTTCTCTCTCTCTCTCTCTCTCTCTCTCTTCTCCTCTGCCACATCCTCTGAGCCCCCGAGACATCATCCACTGCACCCGAATCCCTCTCCACCTAGGGTTAGGGTTTCGAATCCCTCCTCAGATCGACGCCGAATCGAATCGAATCGAACCGAGGTTTGGGCTCTTCCTCCTCCGATCGAAATCGCTTTTTCCCGCGCCCGATTTCGTCTCTTTTTGCGGTTGGTTGCGTGTCGTTTTGGTTGGTCTCTTGATGATTGGTCCGGGGTTACTCGAATGGAATTCGATGGTGATCAGTGGTCTGATAATGATTTGTTTACTTTCCGATAGCCAATTTAGGGTTTGCTGGAATTATTTGGGGAAAAAAGGAGCTCTAGGCCCCTCTGAAGTTTAGTTTTAATTTGAGATCAATACCTAAAGTTTGAAAATCGTATTGAACCATGTGAAAAATCTGTTTTGTGGCATATAATCGCCTCTGGAGTTGGTGCTTTGTCAAAAGTCGTTTTTTTTACTGTAGAAAATCATATTTTTCAAGTGGTTCTATATCGTTTTCGAAGTTTGGGTGGTAATCACAAGGCACGCTACACTACCGAAGTTTGAAAACAGTATAATACCATCTGAAAAGTACGTCTATGTGGCGTATAATCTCTTTAGAGTTGGATTTTTGTTGCAAAATCATATTTTTCAAGTGGTTTTATGCCCTTTTCATAACATAGGTGGCTATCACAAGTTAAGTGTAAGTACTCATTGTTGAAAACAGTATAAACCCATCTGAAAAATATGTTTCTGTTGTATAATCTCCTCTAGAGTTGGTGTTGTGTCACAAGATCTTAATTTTTAGGTCGTTTTATATCATTTTCAAAATTTGGGTGCTAATCACAAGTTACACTAGCATTGAGGTCGTTGGTTCTCTTGGACCAAAGAAATTCTAGACAACATCAGCATAGCATATTATAATTGGTGGTAATTGTTTTCTGTTTTTTCGGTATCGAAGTGAAATATTAAGGTTATATGCTGCTAGCAGGCTTTAGTTTTCACCTCTTTTGCTACTGTTCTTTTGACATGTAAATTAGGGCAAATGGTCATTACAGAATTCTTGCTATGCCTGGCATCATACAGATAGTTCAAGCGTCAGATTCACATGTGCACCCAAATCAGGATGAGCCTGGTTTGTAATCACCTTTGTGATCTTACTTACATATGTAGCTTGACGATGTAGAAAGAAGCCCATGCACATGCGCATTACCTCGATAACAGTAAACTACTCATGCTGTTCGATCTATAGTTCCTTGTCAATGTAATTTGCTGTTGAGGTGGCGGTTTTTTGATCTCTCACGGGTCTCCTCCCAGATCGGCAGATATAATTTGGCTCCATGGTCTACTCATTTTGTATTTCACTTCTGCATTGAATTGCTCTGCAAATTTTTGATCCCCAAATGCTGTAGGAATGGAACTAGGTTCTAGGAAGGTGCCATATTGTATGTCATATAAGATTATGAAAAGTTGAACACTAAATTTGGTGGAAAGTTTTGATGCTTTCGATAAAGTACAATACAACTTTTAGTGGATTCTTATAAATGGATAGTCAAGGCACTGAGGCAGTATTCTAATTTGGTTATCTTCCGACCCTGTCTTAGGGAAAATATATATATATTTTTTGAATAGGTTTCATTGCCACAGGAACTAGTTGTTTCGTTACAGAGTTAGAAAAAGGATAATTGTCGATCATGTGGCAATTGCTTTACATATTATGACAACATTAGCAATAAAATTGTTGGAATCACCGTTATGTTAACTATGTTAACTATGAAGTGCAATGACCATGATTTACATGAATGCCATACTAGATAATAGCGTTTGATGAGCTTTTTCGAAAAAAAATCTTAAAATGTAGTGTTTATGAAAAGCCACTGCAATCATTTCTCAATCTTTGTTTTAAGTATTGGAAGATCTTGTTGAGTGATCCTTACGTATGATAAAATTGACATGTATTGTTTTATAGAATATTTTGTATGCTGTACATACACATACCTTCTTCGTTTGATAACAGGCAGGCAGAATCACTTTCTAGGCAGCTTAAATCCTCATATGATGCTACTCTAGAGTAGCTTCTTATGGCTTCTAATACCTCTCACAAAAGAGCATTTGACTCTACCTCTTCGGAGTTAGAGGACATAAAGTTGAACAACAGCTGGGATGATGTGATCTGCCCTATATGCTTGGATTTTCCACATAATGGCATTCTTCTCCTGTGCTCTTCTTACAAGAAAGGATGTAGGCCATTCATGTGTGACACTGATCAAAACCATTCAAACTGCCTCGATCGATTCAAAACCGTCCATGGATTTCGTGCTGCTGCGAAGGTTTCTGCAGATCAAAGCGAGGCAATTTCTGAGGGCATTCAAGTAATTTCTTCAAACCCTGAGAACTGCCCTACTTGCCCATTGTGCAGAGGAGAGGTAACAGGATGGGTAGTAGTTGATGAGGCCCGCCATTATCTGAACATGAAGAGACGATGTTGCGAAGAGAAACGCTGCTCGTATGTGGGCAACTACATGGAACTGGAGCAACATGCCAAGAACGAGCACCCCCACGCACGCCCTTCACAGATAGACCCCGCACAACAACTAGACTGGGATAACTTCCAGCAATCCTCAGAGATTATTGATGTGTTGAGTACTATCCATTCAGAAGTACCGAATGGTGTAGTATTGGGGGATTATGTTATCGAGTATGGGGATGACAGTCATGATGAGTTCGACGATTTCCCTGGTGATGATGGCAATTGGTGGACCTCATGTATTTTGTATCATGTCTTTGATAACTTTAGGGCTTCTAGAAATAGACGAAGGTCAGCAGTTAGTGAGAGGAGGAGAAGGCGCCACATGTCCAGCTATGATGGTTCGGTTGATGGGAGAGGATCTGTGTCGCCAATGGATGTGTTGGAGTACAATCTTGACGAAAGTGATGATGAGTTTGGAGGTGCAGCTACCGGGAGTGGAGTGGCATTGAGAAGTGAGAGCCAGCGCAGGTTTGTGGTGATTATCTCTGATTTTTTTTTTTTTTGTCTTTTGCCTCTTTTGGTTCTTTTTCATCCTCTTATCCTTTAATGCTACTTGAAGTGGGGTTGGATTTCTTTTAACTTGGCTGTTGTGGTAGAAGTTTTCATGATTTGTTTTTAATTAAATAACTAGTGAAATGGATTTGCAAACTTGAATAGCCAAATCTATGGCTAATTGTGCTTCCTTGAAGAGGAAAATTTCATGCACTAAAAGCTATTATCTTTCTCATTTGTCTAGATTATTTGCTGGGCATTTACACTTTCATGGTAAGCTCTGTTCATTTTTAATTTTCTTTTAATCTAGTTTTGGAAAATTTATGTTGGTTGACATTCTCCAATAAAATGTTCCAATTCTCCTAAGTGCTTCCCAACTTTGATCTTGTTCTAGTCAACCCTATAAAATGTTTTGGAAAATGCTTGCTACTTGTTTGCATGGTAACCATTTACTCAATTGAATGACACTGAGGAGATTGATTCCTCTGTTGTTTGACTATAAGTGATAGGCTCTTTCTATGAAAGAATTATAATCTTGTTGTGGTGCAAATAACGTGAAGTAACTATTTATGCCTCATTTTTTTTCCATTTACTATTTCATGTTTTGTAAACCAATACCTCGAATACTCACCTATTTGATTTGAATCAAAAACATAGTTTGTGAGGTTGCAGACAACAGTGTCAGGAAAAACATACTTATTATCCTTTTGATTATAGATGGCTATATTTTATCGACTCGGGCTGATGTTTCTTCCCTGTATTGCAGCTATCGAAGACGCCGATCTCGCTTCCAGGACCCATAGACATTGGTGGTTAGTAACATATGTTCTGTAGCGAATATTTCACTAGGTGTTGCTTCTCTAGTTGCTAATAACCTCTGCACACTGTGGTGTTGTGAATAAGCGGATATTTATATGTAATTCCATGCTCGTAAGTTGTTACGTATATACTCATTAGCAAATTTTTATTGCTAATAGGACTTTTTGAGTCTCAGTGTCCCATATTAAGAGATCTGATAGATTTTTCGCTTTAATTATCGTGCTTCTGATGACTTTTTAGGATCTATTTTGTGGACGCTGTTCTTTTGACGCTGTTAGGCAACTAGGCCTATACTTTTTCTTGCTAGGAAGCTACATTGCCAGGTAAATACAGCAAACTATGAAAAACCAAGTTACTAAATATGAAGTTCTTATTAGAGTCTTTAGATCCTCTGTAGCAGTCCCAGGTGTTTTCTCTTTTCATTTTTGGCAAACACAATGTTCTGAGACAATGCATTCTGGCCCGCAGAACCCGCACCCAGAAAATCTTCGTCTTTTCGTACCCGAAGTTAGGGACCTGAGCATCAGATAAAAGCACATGCCGGGTTCAAATCCCCGACCTTAAGGCCTGCTGTCAGGTGCCAAACCACTGCATTAAATAGTTGATGATTTTGTTCATGTTATTCGCGTTATCATACTATCTATCGGTAAAATTATTTGAAAATTAGCATAATGTACTATGTTTTGCTGGTCTTGAGTAGCGAAGCTGCAGAGAATTTTTGTACTGTGGACTGTGGAGTGATGTTACTATGGTTTTGGCCCTTTATTAGCGTAAAAGAGGTTTAGGACCGGTTCTGAAACTGTGTAGGCATGCAAACGGGGCGGATCTGGGGCGGGAGCTCCCGACCTACCTCTCGCCCCGAATTCGTGATGGGTTGAAAAATACATTCCATAATTCGCCGTCTTGTAACCCGTTTTCCGCCGGCCTCCCGAATCTACCCCGCTAACAAATATTCTTTTAATATCATTAATTTTTTGTAAAAATAAATTGATAATTTTTAATAATATTATTATATATATAATTTAACAATACTAAAATATAAAAATTAAAAATATCAATAATAATTTAAAATAAAATTCAAAAGTTTTAAATACATTATAAATGAGATTATTAATTTATTCGTATTTTGAATTTTTTTGTAAATATATTATTTTTTAGAAATATATTTTAAAAAATATAAATGATTTTCGGGATAGATTACGGCGGAGCGGATTCAGGGTAGATCAAAATTTCTTTCGTTTTCTTTTCTTTTTCCGTCTCTAATTTGTCTCAGATCGTAAAATTTATTTCGTTTTTCGTTCCGAATTTATTTATTTTCTCTCATTTACTGCTCCATCGGGGCGGATTGGGGCGGGAGCTCCACCAACCCGGATCTATTTGCATCCCTAAAACTGTGTTATCCAAAAAATCAATCTAAAAAAGCCAATATTAAAGGCGCGCAAAATACCTTTCGCGTGAAGTTGTAAGCAATCGTTTTTGTTTCGAATTTGGCTTGGTAGGTTCAGAGTAAATAATCCAACTTTGCATCTAACCACAAAGAGTTACATTGTCTTTGGATCTCCCAAGAGTAGATATTTTGTTGCTAGGGTTCAAACCCATTGCAAAGGTTCCAATCTCTGACCATTTGCATACTTTTCTAGATATATACAATCAATTTATCTAAATAGTGGTTTGCTGTAACTCCCACGAGTTTTACATCTTATTGAATCCTTTTTCCTAATTCAGAGGCCGTTTTATATAAGAATAATACTGTGCTTTTATTTTTGAGAGATAGGTAGCACGTTACCCGCTTCGTTTATTTAATTTAGAAATAAACTTAGCTGAAAATATAAATCAATTAGAATTCGAACTTGAGTTTCAGGTACTAGCCACCAAATTCTTTGCCATTAATTGGACGGTCAATGTTTTAAAAAAGTTTAAAATATTTATCAGCATAACATAGCTCACCATATGTTTTTCCAGGCTAAACCATTGGCATATAGAATATTTTTTTTCTTTTTTCTTTTTTAATTTGGGGTTGTCAAAAGGGTTATGGACTTTAAAATTTGAAGAAACAATACTATGGCAACACTCCAAATCTTTCAAATCCTTGCATCGAGTTTCATAAAACTAATCAGGTTGGATCATTGACTAGATCCCCATGATCCAATGCTAATTAAGTAGCAATACTATTATTATTATTATTATTATTATTTAAGTCCTACTATAAACAAGGCTTTAGAATTTGTCTTATCCCATAAATAAGCATAGCTTTAAATTTTGACCTTAGTGATTGTTCGCATTACAACGACTAAATATTCTCGTATAATTAAGCATGTCTAATTAGATAACGGTTGCATAGGAACAAGAGTATATATATGCTTTAGAGAATTCAATTTTCTTGTAAATGATTTGGTAAAAGTGCATATATATATATATATATATATTACCTATCAAATATTTTAGGAAAAACTTCAAATACCCCCCATGTGATTTCACTCTTTTTCACTTTAGTACTCCGTGGTTTAAAATGTATCAAGTTAGTACTGTTAAATATAAAAATGTTTAAACACCTTTCTCTAATAGCTTAAGCTTAGAGTACAACGGTTGTTTCACATGGTATCAGAGCGGGAGGTCCTGAGTTCGAGTCACGTCAGGCTCCTAGCAGATTAATTTCCTCCCATTTAATTCAAGCCCACGTCATGAGCCGACTAAAAAGTCTCGAGAGTGAGGTGTACTCTAAAAGCTTGCCCGGACGTGAGGGCTTAAGCTTTTAGAGTACAACGGTGTGTACTCTAAAAACATTTTTATATTTAACAAGCACCCTGTAGTTTCGCACTGTTGAGTCGGTTTGATTTCAGGGACAAACATGCACTTTCTCACTTTAGTACTCTGTAGTTTAAAGTGTATCAAGTTAGTGCCTTGTGGTTAATTCGCACTTTCTCACTTTATTAATTACCCTGTGTTTTAATATTTTATTAAGAGAAAAATAAAACCACAGGATACTAACTTGATACAAAAATAAAACAGCAGAATACTAACTTGATACACTTTAAATCATATGGTACTAAAGTAAGAAAGTGCGAAACCACAGGGTACCAACTTGATACACTTTAAATTAACCACATGGTACAAAAATAAAAAAGTGCGAAACCACGTAGGGTTTTTTTGAAGTTTTCCCAATATTTTAATTAACTACTTAATCTTATAAAAAACATACAATATATTTTCAAGGATACAAGGCCCCAGGAAAAAGGGAAAATAATTAGTGAAAGAGGCAAACACCTATATGTATGGAGAAAATATAAAGCACCCTTTATATATGCATGCTATATATATATATGCACATATCATGGCACAGTACGTATAAGAAGAAAACTACAAGGTGCGTGTATGGTGAAGGGGTTTGGTGGCCGACACAGTTTCTAGGTTTAAACATCAAAGAAGGGGAACAACCAAACAACCTTTTCTAAAACCAAGGGAGAACACCCATCCCCCTCAAAACCCAAAGAAGGGCCCTTTTCACAGCATGGAATTTGACTATGACCCACTTTGCATTTGCCCATTTGAAAAGTGTCTCACTCCCCTTTGTTTGAAGGATCAAGCTTGTGTGCAGTAAGAATCTCTCATGGGCATGTGTTTAAATTGAATAAGACACACCACAAGTTGAGTTGATATGAGAGAGAGAGAGAGAGAGAAAGAGAGTGGAAAAGCACTGATTTTTAATTACTTACAACTAGCATAGATGTAATATAATATATATGTGTGTACAAGTACTCATGCATTTGAATTGTTCGACCTCTCACTTAGATATATATATATACCTCATGATGCACGAGTTTGACTCAGGTGATCATCAAAAGATGCTTTAACAAATCTGATCAGCTTGTAATTTTATATATATATATATATAAACACACTAAACCTTGGGTTAAAGGAGTAGTAAATAGAGACAGTGAATTAATGGAGGAAAAACGTTTTCAAATTAGAATACAAATGTAATAAGGAGACTGATACTGCAGGTAACTAAGATTGAGCCTTTGATAAGTAATTTATCTGCAAGTCTTTCATCTGAGCTGTACTCCATATAATAATGCAGCTTGTTTCATTTATGTCAAAATTTTTTTAAAAAAAAATCTACTAAGGTCTAAATATAAAGCTAAAGTTTCTTTACTCAACCAACCCCATCTTGCCCACTCGGCCGATTACAAATAGAAAAAGAAAAAAAAATCACTATCTCCCCTTCTCCTCCGCTGTCGTAGCCAACGATGTAGGGTTCCGACAGTTAAAGTTCGACCGTGAGAATCTCGCAAGAGCCCCTCCGCCATAGGTAGCTGAAGGAATGGATGCCAAACCTCGAGACGGCCCTACATATAGCGATTCCACATATAACAAAACATTTAAAAAATATCGGTAATTTAATCACGTATTTCTTTTATCCGTACTAATATTTAAAAGCCAGAAATTTATATACCGTTTTTATTGCAGTAGGATGGGGGAGAGAGACAGAGAGAGAGAGAGAGAGAGAAAGGGGTGGTTATTTTTTTAAACCTTGTCAGATTTTGCTAAATATTTTAGTGTGGGCATGAGAAGACTTGGATTAATTTGAATTGTAACCAAGGGGACAAACTGCATTTTGGTGCAATTTATTAATTATAAATTTTAAGCTACTTAACACCTACTCTTTAGATGAAGAGGACCACACACATTAATCATTTATAATACTCTCCTTTTTGTCTCTACATTCACCTCAATAAAAGACCCTCCTTTAACATGGACCCTCTTTGTGAATAGTGACAAGAGTGGAGCAAAATAAACCTCATCAACCAGAGAAGGAGAAAGAGAATCTCAGTTGTATCTTATTATACTACTAGGATAAGCATTGAATACATGGAGAAATGTGAAGGGAAACAAACTAGTGTGCCTCCCAAAGAGGCAAATGGGAATGAAGTAACCCCTAATCCCTATTAAAAAAAAAAAAAGAAAAAAAGAAGCCCTCAGTGCCACATTTGTTGACTGGGGTGTCCTCTGGTCAACAATAGCTGGAGAGGCCCTTCTCGAAGGGATGAACAAAATAGTAATTATTAACTATTTTTTTATTTTTATATGTCCATTGTAACTTATAAGGTTGGGGGAGGGAGAAACTAAGCATATCATGTTGTGGTTTCATTAGACAGACCCAGTGGAAGCTTATCAAAAGAAGTGACCAAAAAAAAAAAAAGAAAAATTAGGGTGCTTAATTCTAGCTACAAGACTAGCTAGGCTATATATATATAATAGCTACCACAGTCTAAATGCAAATTAAACCGAAGTAATTAGAATCTTGATTGCTGCTATCGAGTAATAATAACTACTCATTAATTGTTATTAATAATATTTGTTAAAGAGTATGTATGATTATTGATCCCCATGCATTTAAGGATCTTTCCATGCCCTAAGAGTCTAAGACACCTACTAAGCTACATTCCAAGTAATCATACATATGCATGCATGCCTCAATCTCCTTTTATATATGTTTTCTAATTGTATTTTTTCCAACCTAACTTAAATGTATAATATTATTATCTGTTCTACCTATTATGTTCTTTTCCATAGATTAATATTGCTCCTAGCTATTTATGCTTTACTCCTTTTGCTAAGTCTTTGCATCCACTATTAATTGTATTAATCTTCTCCATCTTAGCAGATATAAGGGATCATTTGTTACTTTTAGAACATAGCAATATCTCTACAACTGGTTATATATATACCATGCCATATAATTTTCAAGTACTTAATTGTATGCAACATGTGAAGATATAGAAAAACATGAACATTTTGTTTCTTTACTTTGACATGCCTCATAATATACTTTTCGTCAACCCAAACTGATTCATGTAGAGAATATCTAATTTGACACAGGGAATATCACTGCCTCAAAAGTATTCACACTATACATTAATTTAAGATCTAAAACACAGTGAACATATATATATATATATATATATATATATATATATATATATATATATATATATATATATAATCAAAGAGACTTTTGCTCCTTGTGTATATAAATTGATCGATCTTAAAGTAGCTAAACTTAAACGAAAGTGCAACAATTCATACGGTAGCAAATTCGATCATCAATAATAACTATTCATTATATTTTCAATGAAATAGAAGGAAATTAAAGAACTAAACCGATGTTTATATTGAGCCCATAAGCCAGTTAAATCACAAATCCTCTAATATAAAACTAGAAACATCAATTCAAATATCAAGAAAAATTGTTATACAGATATGTATAATGCTCTAGTTAATTTCAAACCTTTTAATTTTTCGTTCATTTTTTTAAGAAATGAACTTAACTGAAAATGTGAGCTTGGGTACCAACTATTAAAGTCCTTTGCCGTTTGCACTAGAAACGATCAATTAGTTAATTATTATACAATTAAGCCTATGATGTAGTATATATATAACGATCATTCTATGTTGAGATTCCATATATATCTTCTTTATTTGATACATATTCATGCATGCCCTTAAAAAGTATGTCAATGATATGAACATTGTTCACCTTTAACCTGTTTTGGTTTGATTCGTGTATATATATTATGTACATGTTTCTTACACTCTTTAGAGATACGCCACTGAATTGCTCCACTCATTAAGTATTGGTTACATTAATGGTTAAACATGCACCTTCCGGATTAAACTCAAAATATCCTTTATTAACTAGATCAAATGCCATGCTATGTCTTTTTAGGAAAAATTGTAATGTATATTATATAATTAGCATTTCTATTATAGGGGCTAGAAAAATGGAGGCTTCTTTTTAGATCCTAGTCTAGGAAGAAAAGGAAAGATCGATTAAATCTTCTAAGAAGATGACCTTCCTTTGATTCATAAGTACTAAGAGCAAGATTCACATTTAATGTCCAGAGATTTAGTTTACATAAATACACAAAACATGCATGACCATATATGCACAGTATAATTTTCGCCCCTATCTACATATATAACTAGTGTTTGTTGCATTCAACATTGTAGAGAACTTACCGACCGTCCCTAGAGGAAGTGGCAAAGGACTTGGTGGTTGGTACTCGAGACCCAAGTTCGAATCCTTGTTGATTCACATTTATTGCTAAGTTTATTTCTAAATGAAATAAACGAAGCAGGTAGCGTGCTACTTATCTCTCTCTCAAAAAAAAAAAAAAACATTGTAGAGAGCCTACATTCGTGTATCTACATAACTTAATAGTTGGTATCCGAGGAAGTTCCAAGCTTAGCTGATTTATATTAATTTCTAGCTGAACTTAATAATTTCTAAGAGAAAAAACAATAAAAGAAGCGAATAGTTTGCTAACTTAGTTTCTCAAAGAAAAAATAAATTGTAGAGTAATTAACATTTAAGGCAAGTCATTAATTTTTGGAGTGATTGTTATGCATGCAAGCAAAGAAAAAACAAATTTAAGTCAAGATACAAAAAAGAAGATGCTTAAAGGGTTTCATGTTACTGCTACTCTGCTACCCTAATGATTAGTACAGAATTGTGTCAGCAAAAGAATAACACAAAGTAAAAGAGCATGACAACTAGCAAAACTTTGTATCCCATGTTAGTCCCCTATCACCCCTCTCTTTCTCTCCTCCCCTGTAGCATTCTCTCCTCCTGAGGTCACTGTCACCTCTCTCTCTCTCTCTTTCTCTCTCTTTCTCTCTCTCTCTACTTTTCCTTTATCATTCTCATCATTCCATTCCATAAAGAGCTGTGTGCATAGCTGAAGCATTAGAGGTTGCACCCTGGTAATTATAGAAGTAAGAAGGTGCAGTACTACCCCAGCTCCCCACATTACTATTTGAGTTCTCATAGCTCCCTCCCATAACAATAGGTGTGGCATAAGGGATGTTTGAACATGCACTACTACTACTACTACTCCCCCTATTATCATGCATTTGGTGAGCCATTGCACCACCACCACTCCACATAACCCCACCACCATTGCTGTTGCCACCACCACCACCACCACCACTACTAGCTGAAAAATCCACATTAACCCCGGAACCGAACACTTCGAAGCCCGATGATGCGTTGTAGAGCTCTTGTTGGTGGTAGTGGTGCGCGAGGAGAGACGGCCAGTAGTCTTGGCCACCTTGCGATGGCGCCTCCGCGCTTCTCCCGGGCCTGAGTTCGGATGCGGACGTCATCGAGGATGCGTCCGATGAGACCTTCGTTGCCTTGGAAGATAGACTCCCGATCGGCAGGTCGCTGTTGAGTATGGCCTCCACATCGTAGCGGCTCATGTCGAAGTTGGTCACCGCATTGAGGCCCCGAAATTTGATCGCTGCTATGTCGTAGGCCTCCGCCGCTTCCTCCTGTGTGCCTAGGAACACAAATTTATTTGTAAAATTTCGAGTAACTTAATTGTTAAAGTTAATGAAAATGCTAATTAAGGCATTGCTTGGTTACGTACACTATTTTTTTACCCCCTTTATTTTATGTTTAAACTCAAATTATACCAGTCTCAATAGCTTGCAAGCTCATTTAACTTCTTTAATAAGGCACAAATGTAGAAAAGTTTACTACTAAATTTTAATTTTCATTGGTACCAAGAAAACCAAAGAGATTTATAGATTGCAATTAAACAACTAGCTAGCCATCCTTTGGCGCATTAAATAAAATAAAAATTTAGAATGCAAATTAAGCATAACCAAGTTAACAAGCTAAAATATTTTTTCGCTTGTCGAGCGCCGGATCGATCACTTACTGAAAGTGCCTAGATAGAGGTCCTTGTTCCCCGCTACTCGGCCGATCCTCGCCTGCCAACGACCGTGTTGGTGGTGCCTGTCGAATCATATATATATGTATTCATAAAATTTTATGCATAAAAAAGAAGAGCTACGTTAAACACCAACTAATATTTGAAAACATATTGAAAGAGATGGATATATCAAACAAGTATCTAATTAACCTTGTTACTCCTCTATATATGGAAGCTCCTCTAGAGAACCCACTACTCTTCCTGTATAGGAAAGGAAAAAAAAAAAAGAGAAAAAAATAAGCCCACATATCTAAAGATTACTATGGACGTGCTACATTTGCATGTTCACATGCATGTATGCATGCATGAGTTTGCGTACGACCTTCGCAGAGAGGCCACAAACTCTTGGCGCGTCATGGTCTTCATCTCCTCCAACTCCTTTTCGTAGTTCGACACCTATATACGATACGAAATACGTATTAATACACTTTCCTACGTACGCATGTGTTGTTATTATATATGATTTTACTTTCTAGAGGGAGCGTGGTGTGGTGCTTACAGGGAAATTGGTGGTCGCGTTTGGACCCCAGTATTTGAGCGCCGCGAGGTCGTACGCTCTCGCCGCCTTTTCCTCTTTGTCATAGCCACCTAAAATATTCCCAAGTTCAAAAAATGTTTAAGAACTACATTTTTTTTTTCTTTTTTTTCTTTGCAAGAGATCAAATATTGGAATTTATATCAAATCTGTGCTAATTCTAATTGGATCGCCTTTCGCGAGTATATATCCTGAATAAACTTTTTTAGTCATTGATATTTTTGGTGTAACATTTTGCGAATAGATCGCTTCGAAAACTTTCTTTATAACTAAAAGCTGAGCTGAGATTTTAAGCTCTAAATATACAAAAGCTTCACTGTAAATTAAACTTTTACTTTATATCATGCACTCTTTTTATTAACAGTGTAAGATCAAATTATAATCATAGATGAAATTTTACCTAAGTAGACTGAGAGAGATGCATGGTCAGGAGCCCAATCAGAGCGCGCCACGTAGAGGAAAACAGGAAAAAAAAAAAAAAAAAAGAAAAAAAAAGAAAAAGGGGGCGCACGTTAGTGAAAAGTAAAGGATCGAATATAAAATGCGCAGGGACGGGGCGCAGGTTAGTATGGTCTTTATACGCTACCTTGGCGCCCTTTTCGGCTTTGACCCTCCCGGCGACAGCTGTTGTCCCAGAGGTGCGCCTCGTACCGCCCCGTCCACCGGTGCCTATTTACCAAAATACCCCCACCCAATCAGCGAATTCCCAAAATATGCCCCTGCGAAGCTGCGTACGTACCTACGCGCGCGCACGTACGCGTGCTCACCTCGTAACCCCGCGGTAAATGGAGGTGCGTTGACCGAACGTTGACTCCTCCGCCACCCTCCTCGGCTCCGCCGCGGCGGCGGCGGCGGCGGCGGAGCTGGGCGGCTCCGACTTGGCGAACCCCCCCAGGAACCCCGCGGCGATGCTCCCGAGCTCGCCCTCGCAGCCGCAGCTCATCTCCTCCTCCGCCGCGAGCGGCGGCGCTCCGCCGCCGCCGCCGCCGCCGAGGAAGTCGGCGAGCTCCTCGCCACCCCGTTCCTCTCCTCCGACTACCCACACGAGTTAAAAAAGAGAGAGAGAGAGAGAGTTAGAGTTAGAGCTAGAGTTAGAGAGAGAACGAAGGGTACTATATGTGGTGCTAAAGGAGGTGATGTGCAAGGGGAGGGGAGTAAAACCGTGGAGATCATGAGGAGGAGGAGGGGGAGTGGGCGTGGAGAAGGCTTCGAAGAGGCCATGATGGGGAGAGAGGGAGAAAGAGAGCCAGTTGTGCGCGGAGCCCTCCATTCGAGCCTCCTAATTTACTCCGCACTAAGCTTACAACTGTTTTCTCACAGCTGATCAGAGAGCAAACAAAGAGAAATAAAAAGAAGAAGAAGAAGAGCAAAGAAGAAGAGTTGAGAGCGAGGATGGTGTTATAGAAAGAGGAGAGAGGAAGAAGAAGAAGAAGAAGAAGATGAAGATGAAGATGAAGATGAGAGAGAAAGAGAGCACGGGAGTCGAGGATTATTGTATACAATAAACAAATAAAAGTGTATTAATATAAGAGAGAGAGAGAGAGAGAGAGGGGAATAGTTAATTAGTGAGTTAATAAGTGAATAAGATAAGAGAGAGAGAGAGAGAGAGAGAGAGAGAGAGAGAGAGGGGGGGGGATTAGAAGATGGGGGGGGGGGGACAACTGGAAGCTTTTCACGGGAGCGCCTGGTCGGTCCGCTTGACCGGAATTAGGGCTTGCAATCGTTCCCATGCGCCTGCGAAGCACTATTAGTAATTATGTCCTCGCCACGCACGGCGGACGAGGATATCGTGGATAAAACTTCAGTAGAGAGCTCTCCAAGAGACATTTTATTAAAAATCTCTCGATCCCAGCTACAATTAGTTTTGCCTCATTCCAATCTTTCATTGAACGTATTTTAATACTAAAGTCTAAAAAATTAAAAATTTGAATCCTAGCCAAGTCATCATCATTAGATAACGAAGTTTTTTTTTTTTATTATTTATTTAGGATTGTAGACTGTATCAGATTCATTGAATTTGGTCAAGTTCAGTAAATGAATAAACAATTTATAAGTGTTATGTATATAAAACTGAGCTTCTATATATGTTTTTTAAAATATCGAGTCATTAGTGCTTATAAATTTTCAGTATTTGCATGGATGAAGATTCATAGGATTAGAATAATAGCAACCGTCTAGGATTAAGTCAGTGTGGTTGGCGGAATAGCATAATCTAAGAGATAGATCGGGTAAAAAAAATAGATCTAATAGTGAAAAACATATAAACATCAAATATTTAGTGCTTTTAAAAGCAGCATAGCAAAGTTCAATCGTATTGGATTATGAGATCCGGGTGGAATTCGATAGTTCTTTCCTTTTTTGAGAGAGATAGGTAGTACGATAGCCGCTTCGTTTATTTTATTTAGAAATAAACTTAGCTGGAAATGTGAATCAGTTAAAATTTGAATTTGGAACCTCGGGTACCAACCACTAAGCCTTTTGTCACTTGCTCTAAGGACGGTCGATAATTCTATCTCGACGAGATTATTGATATGAGTAAATTAGATTATTACAACATTTTACACCATATTATCCGATAATTAATATGGTGGCTAAATGTATTTCTTATTTTCTTTCATGCATATATGTATACTTTTATCTTTTTGTATCATCCTAGTACTCGAATTTAAACTTAAAACTTTGAGGACTACAATAATAAATTAAGTTTGGAGGTATTTGGATTCAAGTAAAAGAGATCTGAAAAGAATCTTGGGCCGAAAACTAACCCACGATCACTTTTTGGTTATAATCATATATACAACTTTATCATCCAACGGTTCTTGTTTCTCTACTTGTTTCATCAACCCTCTTTTTTATATTAGCAAATTCTTTAATAATAATAAATAAAAAAAAGAGTTGTAACCTTACAATTAATCCTCTTTTGTGTTGTGAACTTTAGCATTTCTCTTTTTAGAATGTTTGGTCTCACATATAGAAAAAACTATATTACGCATTCTGAAAAAAAAAAATATAACTATTAATTAGCTAGCCTAATTAGCTTTAGTTTTAGAGCAATTAATGATCCTATGCACCGAACAAATCTCAACCATTAAAATTTTTTAAATGAACAGTAATAATGCACCTATTAAAAGAGAGTGACCGGCATTTGGAGGCAGAGGTACCGATCACCACTTTAATAAGGGCAAAATTTTTTTTTTATTACATGGAGTTTGCAATGACGGTATTTTAGTAAATTTTCATCATCGTAACATGGCATCTTTGTAAATTTAGAATATTCCACTTTTCTTCATTCTTATCCTCCAATATTCCATCTTTGTATTATTACATTTCTTAAATTAAACCTCGATCATGTCTTTAAACCATAATTAGTTAATTCGAATACGATAAAAATTCGTAATAAAATACGAATAAAATTTGTATCTTAATTTTTAAATTCGTTGAAAAATACGGTTTAAAAATTAGATTCGTCAATAATTTGTATATACGATTTATACGGAAATTTTACGTTTATCATTTAAAAATTCGGAATAAAAATTCGCTTATTTAATTAAATTTTTTAGATATGCTATTATCATGCAAAAATAATTATAATTCTTATAAAATATAAAAATAAAATTGGATAAAATTATATATCGGTAGTAGACCGAGCTACCGATTTGTTTTCGATGATAGAGCTTTCAAATTGACGATCGGCTCTGTTTAACATGATCTATACCATTTGAAGTGTTTAGAAATCAAATTTTAAATCTTTTCGACATCATTTGCCTAATGATCAAAGGGTTTCAAAATTTATAATTTTAATGGTCGATAAGAGGCGTTTTCTCGTTTAACGGCGTAAAGATATCCAAATCAATTGAATTTTTGTCAGAAAATTTTTTAAACTATTTAAAACAAGATCTATACTCTTGATCTTGATTACAAGACTCCTATCATCATTTTTTAAAGAGTATTCATTTTCAGCCATTTATTTTTTTGTTCACTTGATGGATAAAAGAACAATATAGAAAGTGCGTGAAATTTGATTTCTAGCTAGTTTAAATGGTTTAGATCATATTTAACGGAGCCAATCGTCAATTTGGAAACTCTATCATCGAAAACAAATCGGTAGTAAAACGGCTCGTTTACTACCGATAGTATTCTAGTTCAACTCTCTCTCTCTCTCTCTCTCTCTCTCTATATATATATATATATATATAGAGTCCCGCTACTATCCTTTTAATAGGATAGGAGCACTTGTCCTATCGCTTTTTAGCCTTTGGATCAATTCTTTTCATCATTTCTAACCATTGGATTAAATACTATAATCCAGTGAGGACCACTCAACCCTAGGAGGACCATTCAACTCTAACCGACTAATATCATCCTAACCCTATAACTTCTCATCCAAGGGTTAAAAATTTGATAGGACAAGTGTTCCTATCCTATTAATATGATAGTAGCTCTAGCATATATATATATATATATATATATATATATATATATATATATATATATATATATATATATATACTAAATCTAAATTTAAATTTAAATTTTAATCAATATTTTTGAACTTTAATGTTGTTTTTACTATCGAATGAATTTAATTTTAAATATAGAAGCCTTTAATTTAAATAAAAAATAAAAGTTATATTTATAAATACAACATAATTTATAATTTAAAATAAATTAATATATTTGAGATTTCGGGTCATTTTAACCCTTGGATGAGAAATTATAAGGTTAGGATGATATTAGTCGATTAGAGTTGAGTGGCCCCCAGGGTTGAGTGGTATCCCTACTAGTTTATAGTATTTAATCCATTAATGATTATATATATATATATAAAGAGAGAGAGAGAGAGAGAGAGAGAGTCCGACTACTATCCTTTTAATAGGATAGGAGCACTTGTCTATCGCTTTTGAGTCTTTGGATCAACTTTTTTTATCATTTCTAACCATTGGATTAAATACTATAACCCGGTGGGACCACTCAACCCTAGGGGACCATTCAACTCTAACCGATTAATATCATCCTAACCCTACAATTTCTCATCCAAGCGATTAAAAACTGATAGACAAGTCGCTTCTATCCTATTAATAGTGATAGTAAATTTATATATATATATATATATATATATATATATATATATATATATATATATATATATATATATATATATATATATATATATATAAAGCTTCGTTTTCTAGCCGTTTACGTTTTTGGAGAATAACACTTGCTTTATTTAAGATAGCATGGCATCGAGATACGAGCAGATCACGCCGACTTCTAAAGATTACTAACTTCCTCTTATTTAATTTAAATTTATGTTTTAGACTTATCAAAATGTTTCGAACTCAGTCGCGCGCTAAGAAGAGTATTGAATATAATACTAAACACAGGGAGAAAAGGAGAGCCTCCAAGTAAGTTAATTTAGGAGTTAATTTAGATGTACCGAGCACGGGAATTAACCACGAGAGAAAAGGAGGGAACAAGTGTCGTTTGAATGGGGCCACTGCGTTTCTTTTTTTCCTTCACCCTCTCTCTCTCCCCGGCCCCTTTGTTCTCTCCCTAATCACTTAAATTCCCTTCAATTAATACACGTACGTACGAACTAATTAACGTTTTAGATAATCCAATACAATTAATTAAACGCGCGTGTGTTACCTCTTATAATCTCCAAGACAAAATGCCCAACGCAAAAGCTTAACCTGATACGTACGTAGAGAAAATATTCTTCGTATTTAAAGCAGTACTGTACGAGAATTAGATAGAACCAGTAAAGAAACTGGACTGTACTGTACATAAAAGAAGTGCGTGTGAAGCAACCTTTGATACCATGTTAAAATATATTCTGAGCTCAAAATTTTAAGCTAATGGATATAAGTTATGATTATTTTAATTTGTATTAATTTGTTGGGGTCTAGAGATGGGAGCGAAAGGAGAGGATACATACATGCATGCAAGTCGCGCGCGGTGTGGATCCCACGGTGGGTCGACAGCGTCTGATCAAAATCACATGGTGATAGCGATAGCTCTGTGTGCGTGCTTTGAAGCTGATGATCTACCAAGTAGCTAGGGGTGGCAAATTCAGCTCATTGTTCCTTAAAGTAAAATTAGGTATTCAAGACTACGAAACAAAATTAGAGATCAGCTAGCTGGTTGATAAGCAGGCAGAAACATGATTGAATTTTCGACCTAATTTAATAGCAATGGCCCGAAGTCAAATTATTTCAGTATTGACTGATAACATTTTGAATCATATATTTATATTTATATAATTTCTTTAATTTATATTTTTATATATAAATAAATAATTATATATAATATATATTTTTATAATTTAATTTTTAGCAAAATAAAAATATAAATGCGAGCTTAATTATAAAAAAACTCATTTGTATATAAAGTTTTAACTATTAGATCAAAGTCTAATGGATAAGATTTTACAAATTTATTTTTTAATATATTTAATACTATTAGATCAAAGTCGGACAAAATTTTACAAATTTATTTTTTTAATATATTTAATCTTTTTTTTTTATTGTTCGGCTCGATTATTAAACGAGCCGAAACGAGCCGAATTTTTGATCTTGAACGAGCTCGTGTTCGGCTCGTTTAATAAGCCGAACACACTGTTGACCCCAGCTTTACACTCGTGTTCGCTCGTATACACTTTACACCCCTACTACCAAATGATCCTGTATATATCATCTATATATATTGGCTTAAAAAGGGTAAGCATCTTGTCATGTGACAGGAGGTTAGATTCGGTCGAGACACGTTCCAAATGACGTGAGGTTGGGCTGGACTTAGTCATGTTCGAAGTGGCGTGAGATCTCAACTCTTAAAATTATATGCAAGTCTTTTATAGTAAAAATCTATAAATTTTAGTTTTTAGGGCGGGCCAAACTGAAATTTTTTTACAAGTTTTGGAGAAATTCTACTTATATACCATAAAAGGAAGTGTAGATCGATCTTATACCCATATTTCTCTCCATTGTGATCTCTAGTCTTATTCCTTGAGCACATCTTTGCTACTGTCATGGGCAATAAGTGACCAGTGAATCCGACAAACCTTTTTCCTACTATCTAAGATTTGATTCTTGGCTTAGTCGCTAAGTCTAATAATCATAATTTAAGCAAACTCAAGCGTGGCTACTAATAGTTTGTTCAATAGGTATATATAGCATGTGTATCTTGTTTTCTATAAAGTACATGCATACTACAAAAATTTAGGTCTTTTACGATCCGCAATATTTGTTGCTACAGGATATGCATAGAAAACTACACATTTGGTGGTTGGTGATGAGTCAAACCAAAAATAGAAAGTAGATAATCTTTGTGTGGAGGATCATTCCCCCACGTTGTTTAATTTTCTACACGAGAAAAAGCTTAACAAAAAGATCACCATGGATCATATGCACATCTCATGCTGATATTATAGATTATTCTTCAGGGAGTTGAACATTTATGTATTCCTAAGTTGATACAGGATATATATATACAGCTTTGCATGTGTTACACGCGCATATATAGTAGAGTGCATTTATGTGATTTTTTGTCACACGTTTTGTCACACTTTTTTTGAGAGAGAGTAAGGTAGCATGCTACCCGTTTTGTTTATTTTATTTAGAAATAAACTTAGCTGGAAATGTGAATCAACTAGAATTCGAACTTGAGTCTGAGATACCAACCATCAAGCTCTTTGCCACTTATGCTAGGAACGGTCGGATTCGAACTTGGGTCTCGAACTTGAGTCTCAGGCACCAATTATCAAACCCTTTGCCACATGTTGCCACACTTTTTAGGTCAAGTCATTTCACATTCGGATAATTTGGTCTTTAATTCATACATGATACACCTCAACTTAAATTATTATTTTAAAACCGACTAAATTTTTAGAAAAGAACGATTGCTTCATATGGTATCGAAGAGCAAAAACTCGATGTTGAGTATTAAAAATAATTAAAAAAAAGATCTATGTGCAAATCACACGAATTAAAGCAAAAACTGGCTAGCTAGAAAAAATCACTTGTCTAAGCCCTAATTTGGTAATATACTAAAAACATCATTTTTTGTACTTTGGGAGGTCTAAAAAATTTGAAAAAGCGGATTTTTTTTCTCATCTAATGCTATAAAATTATGATAGCAACAACCATCAAAAAAATATGTAATCGATCACGTGCTTTTTTCCGAAGTTGTTGCCACCATAATTTTATAACATAAAATGAGACAAAAAGTGAAATGCACTTTTAAATTTTTTGGACCATCCAAAATATAAAATTAAATTATATTTTTAATCACAACATTACCAAACTAGGTGTAAGTGTAACTAGTTATTAATATGCAGGTTGTGGCCTTGTTGCCTTATTGGGTGTTGAGAAATGGCTCTACAAATTAAGGGGTTACGATAAAGGTTAAGGCTAAGGCCCACAAGCAATTTTTTCATAATATATATATATAATAGAGCGGCTTATCTTTTAAAAGCATTGTCGTTGGTGCTTATAAGTTATTAGTCATTGGATTAATAGATGTGCGGTTAGGATAATGTGGGCCCTCCTTGGGTTAAGTAGGTGGTTGGTTGAATAGTATAATCTAATGGATGAAAATAATCGAAGATATAGATCTAATGGTAAAAAAATCACAAGCACCAAAGACTTTGTGCTTTTACAAGCACCATACTCTCTCTCTCTCTCTCTCTCTCTCTCTCTCTCTCTCTCTCTCTCTCTCTCTATATATATATATATATATTAATAATTGGCAATTGCCATGTCTTCCTAAGTTTTAACCATCCATCAATTTTGATGGGTGGTTAAGGTTAGAGAGAGAAGAGAAATTGTTGAGATATTAAAAATGATGAGAAATTGAGAACCTTAATTTCTCATCAATTTCTCTTCTCTCACCTTAACCACAAAAAAAAACTAAAAAAATATATATATATATATTATATATATAAGAATATTATACTATATATATATATATATATATATATATATATATATATGTGGCGTGGCTTAATCAATCACAACTGTCTCCTAAAATTCACCCATTCAATCATCATGGTTTATAAAAATTTATTTTTGTTTTACTTTTCTCTCAAAAGCATGTATTTGATTGGTTATATATTGCTGGCGTGGTGCGACTGTTAAATGCAACACTTTCTCTTATCCCACACAGCTTAGAACACAAAAAAAAAAACAAAAAAACAAAAAAAAACAAAAAAAAACAAAAAACAAAAAAAAACAAAACAAAACAAAAGATAAACAGAGGGAGAAAATGGGCCCATTTTCACTCTTCTTGCTGCGCATCCCCCATTTCGTAAAATGTGGGCCCATGTAGGCCATAAACGTAATCTTGGACCCATTTTAATTGGGCTAGGCCAGGTGTGGCCCGCTAACCACCTAATGGAACTCTCTGGAAGGAGTTCATAATTTTTTTTTTTACAGTAATTTCACCAAAATATTTAAAGTATCCAATCAAGAGTTGAGCTAGAATACTTTTACAAGTATCACCCTTATGATGCTATTAAGTTTTTAGCCATTGGATCTACTTTTTGATTATTAATAGCATTTAGATCTAACACTATTCCACCTACCCCACCAACCACCACCTAACACCATCATCTCAATCATACATCTCTCCATTCAATGCCTAAAAACTCAAAAGCACCACCCCATTAGTGCTTTTGAGTATTTTAACTCAACTATATCCAATCGAGTATCTTCATATTATACATTATGTAAAAGCTACGAACAAAAACTTTAAATTATTACTTTTTTTCTTTTTTTTTTTTTGAGAGCGATAGGCAGCACGCTACCCGCTTCGTTTATTTCGTTAAGAAATAAACTTAGCTAGAAATATGAATCAACTGGGATTCGAACTCGGGTCTCGAGTACCAATCAGCAAGCCCTTTGTCACTTGCTCTAAGGACGATAATATTATTATAGTTATTATATAAGTAATGCTAGATGTACACCCTAAAAGATGTGTACATCCTACAACCCTATCCATCCTTGGGTGAAAATTTACTCACCAGCCAGTCACATCATGTGACTGGTGAATTACACTTCACCCAAGGATGAATAGGGTTGTAAGATGTACACCCTTTTAGGGTGTACATCTAGCATTTTTCTTATTATATTGACTCTGATTGGACTGTTCTTTAATTTATTCGCACCACAGAGAGATTGATTGTGTGTCAAATCATAATCTAATAAAATTGTGAGTTAGTTAGTTATCTTCTTAATTTTTTATCTTGTGTGTGTAAGATGGTGGAATGTTGGTGTCCATGCAATAATTTGTCCTAAACTTTAGACACCCCCTCCAATTGTTCCATCCAAATTGCCCTCCTCTCCCTCTTTCCCTCCTAACCAATCACTCAAATGTATCATACATACACACACTACTTAAAAACCTTCTTATCATATATTATATATACTTATTAAGCCCCTTCCTCATCCCTTAATCTCTCCTCATCCATCTCTCTCTCTCTCTCTCTAGCTATCAACCATGGCTTCAACAGTACTCCCCTCCATGCTCCTCCTCGTCCTCCTCGTCCCCGCCGTCGCCGGCGCATTCAACATCACCACGATCCTCTCGCAATTCTCCGACTTCTCGACCCTCAACAGCCTCCTCTCGCGGACCGGCCTCGCCGCGGAGATCAACCGCCGCGACACCCTCACGGTTCTCGCGGCCGACAACGCGGCGGTCTCCGCTGCCGCGGGCCGGCCGCTGGACCTCATCAAGAAGGTCCTCAGCCTGCACGTCGTCCTCGACTACTACGACGACGCCAAGCTGCGCAAGATGACGAACCGCACCGCCGCCCTCCCCACCCTCTTCCAGGCCTCCGGCCTCGCCTCCGGCCTCACCGGCTTCTTGAACGTGACAGACATGCCCAACGGCGACGTCGCCTTCGGCTCCGCCGTGCCCGGGGCCCCCCTCACCTCCAAGCTTGTCAAGGTGCTCGTCACGCACCCCTACAGCATATCCGTGCTCCAGCTGAGCAGCATCATTCTCCCCCCGGGTGCCTCCGCCGGGACCAATGACACGCAAAGCGCGCCGACTCCCTCCCCGAACGCCGCCCCCGTGCCGGCCCCTGCACCGTCGAGGCCTCCGAAGCCGATGGCACCGGCCCCTGCGCCGTCGAGGCCGCCGAAGCCGATGGCACCTACCCCGGCGCCGTCGAGGCCGCCGAAGCCGAGGGCCCCTCCTACGATGGCACCGACCCCGGCGCCGGTGAGCGGGGGGCCGATACCGCAGCCGGTCCCGAGCCCCCCGATTCCGACGGCGCCGATGGCTTCGCCTCCCGCGCCGGTCGCTTACCGCGTCTCTCCGGCGAATGCGCCCGGCCCGGTTGCAGGGGGCGATGCGGCGGCGACGGCGACGGCGACGCGTGAGGTGATCACCGGGAGAATTGGCATTGTGGTGGCCTTTGTTGCTGCGCTCGGTGGTGTTCTCTGATCGAATTTATTTATTTAGTTAATTAGTGTGCGTTTTTACTTGTTTTTAATTATAATTTAGGGGATTTAATTTTGTGTTCCCAATTAAGCTATGAATCTCCATTTGGGTTCACGTACGTACGTACGTAGGTGGTGTTTAGAAGCTTACGTATAATAAGCATGCATGCAAACTCGATTGGTTGCATGGAGTACTTGTATTTGTCTCTTGCGAAAAGAGATCAATAAGACAAGTTTTGCAGATTAATATTTAATGAAATGATTTATTAGACTTATTTCTACGTGTTAAGTATATTTATGTTCTGTTTTTTTTTTTATTTATCATTTTTTAATTATTTAGATTAGATTATATGGTATATATTCTCATGGATATGTACATAACCTCGTTCAGAAAATAAGTTTTATATATAATTAAGCTCAAAAAACGACTCAGGAATATTTGGAATTGTTACTCAAAATATATCAACTTAATTTATAGAAACTCACCTAAAATTAGTTTTTAGGGACTGTTTGGTTTCTGAAATAGTTTGAAAATAAGTTTTTCAAAAAATGTATTTATTTTCTTAAAAAACTGTTTTTTTTTCTTTTTCGTTTTTTTGCGTTTGGTTCGAAGGAAATATGATCTTTAGTACCAAATGGACGAAAAATTGAAAATTCGAATTTTCACCGAAAACTTTTTCTTAGAATTTCTCACCTTTTTTTTAAAAGTAAATTGTGAGTTACTTTTTATAATTTACCAACTATTCGAAGGCTGAGCCCAGCGTAATCGGCCCAGCCCAAAGTTCGAGTCAATTCCGAGCTTGACTTGGTTGGGCTAAACTTTGGCGCTTAGAATTAGATTGAATAAAATAAAATTTTACAGCCCCAGATGGCGCGACCGCATATGACATTCCTAAAATTTGGAGTGATATTATATGGTACCGTTTGATTCGGGTATAGCAACAATTAGTTATTATGAGGATAGATATAACCAGGATTTGACGCATGCGATCTGATAATATAATAATATAAAATAACAAAAGTTATTATGTGATGATAAAAAAAAATATTCTAATTAATATATATATCACTACAACAAAATATGTTTTAGACGACACTTTTTAAACGACGCTTTTTAATTAATTTATAATTTGATTTAATTTGCTATATATAATTATATGTAATTGGTATAATTTGTTAATTTGTATAATTTGATTTAATCTGATTTAATAGTGTTTCTTAATTTGATTCTTTAATTAATTTGAATTAATTATAGAATAGAGTTAGCTTTAATTTGAATTAATTAGAGCTTGACACGTGGCAAGTATATAGAATGCCACGTGTCAGATTTTCACATAGGGAACATTAAGGATTCTACTTTAGTATATAGTAATAGATTAGAGCTTGACACGTGGCAAGTATATAGAATGCCACGTGTCAGATTTTCACATAGGGATCATTAAGGATTTTACTTTAGTATATAGTAATAGATAGATAGATAGATATGGGGATAAGCAAAATAGCATTTGGATGAAAATTGGATTGTTACCGGGAATAAAAAAAAAACGTTTGGATAAATAATGTGGAATAAAAAAATAGTGAATAATTTTATATAGAAAATGGAGGCGTTAGTGGGGATAGTTATATCCGATTATTATAGGTAATCGAACTATTATTTTCGTGATAAAAAATTAGCGTTTGGATATAAAGGGGATAAGGATTATTCCTATTCCTATCCCGTTTCCAAATATTTTGTGTCGCGATTACACCTAAAAGATTAAGAGAATTAAATGCTAAAAATTTAGACTGAATCTTTAAAAACTAAAAATAGAAAAGATCTGCTTTTATAAAAATGTAAAATCAATAAATTTTTTAATACAAATTAGCCTTTGGTGTAATTTTTTAATACTGGTGTAGACTTAAAAAAAAAAAAGAAAAAAAAAAAAAGAAAACTATTTTGACGATGCCATTGAAAACGAAGTAGACAATGCAAACCCCACCAATTTAATACCCATATTTATTGGGGGAATCCGAAATAGAAAAACTAATAAAATTAGAAACTATTCCAAGTTTTCCAACAATTAATTTCAATTCAATGCCAAGTTATTTTCAAGTCATTGTTTTGAACATTTGATCCGAGAAGGAATGGAAATTTTTTTTTTTTTTTTTTTTAATAGAGTGTATTAATATTGACTTAGATATCGCGGGTAACTAAAATGAAACCTTCCTCTCTATTTTTAGAACATTAATCAAATGCTTATTTAAACATACGAATGTTTTTAACTGGGTTATATAAATGTGTAGCTGGACCACCTATCAATATATATATATAGGTACAATATTTTGAGATTTGGAGTGGTCAGAAATATTGTATCATTTTAAGAATTTGGTGTTGTGATGATTGTATATATATATCTACAGTATTGTTATAGTACATAACTTTTATTGTACTCTTTTAGTAAATATAATGTTGTTGAATTTTTGTAGTTTTTTTTAGGCATATTTTATGCATATATATGAGATTATTCTTACACATTTGATATAAATCCAAATTTTCTTGTAACAGGAACAACAAAAATATGTACTCTTCTATTGCAGTAAAAAGCAAATTTCTTACAACTCCGTGCATAGAATTTTTTACGCACATAGTTCATCCATATGCTAATTTTTAGTATAATTAATCCGTGTCATCTGATATAGACGGTGCAGATTAATTTCGCTAAAATCTATATGCATGCCCTAAAAATCTACATGTGCGCGCGTTGGATCGTACCCAATTCGAACCCATTGTAGTAAAAAGGAATTGTGTCCACATGGAAGTAATTTAAGGGTGCTTCTTCAATTGTGATTGGGACAATTAATGCATTTAATACAAGTTAAAGCAAATGTACATTATGTGAGTTTATTCCCCAACATAGATTTCAAAATCTTATCTTAGATATGATAATGACTGGTTCTTTGGCTCTATTTAAATGCATAAATAGTTTATCTTACACATTTTTTACCATTTACTTTTTTAAAAAAAATATAGCATTTGATAAAATTAAAATTTTGATTAAATGTCTTTAAATTATTCACACTTCAATAAAAAATTATTGTTTTGAGATTCGTGCATTTCATGTTATGAACGAATAGATTCAACCACAACAGTAAATCACTACAATTAACAATGCTTAAAAATGCTTCAATATAGTCTAGCATCACATTTAAGAGCGTCGGTTAAAATTTGGCAAATAGATCCAGAGTCGTCATTATATGCCGATCGCGACGTCTTTGTTAAGTATCAGTAAAATATATTCTCATGTTTTAAATGTCGAGATTTTTAAAATTATGATGCTTTAAAGTGCCCGAAAATTAAAAATAAAGAAATTTTTGCATATAGCTCTCTACAAAAATATCAAATAGTAAATATATATTTATATAAAATTTAAGTTATCAGATTTATTCGTTCAACAATTCTCCCCTTTGTAAATATATCCTGTTTGTTACAAACATTTAGATAATCATAAGTTAAAAAAACTAACTACAATTAGCTAAAAGGTAAAATAATTTTTTTACCCTTTGTATATATAATTTGTATTCTAATATTGAATTTCGTCATATTTCTCATCCTCTTATTTCTATTTATAGCAACGACTAGACTTATGATGGCGGTGATGTCAAAGGCGAGACCGCAAAAATGCAATGCACCACACGATGCCACAGCAAAGGTGAGGAGAGAGAAAGAAAGAAAGATGGTTTTTTATAGCGAGAAATTTGTAAGGGCAAAATATATAATCATTTTACACACGCATATAATGGTAAGAAACCAGTGGAGCAAATATAAACGTTATCAATTACTGAACTTTTGAAGGGATGAATCTGGTAACTTGAACTTTGTAAAGATATATCTACTATTTAATATATTTACATGGAGTCGTATAAAATTAACCCTAAAAATAATAGTAAAATTTATCATTTAATAAATTAGTGAGATACAATAGTGTTATATAAAATTGTCTAAAACACCATTTTCTAACAGATTAAGTTATTAGAGTACAGCGGTTGTTTCATATGGTATCAAAACAGGAGGTCCTGAGTTTGAGTCGCCAAGATATTAATTTCCTATTTAATTGACGACTAAAAAGTATTGAGCTCGTGAGGAGATTGTTAAATATAAAAAATATTTAAACACTGTTTTTTAATAGCTTAGCGATATTTTTTGAGCCACTAAGTATTTTCTACATTATAGAAAAACTTTCTTATATTGAAAATTTTCTTTAATGACGTGGTGGACCAGGTCCACGGGAAAAATTGTTTCCTATGCAAATTTGGGCACTGTTATTCGGTGGGCAATGCAAACAACGGACGGTGACGGATACATTCAACGTGGGCTTTAAAATCTGGGTAGTTGATGGTTGGGAGAAATGTTGGAAACGTACAACTATTTCTATGAAATGACAATTTAGCCCCTAATTTTTATATATAAAAAAAAAAGCTACAGGAAAATTTTAATTCTATAGCATTTACACATTGCACCCTATTACCCCTTATTAAATTGTTATATTGGACTATTTGTAAATTTTATATTTTTATGTTACTATATATATATATATGCGAATTCCCTTAATAAATCTAGCAATTAGGTCCTCCAAAAATTACTAATTTATTCCGCTTAATTTCTTCCTCGTGCTTTGCAAGAATTAGAGAACGGTCCAAATCTTGCATTGACCATAAGTTTTTCATTAATCTAAAGATACAAAACGAGAAACAAAAATTGTAGAATTTTTCGCACAATTTAGCACACGGTACTCCACAATCACGTCATTTTAGTTAAGTATAAAAAATAAAATTACGAAATAATTAAGTACAGATATTAAACTGATCACCTCAAAGTACGTAGCAAATCCGTGCCGTAGCCGCACAAGTACTACACAATTTGAGAGGAAAATTGGGATTAGAATTTTGGAAGAACGGGAGAGATTAAAAATAAGATACCCTCGGAACTCAAACACTAAATATTTTTGTACCGTAGTTTTCGACAACGTCACATTTAAAAAATAGCTTCGATCTTCTCAGTTGTCAAAATTCTCTTCGTGCTTTCTTAGCCATGATTGTGACGTTGAGAAAGTCTTTTCTGTAATAGATATGTTTAGAAAATATCAAATCTAAAGTAGAAAATTTATTCTTTTATTCTTTTTTTTATTACTGCATGAAAAGATCGTTTGGGAGGTCTCGCGTGCAATTTAAGTCGCACAAAATACCTACATATTAACAAAAATACAAAATTTAAATTTTTATCATAGAATATTAGACATGTATGTGGGGTATAGTATTTACTCATACACAGAGTTTGGAAAAGATGATAGGGATAAGGATAACCTCTTATCCCCCTCTTATACCCAAACGTTAATTTTTTATTCGAGAATAATAATTCTCGGTTAGCTATAATAATCGGGTATAACTATTCTCACCAATACCTTCCTTTTCTATAAAACTACTTACTATTTTTTTTATTTCATATTATCTATCAAAATACTTTTTTTCTTATTTTCTAAACAACCTAATTAATTTTTATCCAAACGCTATTTTGCTTATTTTCGTATTTGTATCTATCCCGGTAATAATTAATTCTTTCTTATACCCGAACCAAACGGTACAAAGTGCACGAAACAATTTCTCTCCCACCATCCCATCTTACTTATCTTAACTATAAATGTAAAATTTGAATATAAATATTGAAAAATTAAAATCTAATATAATATCTGTGATATACACTATATAAAAATTCTATGTAAAAAAAAAATTGCAGAGTTTATATTTTTATAATAAAATTTTAGAAATTTGGTGTACAACGTTTATTCATACACCCGGTGCATGAAACAATTTCTTCCTCCTATTTTTATTTTTTCAACTTATTGATTTATATTACTTATATTACTTTAGATTTCTCCCAAATCTTTTTCACATAATTCTTTATAAAATAATCTAATTACTAATAAGTTGTTATATAAATTTTTGTTGCACATGTACCAATTTTAATTGTTTTTATTTTAATAGATTTAATTATTAAATTCCTTTTATATAATTTTACTTAATTCATAACTAGACTAATAAAACTACATAAAAATAAAAAATATATAAACTAAAATTTATTATTAAAATATTTTTATATCTGCGGTATCACGTGGGTAGTTAGTAAAAATTAGGTTTGTATTTTATATATATTAGGATAGAAACCCGTGCGATGCACCGGGCATTTTTTTTAATTTAGATAACAAAATTTTATCAAAAATAATTTAATAAATTTAAACAAAAATTATAAGGAAATAAAAAAATCTGCATCAATGCAGAACTAATTCAACATTTTATTCAAGTCTAAGCTAAACATTTTATTTAAGTCTAAGCGGCTTAAAGAAAACATAAATAGCACAAAAAAAAAAAAAAGAAATAGAATTAAAAAGAACAAAAATAGAAGAATTTAAAGAAAAAGCAGTTGACGTTGTATTAAAGATATAAAAATAAAAATATAAGGAAGATAAAAAAGAATAAAAAAATCATAAGAAAAATAATAAATTATATTTACAGTAACAATAAAATTGAACAATAGAATGTCATATACTTTATAGTTTGAATAAGAAATTGTAACGCAAAAAAGTTTGAGTCAAATTTCATGCATCTTATTGTTTGAGAATTCCAAAAGCACAATTTACCCATTTTTTAGTTGAGCGTTGATGTTTTTTTTTTTTTTAATTAGTAATTTTATATAAGAAAAGTACATGAATTTTAGAAACTCTAATTGTTAAAATTAAAACTCAACTAATCATATTTTAAATATTCCAAAAGATTTTATATGTAAGATTAATCACTCATGAGATTATAAATATTACATTGAAGTTTGACAAAGAAAATATATAAATTTTTTAAATTATAAACTATTTTGAATCATTTTCCAACCTTTCAAACTTTTGTTTTTGTTATCTAATTTTTTGTATGTTAGATTTGAGTCAATCGATGATATTTTAATTTTAAAAATTGAATATGTCATATATCTTTCTGATTTAGTAAGACATTTTATACAATTTTCGTAATTAAATTTATTAAAATAAAAAATTAATTTAAATATTATTTTTATTTTTTATTTTTTATTATATTATTTATATCTAAGTGATCATAAAATTAAAATTTATATTTAATAAATACAGTCTAAAATATTTAAAAGCCCTTGCGCGCCGCTCGGGAGCGCCCACTCACGCCCGCGCCCCTGCCGGCGCTCGCGCTCGTGCCCTCGCCCCTCGCGCTCGCCAGTGCCCGTGCCCACCTCGCGCCCGCCCGTGCCCGGCTCGAGCCACGTGGCACGATAGCATTTCCAATTCATAAGATTATAAAAAATAATATAAATAAATATTAATTAATTAATAGTTAAAATAATTAACTTCGAAAGAAGACTTTTCTTTTATTCCCTATTTCCAATTTCTTGTGGATGATGTCAACTTGCTTTGATTGTCGCTTCCCCTCTTCCTAGAAATGGAGGAATGATCCTTTCCTATAAACTACATATGTGAACATGTGAGGTTTTTTTCCATCCATATATATATATATATATATATATATATATATATATATAGTTGAGCTAAATACTTTCAAAAGCACCAAAGATGTGGTGCTTTTAAATTTTTAGTCTTTGGATGGAGAGATGTATGGCTGGGATGATTGTGGTAGGTGGTGGTAGATAGAATAGTGTTTGCTTCCAGGGATATTAGTAATCAAGGAGTAGATCTAAATGCTAAAAACTTAGAAGCACCAAAGAGGTGGTGCTTCCAAAAGTATTCTAGCCTAATTCTTTATTTTTTTTTAGAAATAGGTAGCCAGCTACCTGCTTCATTCATTAAGTAAAATGAACTGAGCATACAAGTTGGAAGCAGCTGAGGCCTCCGAAAAGCCGTCATAAGGTAAAATTAGAAATTAAAAAACAAACAAAAAGAAAATCAAGGAAGCAAAAAAAAAGTAGGGCAGAGGAGGGGTACAGAAGAGAAGGGACATCAAAGCATAGTGGTCCAGTTGTTGATTAGTAGCTTCACCCTTTCCAGAGACCTGGTGATACTGGGCTGCTTTCCTCTGAAAACATAGTAGTTTCTCTCTATCCATATTACCCACCAAGTCGCAGCCAGGAGGATCAGGCCTTGTTTTCTCAGCGAGTCAGCAAGGATTTCAGTGGTTCTAGCCCAGAGATCTCGGACGTCGCGTGTGCTGACGTCAGTTGTTTCCAATCCTCCTATACTGAGAAGAAGGAATCGAATGTAAACACAATCCTTGAAAATATGGTTGTAGCTTTTCGTGAGGACCGCGCAGAAAGCACAGTTCTGGTTTACGTGCATGCCTCGGTTAAGCAGTATGTCAGCAGTGGGTAATCTCTTCCGAAAGAGCAGCCAAATGAAGACTTTAATTTTAACAAAAATTTTCAAATACCAGATGTGTTGATTCATCGGGACACGCAGTCCAGCATCTGTGATGAACTGGTAAAGGGATTTGACAGTGAATACTTGGTCGGAGGTCCATCGCCATCTGATCGAGTCCGGTCTGTCACTTGGGCGGCGGCCTCGAAGCATGTCCTTAAGCATCGATAACTATCTGCGGCTTTCGATAGAGGAGGCCGTCATGGAACCACGACAAATATAACGCCATCTCCATCCACCCTGACTCAAGCACTGAGCAATCTAAGCTTCCTTATTCATGATGTTTCGAAAGATGATCGGGTATAGAGTACGAAGAGGGGTTTCTCCAGCCCAGATGTCGTGCCACATCCTAATATTTCTCCCGTCGTCGAGCTCAAAGGTTACTCCGCAGGAAAACACTTGTCGACAACAGAGCACGCTCTTCCACCACTACGAATAAGGGACAAAGGTTCTACCCTCCAACAGCGATTTTTGCCTAACATAGTAGAGGGATCTAACCAAATTACACCAAAGGAGGTCTGGCTTGGTAAAATAGCGCCACCACCATTTAGTTATTAGGGCCAGATTCATGGATTTTAAATCTAAGATTCCAAGTCCACCTTCTCTTTTACTCTTACAAATAGATTTTCAGTTGACGAGGCAAGCACCACCGGTGATTTTGGAGCACCCCTTCCAAAAAAAGGCTCTTCTGAGTCCCTCAATCCGATTCAATACCCAGTGTGGCGCCTTGAAGATGAAAAAGTAAAATAGCGGCAAGTTGGTGAGGACCGAGTTGACGAGCGTGAGTCTTCCCCCTTGCGAGAGTAGTTTAGCTTTCCAGCCTTCGATTCTTGCCTCTATGCGATTAATGACCACAACACAATCTTCCTTACGGAGTTGCTTGTTATGGAGAGGTAGACCCAGATACCGGAATGGTAAACGTCCGACTTGGCATCCTAAAATGTTCACGAGTCTCGCGGCCTTGCTTGGGATGGGTCCCAAGTAGTGCAGTTTCGATTTCTCCTTATTGATCCTGAGGCCAGAGGCCTATTCAAAAATGTTCCAGAGAAAGAGTAGGTTATGCATAAAGCGTTTTCTTGGTTCATAGAAGAAGATTGTGTCGTCGACGTATTGTATGAGCACCGTTCGACAGTTATCGGATGGCCCAATGCCGCATAGCTGATTATTTCCCGTTGCGGTTTCAGTAAGTCAGGCTAAACAGTCAGCCACCAATAAGAAGGGATACGGAGAGATGGGATCTCCTGACGAAGCCCCCTCCTAGGTTTCAACCATGGGGTCGGGACATCGTTCACTAGGATGGCTATTTTGGCATTGCAAATACATTGCTCGATCCATGCCCACCATTTATCGTTGAAGCCTAGCCAGTGCAAGATACACTTTAGGAAAGACCATCTGACGTTATCGTAAGCTTTCTCGAAGTCAACATTTATGCTTGTGCATTCCCTGCCAGATTTAAAGTACCAGTTTATTAATTCGCTTGCAGTAACGAACGAATCTGTCAACAGTCGGTCTTTGAGGAAGGCTGATTGCGTTGAAGAGATAATGGACGGCAATTTAATGGCTAGTCTGTTAGCCAAGACCTTGGAGATAATTTTTTGAATTCCATTCATGAGGCTTATGGGTCGAAAGTCCCTCGCTTTGCGCTCACCCTCCTTTTTTGGGACGAAACAGACGTAAGAGTAGTCTATCGGGCCCGTGAAAAGTGTGCCATCGTAGAGCTTAGAAAGACCTTGAAGATGTCGTCCTTGACCACATTCCAGAAGGTTTGAAAGAAAACAAGAGGAAAGCCGTCCGGCCCGGGCGCCTTATCGCTACCTGGTTGGAAGGTGGCAGTTTTGACTTCATCGAGGGTAAATGGTGTCGTTAGGGAGTCGGGATCAAGTAGTACGTTGGAATGGTATAAGCCGCTCTAATCACCAAAAGATAATGGATCATCTCCTTGATTCCCAAACACACGCTTAAAAGATTGGTAGAAGTACGATCTCTTAAGCTCTTCATTAGTTATCTGCTGCCCGGTGTCGTCCTCAATGGCGACGATTGTGTTAGAGTGCTTGCGATCATTAGCGACAGCATGGAAGAATTTGGTGTTATTGTCGCCTTCTTTTAACCACCGTTGTTTAGCTCTAGTTTTCCACAAGATTTCTTCCTCTTCAAGTATTAAAAGGAGCTGTGACTTGAGTTCTGCCCGCTTATCCAAGGTTTCCTGGGGCAGGTTCTGCAATTCCTCGAGTTGGTCAATAGCTTGGAGTTCTGATTGTAGTTGACTTTTAGCTTTGGTAATGCTGTGGAAGTGATTCTTGCACCATTCTTTTATCCGAACTCTGCAGTGTTGGAGCTTAGCAGAGATAGATAGGATGACTGAGTTCTTACCAGTAATTTCATTCCACCAGTGAAGCACTTTTGAAGTAAAATCCTCCCTAGTGAGCCAAACCCTCTCGAACCGAAACCTTCGCAGAGCAGGTGGCGGCCCCGTTTCAAGCACAATCGGGTTATGATCATAAATGATCTTGGGGAGAGCTTTGATCTTGCTGAAGGGAAAAGATTGATCCCATTCCGTCGAGACGAGAAACCTGTCGAGCTTGGCGAGGGTTGGGCAATGTTGCATGTTAGACCAGGTGAACATTTGATTAGACAAGGGTAAGTCAATAACCGCGAGACTATTAATGAGGTCATTGAACATGGCCATCGCTTTGGAGCTCCAAGGCTTTCCTTTTCTTTCAGATTGGTTCTTGGTGAAATTAAAATCTCCGCAAATTACCCAGTTGGAAGAGCAAGAACTGCTGAGGGAGAGAAGTTCAGAGCAGAGTTCATCTTTGCCATCCCAAGTCGGAGGTCCGTAGACATTCGTGATAAAGAAGGATTTCCCACTTGCGCGGTGAGTCAAGTAGAGAGTTAGTGAGTAATTACGCACTAAAGCCACATCACAAGAAAAATCTAGAACTCCAACAAGTAACCTCCAGAAGCGCCGATTGCGGGAACAAAATGACACCTGTCAAAACTAGAGCCGCAACAAGAACGGAGGAACGACCGGGACATGGAATCCACTTTGGATTCTTGGATACGAACGAACGGAAATATTTAGAGAAGACCGACCTAACACAACGACGCTTAGTGGGGTCATTAAGACCGCGAACATTCCAAGACAAGATGTTAAACATGAGAGAGAGCGACACACACTAAATAAAAACGACGCAGACACGGATAGCGAGCTACGCCCCCGCGCGTATGAACCTACGAAGCGCGGAGGCTTCGGCATCAGTGAGATCCACCCCACACAGTAGACTCTTTGATTTGATGCGCTTTCTAGTCAGTTTGCGCACCCTGATCTCATGCCCAGGAGGCGAGCCATCGAGTAGCGTAGCTTTCCTGCGCATGGCCTTGCTGAGAGAAGAGACCGATTGTAGACCCTATAGCCGCGTGCTTGATCTGAGAGTAGTCGAGGTGTCCGCCTTCATATGGTCAAGTTGCGCCGGCTCAGGTTGGATTGAGCCAATTTTACTTTTAGAAGCACCAATTTATTGGTGTTTCTAAGTTTCTATGGAGGTGCAGGTGATTTGTTTAGTTTTAGTAAAAATTAGTAGTCACAAAAGTCAAATAATCAAAGGGCGGCATTAGTTATAAGTAAGTGATTAACCCGATGAGTAGATGCGACTGAGAGTGACACGGGATGGGGGGGCATTTTGGTAAATTCACTTCCCGCCGTGCTTTAATAACCCCGCAGCACCGGGAGCTCCGGTCGCGGAGTAGGTGGTTTGACCTCGTCGCTTCCTCCTCCTCCTCCTCCTCCTCCTCCTCCTGCCTCTCTCTCTCTCTCTCTCTCTCTCTCTCAACCCCCACCAAACCCTAAGCGAGAGAGAGAGATTGAGAGAGAGAGAGAGAGAGAGATCTGGAAGCTTCGTCGTCTCCACAGCGGCGGCGATTGTGAGGAGGGGACTATGCAATCCGGATCCATGAAGCCCTCCCCGCTCGATCTCCTCTCGGCGATCCTCACGGGGAAGCCCCGCGGCGGCGGCAGCAGCGGCGGCGATGGGGTGGCGGATGCGGCGGCGGCGGCGATCGTGGAGGATCGGGAGCTCCTCCTCGCAATCCTCGCCACCTCCGTCGCCGTGCTCGTCGGCTGCGCGGTGCTCTTCCTGTGGCGGCGCTCCTCCGCGAAGAGGCCGAGCAAGGCGGCGGAGCCGGCGCGGCCGCCGCCGGTGAGGACGGAGCGGGAGCCGGAGCCGGAGGCGGATGATGGGAGGAAGAAGGTCACCGTCTTCTTCGGCACTCAGACGGGCACCGCCGAGGGGTTCGCTAAGGTTGGGGCCTCGATCTCGGCTTTTAAATCCTTCCAATCTCTTTGCTTTTTTCATATTTTTATGCTATACTCTTGTGTTCTAAGTAGGCGCTTGCTGAGGAGGCTAAAGCGAGATATGATAAAGCCACTTTTAAAGTAGTGGATCTGGTAATTTTATATGTTTTTTTTTCTCCGACTTATGGACGTGATTCGATGATACTATTATTATAATCATGTGACTTTTTAACGAGTAATTTCGATAATAGGATGATTACGCCGCCGACGATGATGAGTATGAAGAGAAGTTGAAGAAAGAGAGCTTTGTCCTATTCTTCCTTGCTACGTAAATTTCGGTCCTTTACCTCTATTTACTTCTCGAAAAGGAAAAGTCCGAATTAAAAAACTAATCTTTTGTGTATTTACAGGTATGGGGATGGTGAACCGACGGATAATGCTGCGAGGTTTTATAAATGGTTTATGGAGGTTGGAAAAGTGTTTAATAATTTTTTGCAATTGCCTTTTTAGTGCTATCTTGTTGGTAAGGAGGAGGTTTGATTATCCTTTAAATTTAAATTACAGGGAAAAGAGAGGGGAGAGTGGTTAAAGGATCTTCAGTTTGCAGTGTTTGGTCTTGGCAATAAGCAATATGAGCATTTCAATAAGGTTGGCTTATATGCGATGTGAATTTCTATAGCTTCGGCTTGTAATTATGTGCACTAGCAGTTTGTTAATGTAATTTATTCCATGAATGAAGGTTGCTAAGGTGATCGATGAGCTCCTCGCTGAACAGGGTACTTTCTAAAGACCAGTTACCCATTTCCCCCTTCACCTTGCTGTTTCCCTTGTCAAAAGTTTTTCTTAAAGTTATTTGCTGTTTACGTATTTGGTTATATTGAAGTAATTTATTCATTTGAAACATGTCAACTGTTGTTTTATAGGGTTACATCAGCTAGTGGCACTACAGATGTAAATAAAGTAGTGATTACTTCTAACTATGTGATGTACACAGAGTAATCTAGCAAGGTTACTTGGAAGTATGGAATGTCAGTTTTACTCTTGATTTTTCTGATGAAAAAACATGACAAAATTTTATGTAATATTTGAAGTTTTCCGGCGATCTCAATTTACTGTTGTAGTATTTAGATACATGTGCCAGGCAATATATCTTGTGGGACATATTTGATAGTGCATGCCACATAACTGCTACTAGAGCATTGGTGGTTGGGTCATGCAAAAATTTCTCAAGATTTTTATGTGCTTAAGTTTTTGTGAAGCTTTTGTTGTTTTATGCCCCTTCAATCATGAGTATATAAATCTTTTCAGTCTGCATAGGTTTATAGTTAAACGATAATTCAGTTCTTAAGGTTTGAATTATGTGGAAAAGCTGTCTGTTACAAATGAAATTTAAAGCATCGGTCATTTTATATGCGTAAATGCAAATTTTAGTTAAATTTGAATTACGCTTGCCTTAAGTTAACTACCCTTTTGTTTCCTTGAAAAAGGCGGACCACCCTAAATAGTGCTTCTTTTTCTTGAAAGATGTAGAAATTTTTAAGTAATTAAGCAGAAAGGTTTCCATTTTATATCTAATACTTTGTACTTCTAAACATGCCATACTCTTTTTAAGGCACTAAGCCTCTTTTATTAGTTGTATTTAATTGAATTTTGCTGGTCTTGAGCAGCACTGTGCAATCTGTCAATTGTGAGATAAGTTCTCGATTCTACTTAATTTTTTTATAGGCGGGAAACGGATTGTTCCTGTTGGTCTTGGAGATGATGATCAATGCATTGAGGATGACTTTACTGCATGGTATGAATTATGAAATAGTTTTATGTGATCTGCAACATAAGCGATGGTCTAAAGAATTGTGTGTGCTACGATGGCTTTTCTTGTGCAGGAGAGAGCTTCTGTGGCCCGAGCTAGATCAGTTACTACGGAATGAAGATGATGTTGCTGGCGCATCAACTCCTTATACTGCTGCCATTCCTGAGTATAGGGTTGTACTTATAAACACTGAAGATTCTGCACATGTGGAGAAGAGTTGGAATTTTACAAATGGCCATGCCGTCTATGACATCCAACACCCCTGCAGGTATTGAGGATAGGTTTTTATTGTCAAATCAGCATTCTGGCTTGTATTTGCCATTAGTGGACTATAACAAACACCGAAATTTTACTTATTTCAGGGCTAATGTGGCTGTGCGACGTGAGCTTCATACCCTGGCTTCTGACCGGTCTTGCATTCATTTGGAATTTGACATATCTGGCATTGGTCTGACGTAAGTTTGCTATTTTTTAATCCAGCATTCGCTACAATTGTAGCTATATTTGACCTCTTTTTAAACTAGTCTGCCGGATGTCACTTGTATCATCTGTTTTCCCTTGTTTTGTACTAATGTTTTTTCCCCTCGCTCGTCAGTTTGTTCTGCATTATAGCAAAGTCATGATATGAGGGAAGGTGAAAGCAAATTTGAAGTTCAAACTTCAAGAAATTCTGAATTACACATGTAAATTATTTCATTAGTGAAATATGGAGATTTTATGTGTATCCCTGTATCCTCTAGCTTTTATGGCAGTGGGGGGGGGGTGGGGGGGGGGTTGGTGATCTTCTCACAGTCTATCTATTATTCATGAACCTTAGTTAGTTAATTCGCGTTTAATTCGCGAATTATACGCGAACTTTTAGTTTACCGTATTAAACGCCCGTATACGTATTTTTCCAAAAAATGGGTAAAAAATCGCGTTTTTTTCGCAAACAATACTTATCCGCGAATCATTCGCGATTCGCGAATGATTCGTCCAAAAAACCGGCGGTCGCGGACTCGCGGGTCGCGTGGTCGCCGCCATTGTCGTCGTCCTCCTCCTCCGCCGCCGCTTTCGTCGCGGAAGGGATAAAAAAAAATTTTCTTTTTTTTTTTCCAAACAATGGTTGTCCCTAAAATATTTTTGCAAAATTTATTTTATAAATTTTGAGAAAAAAATTAAGTTTGGAACTCGGGAGCTCGAGAGAGAGAGAAAAATGGCGCTAGGTTTGGGTTTGGGGAAGAAGAAGGAATCGCGGCTTTTGGGGAATTGAATGGTGCGCGGTCCACGAGGCCACTTCGGCCTCGTGGACGCATGAGAGGGAGGTCCACTGTGGACCTCCCTCTCATTAGTCACTATCTCATTACTCATATATATATATATATATATATATATATATATATATATATATATATATATATATATATATATATATATATATATATATATGATATTCTATTTTTATATAAAAATATTATTATATAATATTTTATTTATAAGAATAATAATATAGTTTGCTATATTTTTTATTTAATTAGCTTAATTTTGTAGCTTTTTATTTTTATATTTTAAGAAATATGAGTACTTATGCTAATAGTATAAATTTTGAGAGAAAAAAATTAATTTAATAGCCGAATTTTTAATTCCGAATTTTTAATTGGTGAACGTATAATATCCGTATAAATCGCGTATCCGAATAATTACCGAATCCGTTTTTTAGCCGTATTTTTCAACGAATTTAAAAATTAGAAGACGAATTTTATCCGAATTATATCCGTACCGAATTTTTGCCGAATCCGAATTAACTAACTATGTCATGAACTCCACTGCTTCATGTCCATATATCATTTCTGTGGCAATATTTTGTGGTTGTAAGATTGTTAGTCACCTTGTTACCTCTTTTTCCGTCAGATACGAAACTGGAGACCATGTTGGAGTGTATACTGAAAACTGCCTTGAGACTGTAGAGGAGGCAGAAAGGCTGTTAGGTTATTCACCAGACACATACTTCTCTATTCATGCCGACAAAGAGGATGGCACTCCCCTTAGCGCCAGTTCTTTGGCCCCTCCTTTCCCATCTCCTTGCACCTTACGAACCGCACTTAACCGATATGCTGATCTTTTGAATTCACCTAAAAAGGTTTGTATGTTGGTACCCCATTTGCTTTGTCGTACAATCTATTACCCTTTTCTTTCATCTTTTTTGCTGACTACAGTAACATTCTTTGTCAGAGTGCTTTAGTTGCATTGGCTGCACATGCATCTAATCCCAGTGAGGCTGAGCGTTTAAGATTTTTGGCTTCTCCTGCTGGAAAGGTTGCCTCTTTGTCCTTTGTATACTTTTGGTAGTTCTTACTATTTTTTGGTTGAATAATCGGATTGACACTTTGAATTTATAATGAAGGATGAATATTCTCAATGGGTAGTTGCAAGTCAGAGGAGCCTCCTGGAGGTTATGGCTGAATTCCCTTCATGCAAGCCTCCGCTGGGGGTTTTCTTTGCAGCTGTTGCTCCTCGCTTGCAGCCTAGATACTACTCAATATCTTCTTCCCCAAAGTACTAATCAGCTACTTATGAATTTACTCCATTTGAATTGGTTCATCCTTTGTGTAATTAAGGACCATTTCTTTCCCTTTTCTTCTCCTTAGAATGGCACCAACTAGAATTCATGTGACTAGTGCATTAGTATATGGGCCAACACCAACAGGAAGGATTCACAAGGGAGTCTGCTCTACCTGGATGAAGGTATTCCTTTTTCCCCAAGATAGCCTTCAATTTTCTTTTGGCATATTCTACTTGTCGTATTAGCAGTATGAAGTAAACCATCAACCTTCTAGAGACTAACAATGTTGTAGAGTTACCTGAAAAGTTTTACCACCTGGAAGATGATGTTTCAAATGGTTCAGCTTTATTTAATTCATGAAATTGCATTTCTAGCACTCTTTCGATCATGGTAAGTAACACCTGCATGTGCTTTGCCAGTTTAATCTGTTTTAAGTTTTAACCCCAACCAGTTCACCATCCTGAATTGTTATTGTGCTTCATGTTTTGACTATTTGGGGTGCTCATGGGATATGTAATGGGTTAATCAACTTGTTTCTAGCATTTAAATTTAAGGGGCCATCTAGTTCTATGGTAATCACTTTATGTAATCAATAATCATTTATGAAAAGCTAGGCAATAGAACCGGGCAATGAATAACATGTTTGAATACCTCAAGTAATAGTTCTAGGTCTAATGTTAGAGACTATGAACTATTCAGGCAATAGCAATTAGGAAATACTCCTAAACCCTAGACCCTAAACCCTAAAAGTTAAAAGGAAAACATCCCAAGTTCTTTTAACCTTGTTGATGAGGAAATGCAAAGACAAAAAAGGGCTCTGTTGTTTGCCAATTAATATGGCTGTTGTATGATTATTAGTAGTGATTGCTGTTGTCTTTCCTTCTTTCTGATGTTTTGGTCAACTATTATAACACATTTATCTACTAACAAATTTCACAGCATGCCCTTCCATTGGAAGAGAGCCAGGAATGTAGCTGGGCTCCTATTTATGTGAGACAGTCAAATTTCAAACTGCCTCCTGATACCTCAGTTCCGATCATAATGATTGGTCCTGGGACAGGTCTAGCACCTTTCCGGGGCTTCCTGCAGGTTCGTTGTGCATTGACACATTATGTTTGAAACTTTGAATTACGTTTTTTACTCAGTGGTTTATATAAACTTGTTTATTTCATTTGGTATTCTCAGGAAAGGCTGGCACTAAAGAAGTCTGGCGCTGAACTTGGACGGGCCATTCTCTTCTTCGGATGCAGAAACCGCAAGATTGTATGGATAATATGTCTGATATAGCTTTTTGAGGGAAACAAAAAATTTAAATTTCTATATTCGTTTTGTGAACCTCTCCCGTGTTTTACCTAACGGCATTGCATGTTGTGCAGGACTACATTTACGAGGAAGAGCTGAAGAGTTTTCTTGAAGAAGGGGCAATGTCAGAGCTGATTGTTGCCTTCTCTCGCGAGCGTGCAACCAAGGAATATGTGCAACATAAAATGTCAGAGAAGGTAAGTGATGATCCCTCTAATGCATTGTATTTTCTGTTCTTTTCTTCTAATCCTTATTAATTATATCTTTGCTCTAAACATCTTTCTTTAAACGTCTTTCTTTTCGGCAGGCCTCTGACATCTGGAACATCATTTCTCAAGGTGGTTATATCTATGTGTGTGGTGATGCCAAAGGCATGGCTAGAGATGTACACAGAGTTCTCCACACCATTGTTCAAGAGCAGGTATGGCCGAAATTACTATAATTGCTTGAAATGTTAGAGGTTGCTTGATTTAGGCCTTGTTTGTCCTTAGTTGTGGAGAGTAGTGCTGTATGAAATAGTGCGACGCTGGTAAAAAAAAAAAAAACTGTAGGGTGTTTGATTAATTTTATTATAAAAGTACCGCCTGTTGTAGAAAGGTGTTTGGTAAAAACTCTGTTAAATTTTAGCAGACTAATATTAAAAGGGGTTATTTGCATACACGTCCCTGCAAACATAGTGAATTGCGGATATATCCCTGCAAAACCGAAATTTCATAAGTTGTCCTTGCAAAAGTCCAAAGTTATGCAGATATGTCCCTGCGGTCATCATCCGTTAGTAAACCGTTAATTTTTTAACAGTTGAAGCGTGAAATGACATTTTTGCCTTTGCAAATATATCCCTCCAAAAGCCCTAACTGATAAACAATTGCAAAAATATCCTCGCAAAAATAGAGGCAAAATAGTCAATTCACATTATTAACTAAACATGGTTAAGTAGTTTAACCGTAGTTAACTATATTTCACTAACGATTGATGATGGCAGGGACATATCTGCATAACTTTAGACTTTTGCAGGGACAACTTATGGAATTTCGATTTTGCAGGGATGTATTCGCAATTTACTATGTTTGCAGGGACGTGTATGCAAATAACCTTATTAAAAGTGTATTAAAGAAAATAAATTTAACTTCATGTTTTATTTATTTTTTTTACAAAAAATGGGTCAATTAAATTAACAGGTTTATAAAAATTATATCAAATTTATTTATTGGGTGTAATTATTTTTTAGAAAATAAAATTAAGATAATTAATGGCTAACATTTAATAAAATTATTATATTTAATAATTTTTTTATTTAACTAACTATAATAAATTTAAATTAAAAAATTAGAAATTTGAGAGGTTAATTGAAAAGAAAACTAAAAATTAAATTTAAGTAGAATTAACGAGAGAGAGTGGGGGTGAGTGGAAGCCGCAATTTTTTTATACACTGTACTAATCGTCCCGTCTAAAATTCAGAAGCAAGCTAAAATAAGTGGTTCATTTTACACTCTAGTTCTTGAACTTTTGAATATATTGCATTTTAATTCCTGTTTGAAGTAAACTGATGAAGTAGGTCATTTTACGCATGAAGGGTATTATAGTTGTGTTATAAGAGAAGTTAACTTTTTCCTTTTGTTCGATATCAAGGACTAAACGATAAAAGTTTTTAGGTCAAAATCGCGTGGACAAAGTTGTAATAATGGGATAGTGCAAGGACTGCCCATACATTACAAAACCCCTGCCCTGCACACAAGAAAAGAGAAGAAAAGAAAGAAATAAGAAAGAACTACAATGGTGGAATGATCCACTTGATGCATATTTTTGCAATTCGCCTATACATTCTAAGTTGTTTTCCTCGAAATTTTTCTGCTACAGGGACATCTGGATAGCTCCAAGACCGAGAGTACGGTGAAGAGTTTGCAGATGGAAGGGAGGTATCTGAGGGATGTGTGGTGAAATCCTTCCTTTTCCGAGGGGGTTTTCCGACCTAAATTACGTGCCGGCAAAAGAGAGTACGCCAGCGCCACCCGTGGATAAAACTTTTCCAAGCACAGGAATTCCGGAACCTTCTATCGTGGGTTCCGGCGTGGGGTGCATTAGAAAAGATTGGGCCCCTTCTTTCTCTTCAGGGTTTGCGAGGACTCCGTTATCGCCTATCGTTTGAATGATGATTCTTTCGACTCCCGACTGGGGAGTTTCCGTGTAACATAATAGTGTATGTCCTCGATATTTATTATGGTGATCCGGCCGTCGGAAACAGTAGGCAAAATAACTAGGTGATAATACATTGGGTGAGTCAAACCAAACGCTTATATATTAGAAGCTATAGTATTGTATGTACAAATGGACTTGGCTATAAGCTTTGTTTGAGCATTGTGAGAAGTGAGTGGTGGAATCGCACTTAATTATCTATAATAATCTTGTTTCAGTATATAAGCCTACTCTGCTTTTCTATCTGCTGTGTGAAGAAGCTACTACTCCGGCTTTGGTTGGGAACTTTGGGCTGAAGGCTGAACCTAACCTGCAGTCGGACATGAACCCTCATATCCCAATCGCAGGAGAGGTTTGAATCAGTCTGTTCGAATGAGTACAGAAACAAGCAAGAAACATATTCCAGCACAATAAATACTTGTACTTTTTCTACTTCTCTAAACAGAAAACAGAGTACATCTTCTATCAGATAAAACTGCAAGCTACGGAGAACAACCACTTATTCCGTTAAAAAAAAATTGCCTCGAAAAGAATTTAAAATAGGGTTTTGCAGCAAGTTTCCCGAAGCAGACAGGTCTCCTCCATCCTAATCTTCGAAAGGCGGCAAGCCCCAGTCGCCTGGTCTGAAATCGAGAAGGGAGCTGAGCACTTGGTCGGCGTCTTTATGATAAGAAGCATCCAACCTTGGATCTGGTATCATTACCGCGGACCTGGAGTAATATTATCGAAATGATCAGATACATCTGAAACTATTTCAGAGTGCGCGCATTAACGACATTCTGCAAGAGTTGGTATTAGGAGTTTTCATTTTTACGTAATCATTTGTTCATATGTATACACACGTAATATTTACAAAGAGAATACAAAACGGTCCGACTAGGTGAACATCACAAGCTTTTCTTTGGAATACCAAGCACAAAAAGCATAGCGAATGGGGTAATGGCATTCATCAGGTGTTTTCCACATTTCGTAGATGGTCATCTCAGAGGGATTCAGAAAATTTTGGGGCAATTAAAGTGGACGTGCTTCAGAAGTACAAAGAGTGCAGCTAATGAACAGAAATTTTACTGAAAATCTCTAATAGTCTCACTATAAAACAGAGAACTGAGAACTGGTCCCTTCAGTTGGATAATTTGCACAAACTATCATTTTCCTTTCTTCCAAACAACTATTTTGAGATACTTCATAACCAAAACAGATGAGAAATGATTCTACTAAAGCTACTTCAAAAGTACGGAAAAAAAAAGCATCAGAGCACACACCCCACTGATTCGCCACCCTAAATTCAACAATTTGTCATTTGCTACCTGAACATTATATAGGTTTCAAAGCAACAATCCAGCCACAAAATTCCGTCAAGTCATCTAGCTGCCAGACCCCTCTTGAACTTTTAAAGTTTGTCGGTGATTTTGCTATCCAGCTAAAGTTCAGGGAGGGCCTGGAATATTTATATTCCGGCTGTGTGATAGCCACGTGCTAATGACAGTTAGAAAACTTGTCCAAATTAGGTGGTTGATTCAAATAAATAGATAGATTGTTCATGTAATAAATTTCAACAGTTTAAACTTAGGTGGTGATTTTCAATTGAGGGGAAAATTCAAGGAGGTTTGAAGCTTTTTTTTTTCTTCTTGTAAAAGAAAATTCACAAAAAGCTACTCACATTCCTGCATTTTTAGCTGCTGCTACTCCTGATGGGGCATCCTCAAAAACTAAGACCTTATTTGGATCTACATTATCCTGAAAACAAGCAGTTAAAGCAAGAAAAGACGAAAAATGAACCATTGCAAAAGATTCGGAGGAGCAAACAAGAATCTCTGGTACTAAAAATGAAATAAACGATGATACCTCAAATCTCTTTAAAGCGGCAAGAAATATATCAGGAGACGGCTTGCCTTTCTTTACTTCTGGATCATCTCCCATGACAACATGATGCATCATTGCAAAGATTTTACCGTGATTTTGTGTTTTAAGCTCAAAATGCCGTTTGTAGGATCTAAAAGAGTAAAACAGTGAGCAAAATGGATGATCACAGCAATTGATTTTGAAACAGTCAAACAAGATGCGCTTAAAGGAATTGGTCCCCTTTGGAGATAACATGCATGCTTTGAAGAGAGAACTAAAATACCCAAAGCACAACTATAAGTAATAGAAGGGGTGAATGAATTATTACCCGGTAGCAACACACATCGGTATCCCATTTTTATGAAGATGAGTTACCAATCGTTCCACACCTGTAGGAACAAGAACTCAATTGAAAATTCGTCACCCGGAGTCCAAAAGTGTCAAATAATTATATTCTAAATTGGGCAAAAATAAGGAGATATGGTGTGGTTATCTCATATTTCTCCATCATTACTCATTCTATGTATCCAAAAAAGGCACAGAAGCATGTAATTGCCCTAAAGAAAATACAATTACATATCACATTCATAACAAAACAACAATCCATTTCCTTCCATTTCTTGGTCCAATCCCCTGAAAAACCATACCTATCTCTCTCTCTCTCTCTTTCCCCCCTTCTCCCCAAAGTCTAGTGCGCTGGTTCGCCCTCCCGCCTGCCCATTCTCTCGTGCCCCCCAAACCCTAACACACCCTAACCAACTCACGCATTCTCTCCTCCCCTTAAATCCTAAACGCACGTACGTCACGCACGCGCAGGCACACACGTCCACACGCATGCATGCATCATAACTCCATTCCCCAATCATCCAACACACACACACACACACACAGCATCATAACTCCACCCCAATCATCCACATTGCATCACAATTGAAGTAACTGTTGAATATATAATACTAAACCACCATTCTCTGGTACTCTTCAAGTTTTCGAAGAAAAACGGTTGCTTTACATCCTTTAACATAGTATCCAAGTAGCAGATCTTGTCTTCGAATTCCATCAGGCTCCTAGTATCTGTTAACTCTCTAATTTAATTCTAAAAACGCCATTCTCCAGTACTCAAGCTTTTGGAGGGAGAACAAAAAAAAAAAAAAAAAATGTTTGTTTCGCAGAACGAGCGAAACACAGAAACAGAGAAAGCAACGGATCTGGAATGGGGAGACTCACCGGGCAAGAGGGAGCAGGTGGGGAAGAGGTCCTGCAGCATCCCCTCCCTCTCCTCCAAAAACTCCTCGGGCGTGAGCATCCCCACGAGCCCGCACTCCTCCACGAAGATCCGCGCCGACTCGATCGCCTTCTTCCCCATCAACTTCGCCTTCAGCGACCAATCGAACACCTTCCCGAACCTCTCCAGGATCCTCTCCTGCACCACCGTGTAGAACGGCTCCGTATCTATCCCCATCGCACCACCCCATTAGAGACTTCGATCTAGAGAGCGAGGGATCTAGAGAGAGAGAGTGAGAGAGAGAGAGAGACCTAGGAGGAGCCCGTCCATGTCGAAGATGACGTGGGTGATGGTGGTGGATGGCGCGGCGGCGGCGGCGTCGTTCGCGGCGGAGATGGGCGGCGCCGTCGCCATGGCTAGGGTTTCTGAGAGAGCGAGCGAGCGAGCGAGCGGGGAGAGGACGACTCGGTAGCAGCTGAGAAGCGCGGGTGCGAAAAGCAATTTTTGGGAAAATTGAACCGGGAGGGAACCGGTTCGATCGAACCGGTTCGATCCAGATTACAACGTGGCCCGTGGCCCATGGCCCATGGCCCATTTGACACAGTTATAGAGGGCTCATATAGGATGGGCTCAGATTTTTAGGCCCGTTAAGAGCCCAACAATACCATACTGTATAAAGGCTATTTTTTTTAACATTTATCTTTGGAAAAATGTACGAACACCTCCCCAACTTTGGAGTTTTTGCAAATAGCCCCATGAACTTTAAATCTTGGTAATTTTGACTAGCTAATTAACGATAAACTCTCTTTATCAAAGAGAGTAAGTAATTGAACCCCCATTCTTGGCAAATGTCTCTTTATTTTTGCTTCTTTTATTTGATTATAATTGAACTCGACAAGTAGAATCTCGATCCTTTGTCCGTTTCAACCAACACAAAACATTGAGTAGACAATGTATATATATATATATGCTTCCCAGTTTTAGTGCATATATAATCCCATGTGAGCAGTAGCAGCATCTGCTTCCTCCTCCCCCATCACTCTCTCATTAATTAATTGCACCAAAAGGCAAAAGATAGTAAGAGATCTTTTAAACATTAGTTCTACTATCTTTCTATCATATATAGATATATCTGAGGCGTTGCCGATCATGTCGCGAAATTCAGTTCATTAATTGTCAGATGACAGACCTTCTTGGTATTGTTTCGGTCAACACAACGAAATCGATATTTCTGCTCTTACTAAACTTCGGTATCTGTATCCATACTTGGTACAAATTAAGTTAATTGGCATCTAATTAAGCAATGGATATATTAATTATTATATTATTTTTTTCTTTCTGTTTCCTAACAAATTAAAAGTGCATGGTGGGGGGCAATCCAATGATCCATGCCTCAGAATCTTGTGACCACCTCTCGATCCCAAGCAGCAATGGTCTGTAGTACAAGGAACAGGTATCTACATAGAAAATGGCTCAGGGAGTTATCTTCTTTTTTGTTTAATCTTTGTGTGTCTGTTCACACATGGACAGTGAGGGGATGGGCATTGGTAAATTGGTAGGATACACATAGTGAAAGTGTTTCCATGCATGTGTTTGCAGCTTGTAATCTTTTGATACATGCAGTTAATTAGTTTCGTTATGCAGTGTCGTCGTGTTGATGAAGTGTTGTTTGAATAGTATTCTTATGACAAGCATCATATTTTAATTTTTTCTTATAAGCTAGCGCATTTCTTCACTAAATTAGACTTTTAGATTCAATTTTCACAGCCATGCACCACTTTAATTACCTGGATTATATCCTCGTCCTTTGTATATATACTTGTTTTGTTATCTCTTTTGTTAGTATGTGTCATATGGTTTATGGAAGGGTACTGGGGGATGGTTAGAGTCCTTTCAGTTACTAGGTAAATGATATTGAAAACTCGATCGCAAAGTATATATATTTTTTAGATACTTCAAGAATTGAGATCCTATATTTTTAAAAGTATTAAGTCATTAGTGCTTATGGGTTTTCGACTCTTGATTAAAAAATGTATGGTTATGATGATAGTGGTTTCTTAAGATTTGAGTGGGTAGGTGGTTAAATAGTATGATTTAAAGATAAAATTGGTCAAAAAAGTAGATGTAACGGCGAAAAACTTACAAACACCAAGTGTTTTGTACTTTTAAAAGCACCATAGTCAGACTCGATACTTCAAATACGTTACAACAAGCTTAAGTAAACCGATCATCAATTCGACAATTCTACAATTGAAAACAGGTTAATTAGGAGTATAAAGGCTTATATACTTCTAAGAGTACACAAGTCCTACGTACTCTAGCTCTCTCTCTCTCTCTCTCTCTCTCTCTCTCTCTCTCTTTCTCTCTCTCTCTATATATAATCTAAAAAAAAAGTTAAATTATTAGGTATCATGCTTGTGTGTAACTGATACAACTTATCAATAACATAATTGAGAGAACTTTTGAGTTACATGTGCAGGCTTTTACTCGTCCTTCCCTAAAAATCCTTGGCACATACAAATAAAACATATATGATATGTATAGTACATTGAATCTCATATATAATCCATATATATATATATCCCGTCATGTTTTAATATCGGTGCTTTGACCATAAAATATTTTCTCTCCTTAACCACTAGGGTTTATACATATTCTTGGTCTCAATTATGTCACATGCAAATGTTCTTTCCAACGATCCCTCTAACCGTTCACTACATGCAGCTAAAATCCCTTTTTTTTTTTTTTTCTTTTTTTTTCTTTTTTTCAATTTTACGTATTTTTTCAGTATATGTAACCTGTAATTAAAGATACGAAAAATATTTACATTTCTATAAAGTTGGTATTCTAGAATTAATATAGAGCTAAATGAAGGTATTTTACTATCTAAGATAAATCATTGTAATTTGAAAATATTATTAGACATTTTTCGAAACTGCGCCAGATCATGAAAAATTTTGATAGGCAAGTTACGTGCAATGAAATTGGAATGTCTCTGCGGGATCGATCTGCGGTGGCTAAAAAACGTATAACGATTATATGTTTTGAACACTAAAAGATGTTAATTAAATATATATAGTTGAAGGGCTTTGGCTTAATGGCCTGGTCTAAACTGCATTAACTCTTGGATCGATACCTTTTTAATTAAGTTTTTAGTTGAAAAATTAAATATTTCATAAGTAAAAAAAGTTTATGGCAAGCATAGAAACAATATTATCTGATTTTTTTGAAAATTTTGTGATCATTTCTTAATTATTCACTATGTACGTGATTGTTGATCATAAAATTGTAGAAAAATGTGGATAACCTTTCAATTAATCAATCGATTCGTCTTTTATGCAACATTGTTGTAGCCAAATGAAGTTTCCATCATGTTTTAACTTTGCTTATCTCAAAAACAGATAAAATTAAGATGGAATAATTATGTATGTAGGAATAATATATTTTCAGTGTCAAATATCTCTATTCCTTAATTTAACTGATTTTACAGCCGAATTTCTTACAAATTCTCCAAATTTTTTTGCACAACTCCAAACTTTTAATTCGACCTTGCCAAACTAATTCAAATGCCCAACTTGTGACTGCGATAGAGGAAACAAAAAGGGTTAAAACCTAATCGATCTCTCAATTTTTAAAACAAAAGGAAACAAAAGGAGCGAAATATATCAATATTAATTCCTTACCTATATTCAAACAATCTTATAAGCTTAGATAGCTCTGAATAAGATACATAAATATATAACGCATGTGACCTGCCATGAAACAATTAATCGTTGTACTCTAAAAATTTAAGCTATATAACGCATATGACTTGCTGTTAAAACAACTGTCGTACTTTAAAAGCTTAAGTTGTATAACGCATGCATGTGGCCTACTGTAAAACAACCATCGTATTCTAAAAGCTTAAACTATATAACACATGTGACTTGCTGTGAAACAACGACCGTCATACTCTAAAAGCTTAAACGGTGTTTATATTTTTTAATATTTAACAATTCTCTTCACATTTGATGAGGCATGACTCGTACTCAAGAAGTATAATCTTTAATATTTAACACTCCTCCTCACGTCTGATGAGGCATGATTCAAACTCAGCACCTCCTGCTTTGATGCCATACGATACAACCGTTGTATTGTGAAAAATATAAGCTATTACCGATCGTCCCTAGAGCAAGTGGTAAAGGGCTTGGTTGTTGGCACCCGTGACCCTAGTTCGAATCCCAGTTGATTTACATTTCTAGCTAAGTTTATTTCTAAACGAAATAAACGAAGTGAGTAGCGTGCTACCTATCTCTCAAAAAAAAAGAAAAAAGAAAAAAGAAAAAAGAAAAAGAAAAATATAAACTATTAAATATATAACAATGTTTATATATTTTTATATTTAACATTTGCATAGGGAACGATCCAACAAACAACTTAAACAAATCTAAAAAAACGTATATATATATCACATGTTCAAATTAATATATACTTGTTTCAAAAATATATGTAATTAAGAGACAAACTAATTAATTAACACTGCATTAAGAATTGATGTAATTAAGTAGTTGATTAATTAATAGATCAACATGCATCGATCATAGCCTAAGAGACAAGTCGATCTCATCCGCGAGCTCACGCTTGTGATCAACCGCGACGTCAACGTGGCCAACAAGGCCCCGCATCCTCCCGACCCACGCCCAACCCCCGCGGTCGCCCTCGAACCCGGCCGAACCGAACCGGCCGGCCCCGGTCCCCGGCCGGTTCGACCCGGACACGGCCTGCGCTTGGCTCCGCTTCGCGAGGCTCCGCTCGAGCTTGTGCGCGTTCTGGTGCCCGCCCAGCGCCTGCGAGCTGTAGAACTTGCGTTGGCAGTAGTTGCATGAAAAAAGCCGGGCCGGTTCCGCTCGAACCGCCGGTTCCGGTTCGAGACCCAGGTCTAGGTTCAGGTCCATGCTAGAGAGAGAGAGAGAGAGAAGAGAGAGAGAGAGAGTGTGTGTGTGTGGGGGGAATATAAAGGGGGTAGGGCAGTAGCTAGCTAGGAGATAAGATGTAGTTGATCGATGCAGCCTATTTATATAAAGTGTTTAGGAACAATTGCTGTTATACCCCTACGAAGATGAAATATTAAATGTTACGCCGAAATATATATATATACACAAACTATCGATGGTATCCAGCGTTTTGTGCTATTAAGTTTTTGACCGTTGGATAAAAGAATGTACGGTTAGAATAATAGTAGCATCCGGTTAGAATGATGGTTGTCTCCTAGAATTTAGTGAGTGATTGGTTGGATAGTATAATTTAACGCGTGAAAATAATCAAAGGGTAGATCTAACGGCAGAAAACTCGATAGTATATATCAAAAATTTGGTACTATCAATATATAATATAGTAGTCCGACTCTCTCTCTCTCTCTCTCTCTCTCTCTCTCTCTATATATATATATATATATATATATATTGTGTGTTATTAAGAGGATGGAAGCCTCCGTGCTCCTAAGTCATTTTCGATTATGGGACTTCCGAATTATCGATCGGCTCCATTAAATTTGATCCAGCGTCTTTGAACTATATAGAAAATAAATTTTGTAATTTTTTTGTATCATTTACCTATTGATCGAAATGACTGAAAATCAACGGTTGAAAATAAAAATCTCACAAAAAATTATAATGTAACACTAAAATTTTCGATTAGAGATATTGAACTTGTTATATCGATAATATAAAAAAAATTTATTAAAATTTTATCGATTTGAATATTTCTATATCATTAAATTTACAAATGGCATGCATCAACCATTAAAAATTATTAAATTTTGGATCATTTCAATCAATAGGTAAATAATATCAAAAATCTACAAAAATTATTTGCTAACTAGTTCAAATATGGTACATCAAGTTTAACGAAACCGATCGTCGATTTGAAAATCCTATCATCGAAACGGTCGAGGAGTATGGAAGCTTCCATGCTTCTAGTAGCACACAAGTCTTACTCTCTCTCTCTCTCTCTCTCTATATATATATATATATATATATTGAGAAAAAGATAATATATATCCTATCTGCGAATTAAGCTCCTATGCTCTTAAAAGTATCAAATCATTGGTACTTGTAAGTTTTTAGCTCTTGTATTAATAGATGTGCGGTTAGGATGATATGGGGCCCCTTGGGTTGAGTGGGTAGTTGGTTGAATAGTATAATCTAACGGTGAAAATGATCAAAGACGTAGATCTAACGGTAAAAAATTCATAAGTGCTTGGTGTATTAAGTATATAAAACTAAGCTATATCGATGAGGCAATTATTAATATGTACTTATTTTAGAATTTTAAAGTAGGATGGTAATTTTGGGAGATAAGATAGAGGGAGTGAGAGGGAAGAGTATACGGTGGGTGGAGAGAGATGGAAAGGGTTGTTGCCTCCATTTATGGCCATTTTGAATATAAAAATATTATTTTTTAATAGCTAAATTTTTTGTAAAAAATAATTATTTTATTTTATTTAATATGGTGTCACAGTATCACATTTTAAAATATAAAAACTCTTATCTAACAAATAGTAAGTGTAACATCCCAATAGTCCCAAATTAAATGAAAGCGATTACGAATAAAATATATGAGTCCTATAGAAGTTAAGCATTTTTCGCTAATAATTTGGGCCCAACGAGTCATTATTGCTGGCGCAAATTATGTCAAAAGTGACACAATTACCCAAAAATATTATCGAGTCAAGAATAAATCACTGATTGAACTAGTGCTGTTAGCATGCATTATAAATAGTTACTATATTAAAAAATATAGATATATTATTGTTCTGGTATCATACTCAATTAAAACATACTAATTTTTAGACTAAATTAAATATATATATATATATAAGTTTTCTAAATTTCACTTTTATAAGACTAATCTCCAGAGGTGGCAATTAATGATACACTAAGTCATTTTTTTATATAATTAGAAAAAAAAAATCAGCATATCTAATTAAACTGATTTTTTACAGTGGTTTTGTAAAAACATGTCAAATCTTAATTAAGATATTATTCCCCCTTTTTTTCTTCTATCAAATATAATCAACATTGATGATCGAATACAAATTAATATTTGTTCACAACATACATATTTATATAGGATAATTTAGAAAAGTGTTATTCCAGGGAACTCCATGTGTTACCCAAGAATTAATGTGTCCTCAGTTATCTTAGTATTTTATTAATTACTATCATCCATTATCAGTAAAGTTATCATGTAATATTTATTGCCATATTATAATGAAAAATCAAATATATCGAAATTGTTATCTTTTTTTTTTTCCTCTTATAATATTTTCTTTTATACATGCAGAGAATTTTTCGGAGACCCATAAAACAAGAATGAATGGTGATTAGTAATTAGCTATAAGTTTTTAGGTTTCAATGAAATTAATAATTAGGGGCAATTATTTCAAATAATTAACTGTGAAAAATTCGTAGAATTATGGGAGGTGGAATCAAACATACGATGTAGATAGAAAAAGTTTCCTATAATTAATTACAAATTAAAGGGGCTTGTATATCCAGAAACTGAATTTTAATTATCTATGATTGTCCTTAATCATTCAAGGGTAAATTGCGCGTTTGGTCCTTAATTAGGTGACAATTTAGTTCTTAAACTTTAATATGTTATAATTTGTGGCTCGAACTTTCAGAATTATACTAAATTTTGGTTCTCTTAAAAAATGCCAATAATTTAATTAGAATTTCAAAAATTATTTGAAAATAATTAAGCAATATTCAAAAAATGTCCATAAAATGTAATGTTTGCGCAATACGGATCAGATGTATATGTTCAAATTTTTATGTCACCAACATTAATTGTTGTCTAAATACCCTATACATTTGCTTTATATCATTACAACATCTCTATAATAGTTGTTTGGTTATTTAACATCCACAACATAGAGGACATTAATAATGACAACAACAAGAATAACTAGGCTTTAATGAATCACACTATTCATGAATCACTACAATTTGAATTCAGTTTAATCATCATATTTTAAATTAAATAATATATCCGCGGTTAAAGATTGATTGTTTTGCAGCTTCTCCACTTCTCGCAAATTGTCACACATTATTAAGTGCCTTATATGCAATTTCTCCTTCCGTCTATGGTTTAATGCATAAGACAAAACTACTTTTGAAAAATTATCACATGCAGCATTCAAATTTCTTAAAGCGGCGAGAATGGTGAATTAGACTGTTTCACCGATATAATTTTGTTCGTAAAAATGACTCGGTAAATAACACCATCTTTTATGATCAATTTCTTGTGTAATTTACTAGTCACCCTATACTAACTAACACTCATTTTCCAAATTGTCATCATTGCATTGACTAATGTAGCCAAGGCCACATCTAAGGTGGGCTTGATCAATTTAAAGTTTCTCTTTTCTTTTCTTGTGAATGAACATCCCCCCTCAAGCAAAGCTAGAAGAGAAGGAAACATCCCCTCACAACTACTTACACCTATGCATGCTTATTGCGGCTTTAATTACTTGTATCGTCACTTCTTTTAGGACTCAGAAGTGATCTACTTAATCATGTTCACCTCAATATAGCAAGTGATAAATAAGCATAACCCCTTTGTGTTGACCTGTAGCACAAAGTTAGAGACTGAAAAACTGTTGTACATCTAATCAACAATAAATTGAAGAAGTTGTTTGATGCATGGTCCGTCTCATCAAGTTAACTTATCTCTATGTACCTTCCTTTGTTGGCAATAATCAACTACAGTTTATACTCTTTGACATATCAACTACTCGATCACTCGCGTTCGGTATACTTTGATAAGATTACAACTTCACACCGCGTAATTAAGTTGGTAGCTCAAGAGTTGTAACTTGTTTGGAGAATACCAAAAATGCGGTTCAGAAGTGCGAAACACGTAAACTCGTTAAAGATGTAGGAGATACTGAATGATCTCGCGGAAAATGACCTATCAAGCTCTTTATCATCTCCAAAGACTTTGTCACTTGGAGGGTTGATAACGTAGTTCGATTTAACAAAGACATGGTAAGATTGAGTTGCCTCCCCAAGATGGCTTTTTTCATTCAATGCCGAAACATGGATATCGACTAGAGAACTAAGCACTGTGCATTGCACATGGATTAAGCCATCAATGTGAATGCACATCTCTTTCAAGTTATCATAATAGAAGACTAATAGACTTGTTAACCTAATCCAATCAAATCTTTCAACTCAAGTGCACCTTTTCCTCTCTGTATTCATGGATGGTTTTCCCAAGTGATAAAAAATGGTGGGTCAGTACACCAAGTGTCACCTTGTACCCAATTTAGAAACCTAACTTATTCATTGTTGACACTTTGTGATCATTTAGAAGACGATAAGTTACCATTGTTGGTAGTTAACAGTTATTGTTCAGAAATTCTTTCAGTAAACTAGCTTTAGACTAGTCAACTTCTATAAGAAGTCGTTGCGCACGCGCGCGCACACAGACACATATATATATATCGATACGTAGATATATACATATATACATATATACATATATTCATGTGCATGTATTTATACTTACTAATCGATCTTAGTTGATCTTATTTCAAAACAAAATGATCAAGTCTAGTATTGAATGTTATACGCACACATGATATGTCGGATTCCTTGTTTTATTTGCCGTTTCAAATTGCTAGTGTTCCGTGGTATATCGATCGATCGCATGACCCAATTCTGAATTCGAATGCGGTTTTACTAAAATTCTTGTTTGCTATAAATGGGAATTCGATATCATATCCTTTTCGTTCTTTTCATTCTTTTAGGACTGTAAGACATAAGATGATTCCATCTATTAATTCTAACATATATTAATTTGTTAGGATAACATGCAGGGATGGATGTATTCTTTACTATATATCCTACTTACATTCAATATATTCAACAAGACATTAAGGCCCAATTCCTTTATAAATTTCCTCATTAATGCTTTTAATTTAGATTATATTCGATAATGGATGCGTTCAATATTCAATGTTCCAAAGATTATATGCGAGATAGCTAATATGAGAATTGAAGTAATTAATATTGCTACACTTTATTTTTGGTATTGTGTGGTAATTGCTTGAATTTCTAAGTGGGTGTATAGCAAATTCCAGAGTACATAATTCTTCTTGTGACATATATATCGAGAATCTAATTAATAATCTGTTATGAAAGCATTACAATAAATTCTCTCCAACAATAGCGAATTAAAGAGGAAGTTTCAAATACAAGTTCCTGCTTTTGGATTTCGAAAATATATTTTCTCTGTGATATGACTGGTCCTTGGTCAATTAACTAATCTAGAAGTTATTAATAAAATGGAGTTGTAAAAAGCGTATAAAGATATCGCTACCTGCGTCGGGGGAAAAACGGAAAATATAGCGTAAAAAAAAATGGCAGTATGCGAGCGGGAAGATTTATTAATTAGAGAGCGTTATCAAAACAATATTATAGCATAGACACCACAAAAAGTTATGCTAATTGATCTAGAGGCCTTTTGGGCCTAAATAACCATTTAAGATGAGGTCCATTTCCCCAACCCAACCCATTTAATGTTGCCTTTTTCTTTTTTCTTTTTTCTTTTTTATCTTTATCACCATACATATATTTATCAAAAACACACACACAAACAAATACAAAATACAAATACAAACACAAACATAAACACAAACACACATACGTACACATACCCCCTACAAGAATGGTACAAATACAAAGCTCACATGTGGGTTTATCCAACCTAAAATATTGTGACAACCAGAGTGCTATAACAAGGCCCAACACCGCCACCGGCGCGGGGAGGCGGACCGTGCGACGGAGGGGTAGAGGCGGAAGAGTCGGTATGCGGAGAGAGAGGACACGGCGGCCATGGCGAGGGATGCGGCCACGCCGCAGAAGAGGCTGCCGCCGACCTGCACGCAGAACCGCGTGTAGATGTTGCAGACCTTCGACCACTGGAAGGAGCCGACCCCCGTGACGGCAATCAGTGAACCCTGCAGTGCCGCCATCGCCGCCGAGAACAACACATATGTGACTCCCTGCATGAAATGAAGGGCACCATGCATGAACATGCCACAAAAAACATCTCATTATAAGAACATTTTTATTCTTAATGACGTTTAAAAAGCATCGAAACGTACTTAGTGTATGACAAATAATCGTAAGCGTCGTCGTATGAATCTGTTGTATTAAACCAATTTATTGAAGGATGAATTACACTATTCCTTTATTTTTGACACTCAAAGCGTCGGAATTAATCAGACCGACTCATGGTATAAGAATTGGCAAATATGCGACGACTTTTTATTTATTTGTCGATACTTTTAAACATAATAATAGATTATCTTATAACACTTTTAAACATCATCAATTGACAAAAATGTGTCCTTTTAGATTTTTTTTTTTTTTTTGGTAGTTATGTTAATACAGGCCAAATGAGCCCAGAATTGAGTATTGAGTCCTACCACTACAACAAAATATATTTTAGACGACGCTTTTTAGACGACGTTTTTTTCTAGCGTCTTTAATATTTAGCATTTGCCGACACTACGATTAAGCGTCGCCAATAAACATATTTTTATCAAATATTTATATGCATTTTTCGACGCTATATTAAAACGTCGGTATATTTATCCCGACATATTTATTTAAGGACTCTTTACCCGACGCTTTTACAAGCGTCGGGATTATTTTTGCCAACGCTTTAAAACGTCGCTAATTATGATTTAAAGTGCCCTTAAATGCAAGATTTTTTATAGTGATACTGTTCTTTACAAACTTATTAGCATTTGGATGCATTGACATTTTTATTGTTAGGATCAAGCAGTGGCAAAGACTTGGTGGTTGGTAGATCCTGGTTCGAATCCTAGTTGATTCACATTTCAGCTAAGTTTATTTTAAATGAAATAAACGAAGCAAAAAAAAAAAAAAAAATGGTCTTGTTTGTTGTTATTATTGATTGCTTTATAAATCATCTAAATGTGAAAAAAAAAACTATATATTCTCCATTGTATCTAAGCTGAACTATTAATAGTGCAATTTGAAATGGTATTAATTTGGACATAAAAGTTTTGATTTTATAACCTTATATTATTTATAACAAATTCTCATAAAATCTTGCTAAACTCTTAAAATAAATTATCTAATAATACAATATTTTAGTAATTGTATAGCATTATAAAAAGAACTGAAAACCTAATAGTACCAACCAATGACTTTGTGCTATTAATAGTATAGTAGACTAGTTCTCTATATATATACATATAAGTTTAGCGGCCTCTGTACTATCAAGTTGTTTTTAATGTTGGGATTTTCAAATCAACAATAGATCCATCACACTTGATCAAGAATATCTAGAATATCTAAAAAATAAATTTCACGAAAATATTTAGAGTATCTAGAAAATAATTTTAATTGTCGTGATGAGCTGGGTGTAGAAATATTAATTCAAATTATATAAAATTTTAATAGAGAATTATTTATGCTATATAAAATAAAATCAATATCTTTGATCTAAAATTTTAACGTCATATTATCACTTTTTGTGAGATTTTTATTTTATTTGATTTTAATCCTTTCAATCACTAATTATAAATAAATAATATTAAAAAATTACGAAATTTATTTTTTAAATACTTCAAATATTTTATATCAAATCTAATAAAGTCGGTTATTAATTCGAAAATTTCAGCATCGAAAACAATATTATAGCATAGAGGCTAACGAAAACAATATGATAGTACAGAGGCTAACGTGCCTGTAAAAGTATACAAGCCAAACTCATATGTGTGTGGTGTGCGCGCGCGCATGTGCGTGATTTTTTTTTTTTTTTTTGAGAGAAAGATACGTAGCATGCTATCTGTTTCGTTTATTTTATTTAAAAATAAATTTAATTAAAAATATGAATCAACTAGAATTCGAACTTGGATCTCGGGTACCAACCATCAAACCTTTTTGCCACTTGCCACTGCAACAAAATATATTTTAGACGGCGCTTTTTAAATAACGCTTTCTTCTAGCGCTTTTAATATTTAGCATTTGCCGACACTATGATTAAGCGTCGCCAATAAACGTATTTTTATAAAATATTTATATAAATTTTCCGACACTATATTAAAACAACATGTTTATTTAACGACTCTTTACACGATGCTTTTACAAGCGTCGGGATTATTTTTGACGATGCTTTAAAGCGTCGCTAAATATGGAACAATCGGTGTATGTTATTTTAAGTAGTGAAATAGTTTGGTGTGGATCCGACCAGGGAAATAATTTCGCATGTTACATGTTCTCTTAAAATCTGATATATAGCAAAGTTGCGAAAAGAGTGAATTATTAAATTTGGACCATTAATTATTTAATGCACCGGTGCACGTTGTCCTCAACACCGTTCGATCTATATATCACGAGCAAAATTAAATGCACAATAGCGAGTCTATATATAAAACGTGTCCACCATAGCAAAGAGTTTCATTTTTTACCAGATGCTTAAAATTGACCAGAAATTAATTTATATGTACCATAAATTAAATTTCTATTCAAAAAATATATAGAACTTATCTAAACTATAAATTATTTTAAAATAATTACTTTACTTTTCTAAATTTTGATTTTACTATCTATCGTTCCAATTTGTTTGATTTGAGTCAGTCGATAGTATTTTAACTTTAAAATTTAAATTAATTATTTACTTTAAATTAATTTATAGTTGCAAGAATTATATCACCTATATATATAGGATCAAAATTGTGAAAGATCGATCGAGTAACTGTTCCAAATTTATCCATAGTTCAAGTAAATTATGTATGTTTTTACAATTAGTATTTAGGGCCATAATAGTTCATCTAAAAGCGAAAGGATATATATACATGTAATAGAAACATTTTAATTTCCATGAAAAATATGGTAAAAATATTTATGAAATGTCAATTAACAGATACATGTTAACAACTACAATTATAACTTGTTCATACATTAATTGTCCTTCCACTGAAATTAAACATTTATAAATTGTAGCATATCAAAATATATATATATATATACCATTTTATATATCATTTGTTTATAGGCTCTAACTCATAGAAAAAATTATAGTTTTTTAATGAAAATTAAAATATACCCACAGGTTGCAAGAAATTATATATATATATATATATAAACACCTCAAAAACATTAATTGCAAGAAATTATACATGCAATTCACAAAGTAAACTATTTAATTAAGTGATGAAAACTTAGGAACCAAAATATAACTGGTCAAAAATTCAGAGACCGAATTAAGGCCTAGGAACTAACAAATTAATTATCTTTAAATCATCATTTTTTGAGTTATATAACAGTAATAATTACTACAAAAACTCCAACTCAGAATATATATTGGAAAATTAAGTATACATACATATTTACCTGGTCTAGTAAGAAGCAAAACCACGCGATTAATTTGTTAGACGGAATCGGCTTTCTCGCGACGAACTGGAAGTAGAAACACTTGAATAGCTGGAGAAGATGATAAGCAGCTGCTACTGAAGCAACCATGCCCAAAATCCTAATAAATTGAACAAATATATATAATCATGATTCATACATATATGTATGTATATATGCATGCATGCAAAAGTACGTATATATTGAGAGAAACAAAACTAGCTAACTCATGTTTTAATGGAAATTAATTAATTGATACATTAATAATTACGTACCATAGAGCATGTATATCCTTGGGAGTAGCTTTTTTTTGCATGAAGAAAACAGTTTTTGTTTGTGCATTCAAGCACACAACAAGAGCTGTTATGCAACTTAGCACAAAGCACAATGCTCTAAGAAGTCCCTCACTCTTCAATAATGCCTTGTTTTCCATCTCTCTCTCTCTCTCTCTCTCTCTCTCTCTCTCTCTCTCTCTCTCTCTCTCTCTCTCTTTATTGTTTGTAATATTGCCTCACTAGTAGGTGCATGGTTTATATATATAGAGAGTGCCTTGGTGGATGTGGGGCTTCATCTTCTTATTAGGTCTAAAGCTAGCTCTATGATATGCCTCTTACATAATCGAAAAGAATATCTTAAATCACGTGTTTCCTGTTTAATTTTAAAGTTTTAGATCATGCGTGTGGTTTAGGATGCAACACAGAAGGTACCTACATGACGAAATCTATGGAGATTAATTAATTGTCTTAATTAATTAATTCCCTCCAGCCCCAGGCATGTGCAAGTTTTTCCAACTTAAAAGAAAATTACTAACAATTTGCTCAAATAGCACCAACTAAAATCAAAATATTTTTTTGAATTTTTTTTTTTTTTTTTGTGAAAAATGTATTTACATTTACAAAGTTTTAATAGAGTGTGCATTAAATTAATTTGTACAATTTCAGTTATCCAGTATCTTTCCTTAGGGTTTCATTAAATGTCGTTACGTACGCGAATGGGTCAAATAATATTTTTCTGTAAACAGGGACGAAGTCAGAAATTAAGATTTGGGGGGGCCAAAATTTAAATTTGATAGGAAAAAATTTTGACCTTGAATAGTAAAAAATTTTTTTTTATCAGATTTACTGATCAATTATTACTAGCAATAATAACGACAATATATTTCAGAGAGGAACAAGACGGTAAGAATTAAAGGAAAAGGACCAAAAAATTAAAAAAAAAGACAAATTTTATTAAAAAAATTAATGTGACCCCCTAAAATTAAAATCTATAATATTTTAATTTTTATTATAAATGATCTTTATGTAATTTTAAAAAATTGAGGACGGCCATAGCCCCTAAAAAAATTAATTTGCTCCCCTAAAATTAAAATCTATAATATTTTAATTTTTATTATAAAGGACCTTTATGTAATTAAAAAAATTAAGGGGGGGCCATGGTCATTGTCGGCCCTTTAATAGCTCCGTCCCTGCCTGTAAGATTTTATTCAAGTTTCTTATTGTGCGCCTGCTTAGAAGTATATATATTCATTGATAACTCTATGCGAATTTTTTTGGTTTATAAATTAAATATGATGAAATTAGTTGATGGCACAAGCGCTCTCTGTTAATGGAACGAATGACTTGGTGCTATTAAATTTTATGCCCTAGCTTGGATTAAAAGATGTGTGGTTAGAATAATAGAGACCACCGGGGGTTGTGTGTATATATATACATATATGGAGCTAGCTAGGCTGGTATATATACTATCGGTAGTACGAAGACCTTCGTGCTATCAAGTTATTTTCAATAATGTAGTTTTAAAATCGACGATCAGCTTTGTTAGACTTGGTCTACATTATTAAAAACATTTGGAAATTAAAGTTCATCATTTTTCAACATTATTTATCTATCAAACGAATAGTCTAAAAATAAACGACTGAAAATAAAAATCTCATAAAAAATGATGATAAAAGACTTGAATTTAAGAACAGAAGTACCGATCTTACTCTAAATAGTGAAAAAAAATTCTATAAAAATTTTATCGGATTTGAATTGTTTTACACCGTTAAATTCACAAACGTATCACATCGACTATTAAAATTGTCAATTTTGAGACCTTTAGGTCATTAGCCAAATGTTGTCAAAAAATAATGAAATTTAATTTCAAAATATTTTTAATAGTGTAAATCAAATCTAACGGAGCCGTTTGTCGATTTGAAAGCTATATCAATGAAAACAATTTATTAGCATAGAGACCTCCGTGCTGTCAATAATATACTATCCTAGCTCTATATATATATATATATATATATAGAGTCCATTTGAGATCTTATCGATAGCACCATGCATTTGGTGCTACCAAGTTTTCCACCGTTAGATCCATCCCTTTGATGATTTTCACCCGTTAGATCATACTATTCAACCAACCACTCACTTAACCCTTGGGGGCCCACATCATCCTAACCACACATCTCTCAATCCAATGGCCAAAAATTTGGTAGCACCAATGACTTGGTGCTATTAATAGCATAGTAGCCTAATTCTATAGAGGAGTCCGGCTGGGATACTATCGATAGCACCATGCATTTGGTGCTACCAAGTTTTCCACCGTTAGATCCATCCCTTTGATGATTTTCACCCGTTAGATCATACTATTCAACATAGTTATATATATATATATATATATATATATATATATATATATATATATATATATATATATATATATATATATATATATATATATATATATATTTAAAAAAATTTGGTAAGAAAAAACCTTCTAATTGGAGATATTTTTTAGTTATGCATCTCTTTCATTTTTATTTTTTTCTTCTCTGTGTTTCTTTTGGTTTCTATTTCGTACTCATGATTTATCACCATCCACGTTAATGTGGAGCGAAAACTAATAAAAAGCTTTCCTTGTCGATGTCACTTTCGCATTTAAATTTCTCCAATGTGTTTGTACGTTGAAATAACTTGTTCGGTAGCAATTTGTGTATTACAAAATATTTTCATTCGAATATACAGTTATATTTAATTGTTTGAATAAAGTTATACAGTCATATACAACTTATACCTTATAAAGTCGATATATATTTTAGCCATACAGGCTATAGAAAATCTTTTCGTGGATCAGTACCCCATTTTTTACTCTTTTTTTTTTTTATATCATTTAAAATTTTATTTTTCATTTTTTAAAAAAATAAAAAAAAATTTACATACGAGTATATTATGACAAAATAATCAAATCTGCAGCATAATATATATATTCAGATGTACAAGACCACCAATTAATTAAAAATAAAGACTCTGAGGATGATGGACAAACTCTACTGCTTGCATGTGGACAGCTAATCATATATACTGTTCAAGTATCAAGTACTAATTTATCATATTATATTGTACCCTTATTCAAAATATTATTAAATTATTATATTATATCTCACTACAATAAAATTAGGTTTACAATAAAATTAGGTTATAGAGACACATGTTTGAGACACTTTTGCGTAAGTATCTCATCTATGTCAAAGCTTAAAAAAAATATACTAAGGTCTAAATATAAAGTCCAATTCAAAGAAAAATAAAATGTTACTCTACTCAACCTATCACACCCAGCTTATTTAGCTCGATTATAATTAGAAAAAAAAAGAAAAATCGATCACCATCTCCCCTTCTCCTCCACTCAATCCACTAAAACCCTAGACGAAGAGCCCTTCGCTCTCCTCCTCCTCCGCCACCGCAGCCAACGAGGTAAAGTTCATTTTAAATAAGTGTTGGTAAATTAAGCAACACTCTTCTTAATTAGGTTATACCAACGCTCTTAAACTGTCACTATATACTTAGCGACACATATAGCAACACATTTTAAAAGTGTCGGTAATTTAGCCAGCATAACTTTTTTTTATTTGTACCGACATTTAAAAGTGTCGCTATACACCGTTTTTACCGTAGTGTCAATTTTTATACTCTATTTTAAATTGATAGATTTATTTTTACTTTTTTCATCTTAATTATATTATTATTTTTTTCTTATAAATATTATTAAATTATTTAGTCAATAGTTTTTATATAAAATTATAAGTTTGTTGCTCATAGTGCAAGGACCAAAAAAAGAATAATTGAGTGGTACAGTATAAAAAATAAAAAAAATAAAATAAAATGCAATTAGACATATGTCATCTATATCACTGTACATCCGTGCATCTTCTCATTGCATCTCACTAGGTGTTTTGTTGATCTTTTGTATTTTAATTTTTAAGATCATTTTAGTTTAATTAGATGCACTTTTATAATTTAAATGGGCTAAATTATAGAAAATCTCTTTGTAAATATCTTTTTTTATTTTCTTCTTTAACTTTTAAAAACTTACATTTTGCCTTCTTAAAATTTGAAAATTTTGTTCTCAGGCATAAATGTAGAGAACAAAATGATCAAATTGTCCTTATATTTTATATAAGAAAAAAAAATTAATATTTTATATTATTTTAAAGAATATTTTTGGTATAAATTATAAAAAAAATAAACAGTATAGTGATGAAATATTGACAGTGATAAATAAATGCAATAAATTAAAATATTGAGAGAGTAAAATATAGAATTTTAAAATTTAGGAAGAAAAAGTAAAAAAATATATATATTTATAAGAGAATTTTTTGTAATTTAGACATTTAAATTTGTAATATAAACACTTTAAGAGAAAAGAACAACTTAAAAAAAAAAATTAGATTAATTGATGATGCTACTTGTGGTCTAATTTGAGCTACTAATATAACTTTAATAAATGGTGTGAAAATGTTGTGATTATGACATATTAATTATCACGAATTTTATGCATTATGAGCTAGGTTCTACATAAACATATTTCCATATTAATATTAGGTACCTATTAATCAATTATCATATGTTTCTCTAATAATATCTTTAAATTTATCCATATTATTGACATTTAAAATTTGTATAAAAAAGTGCTAATTTCAGAAAACGAAAAAGAAAAATTGCTAGAGCAATATCAAAACAGGGATTCGAACCCCCATTTTTTAAAATTGAAATTGAAAAAAAGAAAAAAAAAGAAAAGAAAAAAAAAAAAGCAAATTCGAGCCAAAAAAAAAAAAGAAAAGAAAATTCAGTGGTTGATTAATCAATTAATGTTGTGAAAGAAGTGGATGGAAAAGGACAAAGTTTTCATATGACAAATTCAACTAGTACACTGGTGGTTGAATTGTAGGTCTTTGACTAAGTTTGATAATATCTTAATTAAAAGTACTATTTTTATATTTAAAAATTTTAAAAAAATTTTAAAATTAAAAAGGCCCGAGAAGTATTTGATATTTTTGGGTCTTTCATATATAGTATAAAAGTAAGAGTTGAGCTAGAATACTATCGATAGTAAACCGGTTCCGTTGTCACCTATTTGTTTTCGATTATAGAGCCTTCAAATCGACAATCGGCACCATTGAACATGATCTATACCACTCGAAGTGTTTAAAAATCAAATTTCATACATTTTCGATCGATATTGTTCTCTTATCCATCAAGTGAATACAAAAATGAACGAAAATAAATATTATTTAAAAAATGATGATAGGAGTCTTGTAATCAAGATCAAAAGTATAGATCTTGTTTTAAATAGTTTAAAAAATTTTCGAACAAAAATTCAATTGATTTGGATATCTTTGCGCCGTTAAACGAGAAAACGCCTCATATCGACCATTAAAATTATAAATTTTGAAACCCTTTGATCATTAGGCAAATGATGTTGAAAAGATTTGAAATTTGATTTCTAAACATTCAAGTCGTATAAATCATGTTCAACGGTGCCGATCGGCAATTTGAAGGTTCCATCATCGAAAACAAATAGATGGCAACGGAGCCCGTTTGCTATCGATAGTATTCTAGCTCAACTCACACTACAAAAAATCTTGTATTTAAGGACATTTTAAATAATAATTAGCGACGCTTTAAAGTGTCGGAAAAAATAATACCGACGCTTGTAAAAGCGTCGGGTAAAGAGTCGTTAAATAAACATGTCGGGATAAATATACCGACGTTTTAATATAACGTTGGAAAATGCATATAAATATTTGATAAAAATATGTTTATTGACGACGCTTAATCATAGTGTCGGCAAATGCTAAATATTAAAGACGCTAGAAAAACGTCGTTTAAAAAGCGTCACTAAAACATATTTTGTTGTAGTATCATAAAAGTAACACGTTTAGTCACCATATTGTCAAACTGGATCCTATTTCAGTTTGTCGAAAACTATTATTCAAATTTTAAATGTTGAGTTTACCGTATCCCAAATTTGATAGAATAAATAGTTTTCGGATAGTTTTCATTAATTTGTTTTTATTAACCATTATATATAGATAATAATAAAGTCCTATTTTTTGCAAACATAAATATAGATTTTGAGTTACATAATTGGTATGGAAATGAAAAGCGAAGAAATTAAAATACACTACAAATATGGATAAAATCCACAAGAATGGTGGTTGAGATGGATTTGTCTTTTATCCATTTAATAATAGAATAAAAAAAGGAAAAAAGAAAAATCTCCATTCTCATGAATTATGCATATTTTCACAAGCAAAGTGCAAAAGGGAGAATATTGGTGGAGACTTTTAATAGACCTTTCTATAGAGAGGGGATAACAGGTAGTTTAGAATTTCCCCATTTGCTGGAAATAATTAATAACTTCATCTAGAATAATAATGGGGTTAATTTTTTATTTGTTATTTTGTGTGATTCTTTATTATTCGTCGGTACAGTTGCAAATAATGGATAATTAATCCAATATAATTAATATGCATACAAAAATAGAATGAATTTTTTTAAAAAATTTGAAAGTCATTAAGGCACTTTAAATATTGAAAACGATATATTATTGACTCATTAATTACACTTCTAATCTATGACTTGTTCATGACCTGTTTAGCCCATTTACAAAGTGTAATATTATCACGAGTGATTATCATTTACAATGGAATTAGAAGTACTATATTTTAAGGTTTTAAAGTTACAATTTGTACAAAACTTAGCTGAAAATTCGAATCTTAGATATCAATCACCGGGGACGAAGCCAGAAATTAATATTGGGGGGTGGGGAATCTCGGATAGTAAGAAAAAGAGTTGTTAAATTCATTAACCAATTATTATTAGCAACAATAACGATAATATGCTCGAAGAAGAACAAAACTGTAAGAGTTGAAGAGAAATGATCAAGAAATTTGAAAAAAAAATTGGAGACACAAATTTTATTAAAAAAATTAATTTGGCCCCATAAAATTAAAATTTATAATATTTTAATTTTTATTATAAAGAACTTTTATGTAATTTTAAAAAATTTAGAGGAGTCATGGCCACTGTGGGCCCCTCAATAGCTCACGTTCGCCTCTCATCACGTTTTCACACGACGCTAAAAAGATTTAGCAGATAGGTAGCCTAGCGCCTTTGTTGAATGTCTATTCTATTAGGGCATGTTTGGTTCGTACATTTTGGATTCGGAATGGGAATCGGTTTGATTAAATCCGGCTAATTTTGTTTGGTCCACATGACTCGGTCTGGGACTCCCATTCCAAATCGGAATGGGAATGGTCTATTAGCTTACAAATTGATTCCGGTCTCCAAGCCCGAATTGAAGTTCCAATCCCAAGCCCACACTTACCTTTCTCTTAGGCCCAGCCTAATATTTTTCTATCTTATCCATCATTTTTCTTCTCTTTCATTTTTTTCTTAGCTTTAAAAAAACAAATGTGATATATTATTTTTATTATAATTTTATTCAAAAAAATTTATGCATTTTTTTTGTAATTTCTTGCATAAAATTTTTTAAAATAAATTAAAAAAAATTTTTTGCATAGCTCTAATTTGAGAGTAGTATTAATTTTTTTTATATAAATTTTAGATAGTTTTATAAAATTATATTTGAAAATAAAATTAGTATTTTGTTATTATATTATTTTTTACTTTGTATCAACCAAAGAGTGAAAGAGAAATAATTCATTCCGATTTTCAATCCAGAAATGAACCAAATGACTTGAGGGAGTTGGGCAATCCGATTATTATTCCAATTCATTCCCATTCCATTATCCATTCTCATTCCACTCATGAACCAAACAAGCGCTTAGTGTGTTTAGAGCTTCAAAAGAAGAGGAATCAATGCCATTAGAACTTTTTTTTTTTTTTTTTGAGAGAGAGAGAGATAGGTAGCACTAGAAGATATTTCATTTTAAAATAAACTTAGATAAAAATGTGAATCAATTAGAATTCGAACTCTGGATCTCGAATATCAATTACTAAATTCTTCTGCTTAACAAGAACGATCGATGCCTTTAGAACTTCAACTAGATAAAAATTATTATTTAGTGCATCTTTGACAAGATCTGCACGTGTAAGAAAAAGTAAAAACACTTGAATATAGAAGATCCAACCGATTCATTAAAGCCTCTACTCTCTCCCCATCCATCATCATGTCTCATAAATAAATTGGGCTACCACACTCTCACGCTACTTGAACCTAACCCACTTGTAGCATCTAGATCCCTGTGAAACCATGAATATATACATTACATCTATATCAATACGAGTGGATGCGCGCAATAAATGTAGGCTATATGTTCAGTCACACTGGTCAAATAATGAAACTTGTCCACAAGTGTATCTGCGTCACATTATGGCTTTATATATATATATATATATATATATATATATATATATATATATATATATATATATATATATATATATATATAGAATTGAGTTCTATCTTTTAAATGTACCAAATCGATTGATCTGATAAGTTTTTAGCTCTTGAATTAATAGATGTGCGGTTAGGATGATGTGGATCACTTTGGATTAAATGTGTGGTTGGTTGAATAGTATAATCTAACGGATGAAAATAATCAAAATAGTAGATCTAACGGTAAAAAATTCACAAGCACCAAGTCTTGGTATTTTTACAAGACCATACTCTATATATATATATATATATATATAGATAAGCGACAGATCCTTAATGTTATTTAGGTTCAACAGTATAAAAATATGCTGTTAGAATAATAATAATATTTTAAAATTGAGTGGGTAATTAGTTAAATAATATGATTTAACAGATAAAAATAATTAAAAAAAATAAATTTAATAATAAAAAATTTATAAATACTAAGTCTTGATCTTTTAAAAACACCCTACGGAGACTCATATATATATATATATATATATATAGAGAGAGAGAGAGAGAGAGAGAGAGAGAGAGAGAGAGAGAGTAGGGTTACGAAGTATATCGAGCACAATAGTTATTGTCTTACAAGTTTGACTATTCATCAATTTTGATGAATGACTATGATAAAAAAAAAGAAAAAAGAGAAAATTGAAAAAAAAAAAAAAGAAAAAAAAGAGAGTATCTCTATAGCCCTACTCTCTCTCTCTCTCTATATTCTTTATATATATATATATATATATATATATATAAAGAATATAGAGAGAGAGAGAGAGAGAGAGAGCTAGGTTGGTATACTATCGGTAGCACCAAGTTGTTTTTAATGATATAGCTTTCAAATCGACGATCGGCTCCATTAAACTTAAAAGTATTTGAAAACTAAATTTTATAATTTGTCGACATTATTTATCTAGTGATTAAAAAATTTCAAAATTGACAATTTTAATAATAGATGTGATGCGTTTGTGAATTTAATGGTGTAAAACAATTTAAATCTGATAAAAAATTTTTAGAAGTTCTTTTTACTATTTAGAGTAAGATCAGTACTTTTGATTTTAAATTGAAATTTTTTATCATTACTTTTTATGAAAATTTTATTTTCAGCTGTTTATTTTAGACTGCGCGTTTGATAGATAAATGGTGCCGAAAAATTATAAAATTTAGTTTTCAAATACTTTTAATAGTATAATTCAAATCTAACAGGACCGATCGTCAATTTGAAAACCGCATCATTAAAAAAAATTTAGTAGCACGAAAACTTCCGTGCTACCGATAGTATACCAACCTAGCCATATATATATCGATTTACTGGTGCATTTTTCTCAATTACCGCTCTGCATAAGTATTTCGATTTCTTAACTTTACCTATGTTTCAAAATATGACAAAATATTTGGATATGTAAAATGGGTTTTATGTTTGAATTACCATTCTGTATTTTTCTTTTCCGGGAAAAGATTGAAAACATACATTTATTAAATTTTTGTTTGGTTTGGTATACAAAACCCAATTGCTGCAGTTGCATCCACACGAGAAGGCCCAACTGTTGCAGTTAGTACTGCAGCAATCAGAGCCGGCTCACTCATTAAAAAAATAAACAAAGTGTGATTTTTTTTTCATATACTTCTTTTTTTTTCTTCTAAAAATACCTATTCATGAAAACTAATAAGATTTAATAATATTTGTTTAAGTCAATAAATTTTTTTCATACTAATTTAATAATATCTTAATTTTTATTTTGACCAAATCTATAATATATTTGCATTTAAAATTTATTAAATTCATACATAATTTTATATAGGGTCAAATGCATACAGGTCCCTGCAAACATAGTCAATTGCGGAAATATCCTTGCAAAAGCGAAACTAGGTGAGATGTCCCTGCAAAAGTCCAAAAGTATGCAGATATGTCCCCGTGCCTTTTGCGGGGGCATATCTGCGAGAATATTTTGCGAGATATGTCCCGCAAAAGGCACGGCGAGTGGACATATCTATATAAGTTTGGACTTTTGTAGGGACATCTCATCTAGTTTCGCTTTTGCAGGAATATTTCCGCAATTGACTATGTTTGGACTCGTATGTAAATAACCCTTTTATTATTATTATTATTATTATATATATATATATATATATATATATATATATATATATATATATATATATATATATATATATATATATATAAAAGTCTTAATTAATAATTAAAACTTAATTACGTTATGCTCAGAAAAGATAATCTCACCTCTCTATCTAAAATTTGACAGAATTTGCAAGTACAACTTTTAACTGTAGACTACCAAACAGAAAAAAGGTAACTGTAGCAGTTGCAACTATATAAAACCAAACAAACTAGATGTAGCTATGATTGCAGCATTTATAACTGCATATACTTTTCACTACACTAATTTTGTAGCTACATTCAACTAAACGACCCCTAAAATAAGTTGACATACATGGACCCCAATATATTCATTTTTAACTATGGCTACATAAATAGCTAATTGATGGATAATTTATTCAATCTATTTAATTCTATTTTATTAGAAATAGTAAACAGAGTTATACTGATCTACCATCAGTACAATAAATACCTCTACTGCAAATCAAGTAGCTCGAGTCATAAATTGCAACGAAACCGTGTCCCTGGGGCAAAGTAGCTTTTAATGCACAAATAATTCAAAGGGGCCCCAGTGGAGGTTTCAGGAATCTGCAACTAAACAGTGGCATGAGAGAGTTTTCACGTATCACCACAAGATAGTCAGAATAAGCCCAACGTTTCAACTTGTTGGGGCGAAAATGGTTATAAAAAATGTGAATGCCGTCGATCTGATGGAGCGATAAAAAAGTATAATCAATTTTGGCAAAGAAAGAATATAATTTCATCTTAATCCGAGTCTGAGATTCATGTACCTCAACAGCTTCGTCATACTGCAATGATCTGTGGTTCGGTCGCATTCTCATGTGACTCTGATTCTTTCACCCTACCACAATCGAAGTCACGAATTCTCTGATAAACTTTATGAAGCTGTTGAGTGCAGAAATCGGAGGATGTGCAGGGGCCGCACATAAGGTATATGACGTTCCCCAAAGGCCTTATATACACACCGTCTTCACGAAGCTGTTGAACAAGAGAGCTCGCATATAGGGATGCATATCTGGAAGAGAGAGATCCATTAATAGGTTAACAGAGGATATATGTTTATCAAAATGCTAGTATGGAAAAGCAATCTAATAAAGAACACTATGCACCATATAAAGGTAATAACAGATAGACACTTCCTGACTATTTCGCTAGTGTGGTATCTAAACTTCGAAAGTTTTGATTTCAATACCTATGCTTTCATTATTTTTAGTTTTACTATCTCTCTGATCAATCTTAGTGGTGTTTGTAGCTTTGCGGGAGTATTCTGTTACTTGGCAGAATAGTTTGAACTTTTTGATTAAAAAAATGTTCTAACAACATAATCTGACAGAAAGGTGCCAAAATGAAAACTAACGAAAAGTGAGGCATGGAAATCAGAACTTCAAATTTCATAATGAGCTATAGTTAGGGTAAAGTCTGTATGTTTTCTACTTGGGAGGAGGACAACAAAAAATAATTCGAAGCACAGCCTGTTTCAGTAGCGCCTGTCTTCTGTCTCTTGCATAACTCACCATGACAAAAGATAGCAAAACAGAAACTAATAAAGTGATAATAGATTTTTCTAGTTGTTTTATGCAGACGTGGAAGAAATAAGACCATATGAATTCCAATCATTAGCACGTGTTTCAAGAACATGAAGATTAATGAAGCAGACTAGATCTGCGCACCATTCACTAACTAGTAAATGACTGTGTGCCAAATAAGCTATCATTTATTACTATTGACAGAAAGGAGTTTAAAAAAAGGATTATACAGCTCCTTATAAACATAACGAATTACCAATATATCCCTACAAAGTTCAACTTTCTTATATTATTCTTACAAAAGTCCTAATATTTTTAAATATGTCCATACTGTTAGAATCTGTTAGAAAATTTAGTTAACTATAGATAAAATACTTAAACCTGGTTTATCAGTGAGGTAACTAGACATTTTTACCCTTCTTATATTATATCTTCTTCTCTCAATCAAAACCCTAACAATGAAAACTCTTCTTCTTCTTCCTCTCTATCCTTCATGCTAGTTTTGAACTCATAACTAGAATTTCTCCGTCTCCACTTATCCACGACGCGTGTTGCTTCGCCCATGTCGAATGCGTGTTGCTTTTCTATTCAATTTCCTCTATAATTTTTTCTTATTCTGCTCAAAATAAAAGGTTTAGGAGAAAGAGAAAAGTAGTGAGAGAAGAGGCAGCAATAATGGTGGATTGGGTTGGATTTTAAAGAGAAAAAGATGACTATTGCAATTTTTTTGGGGGGGACATTTACACACATTATAGCTGTTGGGACTTTTGGAGGGAAATTTGTAATGGCAAAATTGATATTTTACTTATCTGCTGTTAAAAAATAAATATGTCTCTAACGGTAACAAACCAGAGGGACAAATATGAATATCACTGGACTTTTGCAGGAACAATATAAGAAAGTTGAACTTTATAGGGACATTTGCAATTTGCTATGTTTACAGAGAGTTGTATGCAATTAACCTTAAAAAAAAAAATCAGAAAATGATCTGACAACTAATCAACTTATTTCATCTTTGGTTCGATATTTGCCACTGGTAAACCTGACTGACGTTCTGATAAACTTTCTTATTAATCAGAAGAATACGAGCCTCTTTTTTTTTAAGACGATGTATAAGGTAGAAAATTTGAAGGAGAAAACACATACCCAGCATCAGAACCTTCAGATTTGAGCTCGACAGCACAAAGAGTTCCAAGGGCTATTACTCTTTGTATGTTGGGAAGGGATGATATCTTGTGCACAAGTTTCAAATCCCACAACTGCAAAAATATTTACCATGTAACAAGGCATCAAAGAAAGCCAAATATTATGAAAAAATCATAATTGTTCAACTAAATCAGACCATATTATGAAGTTTCCACAAATCACACACCTCATTTAGTCTCTTTCCTTCACAGTCAAGGTTAGGGTTTGTGGAAGAATCTCTGAACCACTGAATGGCTTTTGCGGCCGAAGTACAGCCCATAGCATGAGCAGTATAAGAATGTCCATGCAAGAGAGCCATAAGCTGAATTAAGACAGTCGAGAGAATTAAACAGCCATTACCAATATAAACACTAATACATGCTTTTGACTTTAGAAAAATTAGCTCCTCAGAGCTTAATAGCCTGTATTAGATACCTTAGAATCACCTCTAAAAGATTCAAAAACAGCTTCTGTTGTTAAAGTTGCGGCTAATGGTATAACTCCTCCAGTCATCAGTTTGGCATAGCATGCGATATCTGGTAGGCAACCTAGCAGTTCAGCGGCAGACTAAAAGAAAAGCAAAGAAACATCAAACACATGGAAACATGCAGAAAAGTAAAGATGCTTATATTACGAATGAAGCATTTTCACCTCTCGGCCCAGACGCCAAAATCCTGTGAACACTTCATCAAATATGACAGGGATTTTACGATTTTGACACTCCTTAACAAGGATCCGTTGGAAAAGAGGATCGATCATACGCATTCCACCTGCGCCTTGTACGACTGAAAAAACAATGAGTTTCTTTAGCTTGTATGTCGACATATTCTTTTTTATAAAATGTAAGGGAAACTGGTTGCTCACAAAGGCTCATATCCAACAAAAGTCAATTAATCCATGACAAGAAAGAAAGGAAAAAAAAAAAAAACAATAATTAGGCTCATATCCACTTGGATGATGAACAAAATGGAAACTATAAGAGATATTCACTTGCCAGGTTCTACAATTAGAGCTCCAATACGTGTTGATGGACTCAACTCTGAATGTTTTGACAAATGCTCTGATATGTACTGAGAGTAGATACAAGTGATAGCTGAAGAGTCTCTACATTGTGAGAACACATCATCAAGTGAACTGAATCCTGTAAGAAAACAATGGTTACACACTGGAGTATATGAGCTGCAGTGAAATTTGCTGCATGAAATACCAGATACTAACTCAAATTTTCAGGCTTCAGTTGATTGGACTGCAAAGAATCCGGTAAAGAAATATTCCATATCTCATTTGATATAAATGTTATAGGAGGCTGCAGAAAAAGGCCTCTTCCAGAATACCTGCAAAAGGAAGCACTTCAGTCACAGAAAGGTTGGGAGGGGTGGGGGTTGGGGGGTGTGGTGAGTGTTGGTGGGTGTTGTGTGGGAAAGAAATGCAAAAATGTAGATTTTTGCACTTTTCACATTTTAGTGACCCTATGCATGCATAGCTATACACATCATATCAGGATTTCTAGAATTAAACAGAGATTTCCATTAACTTATAACTACTTTTTACTCATATTTTCTCTACAGATGTAAGATTTGTATATTTGCATTTGCAGCAAATTAAGATATATACATTGAATAGACAATTTACCGAGATGCCTTTGATGGATAAAAATGTCCCATTATATGGAAAACTAAAGCAGAATAGATAAGAAGAAACAGCGAAATTCTGAACATCAGGAAGCAATTAAAATGATTGGTATCACGAGTTGTGCAAATATTTAAGCTTAAAGTTATTCCACCAGCTAGTATACTGTACAATTTCTTTGTTGGAAAGACAAATAGTAGACTCTAGATAGATATGGTATATACCACTCAGAAAACTAAGGTGTTCGTACCATGGCTGTTGAAGAAAAGTTGTATAGGAGGACGGAGCTTGAGCTTCCATAGCACCAAGAGTATCGCCATGATAAGATCCATTGAGAGCCAGAACCTGATAAGAAAGAGATAAGTCAGTCACTAGTACAATTACTATCTGAAGAACTATATCATGTTGAGGAAGAAGACTATCTCGCAGTATAGTTATTTATCACTAAGCATAAATTTGCTATTTGACTTCCAATTTTACCAGCTTGAAAGGACCCAAAAATTTCTACTTGCAGAACAATTCGGTATCTCTGTTTCAGAAACTTTAAATTTATGCAGATAATATATTTATCCTGCATATTCTGTTTACACATTCCCATCTTCAATGAATAATTTTAAGAATGTGAAGATCGACTTCTTGGGTGGAGGTTGACTTGAGGAAATCTTAGCATGTTACTATGTTAGATGCACAAATGAAGTGATTAACTCAATGTACATTGAAAGGCGGTAAAAAGACAATAATAATACAATATAGACCTGAACCTCTATATTACAAAAAATGAACTATCAACTGAGAATCCCTTACTACTGAGAAAATATAACCAGTTACTCAGCAATCATTAAAAAGCATTTCCAGCATCAAGTTATACAACAAATATATCTTGGATTGAATGTTGCTGCAACAAAGATTTGATCCACCCACATAATTCTTCGCAGACATTTCACTTGTAGAAAGTTGATAGAGCAGCACAAAGTAGAACTCACCTTTAGCTGAATACATCTTTCACTTAGGATCCCCTTTTCATAATCCAAAAGGATTCCATGATCAAGTAAATATTTACGGAATGCCATCTTCAGTGCAATTTCAATTGCGGTGGATCCATTGTCAGAATAGAAAGTTCGAGAAGCCCAGCCTGTCCAATTTGACCCACAAAAAAGGGGCAAAAAAAAGGGAACACTAATTAAAGTTAAGACACAACAGGATTGGTTCAGATGGTTTGGGCATCTCTAACAGGTCACCAATATTCAGGTAGAAGCACAAAAAGCTGGCAGAAAAGGAAAAGACTTAACAAGAAATGATGAAAACACAAAAGAATGAAAAAAAATAAAATGAATATAGAGCATTGTCTGAGATAGAGCAGTACAAAGCTTTCTCAACTTCATCATTATACATGCCCTATTGGAGGCAGACATTCTGCCGTGAAAATACTTTTGCATGCACAAAAACAAGTAAATTATTAACCTTTTCCAACTCCTCCAAGCAGCACTTCAGCACAATGCAGTGCAGGCTCATATACGTTTTCAGGAAACATTACATGGCCATACCTCGCAGCAGAATAACCCATATCTCTGGCAAGCTCAGTCTGAAACCACCTAACACATAAATGAAAGTGAATAGAAAGTTTAGATAGCCACTTCTCTCCATAAACTTATAAAGACAAACATGATGTATACTTATTACAATCTTTTTCGGAATTTGATGTACAGCACAACTTACTAATGCTTCAAACCAGGTGATTTTCTTCTGTTGAAATTTTCATTAAGCTGATCTAAATGAAATTGGATATAGAAAAAATACTCAATAGTCAGTTCTAAAATTCTATTGTGGTCACTTACGTTTTCGTAATCTACTTGACAAAATCATTGTTATGAAGCAACAAAATCCTGCTAAGAGCACATTAAAAAGGTGCGATGATCTAGCATATATCAAGCATCCATAATCTTTCTGCTTTCCTGGTCGTTGGTCCCAAAAGGAAAACCCATTTCTTTTACTCACAGATTAAAAAAGAATAAAAAAATAAAAAATCTAACCCCTCATCAAAAGGAGAGTATTCATTCAACCACAAATCTGAAAAGATAAACATAAGCCTATATATACCAATGTATACTGGTAATCTCATCTAAATGAAAGAAGGAAAAGAATAGGATCAAGAAGCCATATTGAAGCCAATGCAACTTAAACCATAATGTGAAATAGATCCTATATGATGTTACAAGCATGCAATTGGAAGTAATTGTCTTGTTTTGAAATGATAGAAAAAATTTAGCAACGTAAACAAGAAAATTATCCTATAACCATCCACCCTAGAACATACGTAAAGTGTCAGAAGTGTTACAAAAGAGATGTGAATAGAGTAAATGGACTATGCAAAACAAAGTTTTAAGCGGGCTGCCCCATAAGCAAAGGACAAAGAACTAGGCAACTCCTTGAGGCAAACCCTTTAGGGCAATGAACATGATTTTCTTCCAGACTATAATTTCCCAAAGGGTCCATAAAGCACAATAATTTAAAAAAGATCAATCTCTCAGCTTTTAACTAGTTCAAAAAGAAACACTGAATCATTAAATATCCATGACGAAAGTAAACTTCATGGAACCTTTTCCACTAAAATTCAACAGAAACTCAATAGTTTTGTTCAAAGCTAATACCCATACCTGTGAAAGTTTTTTAATTCCATGTCCCAATTGAAGAACGAAGAAAACTACAACAACAATGAAAAAGAATAACGCAGGAAAAATACAGGGCATTAAAAGTAAAGTTACTTATTATCACATGCACACACAAGACTAACAGTTAACAATTGTTTGACATCAAAACTTTGCAAGTAGAAGAATCATATCACGCGACGGACCTGCAATGTAGAATCAGGCCCTTGAGTCCACCAACTACCACAGGCATCAAACTGAGGAACGATCATTTCTTCACCATGCCTAACCTAAATTATTTAAAATAAAAAAAAATCAAATGATGATAAAAGTAATTTGAATAATGGTAGCCTTCATAATATCATCTTAGCAAGATATGTGAATGTTCGTTGGGGGAATATTGGAGAAATAAGAGGATCAAGGGGCACAAATGCACATCGTAGTCAAAGACAATCTACCAAAACAATAGAAACCAAAGTATGCTTTTCTTCTAACAGCTAAATATTGAAAGACAAAACATATTCTTCTCATCAAAACAAACCTTATGTATTGAGAAACTCTCACCGCAACGGGAGTCAATGACGGTAACCAACTCTTCAGGAACAAGATCGTGCTGAGTAAAAGGCCACCACAATATATTTCTTGCCTTTCTTTTCATACTACGTAGTCTCTGGATCCTTTCTGAATGAAATGATATCATTGTTTCCTGCAGAGAACTGAAAATTGAGGCAGACTCGCAAAACCACTCCATCAGGTCATTAGAAGGATCTTTCGGGATAGGTGGAAGTACGAACACAGGAACCCTAAGTAAGAAAACAGTTGTCACTACAATAATGCCGGCAATGTCACACTGGCAAAGCTAATACATCATGCTACATAAATGAGAGAGTGGGATAAGTGGAGATATAAGCATAGCCAAATTGGGTGAAAAATGAAAACAGCTATGATCAGCTTCGCAGCTCACTGCAACTTGCTATAGAATAACCCTTACAAATCAGTCTAGATAAAGAATGATCAAATAAATCAGTTCAACTATATAGAATGGCAAGAGAAAATTATTCATACTAATGAAATGAGACACACTGGTGCAGAAAAGTAGCATTAATATTGAGATGGAAAAAAAACTGTAAGCCTGTTCTCATAAGGCAATTTGATAGCTCTATCTTGACCATGTCCAGAAGCAGGCAGCCACTTTAGTACGTCAAGTTTGTGCTAGATGATGGAAAGGCGATTTTGCAGCAATAATAATGAGGGAAAAGAAAATCAGAATAGAGACTTCATTTTGAAAGAAATATTGTGTAAACAATTACAAGTTGTAAGACCTGCATATTGCAGTTCTAAGAGAAAATCTGGGCCAATCTATATAGATAACTAGCAGGTGTTAACAACAGGCAGAGCTGAAAAATTAAAACAAAAGGCAGATCAATAATTTATAAAAACATCAACTACTAGTAAATGTAACCCATAATCTAATAAATTCAGGCAAAAATAAAAATCAATTACTATTCATAATAGCTTAAGAAGATCAAGATGAACAAAAGGCCTGACGCGGAGCATGCTAATAACCTGTTTCTTAAGTAAGAAAGTAACGGCACTTCATTCGACAAGCCATTGTCCTCGAATATAACAGCTGTAACATCATATCCTCGCATAGTTAAACTCTCATATGCTGAGATAGTTGAGGATATGCCACCCAAACGGCCATCTCCAACAAGTATGCCGGGTAACCTGAAAGGCCTGGTTTTCTAAAATCATTAGACATAATTACAGAAAACCATCTTCGAATCACTACAGGACAATGAGCAACAAATGCTAAATCATGTTAGCAAATACATGAAAGCAAACTCTGTAAGCACATCCTATTAATTAATAGGGTTTTGCAATCAATTGATAGAGCTTAGTCCCAGGTTGCAAGAGAATGAACAAAAATCCAATTATTAAACAAGTTAAAATCTTCAGTACTTCACAACTAACTCAAATTACTATACAGCTACTATGACTACTATCCAATAACTATCAACAGTCACAGGCATAACAGACGAATTTTCAACTTAATTTGGGAAAAATAAGCCAAAATCAAAACAATTCAAAATTGAGAGGGTGCCAATTAAAAAGACAATTTGGGCGGAGGATATAATTCAAAATGGCCTATAGTTGAAGGGTCTCCAATACATAATTTAACATAACAAATGACCAAACAAGTCAGCGCTTTTGAGTGGATATTTACACATACCTGTACAAATCGCACTGAAGAGTACCAGAAGGCCCCGGGCTCGCGACGCCTCCCGCGGTTTCGATCACTCTCCAAACCCTCGTCCCCTTGCGCTCATCGCCCAAACCCCTTACGAACGACCCCAAACAACTACCCACCGCCTCCCTCAGCGCGGCGTCCCCCACCGCCATCCCCTCTCTCTCCACCGCGAGGTGCGGCGATATCGCCTCGTTCCACGCGAACAGGGTCTTGCACACGAGCTTATTGAGCTCCCCGTTTTCGCGTTCCCCGGTCCCGATCCGCGCCGCCTCGTAGGAGGACGGGAGCTCGGCGGCGGTGGCGGGGGAGGCGCGGAGGAGGTGGTGGGAGGCGAGGAGGGAGGCGGCGGCGGCGGGGTCGCCGGAGAGGCGGCGGCGGAAGAGGGAGGAGACGGTGCGGAAGACGAAGCGGGAGTCGGAGTCGGAGGGGAAGCCGGTTTGGAGGGGCTTGAGGTAGAGGAAGGAGGAGGGGAAGGGGGCGAGGGCGGCTGCGGCGACGAGGCCGGCGGAGACTAGGGTTTTTCCGACGCCAGTGTTGGATCCCCAGACGGTGAAGGTGGGGGCGGCGAGATCGATGTCGAGGCCGGGGCCGGAGCCGGAGTCGCCGGAGGTGGCCGCGGCGGCGGCGTCGGAGGCGGCGGAGAGAGAGCGAGAGCGTGGCGGAGGGAGGCGGCGGAGGGGGCGGAGGAGAAGGGCGAAGCAGGAGAGGGGAGGCATCGCCGCGGCGAGGTTTATGAGCGGGGTGATGCGTCGCGCGCTTCGTAGTGAAATGCGTTTTTGGTGTTTGGTAGAACGACTACAGCGGCGTTTCCAAAGTGTACGGGAGTATTTATAGCACCGTTGGCGGAAACTTTCTCAAAGGTTCATTACACCCACTTCTTCCTAATCATTACCTACTTCTTTTTTTTTTTACTTTTTGTTGCCAATAATATCCGAAAATCGTAAATTTATTAAAGTTCAATTGTTTTATGTTTTAGTTAAGTTTTATATTATCATATTTCTCTCAAAATATTCCTTGTTAGGGATAATTATCTATATACCCTTCATGCGTCTGAAAATATCCGATCTATCCCTACTTTTTTTTTCTTTCTAAAATGCCCCTCATACATTCCATCGTTATTGCAAAATACCCCCGCAGTTATCTCCTGTTAAGTTAATCTGGGTTAAACGTGAGTTAAATATCTACCACAGTTAAAAAAAAATTAAAATACCAATTTTGCCCTTAACTTAAGGGCAAATAAGAAAGGTTGGTGACGGTAGAGGGGTATATTGGAAAAAACCAAAAGTCGAAATACTTTTGTGCCCTTGACTTTAAGGGCAAATAAGAAAAACAGTAATGGTAGAAGGGTATATTTGAAAAGGGCAAAATAGTAATTTTAAAAATAACAGAGTTACTTATGATTTTAACTCTAAGGGTATATTAGAAATAGGTTGGAACGTAGGAGGGGTATTTTCAATATTAGCTTTCTAAGAGGGGTAAATCGAAAAATTGAAAACTTTTCAGGGGTATATAAGCAATTGCCCCTTCTTGTTATTACCGAATGGCTTTATTTCTATAAAATTATTATTTTATCCTTTCAAAAATATATTATTTTATTATTATCAAATTTTCTTTTTTAAATGAAAAATATTATTTTACTTTTTTACCTCTTCAAATATATATTCTGTCTTCATAGACTTTTTTTTTTATTTGACATTAAGTTAAGAACAAAATATGTAGGTTTACTATTTTAACGAGCCGACTCGTGTTCAGCTCGTTTATGAAATAAACTAAACATGAGCCGGCCGCAATTCATTCGTGTTCAACTCATTGACATCCATAGTTTTGCTTCAGTAAATAATGTAACCTATGTATAAAGCCTAACTCAATTATAAAAAAGCTTATTTATTTGTAAAGTTTCAACTATTAAATATTAAATCAAAATCTAATAAATAAAATTTTATAAATTTATTATATACTCATATAGAGTATGGCTACTATACTATTATGAGTAGTAGAGCCCTACTAAGTTGTTTTCGATGATAGAGCTTCGAATCGACGATCCACTCCGTTAAATATGATCTAGAGTATTTAAAACTTCTAGAAAATAAATTTCGTAATTTTTCAAAATCATAATAAAGTCCATCAAATGGGCATAAAATGAACGGCCGAAATCGAACGATGTCTAAAAATAGATGATCGGATCCTTTAATTTAAGATCGGAGTTATTGATCTTTATCTAGGTAGTGAATAGAATTTTCTATCAAAAAGTCAACATATTTCAATTCTTTTACACCGGTAAACTAGCAAGTATCTCATACTAGCCGGGAAAAATTGTCAATTTTGTGAGCTTTTGATCGTAAGGTAAATGATTTTGAAAAATTACGAAATTTATTTTCTAAAAGTTTTAAATACTCTAGATCATATTTAACGGAGTGGATCGTCGATTCGGAAGCTCTATCATTAAAAACAGCTTATGAGTAGTAGGGCTCTACTACTCATAATAAGATAAGAAATTTCTACTCTCTCTCTCTCTCTCTCTCTCTCTCTCTCTCTATATATATATATATTATTTATAATTATAATTTTTTTAATTTGTTGTTCGTGAGCCAATCCGTATTCGGTTCGCTAATAAACTAGCAGAACACGATCTAGATTTTTTGATTCGATATTTTGAAGAGCCAACTCGTATTCAATTCGTTTATGAAATAAGTTGAATATGAGCCAATACTAGCTTGTTCGTATTCGACTTATTAACATCTCTAGTTTTGCTTCAGTAAATAATGATGGTCGATCATTTGTTATTTTTAAATAAGAAGAATTAATATCGTAAATTTGATTTATTTCTCCAAAAAAAAATTTGCTATAAATATCATCACCTTTTTCTTCTTTTTTTTTTTACTGTGCATAAGTCCTTAATGGTGTGTTAATTCCACGAAAGGCTGAGATGAGTGGAATAATTTCCAATTATAAATGCATATTTTTATTATTTTGATTTACTATAATTTTATCTTAAATTGAAACTCTAACTCTAAAATAAGTAACATCAACCGTATTTACAATTGAAATCAATTTTAAAAAAAATACAATAAAACATTAACAACGGGAACTTCACACGCCATTCACTTTTTACTTAAACAAATAGCACAACTAAAAAAAAAAACTTTAATTTTACTGTAATAAAAACAAACAACAACAAAAAAAAAAAAAAAAAATTCCCTTGAATTTTAATGCATCAAAAATCTATTTACATGTCAACTTCAATTTGGATAAAACAAACAGGCTTAACTAAACTGTGATGTAGGGAAAAATTATAGAATGCAAAGGGTGGCGTAATAAATCAATAAAAATATTTTTTAAAAAAATATGTCACATTATGATTATAAAAAAAATATTTTTATTGTACTTTTATTTGAAAAGAAAGATTATAATTGACTTGTTATTGATGATGTAATGTAAGTGTGACAGTGTAGAATACCTCATGATGTAGGGGTGGTTTTGGACCCACAGCTTTTTTTTGTGGCACCCATACATTTTTACGTGGGGCCCACATGTCAGCCACTCCACGCTGTACGAGCCTGGGAAATCAACACATAAACACTCATTAACGCCCAATCCCTTTTCTCTAACCCAAGAGCTCCGACCAATGGGCCACCACCATTAATCTAATCCCGCATCTCTAACCCACAATTTAGAAAGAGTGAGAGAGACGTGGGGGGAGGAAGAGATGTCGTCGAGGGCGAGAGCGTGGTCGTCGTCTTCTTCCTCTTCATCCGATACGACGCCCCTCCTCCACCGCCTCCGCTCCCCCTCCGCCGCCGTGGAGATGGCCTCCGCCGCCGCCGCCGCATCCTCCGCCGCCGCCGCCCGCGTCGTCTTCCTCGGCGTCGACGTCGGCACCGGGAGCGCCCGCGCAGGCTCGTTCTCCTCCCCCCCCACTTCTCCCTCCCTTGGATCTCCCCTAGCGTTGGATGATTCCATTTGTAGCTCGAATCCATCGCCCCGACTCGCTTGCGTGTGATTGATCTTAGTTTACGTGGAGCCGTTTACTGTTCTAGTGAGCTCGTGAGATTTATGAATCCGTTCTGGTTGGCGATATAGCTGATGAAATGATTGGTGTGGATTTTGGGATAAGTTTCTTTGGATTGGAGCTTACTGTGTTTCGTGAACAATTGAGCTATTTTAAGGTCGCTGTGAAGTGTAATACGGTGTTTAAGATGTGGTTTACGAGTAGTTGTTCAGTGTTCTTATGAGTCCGTGAGATTTCTGATATAATTGAAGTGGAATTTATTGCGTAATGGGATGAATTGGAGTTATTTTAGGTTGCCTCGAAGCGTGATATGATATTCTATCTGTATGATGTGAGATCTTAGGATTATCCATATGAGTCTGAATATAAAGCATTTATTCACTACCTTTGATTGATGTAATAAGAGTAATTGGTGCAGGGCTCTTCGACGAGAAAGGTAGGCTGTTAGGCTCGGCAAGCAGTCCCATACAGATATGGAAGGAAAAAGATTGCATTGAGGTTGCGTAATCATGGTTTATCAATGCTTATTTCATATAACTTGTATACAATAAAGTATGTTAAGCTGCTTCCTAACTTGTGTTTATTGTAACCAGCAATCGTCAACAGATATCTGGCATGCGATTTGTGCAGCTGTGAAAGCTGCGTGCTCCTTGGCAAATGTTGCTGCTCAGGAAGTAGTCGGTCTTGGATTTGCAGCTACTTGCTCCCTTGGTTTGTAAAATTGTTCTTTTTCAGTTTCCTGAAATAGAAAACTTGGGTTCTGTTTGAATCTGGCTGGAGGTTTTAACAAAGTGCTGTTTAAGGAGAGTTATTCAAGGAATCACTAGCAGCCTTTTCACTAAAACCCCGCAAGAAGCTACCAAGCTGCAGCTACAAGCAGAAGCTTCAAAACAGAGCTGCTTCAATCGGGTCCCAACAGCTTATTTTGGCTTCTAGCCTCACCCAGAATCTCTGGACATTTTGATTGCCAAGTTTTCAGCTTCTGCTTCTTAAGTAGAAAAGGATATTTCACAAGCTCAGCGAAATAGGCAGTTAAAGCAATTTTCCAGTGTCTAAATGACATGTCAAGTGTGTAAATATTTTAAAGAAATTATTGTATTGTTTGTAGTTGCGGTCGATTCAGATGGATCTCCAGTCTCAGTTTCATGGAGCGGTGATGCGAGAAGAAACATTATTGTGTGGATGGACCACAGGGCCGTTGAGCAGGCTGAGCGCATCAACTCTCGTAATTCACCAGTACTGCAGTATTGTGGGGGGGGTGTTTCCCCTGAAATGCAAGCGCCTAAGGTATCAGATGTATTTGTAGAGAGTATCTACAGAAAAACAAAGAATAAGATAGTATTTACATCTCTATGTTTCTTGCTGTTTTCATATCATTTGTTGTAAGTGCAATACTGGGAACCACCCACCTTTTTGAGCCATCAAGGTCTTGTTGTTTGTTGTTGATATTATTGTAGCTCAGGAACTTAATTACCTTACTCTGTAGCTGCTAAGTGTTAGATTGCTATGGTTGATATAATCTGTCACCAATGCACCATTTATCTTTGTGAAATCTACAAAAGGAATGTTGCGGAAGTATTGTGAAAGCAAACAGTTGTTTTGTCAGATCTTTTGTTTACCAGCAATCTAAACTGTGAAAAATTTTGTAGGCTATGCTGATAGATATGAAAATTGCCTAGCATTGATGTTTATACATACTAACATACACATTATACAATATGAAATCCCTGAATAAATTCGTAGATAAGATTTCCAAGGCGTATTTTCTTTTGCATGTTGTGTAATGTTCACAGCATGACAGCTTAAACTTTTCATTTGACAGCATACTATTTTAAACATGTTCAGCTCTTATGGGTAAAAGAGAACCTGCGTGAGTCTTGGTCAATGGTGTTCAGGTGGATGGATTTAAGTGACTGGTTAGCATACAGGTATTCTTTTGGTAGCTTTCCACATGATTTTTCCTTGTTTAATTTACCGAAAATTCAACCGCTATTTTTGGTTCTTTTTCACTTTTTTATTGCGGTCCTGTTAGTTGTAATGTTCTCATTGAACTTGTCTAGAGCAACAGGAGATGATACACGGAGCCTATGTACAACTGTTTGCAAATGGACTTACCTTGGCCATGCGCATATGGAACTAGCTAGAGAGACAGATTCTCGTGATATGGAAGCGTGTGGATGGGATGATGTTTTTTGGGAAGAAATAGGCCTGGAAGACCTTGTGGAAGGAAATCATGCAAAAATTGGTATATTGCTTACTGGCACTTTAACTTTTGAGAATAAGTATTTTTTGGGAGAAGGGTCAGTTTCTGCTATCTTCGCTGTTATTTTTATGGTCGAGCAGTGTAAGATAAATTTATGAGCATATCATAGGTTCTCTTCACAGGTCAACCCCTCTGCATTTCTCTATGTTTATACTTCAACGAGAAATCTACTAAAGCTCTTTGCTGATCAAAAGAATGATCATCAGAAATCATATCATGGGAAGTAGCTTTTATTTGGGATAGGTCTTTATCATTTCATCATAAATATAGAACATCTGAAAGGCGAGATTGTTCTCCTGGTCTCGTAAAATTTCCTTTTTTGGTTTGATATCTATGTGCTGATGACTTGTCATGTAATTCAAACAGGACGAAGTGTTGCTTTTCCCGGTCATCCTTTGGGTTCTGGTTTGACACATGCTGCAGCAAAGGCAAGTAATGTTGGAAAACTGTATACTTCACCTACCTATATATTGGCTGGCTGTATGGCTTCTATATATTATATTATATCTTTTGCATTAGTGCTCGACTTCTCACTTTTGACATAACTAATTTCAGGAACTTGGTCTTTGTCCTGGGACTCCTGTTGGGACTTCACTTATAGATGCTCACGCTGGTGGTATTGGAGTCATGCAAAGTGTTTCTGAATCAGAGTCTAAAGCTGATGGTCGGTATATTAACCAGTAATATAAATTGGCCAATAATAAACTTATTATTTCCGATTGTTTTGTAGCAGTATTTTTTCTTATTAAAAAAACTCGTTCTGTCTCAGTGGCCGATGAGGATGCAATATGCCATCGAATGGTCTTAGTTTGCGGAACATCTACTTGTCACATGGCTATCTCAAAGGACAAGTTGTTTATCCCTGGTGTTTGGGGACCGTTCTGGTCTGGTACAGCTTTGGGCTCTGAATGAACCACCATTTATGCTTGATATGATCTTTATGAAAAGATAAAATTAAATCTTAGTTGTATTTGCTGAAATTTAAATCTAGAATATTTAATTCAACATGTTGTTTTCTTGTTAACATATGTTCTTCTTTCTGTGGCTCTGGCTAAGAAAGACTAATTGTTAAATATAACTCAGCAATGGTGCCTGAGTACTGGCTCACAGAAGGTGGCCAAAGTGCAACTGGTGCTCTTTTGGAATACATAGTTGAGAATCATGTAGCTGCTCCTCTTCTTGCTAACCGTGCTGCTTCTCAAAGTAAGTCTTATGTTTGAATAAGCTGAAATACTGTACAATGATGAACATTTTCAAATTGATTCGCAAAAGGATAGCTATTGCTTCAGTCCATCTTGTGAATTAATCTCTGAAAATTTTCAGGTATATCCGTATATGAGTTGTTGAACAAAATATTGGTGTCAACGTCGCATGAACAAAATGCCCCTTTTCTTTCTGCCTTGACTGAAGATATGCATGTTCTCCCTGATTTTCATGGAAACAGGTACAAAAATTCTAATGCAATACCTAAATTCTGTGGTCTGTAAATTTGGGTTACTAGAATTCGACTGCATTTTGTCAGAAAGGTCTTTGCTATCCGTCAAATTTTGCATTTCTCATCTCATTTTACTAGGAATGATATGGTTTGTTAGTTTTTTCCCTTTTTAAAAGGCTGCAAATTAACTATGTAAGGTAAAGATCGGATGCTAAGATTCCATTTTCTTTATAAATGGGTAAAGGCAGAGCTTTGGGTAAATAAAAAAATACGAATGATTGGCTAGTTGGATCAGATTAAAGTAGGTCCACTTCGACTTGATAGTGGCAAAAGAATTAACTTAAACCGACTAACGTGCTGATCTACCCCTCTTACAGTCCGAATTGATTCTTATCTATTCATCTAATATACCATTTGTTTTTATTTTAAACGCTATGGTTAGGTCACCAGTTGCTGATCCAAAATCCAAAGGAATGATCTGCGGTTTGACACTTGATACAGGTGAGAAGCACCTAGCACTTCTATACCTTGCAACAATTCAGGGCATTGCATATGGCACTCGTCACATTGTAGAGCACTGCAATTCTCTTGGGCACAAGGTACTCTTCTGTTGCTACTGGTTATTTCATTTTCTGATGTTATTTCCACACTTTCATTTTTCATTTCATTATAATCTTTGAAGGGCTAATTCCAATTTGTTTTAAAAGAAAAAAAGAGTGAATTAGAAATTCAATGCCTGAGTTTGACCCATATTTCAATTTTCTCCTTGAGCCTCAATTGTATGGATTAATTCCTGAGCTTTGATCTAATTTTAATTATAATTAGTTCCGAAAGTTTCTTGTTTAACAATTTAGTCCCTGAGATTTGACAGCAATTGCAATTTCGTGAAACTATGAGAATGAAATCGAAATGTGGATCAATCTTCAGGGACTAGATTTGTTATTTGCCCATCTTTGAGGAATAGTATTGCAAATATCAACCTAAAGAAGTTTCCTAAAAGCCCTCTAACTAGAGGTGAACAAATGAAATCTCTATCTCCACCCTAAAGCCATCAACAGAAGAGGGGTTGTTGTTGAGTGAAAGTTCGTACTTTTTTTCAACCACATAAATTTAAGGTGCAAATAAACTGTAAACCATAAGCTGATATTACATGAGATAAGCACATACTATATGTAAGTGAACAATAAACTTGTGGTGGTAGTTCTGCAACTTATGAATTGAAAAGATCTAATCTGCTTCCCCTTCAGATTGATACACTTCTTGCATGTGGTGGGCTTGCGAAGAACTCGCTTTATATTCAGGAACACGCAGATATTGTTGGCAAGTCTCTCTCTCTCCTCTCTCTCTCTCTCTCTCTCAATGAAAAGAATAACTTGACATGTGATATGCAGGATGTCCAATCATTCTACCAAGAGAAAACGAATCTGTGCTCTTAGGCGCTGCAATTTTGGGTGCTGTTGCTGCGAAGAAGTATTCAGGCCTTCAAGACGCCATGAAAGCACTGAATGCAGCAGGGCAGGTATGTAATCATATTAAAATTATTCTTCCTATTCTATTAATTCTATTAGTTCATCTAACAAACTTCGAAACATGTTTTACTGGCTATATTGTCTCTTCTCCGCTAGTTTCTAGTCTCTGATTTAACGAAATTTTTTTGAAAATTTAATGTTTGATGATAATTTTGGCAGATTGTCCACCCATCCAAGGACCCCAAAGTGAAAAAATACCACCATGCAAAATATAAAATTTTTAGGTCTCTCTACGAACAGCAGCTTTCTCATCGCTCGATCATGGCGCAAGCGTTGCAGTAGACTCGCATGTTGACTCCAAGGCCTTTTACTGTGAGCTTATTTCCTGGCTTTTGAACAGGTAACTAATTCTTGTATTTCTTATAACTAAATTTTGGCATTACCTCAAAGATATGAACTAATGCGCTGTTAATTTCTTCACTCTCGCTTTATTATCCACACCTTTTTACTGGAACTGGGAGGAAAAGGAGAGTAGGGGGTAGAATGACCCTGCATAGGCAGTACTAAATCTAGGGTTTACTCAGCCAAGTTGGAGCTCTTTTTCAAAGTATTATTTAGATAGAGTTGTTTGAAGAAGCACTAAAATTTCTATACTAAAATCTCCTAATTGCTTCATGTTACAGCAGAAGCAGAAGAAGATAGAGTTTTAATTTTGGGTCAACTTCAAATATCACCCATGTAGTTTCACACTTTTCTACTTTACAACCTGTGGTTTAAAGTGTATCAATTTAGTACTTTGTGGTTTCATTTTTTTCTTTTTGTTAGCTCTTCCGTTAATATTTTGTTAAATTATATATATAAAAAAAATTTTAGATATCCCATTTAGGTTTATCGAATATTTATTTTAGTATCTTTTAGTTTTAACTTTATCATTAACGAAAAAAATATAGCGGAGGAGATAATAAAAAGAGAAAAATAAAATCATAGGGTACTAAATTGATACATTTTAAACCACAGGACACTAAAGTAAAAAAAGTGTGAAATGTGGTATTTGAAGTTTTCACTTTAATTTTTGAAACCTGTGGTTTCTCTTTAACCGTCTAAGCTCAGCCTGAAAATTTATTTAACCATCAACGGCTTGACCCAACCTGGGTTTCTCCTTTTTGGACTGGGCTTGGGCTTATATTTACAATATTTTACTGGGCTGGGTTGGGGACGTGCGACATTTAATCCAGCCCAACATTAGGCATGGGTCAAACTTGTAGCCCTTGGATGTAAACATCTTATTCGGTGTATCCCTTCGATTTGCTTAAGAAGTATATACTATTCTATAGATGAGGAGTGCAATCATATATGTCTAGAAGGGATATCACATTTAAAAATCAAATTCTTATCTTTTAATCATATATATATATATATATATATATATATATATATATATATATATATATATATATATATATATATATATATATATATATATATATATATATATATATAGAGTTGAGCTAGAATACTCTCAAAAGCACCAAAGGCTTGGTGCTTTTGAGTTTTTAGCCATTGGTTGAAGAGATGTAGGGTTGAGATGATGGTGGTAGGTAGTAATAAATGGTGGTAGGTGGAATAGTGTTTGATCCAAGGGTATTAGTAAACAAAAAGTAGATCCAAGGGCTAGAAACTCAAAAGCACCAAGGGGTTGGTGCTTTTGAGAGTATTCTAGCTCAACTCTATATATATATATATATATATATATATATATATATATATATATATATATATATATATATATATATATATATATATATATATATATATATATATATAGGGGTTATAGTGAATATATTAAAATAAATTTTAATAGTTGTTTCGATGATGAAACTTTTCGAATTGTGTGATCGGAGCACCGTTAAATATGATCTAAACTATTTAAACTACCTAGAAATCAAATTTCACGCACTTTCGATATTATTCTTGTATCCATCTAGTGAAGAGAAAATGAATGGTTGAAAATGAATATTCTTTAAAAAATGATGATAGGAGTCTTGTAATCAAGATCAAGAGTATAGATCTTGTTTTAAATAGTTTAAAGAATTTTCTAACAAAAATTCAATTGATTTGAATATCTTTACACCGTTAAACGAGAAAACATCTTTTATCCACCATTAAAATTATAAATTTTGAAACCCTTTGATCATTAGGCAAATGATGTCGAAAATATTTGAAATTTGATTTCTAAACACTTTAAGTGGTATAGATTATGTTCAATGAGCCGATCATCAATTTGGAAGCTCTATCATCAAAAACAACTCGAGAGTAAAATGAGCTCGGTACTCTTAAGAGTATTCTAACTCAACTCTCTCTCTCTCTCTCTCTCTCTCTCTCTCTCTCTCTATATATATATATATATATATATATATATAGAGTAGGGCTACTATACTATTATGAGTATAGAGCCCTTACTACTCATAAGTTGTTTTCGATGTTAGGATTTTCGAATCGACGATCCACACCGTTAAACATGATCTAGAGTATTTAAAACTTCTAGAAAATAAATTTCGTAATTTTTCGAGATCATTATAAAGTCCATCAAGCGGGTATAAAATGAACGGGCAAAATCGATCGACATCCTAAAAATGGATGATCGGATCTTTTAATTTAAGATCGGAGTTATTGATCTTTATTTAGGTAGTGAATAGAATTTTCTATCAAAAATTCAACCTATTCCGATTCTTTTACACCGTTAAACTAGTAAGCATCCCATACCTAGTTAAAAATTGTCAATTTTGTGATCTCTTGATCGTAAGGTAAATGATGTCGAAAAATTATAAAATTTAATTTCTAGAAGTTTTAAATGCTCTAGATAACGTTTAACGGTGTGGATCGTTGATTCGGAAGCTCTATCATCGAAAACAACTTATGAGTACGAGGGCGATCGTACTCATAGTATAGTATAATATATATATATATATATATATATATATATATATATATATATATATATATAGAGTCCTATCGATAGCACCATGCATTTTGTGCTATCAAGTTTTCCGTTAGATCCACCCTTTGATGATTTTCACCCGTTAGATCAATCTATTCAAGCAACCACCCACTTAACTCTAGGGGCCCACATCATCCTAACCACACATCTCTCAATCCAATGGCCGAAACTTGGTAGCACCAATGACTTGGTGCTATTAATAGCATATATATATATATATATATATATATATATATATATATATATATATATATATATATATAGTAGGGCTACTATATCTTATTATGAGTAGTAGAGCCTACTACTCATAAGTTGTTTTTGATGATGGAGCTTAGAATCGACGATCCACTCCGTTAAATATGATCTAAGAGTATTTAAAACTTCTAGAAAATAAATTTAGTCATTTTTCAAAATCATAATAAAGTCCATCAAATGGGCATAAAATGAGCAATGAAATCGAGCAGCGTCCTAAAAATAGATGATCGGATCCTTCAATTTAAGATCAGAGTTATTGATCTTTATCTAGGTAGTGAATAGAATTTTCTCTCAAAAATTCAACCGATTTCAATTCTTTTACACCGTTAAACTACCAAGTATCTCATATCGGCCGATTAAAATTTGTCAATTTTGTGAGCTTTTGATCGTAAGGTAAATGATTTTGAAAAATTACGAAATTTATTTTCTAGAAGTTTTAAATACTCTAGATCATATTTAATCTGAGTGGATCGTCGATTGAAGTTCGATCATCGAAAACAACTTATGAGTAGTAGGGCTCTACTCATAATAGTATATATAGTAGCCCTTATATATATATATATATATATATATATATATATATATATATATATATATATATATATATATATATATATATATATATATATATATATATATATATATATATATATATATATAGAACTAGGCTACTATGCTATTAATAGCACCAAGCTATTGGTGCTACCAAGTTTTTGACCATTGGATTAAGAGATGTGTGGTTAGGATGATGTGGGCCCCTAAGGGTTAAGTGGGTGGTTAGTTGAATAGTATGATCTAACGGGTGAAAATGATCAAATGGATAAAATAGTAGCACGTCTTCGATTAATGATAATAGCATGTGATAGGACTCTCTCTCTCTATATATATATATATTGCATAAGTTATTATTAGAAAAAAATAAAGCACATTAATAATTTACTACTAGTCTATGTCTATCGGAAAGAAAAAGGAAAAAAAAAAAAAAAACTGGGCGGATACTTTTATTTTATTATAATCAAGGTGAAAACCATAAATGATTCTCGCACAAACCCTAGCTCCTATAAAAGTGCACCCCAAGATTCTCTCTTATCCACCGTACTAACATTGGAAAAGATAGAAACAAATCCATAGCTGTTTTATGTCACCATACTAATATTAGTAGGATAAATTTTATGTGGCTAAATTTGAATAAAGATTAGAAATAATCTCAATAAAAAAATTAAACAAAATTTTAATTTAATTTGCTGAGTTAACCAAACTAGTATAAGTTTCCGGAGACTTCTTTTAACCTAAGAATTCGATTTGCATGGAATAGGAGTCTTTTAACCTAAGACTTCTTTTAACCTAAGATGGGTAAAAAGGCTTATTCTGTGAAATTTTTGTGATGGATATTACGGCTAAATTTTGTTTTCTCTGGTACAGTAATTCTAAACTGCGGCTGCAATAAAGTCTTAACTCACCACCTTTTGATTTTTTTTTTTCCCCTATTGACTACTTATTCTTTATTTTCATGAGAAAAATTTCTGTGCGTCTTTCTTTATTTAGAGCAATACTATCTGTACATTTATAAGCATACTTGTATAATTTATATCCCACTTATCTAAGAGCTATTATTTTTTTACTAGTCTTATCAATTTTTTTCTTAAAAATAAAATTCGAAAGAGTGGTGCGAACTCTAAAATAAAAGAGGTGTAAGATTTATACCGACGTGTAGGTGTACATGTAGCATAACTTTTCATTATTTATAATCTCTATTATTATATGCTTCTTTGGTTGATTTTATATGTGTCGCTATAAAAAATATTAAATAATCATATCTTTAGAAAATTTCCCTGATTATATTTGTACCTCTAAAAATTCTAACACGTTTATATTTACGTTTCTGGTTTGTTATTGTTTGTCTGTTGTCATTGCAAATTTGTCCTTTCGAAACAAAACTAACGTCTAGGAATATCCTCGCAAAAAATTTCAATAATTATTTTTTTTTATTAAAACCAATTAAGAATAAATATAAATATATTAGAAATTTTGGAAAAATAATTTTGATTACTTAAATTTTACAGAAAATATATTTGCAACTTGACACCTTTATAGGAATACACCCTAACATATAAGAGGGATAAAAAAAATATTTTACTTTTTCACTAACTATGATTAAGTAGTATGATTCTAGTTACCAATTGTCAACTAAACATTATGCAAAATTTTCTTTTGTCCTAACCAAATAAGTTGATAAAATGGGCAAATATATGACAGGCACTACCCACAGGACAATGCATATTATTATTATTATTATTATTATTATTATTATTTATTTTTCGTGACTAGACATGGCACACTTTATTTATTTATTTATTTATTTTTCGTAAAGCATGAGTTGAATTTAGACCTATGTTTAATTTTTGGGATAATTGCCTATATATCCCTCATATATTTGAAAATATTCGATTTACTTCTACTTTTTTTTTCTTTCTAAAATATCTCTTATATGTTCCACTATTATTGCAAAATACCCTTACAGTTATCTCCTGTTAAATTAATTTACGTTAAACATGAGTTAAATATCTACCACAGTTAAAAAAAATTAAAATACCAATTTTGTCCTTAACTTAAGGGCAAATAAGAAATATTCATAATGGTAGAGGAATATATTAGAAAAGACCAAAGGTCAAAATACTTTTTGTGCCTCTAACTTTAAGGATAAATAAGAAAAACAGTAATTGTGAAAGGGTATATTTGAAAGGACAAAATAGTAAATTTATATAGATAACAGAGTTAATTAACAGATTTTAATTTTAGAGAGTATATTAGAAATAGGTTGTAACGTGGCAAAGATATTTTTAATATTAGCTTTCTAAAAAAAATAAATCGAAAATTTTTTAGGAATATATAAGTAATTGCCCCTTTATTTTTTTACTTTCTGGCTCTAAAACTGTGTGATAATGTGATCGAACTGTACGGTACCATTTTAAAATTTAAAATTGTTTTTATTTACTAGACTTTTTTATATTTTGCATTCACATTATTATACTAATTAAATGTAAGTAGAAAAAGAAGTTAGCTTCACAAAAGAGAATAGGTTATTAATTCCTTTCTCCAAGGAGGATTATCTACTTTAATTTTTTTTTCACTATGATAAAATTTATTATACTTTAGAATGAGAAAACCTAGTGCTTAGACCATTCCTGCTTTGTTGCTTTGTAAAACTGCGTTAATTTAAAATGCAATAGAATAGATTAACTGAATCTGTCAGATACTTCCCGAGTTTGATCATATATTCAGTGAATCTGATCTATCCCTATTAAGAACTGGTTCATTGATAGATATCCCGTTCCAAATCCAAGGAAAATTAATAAACAACTCTAACACCAAATTATGCAATTAATTAATAATAAGTTGGAGTGAAACAAAAGCATGCATCATCTCATGACTCTAATAAAAGATAATAATAGCAATAATAATTAAGCAATGAGGGTCATGATTATAAAGTAGCTTTTCTAAAGGAGACAAAGCAAATGGAGTGGCTTATCTTAAAGGGAAAGCAACCTTTATTAACCTTTTGTTCCCTCCTGTTGTTTCTCTTGCCTCTTTTCTTGTGCAGGGATTCCCCAAATTATTGTTACTATTTATTATTATTATTATTATTGTTTATTATTATTTATTATATTTATTATTGGTGGAGGGGGTTGTTAAATATATATATATATATATTTTTTGCCATTATTTTTTTTTTTTTCAGAGGGAAAGTTTCAAAGCCTCGCTGAATGCGGAAGAACGAGGAAGTTTGGCATCAAGAGAAATAAAAAAAATATTTTTGTTGGAGAGAGTTAACAATAAGGATTTGGGTTCTTGGATTCTTTGTTTTTAATGTGGATGTGGCATACAATAATACATACATATATATAAAGATCAGCTATTATACTATCAATAGTATTAAGCAGTCAGTATTATCATGTTTTTCGTCATTAGATCTATTCTTAGATTTTTGATTATTTTCATCTGTTAGATCATGCTATTCAACCAATTACCGACTCAACTCTAGAAATCATTACCATCTTAACTGTACATTCTTTTATCCAGGTTTGACTATTTGTATTTGTTAGATCATACTATACAGCCAACTACCTATTCAACCCTAAAAGGCTGTTATCATCCTAGCCGCACATCTCTTTATCCAAGAGCCGAAAATCTAGTAACACCAATGACTTGGCTATTCGAAGCATTTCAGCATATATATGAAATTAGACTCCTATACTTTTTACTAAGTCATTGGTACTTATAAATTTTCGGCCATCGGATGAAGGGATGTGCAGTTGCGATGATAATGGTTCCCTAGGATTAGGTGAGTGATTGATTGAATAATATAATCTGATGGATAAGAATAGTCAATGGGATAGATCAAACGATAGAAAATTTATAAATACTACGTGCTTGGTGTTTTTAAAAGCATCATATTCTTTATTCCTTTCTATACTCAAATAAGGATCTGTTTATTTATTTATTTGTTTCGGATATCGGGGATCGAACGCGCAACTTCCGAAAAGGTCATAGAGGTGGGCATTTGTTTCTGGACCGAAGTAGCGAAATCATCGGGATTCTTACTCACAAATTATATGAAGATCGGTCTTTTGACTTTGGTAGAACTAGGGCAAAGTCGAATTTGCGAAATTCATAAGTTTCTCGCTCTCAGATTTTTTTTTTGTTTCTAAACAGGACTTAAAAAGTCGTATGTTTTTCAAGCAGTAGTAGCCAATCTTAGTAAGTCATGTAGGAATGTAAAATGTTTAATCAAGAATAGTTATATAATTTGCAGAGTGGATGCTTTAAATTGAATGTACTAATTTTTTCCTCTTATTTTATAAGCTTAAGCTTCTACCTTATGCTCAAATCAATTCCCATTTTTTTGTAAAAATAAAAGTAGAAAAGCACTTTTATGCTCTTAAATACGAAAAATTCTAGAATACAACGAATATATTGGTGACCTGACATAACAAATCAATAAAAAATCTCTTTTTAGAGATATATGTCCCATCATGATTATAAAAAAATATTTTTATTGTAAAGAAAAAATATATGATTGGCTTATTATTGATGACGCGGTGCAAGTGTAATAGTGTAGAATTTTTTAGAGGATGATAAAAATATATGTGGACAATAAGTTTTGCTAAGTAACACAAATGCCTCTTCACTCCCCATAGAGGCAACAAGTATCTCTCATCAAATCCAATTAAAGTGCTTGATCTTTTGGGCTACCACGCCTAATTTTTTTTTTTGAACTTTTGGTAGGGGAGAGAAAAAAAGAAAAAAAGAAAAAAAAAAGAGAGGGTAGTGGAGTATCTATATCTAATATCTATAAGATCTTGAGGACAAAAGTGTTGAATAAACCATGGTTTCATTAGATCCTGTTCTCCTTTTTGGGGGATGATTTGATTTATTTTCTAGAATATGTGAATTTGGAGTGTTACTTTGATGTGCATTTGTCTTTTCTATGTTACCATCAAATGTGAGCATGGAAACAATTTCAAATGCTTCAGCAACCACTAGCCCTTCTTTTTTTTCTTTTTTGTTTTGTTTGAGAGAGAGAGAGAGAGAGAGAGAGAGAGAGAGAGAGAGCACGCTACTCACTTCGTTTATTTCATTTAGAAATAAACTTAGCTAGATATGTGAATCAGTTAGGATTTGAATTAGAATCTCGGGTACCAACCACCAAACTCTTTGTAATCATTAATTATTAATATGTTTTGTTACATGCGATACACTATCTAAAAGTTTATCCGTAAATTTAATTTTACGGATAAACTTTAGTTTTAGTGTTAATCAGAAAAGTTTGCTAGATTTTCTTAGGTTTAGTTTGATATTGAGGCCTATCAAACGCTATTAGATAAAATAGAGTTGAGACGAAAGCATGTAGGAATATGTTTCTGCGTTCTCCGGTGGGACCGCAGAAAAAATATCGTAACCGATTCATCGCGATATGCGGAACACAATATTACGTGCGGAAACAAATAGGGTATTTTTCCAACGTAGTTTCTCACCGCACATAACGCTATCTTCCCGCAATACCAAATGAAGCCTGTCTTTAGGGTTAGTTTGGTATTGAGGCCTAACACTATTAGAAATGGAGTTGTGAAAAAAATATATAGGGATATACTTCTGCGTTCTCCGATAGGACCACAGAAAATATAGCGTAACGATTCATCGCGATATGCGGAACGTAATATTACGTACGAAAACAAACATGATATTTTTCTAATATACTTTCTTACCGCACGTAACGCGATCTCCCTGCAATCCCTGACGAAGCCTTAATAAGACTCAAATAAACTCTCTTTTTTTTTATTTTTTTGGAAGGGTAACTCAAATAAGTTTTTTTTTTTTTTTCGAGAAAAATATGACTAAAATAAGCATTAAATGTAAAATAACTCAGCTATAACACCTTCATTAGTCTATTTCTCATTCCTAACTGTAAAATAACTTCAATCTTATTACTCTATTTCTCCTTTATTTATTTATTTATTTATTTATACTTTTTCTGATTCATAGCTGGGTTGCTAGGGTTGCTTCTTGTTTCATAATAATAAAATAATAATAATGATAATAATAATTGTAATAATAATTGAATATTTTAACCCCCATCACTCTCCCTCATGTACACTTTAATTTTTTGAATGGTGCCACTTAAAACTTGGAACCAAAATAAAATTTAAAACTATGAGGTTGCCAAAATGAACACCTCATCCTTTCTAAGCCACAATGTGAAAGAATCTCTTATATTCAATTCTCATTTTTTCCCCCTCATTCCATCCCATCTGTCCACTCCCAGGGTATGGCCCTGCTGCCAGGGATGTCAAACAAAATTGGATTCGGAGCGAATTTTTAAAAATTTAAATTCAAAATTTGATTATTAAATTTGAAATTGGAATTCGATGTATTTTAAAATCCATATTCAATTTCGAATCCGATCAAATGTTTGAAATTCGAACCTGAACCTAAGGACCCGGATCGGTTACGGATAAAATTTCTATATAATGGAAAATCAATTCGGGTGCAGGTTCGAATCGGTTACGAATAAAATTTATATCCATACTCAAATCTAAACACGTATAATTTTCATTGCTATGCCGGAGCTCGAATAAATCTGTTTCATTTGGATTTGAATTGGGATTCATATGGGTATATGTGCACATTGACATCCCTATCCGCGACTGAGCTTAGCGAAGTAATATTATATTAAAAATTAGCTTAATTACACTGTAATTAATTTTTAGGGCAATTGCTTGTATACCCTTTTATTTGGTTTGGGAATAGGAATAGAAATAGGCCCTTATCCCCCCTTTATATCCAAACGTTAATTTTTTACTCGAGAATAGTAGTTCTCGGTTATTCCCACAAACACCTTCATTTTTTATATAAAACTACCTAATATTTTTCTTATCCTCGGGAACAACTCAATTTTCATCCAAACGTTATTTTTCTTATCCCCGTACTTGTACCTATCCCTGTAATAGTTGGTTTTTGCTTATACCCGAACCAAAAGTTTCCAACTTTTTAATGTACCCTTCTTAGAGGGCTAATATTAAAAATACATTTTTTACATTCCAACCTATTTCAAATATATTTCTAGAATTAAAATCTATTAATGAATCCTGTTATCTTTATAAAATTACACCAATATTTCTTATTTGCCCTTAATTAAGTCATGCCACAAAGAGTATTTTGATTTTTTGTCTTTTAAATATATATTTTTAAAAAATAATATGTTTACAAAAAAGTTTAAAATACAAGTAAGTTAGTACTTTCATTTCTAATGTATTTGAAATTTTAATTTTATTTTGAATTGTGATTGATATTTTTTATTTTTATAAAAGGATAGTAGTCGAATATATATATATATATATATATATATATATATATATATATATATATATATATATATATATATATATATATATATATATATATATAAAATTTATTATTATTATTATTATTGGGTACTCAAATTGTAGTATTTAAGTGAAAAAAAAAAAAAAATGAAAAGAAGCGAATAGTAATATCGAGAAAGTTCAAGGACTGCCCTGCCCATACAAGTTTTTCATGCAATTTTACAAACGCACCCCTAACAAACCCACAAAATACAAAACCATCAAAAAGAAAAAGAAGAAAAAAAGAAAACTAATTTTACAACCAAGGAAAATTATAAAATTACAATCCTCCGACCAAGAATTAAAAACTCTACACCTAACATTTATTCATTCATTCAAATCCTATTTAGATTTTCGCACCGACAAAAAGGAGTTAAAAAAAAATATATATATATATATATAAAATTTATTATTATTATTATTATTGGGTACTCAAATTGTAGTATTTAAGTGAAAAAAAAAATTGAAAAGAAGCGAATAGTAATATCGAGAAAGTTCAAGGACTGCCATACACATACAAGTTTTTCATGCAATTTTACAAACGCACCCCTAACAAACCCACAAAATACAAAAAAAAAAAAAAAAAAAAAAAAAAGTGTAGCTTTGATTGGAAATTACAATCCTCCGACCAAGAATTAAAAACTCTACACCTAACATTTATTCATTCATTCAAATCCTATCCACCAAAAAAAAAAAAAAAAAAAAAAAAAAAAGAATTTAATTTTTGAACGTAGGTGTATGTTGTAGATCTCGTAATAGCATAGCATTGCTCCACCAAAAAAAAAAAAAAAAAAAAAAAAATTGTCCTTTGATTGGTCGAAACCAGTGAGGCACACGTGTCTGTGTCTAGAGGTAGAGTACCTGAGCGTTGCAGGGCGCGAGGTCGGCGAACGACGGGGGCGCCTTCACCACCTCCCACTCCACCCTCTCCTCGGCGGCGGCGGCGAGCACGGTGGCGACGGCGACGTCGAGGCCCCTGCCGACGACGAAGATACGGCCGGAGCGATCGCCGGCGACGGCGAAGGGGCGGGGAAGGTCGGGGGGGACGCCGGGGCCGGAGAGGCCGCGCCAGGAGTCGCGGGCGGGGTCGTAGGACTTGAGGCGGCGGTCGCCGTACTCGGCCACGACGAAGAGGCGGTCGTCGCCGACGACGGCGCTGGCGCCCGTCCAGCCGTCGCGCATGCCGGGGGGCATCTCGGCCCAGGCGTCGCGGTCGGCGTCGAAGACGGCCCCGCGCGGCGCGGCGTCGAAGGGCCAGGCCCAGCCCTCCGTCACGTACAGCCGCCGCCCCGCCACCACCGCCGCGTCGTACCGCGCCATCCCGCGCCGCAGCCCCGGGGCCGGCTCCCACCGGTCGGCCTCGGGGTCGTAGCGCTCCGCGGCGCCGTCGCCGGAGGCCGCGAGGATGCGCCCGGCGACGGCCCCGGCGGCGAGGAAGGGCCCCGGCGCGGCCGCCGCGGCGGGGGTCCAGGAGTTGGTGGCGGCGCGGTAGGCGAGGAGGAGCGCGGCCGGGCGCGGCGCGAGGACGAAGAGCTCGCCGCGGGAGGGGAGGGAGGCGAAGGCGAAGGAGGCGGGGTGGAGCGGCGGAGGATGGGCGCTGGCGCCATCGCCGCCTCCGCCATGGGAGGGTGAAGAGGGGAGGGGGATTTGGGGGAGGAGGAACCAGCGTCGGGAGACGGGATCTAGGGCTTGGCATTGGAGGCGGAGGGAGACGGGGTGGAAGGCGAAGACGAAGAGGAAGGGTGATGATGATGATGATGATGATCGGGCGCGGGCGAGGAAGGAGGGTCGGGAGAGGGCGCGGTTCCACGCGGGGGAGACGGAGCGCGCTAGGGTTTGGTAGGGGAAGGGCACGCGCACCAGGCACAGCTCCGCCACGTCCTCCGGTAGCCCCGGGATCAGCGCCGCCGCCTCCTCCTCCTCCTCCTCCGTCGTCTTCGTCTCCGATCTCGGCTTCATCAAAACCCTAGCTGAGTATTATTATATATCTCCCTCTCTCTCTCTCTCTCTCTAAATCTCTCACTTCTAATTTCTAAACTGATCTCCCCCTTTCTCTCTCCTCTCCCTCCTTAATTATTCGATCTCTCTCTCTCTCCCCCTCTAAATTCTAATTTGATCTTTCTCTCTCCTCCCTCTATACTCTTTTATTATTATAGTTGTAGAAAGAAATTGGTTATTATTATTATTATTATGATTTATTTATTTGCTTAAAATATAATAATTAGCAGGATAACAAGAAGAAGGAGGAGTGACGGGGATCGGGGATGGAGATCTATCTGCAGAATTTATAAGGGTAAACTTCAAAACCATCCTTACGCTTTAGTATTTTTTTATTTTAGTATTTATTTTAATATTTTTAAAAGAAATATCTCTCACTCTTTAATATTTTTTAAAATTTTCAAATACCGTATATAAATTTATCAAATATTCACTTAAGTATTTTTTAATTTTAATTTTATCGCTGATTTAATTAAAAAAAATTAGTAAATAAGATAATAATAAAATAAAAAATTATGAGATACTAAATTGATTGTATATTTTAAATGAGGACACGTGGCGTGAGTGGACCCCACCGGGCGGGAGGGGATGCACAAAATGGGCTCCACTCGGCCCATTGATGGATTCGTCGATTGCGGGCTACGTCGCTAACAAATGGATGGGCCCAGGTAATCAAAATCATATTCCCCTCCTTTTACGTAATTAATAATAATAAAATAATAATTTTTTAGTTAAAGTATTTATCATTTTTTTTTAAAAAAAAAACTTTGGTATTCGGCGGCCGTACAACATGAGAGGAGAGAATAAAGCGAGTGCGAAAGTAGATAGAAATATCAAATTTAATAATAAAAATAATAGCAAGGGATGACCTTTCTGCCGCCGTCGCTTTTTGTGGGAAGAAAAAAAAAGTAAGGTTACTATTTTTTTTTTTTTTTTAAATCTGGAGTTTTGGGTAGCCGGAGTCGTTTTAAGTATTTCAACTTTCGAATCATCCATCTAGAGTATTTGAAGTACCTAAAAAAGCATAAAAGTTATTTTCTAGATACTTCAAATATTCTAGATCAAGTTTAACGGAGTCGATCGACAATTCAAAAGTCGCAATATTGAAAACGAAAGAAGCCAACGTGTTTCCGATAGTAGCTTCACACACACACACATATATATATATATATATATATATATATATATATATATATATATATAGAGAGAGAGAGAGAGAGAGAGAGAGAGAGAGAGAGGCACTACTTATACTATTATGAGTCTTTGGAGACCTACTACTCATAAGTTGTTTTCGATGATGGAGCTTAGAATCGATGATCCACTCCGTTAAATATGATCTAGAGTATTTGAAACTTCTAGAAAATAAATTTCGTAAATTTTCGAAATCATACTAAAGTCCATCAAGCAAGCATAAAATGAACGGTCAAAATCGAACGACGTCCTAAAAAAGGATGATCGGATCCCTCAATTCAATATCGGAGTTATTGATCTTTATCTATATCTTGAATAGAATTTTCTATCAAAAATTCAACAAATTTCGATTCTTTTACACCATTAAACAAGCAAGTATCCCATACCGGTCGTTAAAAATTGTCAAATTTGTGACCTCTTGATCGTAAGGTAAATGATGTCGAAAAATTATAAAATTTTATTTCTAAAAGTTTTAAATGCTGTAGATAACGTTTAACGGTGTTGATCGTCGATTCGAAAGCTCTATCATCGAAAACAACTTATGAGTACGAGGGTGATCGTACTCATAATAGTATAGTAGCCAGACCCATATAGGCCACGGCTACTATACTATTATGAGTATTGGAGACATACTACTCATAAGGTGTTTTTCGATGATATCTTGACCCTATATATATATATATATATATATATATTTGAAACAATTATTTTAAAAAATTAAGGTTGAGGCAATCTCAGTACAATTTCATCTGAAATTAAATACTTCTAGAAAATAAATTTCGGTCCATTTAGGTCAAATTAAATTTGGTTGGGAAACGATCAAAAGACGCTTTATATTACAAGTTTCAATTTAAAAACCAAAAACTATATATAGAGAATAAAATGGATACATCTTAAATGATTGAAGAACTTTTTGAAAAACAGTATTCACTACTAGATTATAAGTCAAATTTCAATAATTAAATTGATGCATCTATTTCGTAGGATAATACGCATATTAATATTTGGTCTACATGGTTGTATAATAATAGTGCAATTAACCATGGCCAAATTTATTATGATTTGAAATTCAATCACTCCTTATTTGGTGGCTAGAAGTTTTAAATACTCTAGATCATATTTAACGAGTGATCGTCGATTAAACTCTATCATCGAAAACAACATGAGTAGTCTCTCTCTCTCTCTCTCTCTCTATATATATATATATATATATATATATATATATATATATATATATATATATATATTTGAAACAATTATTTTAAAAAATTAAGGTTGAGGCAATCTCAGTACAATTTCATCTGAAATTAAATACCAAACCAAACCGGTCCATTTAGGTCAAATTAAATTTGGTTGGGAAACGACAAAAAGACGCTTTATATTACAAGTTTCAATTTAAAAACCAAAAACTATATATAGAGAATAAAATGGATACATCTTAAATGATTGAAGAACTTAACAAGTTTAAAAACAGTATTAGCTACAGTATTATAAGTCAAATTTCAATAATTATTGTGCAATTTCCTTGACGTAGATAATACGCGTATTAATATTTGGTCTACATGGTTGTATAATAATAGTGTAATTAACCATTGCCAAATTTTGATGAAATTCAATCACTCCTTATTATGGTGGCGAAAGTGTAATTATAATATAATTGTATGATATCTGATCTTTAAAAAGAACACAGCAAAATTAAATTGCGGTATGTAGAATTGGTTTAATAAAGCTATTCAACTTCGCCATACAAACATTAATTAGATTCAATTTATATTTTTGGTGAAAATGTATAAATCATATTTCAACTATTATTCATTTTAATCTGACTATCTAATCTATAACAATTCTAATTTTTTTTTTATCTATTCTATTAATTTATTTGTTTTAAGTCACCTAGTTAATTAATATATTTTATGTAGTTTATATAATTATAAATTTATTAAAATAAATAATTAACTTAAACTTTATATCTGAAGAGACATCAAATGATTTAAATCAAACATACTCGAAGGTTGTATACTAAAATAAAAAAATTTGAAGATTGTATAGTGGAATCCAAATGGTCTATTAATTACAGTTCAAATAAATTTTATATATTCTTATCTTTATTTTTCTATTAATATTTGTACATAAGATGTGTATGTAAGTATCCTTCGGTATTATTGCTTTTTGGTCCTACAGATTTAGTTAATATATTTTCAAGGGCTAATTGTTTACTGTGAAAAGTTTTCGACTTTCTGATTTATCCTCTTAGAAAGCTTTTTTTTTTTTTTTTTTTTTTTTTTTGAGAGATAGGTAGCACGCTACCCGCTTCGTTTATTTCGTTTAAAAAATAAACTTAGCTAGAAATATAAATCAACTAGAATTCGAACTCGGGTCTCGGGTACCAACCGCCAAGTGTTTTGCCACTTGCTCTAGGGACGGTCGGTGAAAGCTAGTTTTGAAAATACTATTTTTAAGTTTCAACCTATTTCAAATATACCCCTAGAGTTAGATACTGTTACTGAATTATTAGCAATAGCTATTATCTGTATAAAATTACTATTTTGCCCTTTCAAATATACCTTTCCACTATTACCGATTTTTCTTATTTGCCCTTCGTCACCAATATTTAAGAGCCAGAAAAAGTTTTTTTTTTTTTAGTTTATTTCATTTAGAAATAAACTTAGCTGGAAATGTGAATCAACTAGGATTCGAACTTAGGCATCAGATACCAATCATCAAGCTCTTTGCCACTTGCTCTAGGGACGGTCGGTCGCCAAAAAAAGTTTTTTTTTTTTTTTTTTTTTTGAGAGAGAGAGAGAGAGATGGGTACGTACTACGTACGTAGCACGCGTACGCTACCGCTTCGTTTATTTCGTTAAGAAATAAACTTAGCTAGAAATATGAATCAACTAGGATTCGAATTCGGACCAGAAAAAGTTAGTAGAGGGATATTTTAGGAAATTAATTCCACAAGTATGCTCTGTAATATTCGTGTACGTAGCTTAGCACAATTGGACACTCGGCTCACATCAAATGATGTTATCTACTTATCTATATGTCTAAATAATATGCGTTACAATAATAGGATATTAGGTCAAATTTACGGTTGAGTGAAAATGATGGAGATAGCAATGTGACTGAAGAGATAACAAAAATTAGGTCAAGTATCAAAATCATGACGCGGGAAACCTGGTTTAAACCATTCACTTCATTATCTTCTTCATTAATTTATTGTGGTAGTAGTAATTACTTAAAAAAAAAAAACAAAAAAAAACAAATGAATGCCCTTTTTTTTTTTTTTTTCTCCCCTAGAGAGAAATGCTATAATTAATTAGTTTTGCTATATCCACAACTTCTGATGCACCTAAAATGGAGTCGTTGGGTATAAATGGGTCAGCATCCTGCCCTGTGACGGGAGACCGTGTTGGGCCAAATTATATTCAAAACAGCATAAGACTGGTTAAATCGAGTCACAATTGAAATTCGTGAGTGATGTATTTATACTCTTTAAATAAATTGGTTACGTATTTGGAATTAATGATTAGCGCCAACGATCCGACGACAAGTGGTATCAGAGTTAGAGGTAAAGGATTTGATTCCCGTATGTTGCGAATTTATTTATTTTTGAAAGATAGGTAACATGCTACTCACTTTTCGTTTACTTCATTTAGAAATAAACTTAGCTGAAAATATGAATCAACTAGAATTGACTTGAAATTTTGGTCAATCATCGTGAGTTTTCTTGTGTTAGGGACGGTTGATATGCTGCGGATTTATTCAAGTGCTGATGAGAATTAGATATGATGATAGGTATTTTACTGATTCTTTTTCTTAGTTACCTAAATAATCAATTCTCACCTCATGAATTGAAATGTACCTATCATCAATACATAAACAAGTAAACAACCAAAAAGGATGGTTTCAAGATTCCCAATTAGTTGAACCCACAATTTCATGGGAAAGAGAAACAAAATTAGGTTTCCACCCCTCACATGGGGAAGCTTATGACCTTCACCAACATATTTCCACACTTTTCCTTGTTGAGTGGGGGAGCCACTAAACCCTCAAATTTTAGAAGGACACAATCAAAAAAACATATGGATGTAGGATGGTGACTTTGATTCTACTCTACTACACTTTTAAAACATTGGCTCCACTAAGCTACATTGTCCCCATTTGATGGGGAGAGCAAATTATATATATATATGTAGTTAATTGAGGGGGTGGAAAAGTCAGTTCTAAATCTAGGCAAATTCCCTCTTTTCCGTGTCTTATGATTCATGCAAACATACAACATCTATCATTGATCGAGGATAAATTAATATTTACGCGAAATGCATCTGCGTATTCGCTCACTGGATTCAACTTTTTAATGATCAAAAGATAAACGCACGTACGTTGAGTTTAAAATAATAATTAAAATAGAAACAAATTAAGTCTTATTATTGCAATAGCTAAAAAGCAAAGAGAAATGCGAACTGTACATACGCTCAGAAGCAGGGTGTAAATTAGTAACGCCATTTAATTATCCAAGAATTTAGATAATTTATTTTGAGTTTTTAATATTTAAATAATAAGAGTGTGATACGACTGGTAAAATAAATTTTTTGCAAGATTTGTGCTAACTTTTTAGTATTTAGATAGTATTGCTTGAAAGCGAAAACAATCTTAGCATTTGAAATCTCTCAACAACAAAAAAAAAATATTAGCATTTGAAAATGCTAGGGGATTTATTTGATACTAGTGATGTCCCATCAGAGATAGTGAACTTGTCTAAGAATATTCTTTTCGTGCTGAAGATGAGCACTAAAATTATTATCTGCAAGGCTCGACGGGCTAGTAGCTATCTGGTAGGTTATTTGGGAAATCAGAAACGCGGTTATCTTTCGTCATTCACAGACGGATCATATCCCTGGGCGGTGAGGTTAATCCACTATTGTCACAGAACAAATTTCGTTGTTTGGGCCGAACGCACGTAGCCTCAGATCTGGCTTTCATTGCTTAATATAACAATTAAAACGAGCCGACCTTTTCATTGTTAATAAATTAGCTAACACGGTATGCCCCGTGGCCAACAGCCAAAGGCTCGGCTCGATAATGACTTAATACATATATTTTATATTTATATAATTTATATAATTTATATTTTTATATGTAAATAAATAATTATATATAATATATATTTTTATTATTTAATTTTTAGCAAAATAAAAATATAAATGCGAGCTTAATTATAAAAAGACTCATTTGTATATAAAGTTTTAACTATTAGATCAAAGTCGATGGATAAAATTTTATAAATTTATTTTTTTAATATATTTAATTTTTATTTTTTTTGTTCGTTGGTCACTCGTGAGCTAGCTCGTGTTCGGCTCGTTTATTAAACGAGCGAACACGAGTCGATACTTTTAAGCCGAAGCTCGTGTTCGGCTCGTTTAATAACGAGCACGAACACGAGCCGAACACGAGCGAATAACGAGCCGAACACGAGCCGACCCCATCTCGCTCGTGTTCGGCTCGTTTACACCCCTACCTGGCGGTCTCTAAGATATTACAGTTTTACAAACTGTGGGAGATGTCCTTCTCTGCTTCTGAGTTTTTAGCTTCTAAACCTTCCTTTTTTTTTCTTTTTTCTTTTTTTTTTTCGTCGTGCGCCTTCCGAGGCCATGTTGTCTCACTCATGTAGCCTAATTCATTTTTTCATTGAATGAAGTGGGTAGCGTGCTACCCATTCCTCCAAAAAAAAAAAACATTATTATCTGTACACTGTAGCATAAGTGTCAGATATGTTGGCTTAAAGTGATCAGTATCGATCCGATCCTATGTGGGAAAGTTAGATTGGGTCAAGTAACGTTTGAAATGGTGGAAAGTCGGATTATATTCAGCCATGTTCGAAATGGCATGTGACTAGCTAGTTAAGCGGAGTCATAATCGAAACCTATATACGGAGACTGTGTTTGCACGCTTTATTAACTGATCAATTAGTTGTATATTTTTAATAGCTCGAATTTTAGAATTAATGTATAATGCCAACAATCCGACAAGACATACACCCTAGGTCTCTAGGTTTCTACCATTATGATTCATTCATCAAACTTATTAATTTTTTAAATCTATGTTATATTAAACATTCGAAAACTTATTGAATCCATAGGTGTAAAATATACACATGATGTAACGTAGACGTACAGATATTAATGTATATATATTTTCTGAGAAGCAACAAATCTGAATAACAACAAGCTATACTATACTAAACACTAATTAGCAATGGTTGTTATAGAAAATTATAGTTAATAATACAATGAACAAGTGAATCGAAAGAGATTATTATCCAAAATTAAAATAGAGTAACACCTAGCTAGCTAGTGTGGCGAACCCTAACCCTAGGGCCTAAGATAGGTAGATACAAGATAATTAATACTAAGTGCCTCATTAAAAAGCCCAAATTGGCTTCCTCTAGAAGCACATATAATCTACTTCCATGTACATTGAACTTGGAAAAGACATTCTCAGTGTCCCCATCCTCAATTCATTGTTCGTTTGATTCAGATATAAACAAGAACTAGTCATTATGGGAATAGATACAAGTATGAAGATAAACAAAATAGCGTTTGGATGAAAATTGAGTTGTTCTCGAGGATAAGAATAGAAACGTTTGGATAAATAATATGGAATAAAAAAAATAGTGAGTAGTTTTAAATAGAAAATGCATGTGTTGGTGGGAATAGTTATATCCGGTTATTATAGATAATCGAGAACTATTATTCTCGAATAAAAAATTAGCGTTTGGTCATAAAGGGGGATAAGGGGTTTTTATTATAGATAGTTGAGATCAAACCTTTGACAACAACTTGGATCGATCTACTGAGATCAATTTAGTCACTGATTATTCAGTTATAAGTTAAATTACTATCTTAGACAAATTATAGGAGACATAATTTAGGATGCAACTTATAATAAATAAATAAAAAACCAAAAAATAAAAGTAAAAATAAAAAATGGAAATGGAAATAAACACTGAGGGTGTGTCTGGTTCTATGTAAAACTGTGCAGAAAAAAATTTCGGTGGAAAAAAAGTTTTACGTCGTTTGTTTTGGTTCGTAGAAAAAGAAAAATAATTTTTCGTAAAAATTGTTTTGTTTTAAAAAATAATAAAAAAACTATTTAATTTTTTTTTATTTATATATATATTATTAATATATAATAATTACTATTATGCTATATATGAAAAATTATTATATATATTTTCTCCTATTATATATACTATATATTATTAATATATAATATTTATCATAATATATTTAATCATTATAATTTATATTTATAAACAAGATATATTTAAAATATATTATATAATAATTTTATTATTCTTTATTAGTTTTTTAGGCTTTTAGATCAACTCTTTTCATTATTTCTAATTATTGGATTAAATCATATACAGGACAGGGCAGCAATACTCAACCTGCAAATTCTATCCTAATTCTATAATTTTTTATCCAATGGTTAAAAACTTAATAAAGAAAAGAGCGTTTCTTATTAATAGTATTTCAGTCCAGAGCTCGTGGACCCGATAATGAGCTACGATGAGTTTTTGTTTTTCGCTGAATTCGACGAAACGAAAAGTTTTTTTTTTATAGAATCTGTAAAATAATTTTTTTTGTTTTACGTCAAATCAAACACGAGAAAAAAAAAATTATGTGAAAAAAAATTTCTGAATATTTTTTATTCATTTCATCAGGTCACTTCTTTCGTGGGGCCCATCTTTTCCTTGTGTTCCCCACCTTGTGTGGTGGTCCATGAAATAATTTCTCCTGCCTAAGAACCTTTCCCTAGACCATGTTCACAACTACGATCATGAACGACCCAATCATCTATTTTCTCTTCTTATTACTTTTATTTTAAAAAATTAAAAGCTTGTATAGAGAATAAAAAAAAAGTTGCAGGATAAAAAATTTATTATCTCTACTTTAAATTAGGGAAAAAAAAACAAAGAAAAAGGAGAGAAATTACAGTTAATATCTCCTCTTTTTTTTTTCCTTTCTAATCGGAGAAAAAAGAAAGAGAAAATTATTCTGATTCCTCTGCTTCTATTCTTTCAAATATTAATACACAACCCAAAATAAAATGTGCGACTAGGATGTCTATAACTCGCATATCGAACTCTCCAGTTTAAAAAAGGAAAAAAAAAATTGGCTTTACGCTCGAAATGGACAAAATAATTTTATTCAGCATCCAATTTTTTCAATCTGGAGTTTGTCCGATACGAAGTCGAAGATGATCCAAATGCACCCTAAACTGTTGAGCAGTCGAACGCTGATGTGGTGGAACAGGTCCAGTCAATAATGATGATTTCGCTACCCATAAACGTACAGAAAAAAATTATAGAATATACCAGTTATCTCGGTGACATAGCGTTTTCAACTAATTAAATAAATTTTTTTAGGTTAACTTGTCAGACTGTCACATCATAATTATAAAAAAATATTTCATATATATATCGTTTTAAAAAAGATAGATATATTTAATTTTTTATTACTTGTGTGATGCAACTATGACATAGTCGACTTTCTCCAACCCCAGAGGGTAGAGGCTTATCTATTATTAATACTGCCAGCTGGGCTGCTATTCAAGGGAAGTTAAAAATGACTCTAGTGAAAGCGACTTCGATTGGATTATATTGTATAATTTTGATTACATTAATTTAGAGCGCTTGAGCAGCCGATTTGGTTCGGGGTCAAGGAGTGAAATAATCTCTTAACTCCGAAATTATTTCGAAACACTCACTACTTCAACTAAATAAAATATTATTTTTCTTACTATTCTTCTTATCTCACCTACTCCAACCAAACGCTATTTTACTCTAACCTCACCTTAACCCTGAACTTAACTCTATTCCTGAAATAACTAGTTTTTTTTTAATCACGAACCAAACTGTAACTTAGAGAATAAAATAAGTAGATTTTTATATTAAAAAAAGGAAAATAAAACATATAAGTACATCAAAATTAGATAAAAAAGAGAGAGTAAAAATCATATCTAAATAAATAAAAAAAAAAGATATGCCACTGATCTCTAAACCTAAGCATCAATTAACAAATTAATCAAGTTTAAAGTGTATCAAGTTAGTGTCCCGTGATTTTATTTTTATTTTTTCGTCAGCTTTTTCATTAATATTTTGTTAAATTATATACAAAAAAATTTCAGATACTCTACATAAATTTATCGAATATTACTTTAGTACCCTTTAAATTGTCACTGATTTAATGAAAAAATTTACTGAAATCGATAATAAAAAGATAAAAATAAAAGCACATCGGACCCAACCTGACATGGCTACGGGCCGTGCTGGACTCGGGCCTACTGGGCTGTTACAAATGGGCCAAAATGCTAGGACATAAGTGGGCTAATATTTTAAAAAATTCTTTCAGATATAATTAAAACTATCCATCGAGTAAAATGATTTTTTTTTTTAATCTTGTAAAATTAATGTTAAAAAAGTTAAAAAGAATTTTAATAAAAATTCTTCCACCGTTAGATCCACCCCTTTGATGATTTTCACATGTTAGATCATACTATTCAACCAATCACCCACTTAACCCTAGGGGGTCCACATCATCCTAACCGCACATCTCTCAATCCAACGGTGGAAACTTAGCACCAATGACTTGGTGCTATTAATAGCATAGTAGTCTAGTTCCGGCGTTCATTACACCTCTAAATACCACAATTTTATAGAGCTCAGTTACTATCCTTTTAGAAGAGCAGAGACCTTCGTCCTTTTAAGTCATTTTAGATGATAGGGATTCAGAATCGATGATCGAAATCGTTAAATTTGATTTAGAGTATTTATGACATTCATTTTATAAATTTTATAATTCATTATCAAGTTCATTAAAGAGTCGAAAATAAACGGTAAAAAATGAATAATCTTGTGAAAATAGATGTTAAAATTTTTTAATTCATGATTGAAGTTATCAAACGTTATTTAAGTAGTAAAAAAAAATTATCAAAAATTTAAGCTGTTTAGATTGTCCTACTACACCCTTAAATAAGTAAATGGCTATCTGAATGGTAGAAAAAATTTTCTATTAAAAATTTAAATTGTTTTTATTGTTCTACACCCTTAAACAAGCAAACGGCTTATATAGGCCGTCAAAAATTATCGATTTTGTAATCCTTTGATCACTATATAAATAATTTTTTAAAATTTATGAAATTTAGTTTTTAGACACTTTAAATACTCTACATTATCTTTAATTGTTCCGATCATCGATTCGAAATTCTTATCAAAATTTATTTATACAACAGAATTGCACCATTCGTAAAAATAATGTTACAAAATTGGTGGTGAATTACGGTACAATTGTTCAAATTGCGTCCCAAAAATGTATGTAATTGTAATACGGAGCTGGACATAACAGAGACCAACAATAGGACTTTTAATGGGTCGGATTCAGGATGGCTTTTTAAAAGTATGAACTCGAATCCAATGACTAAATTCGAAAACTAAAACTGAATCCGAATCCGAATCCAATAGATTTTAAAAATTCATATCCGAAATCGAATCCGACTTAAAAAATCGAAACTCGAACCAAATCCCTAGCAATCATTCCTGTCTATTAAATTTTTAAATATATTAAATTAAGATTTATAATTTATAAATTTAAGTATAATATTTGATATTTATATATATATATATATATATTATAATTATATAATCTAAAATATATTTAGATTTGGATCTGATTCGAATATATTAGAATTTTGTTTTTATATTCATATTTAAAATCATATTCGGTTAATATTGGGTAAATGCACTATTTGGGTTCTGAGTTCGAATAAAATTCCCGATCCGTACCCGTTTGCATCTCTAGTGATGCGACGAATGAGAATCTGCCACGTGGAGGAGATACACATGTTCCTCTGTGTCGGACGATCCACTCTCGGATCACCCACCGCAAGATCGGTGGCCACGTGCGCACGCTTTTGTCGGAATCATCTCGGTTCTTGCTGAACCCGGTTCACCACGTCATCAGCGGGGTGCATAGTCGGCCCTTTCATCACTGTTCCCTTTGAGTCCGAGCCGACGTGGTGGACTCGGTCCGCATACAATAACTTAAATAGTTTCTCGTAGGACGTCGATGGTATGGATATCCGAAATTTTATTCGAATTCGAACCGAATGAAAACGGATATATTCGATGCTAAATAGATATGGATTCGGTTATGGATATCAAAAATAGAAATCCGACGGATATGGATTTGAATATGGATTTTGAGATCGTGAATCGAAATAATCAGATTATATATATATATATATATATATATATATATATATATATATATATATATATATATATATATATATATATATATATATATATATATATATATATATATATTTTATGTTATATTTGAATTTGTACTTTAAAAATTTAGATTTAATATATTATATTTTGAAATATTGAAAAAAAAATAATTGTTTCAGGTTCAAATTTTGGGTTCGAAATCGGTTTCGGGTTTCGGATTTTTTGCCGGATTCGAATTTGGATATAAATTTTTAAAATCATCGCTCGGATTCGGTTTGGAGTCGGGTTCGGATTCGGATTTTTGAAAATCCGTTCCGAATCGATCCGTTGGCATCTCTATCTTGGGGGTCCAAGGGTTGGTAGAGTGTAGTTTGGTTTTTTTTTTTAAATTTTTTTTGAAATTTCTTTTATTCTAAGGTTGTCGCCTCTCTATTATTGTCTAGGCCCTTTGGTATGCAATAAAGTGCGTAATTTAAGTGATGAATCAAACAAAATTATCACAACACGCATTACGCATTTATTATGTCGCTGAACTCGCAAAACTAGTAAATTAATTATTAAATTTGCACTAACAAAAAGTATAAGATTCATACCCTCAAATTTTGGTCCAATGGAATCCAAAGTCGAGTTCGTATAACTTACGAACCTGATGCGCTCCTCTCTCCGCAATTCCAAATGAAGGTTAAGAACTACTTCGTGTTTTAAACTTTTTATATTTATTGTATAATAAATGTATTTTATATGCTGTATTTTTAAAACTCTATTTTAGAAGCTTCAAAACATAAAATTTAGCTTTGATGGCTTTTAGAATTTAAGAAAACAAAACGTAATTTTGTTTTTAAAAATTAAATAATTGTTTTTTTTTCCCTTTTTTTTATGGTGTTGATTTTTTGTGGGAATTTAACAATAATGAATTATAAAACTGATATATTTTTATTCTTAGAAAATTAAATGCTTTTTTTTTTTTTTTGTAGATATATTGAACTTAGGTCTAAATTCTTATAAGGGGCTTAGAGCTCGTTTGTTGTTGAGACTTGTTTAACACTAGTAGATGAAATAGAATTGCGGCGAAAATATATAAAAATATATATTTTTTATTTTTTTGATAGAATTATAAAAAATATTTTATAACCGACTCATTAAAATATACGAAACAACATATTTTTTCATCGTATTTTCTCAACGTATATTTTAAAAATTATAGGATTGGAAAAAAAAAATTATGCTATATTTTGAAATATACGTAACGAGCGCTCCATGGTCACCACGCACAACGAATTTCCGTTCGACGCACTTGCCTTAACGAGTCTAAGGAAACACCGAAGGCATTACTTCTGTATACTAATATTATGTATGTTGTAATGAATCGGTTACGATATACTGTTACGATTTTATCGTTGAACGACCCGCTCTTGAAAGTTGTATCATGCAGGTGCCAAGGGAGCTTCATTCACCAAATCAGGTCATTTACGAGGGCTTAGTCGCTGTGGAAATAGATCCGCTTAATTTATTGTATTGTTAATAATTAGTTTAATTAATTTTCATATGATTAGTTTAATTAGTCTTATATATTGTGCTAAATAAAAATAACTTATATTTAGATATGTAAAAATTAAATATTTACTATAATAGGTCAGGGTTAAAAAGCAAAGATAAATAGTTTTAGCACAATAAATTAATAATATTATTGAATTCCCTCGTGTATATAATATAATATAGTTTTAAATTGGTTGCCCCCTTAGGTTGAGGATTCCCCATGTGCTAGTGTCTATTTGTTTATAGACATGCACATTTTATTTTGAGAAAAAAAAAAAAATAAAGATGCCATTTTGAAAAGTGTGAATATAAATATGTGTAATGAAAATTTTTTGTACATGATGATTGCTTTGGACGGATAGAAAAAACATAGGAAAAAATTTTGTTCGTTCGGCGTTCTGCGTACGAGTCTGAGCAGATAAAATTGGCGGCGTCGGAGTGCGACAGATTGGGGTGTTGAAAAAAGTAAACATACTATCAATATTTTTATCATACGGTATTTGTAAATTCTTATTTATTATTAAAAATAATAAATTCAATAGAATGAAATATATTGTGATTTTAATGTGTCCAAGTTATAAAATAGAGTTGTGGAAAAAATATATAGAGATATCTTACATTTTATCGATGGGAATTATAAAAAATATAGCGTAACAGAAATTTCGTATGATATAACACGACAATATTATGTACAAAAATAAATAAAATATTTTTTCAACGTACTTTTTCAATGCACGTAACGTACGTTAGAACAAATACGGCAACGCAAATCTGATTGTGATTTAAATCTAACTAAATCTTATTATAAAAATAAATAAATCAAACTTACAAATTATCGCTAAATCTAAATAAATATTTTAATAATCAGAAAGCGTGCGAGGCACTGTCATAAGACGTATTCCCGTCCTTACGTGCGGAATTAATCGGAAACACCGCCCCAAGGTACGATCGGAATTTTTTATCCTGCGAGCACGATCATGAAGAAGATTGACGAAGACTCTTTCAACACCCGATAACAAAGAGATTGATCAAAATAGAATCTAAAATAAAATTTAAATCATTCTTTACAATGTTCTTGTATCTCAATGAACCGCATGCAAAGCTAAATTTATAAAGGGATTATAAAGTGTAACATTGAAATCAACTCAACGTACAAACCCATTATACACCCTTAATTTATGCTTTAATGTGAAATAAAAGAAAAATAAATTAAATTTAATACATCCGATTAATTAACATAATAATAAATAAAAAATAAAAATAATTATAAAATTAAAAAATATTTAGAAAATTTAAAATTTTCACCAACACGTAATCCCCGTAATTTTAAAAGAAGCCATAGACATTTTGAAGAGGCATAGGCAAACGCGCTCTCGTTCATGATGACGTGGTGAACCGTGTTTAGAGAACGTTTTATCGTACTTGCGTGGGTCCCTCTGCGTTTTCGCACGGGTCCCACTACAGTTTTAGAAAAAACAAAATATATCATAATCATATTCCTCGGGCCCCCCTTTCTTTTTTAATAATTTTTCAGCGCAAATATCAACGCATTTGGAAAGGCCCCGCTCCGTTCCCTTTGTCTCCCCGTGCGCACTCTCCCTCTCTCTCTCTCTCTCTCTCTCTCTCTCTCTCAAACATGGCGTTGGCGCCGCCGAAGCCCCTCTTCCCCTCTCCCTCCGCCGCCGCCGCCGCCGCCGCCGCGGTGGCGGAGCTCTCCCCTTCCCCTCCTCCCTCTCCTCCCTCCTCTGCCGCTCCCGATTCCCATTCCTCGGCCTCCGCCTCGCCCATCACCCGAGTACCTCCCTCCTCCCCCGCCGCGCCGCCGCGCGCGCGCCTCTGCGCCGCCGCGCGGCGCCTCTCTGCGCCGCCGCGCGGCGGCCTCTCTGCGCCGTCGCCGATGCCGCGGCTTCGGCGGCGGTGGCGGAGGACGCCGGATCGCAGCGCCCGAGGGTGCTCGTCGCGGAGAAGCTCGGCGAGGCGGGGATCGAGCTCCTCCGCGGCTTCGCCGAGGTGGATTGCGGCTACAACCTGCCCCCCGAGGATCTCCGCGCGAGGATCGCGCGGTGCGACGCGCTGATCGTGCGGAGCGGGACGAAGGTGACGCGCGAGGTGTTCGAGGCCGCGGCGGGGCGGCTCAAGGTGGTGGGGAGGGCCGGGGTCGGGATCGACAACGTCGACCTCCAAGCCGCCACCGAGCACGGGTGCCTCGTCGTCAACGCCCCCACCGCCAACACCGTCGCCGCCGCCGAGCACGGGATCGCGCTCCTCGCCGCCATGGCCCGCAACGTCGCCCAGGCCGACGCCTCCATGAAGGCCGGTGAGCAATCCATCTCGATACCTCATTCCCTTCTTCTCCTTCCCCCTTAATCGGATCCGATCTTCAACTGGGATCGAAAGTTTTTGTCATTTTGGATCTCTTTAGATCTACCTATATTTTTGGATCGATGCATCTGGAACACTTGAGTTGTGTTTGTTGACGCGAATGTAGTGCGGGATTTGATGGACAATGTAGTTAGAAAATTTCCCCCACAATTGTGGAATATACCCTACTGTTAATAGATAAGTAATTAAAATTTCCCTGTTCAGAGTTTGCGGTGGAATGACATACTCCACGCACTGCTTTGGAAATTATTGAGCCTCACATTAACTTAGGCTTGGAATTATGTGGAATTATTATGTGGTAGGTTTCAAGTGAGTGGGTGGTTGTCATAGGGACCAGCTTTTCATTAATGCACTACATATATTATAGCTCCTTTTGCTCAAGGAAAAGGGCAATGATTGGGTGGTATGTTCACTAAAATCACTTACTTGGTTCGACCAAATTCAATAAATCCAATCTGCCTATACTAAAAGCAGCTTTACATAAATCAAATTTAGGCACTGATATGCGTAAATAAACAGCAGTTGTTCGTGGATCAAATATGTCAAGAGAGGCCAGGCCTGCCGTGCGAGTACCGATCGAGTTCAATGTTTTTCAGTCGGTGGATGGCATGCTCTGTAAATAGCACCGTCGAAAGAATTGTAGTTATCTCTTTTACTTGATTGCGTGCTAGTTGTCAGTGTTAGCTGAGTGATGGTAGCTGTATAACTGGCGTTTTGGTGGTTACGTCAAACCAATTATTTGTGCTACGCTTGTTGTTGAAGAAATGCTTTCTTCGTTCGTTCATTTTGGTCCTTGTAGATACACTATTGTCCACAGATTTCTTTATCAATGTATATTGCTTGAGTGGTAGGTATGTGCTTTAAACCAACTTAATTACCTTGTGTCTGCTTTCGACATTACGTAGGCAACTACTATTGAACTGCTAGGGACAACAACCATAGCGTTGTAAGGCTCTTTCATTGTAAAGTACTTTTTATTTTTATTTTTTAGCATTCTTAGGTTTCAGTAGTTCATATTTATGATATGCAGAAAGTGTTTCTTTCTGTGTATGTTTGTAGTGTTGTGTTAAGCCAGTTTCGACAAGTTGGCAAAGTTTAACATTGTGAGTGTACAGTACGGCTCTTAAGGAATCATCAAAGTTCATAGCATGGTAGTTGCATTTCTTCTAAATGACTTCTTTGGGCAAAAATATGCATGCATGGTGACCTGCATTTCATTATTCTTATTCTAGCCGAAGCAATTTAAAGAGTTTGGAAACTTGCATTTACTATTGTAGCACGAAGATTCTGTCGGCTCAAAATTTCTTTCACTTTGTTCAAAGTTATTAAACGCTTCAGCATTTTTATTCCAGTTCTTTTAATTTTGTTCCTGTACCATATTTGGATAGACATTCTCATACCTCTGCGTCATTCTGTCCTCAGATGAAGTGGTAAACTCTCTCCCACCATAATTTTCTATTAAGTTGGTTTTTCTTATTGAGTTGGGGTTAAGAGCACTAGTTTCTACTTGAAGTAAGTTATAGTCTGTGTGATTAAGCTAATAGCATGCTACTGTGCATTACTCAGGAAAATGGCAACGGAATAAATATGTTGGCGTCTCTCTGGTGGGAAAAACGCTGGCCGTGATGGGATTCGGGAAAGTTGGTTCAGAAGTTGCTAGGCGTGCAAAAGGGCTCGGAATGCATGTTATTGCTCATGACCCTTATGCCCCTGCGGACCGGGCCCGAGCAATTGGGGTAGAACTTGTATCATTCGAGGAAGCCATATCCGCTGCAGACTTTATATCACTCCACATGCCGCTGACTGCTAATACCTCAAAGCTGTTCAACGATGAGACCTTTTCAAAGGCGAAGAAAGGAGTGAGGATTATAAATGTCGCAAGGGGTGGAGTAATTGATGAAGATGCCTTAGTGAGAGCACTTGATAGTGGAACAGTCGCACAGGTAAACTGTTGTGGCAAATTTTGCTTCTGATTTTTTCAAACTTAGTAAGTATACTCTGAGTAGCAGTAAGCAGGAGATTGGCAAGCAAAACAGCTAGAGCTTTTCCTCTAGTGAAAAGCTGGAATGATCTTTTGCATCTCTGTAGCAGTGCTTTCTGCTTTTGCTCAGCGTGAAGCTGATGAAGGAATTATGACAAAAAGGCTGGTAGTGTTACCTCAGAAAAAAAAAAAAAAGAAAGAAAGAAAGAAAGAAAGAAAAGAAAAGAAAAGAAGTGAAGGCTGATAATATAGTTCTTTAAAAAGCTAGCTGTATTTTAGGCAAACAGGCCCTTAATCCACATGATGCTATTGGTCATAGTTACCATTCTTAGGGTGGTATCAGTCATTGACTTCTACAACCTTTGATTTCATTCCTTAAACAGAGATTTGATGAATTTACTTATCTTACATGTTGCAATTACATCATTCATTTAGGGCATGCCCTATTTTAGGACCTTTTCTTATTTCATTACATTAATAAAATTACAGGATCTGAAGCACTACAGCAATTTCCATTTCCTTGAGATAAATTCTCTATGTTACTGACTTTTTTAATATCTTGATAGGCGGCACTTGACGTATTCGCTGAAGAACCCCCGCCAAAGGATAGCAAGCTGGTGCTGCATGAAAATGTTACTGTTACACCGCACCTCGGAGCTAGCACAATTGAAGCTCAGGTTTGGCTTTTTAATCCGGCAATTATTCCAAGTCGGATTGAAATCAGCTTCTCTAACATTTAATAATAATTACAGGAAGGTGTAGCCATAGAAATAGCAGAAGCTGTTATTGGAGCATTGAAAGGTGAACTTGCTGCTACGGCTGTGAATGCCCCCATGGTTCCTGCTGAGGTAATCACTTTTAACTGATTATGTTAGTTGTGCCTCTTTGGCCGTCTTCTAGAATAGCTTCTGTATGAGAAGCAAAAGCCAGGCAATTGGCAAACAATTGGTGGACCTTCCTGCTCTCACTGGAAGCTGAAATGAGCAGTGAGGACTGAAAAGCTGAAGCTTCAATTTGGAGATTTTGCTTCTAGTTGCAGTTGTTCGGTTTTTTGCATATATATCCTGCAAACATGTCGAATTGTGCCAAAACCGTTCCAGAGTTGCTATTTGTCGAGTGTGCCTGAGAACCTTGACTTTTATGTTTGTAGCTCACAGGGCATATATGCAAGACCATCTTAGCTTTTGGGTCACACCTGCAAATAAGTGAAGTTTCTGGGGCATGTGTACAAATAGCAACTTTGGAATGCTATTTGCATTATTTCTCTTGTTAGGCTTGTAGCAGTCTATCGATACAGAAAACCCTTTAAATAATTGAGTTTTAAGTGCTTCTTCAAATAGCTCCACGCAAGAGCACCTGTGCAGAATCCTTACCAGGCCAAGCAAGCTCTATCAGCTTGATGCACATGTAAACTGCTATCTAAAACTATTATCCTTGTCTCACAGGTTTTATCCGAGCTATCCCCTTATATTGCCCTTGCCGAGAAGCTAGGCAAGCTAGCTGTCCAACTCATAACTGGCGGAAGTGGCATTAAAGGAGTAAAAGTAGTATACTCCTCAGCTCGAGACCCTGATGACTTGGACACTCGTATTCTCCGAGCCATGATAACTAAAGGCATTCTCGAACCCATCTCCAGCGTTCGCATTAACATTGTGAACGCCGACTACACCGCCAAACAAAGAGGTCTCCGAATCAGCGAAGAGAGAATCTCCATCGGTGGCTCTCCGGAAGTTCCTATTGAATCTATCCAAGTCCACATCGCGAACGTGAACTCCAAATTTGCTGGCGCTCTACCGGATAATAACGGGGATATAGTCCTAGCGGGAAGGGTTAAAGATGGTATACCCTATTTAACACTCGTGGGATCTTTCAGTGTGGACGTGGGCTTGGAGGGCAATCTGATACTGTGTCGGCAGGTCGATCAGCCCGGTATAATCGGACGAGTGGGAAAAATTCTCGGCGAGAAAAACATCAACGTGAATTTCATGAGCGTCGGGAGGAATGCGCCAGGAAAACAAGCTATAATGGCTATCGGTGTCGACGAGGAACCCAACAAGGAGACTCTCAGGACGATTGGGGAGATACCGGCCATTGTGGAGTTTGTGTTCCTGAAACTATAGATGAGAAAGGTATTCTCCCCTTTCCTTCTCATTTGGTAATTTTGGTAAAAGTCGTTTTGCTGCGAGGTATAATAAGTGCTCTGCTTGAACGGCGCGCACGTAAACTTAAATTTTTGTTCCCCTTTTCTTTCCCTACGTATTTTTTTGTGTGCTTTTGGTATTACTAGCCCTACCAGAAGGCAGCAGATTTGAAGCCTTCTTGCTACTCTTCTTCGGTTGGCGGCTCATTTCCCTCACTTTACTATTGTTGTTGTATCATCGACTTGTATCGGAGTTCTTTAGGAAAAATCCTTTGCGTTTGTGCAGCGAATGCGCTCCCGAGTATGTGTACCCTTTTCTGCCAGCATTGTTTCTGGTTGTAAAACTTCTGCAGTGTGGCTGTCTTCGTACCGGCTTTGAAATGCCATCTTTCTTCCTTTTAACAATTGTCTTTAGCACAACTTTTAATGTAGACAACCAAAATTGTTTCCTTTTTCTAAAACCATCTTGTTATCATTAACAAGAAAAAGAGAAGATGGAGAGAATATATATTCACCTGGCATTAGTGATATCATCTGTATCATGTGAACAATTTACACTATGCAACTTCTTTTGGATCAAATATTTGGGCATCATAAGACTTATATCTGCAATTTCTGTTCTGCGTACTCTTTAATTTCACTTTATTAATGCAGGAGGTTTTGTGTTTTGAGTTCGATCAATTTTTTAGTCTTATTATTTTTTTTTCTGTTTAATTTGAATCTATGTGTTGGATTTATAAAGAAGCTGAAGTGTTGAATTAGAAGTAGAAAAAATATTATTCTGTAGCCGCTTAAGTTACAAGAAGATAAAAATTTGATAAAATCAACAAAGGATAAAATAAAAATTACAGGAAAATTATTTTAACCAAGAGCAAAAATTCACTTGAAACAAAACAAAGTGTATGTAATTAACCAACAATTTCATTGATAGTTGTATCAACAAAGTAGTCCCACACTCTACATATCACAATCTCAACCTTTATGGCAATAGAACAACTTGCAAAAATCAAAGGACAAAGAATTTTTTCTTTTTTGCAATTTAGTGTCATAAGAAGGCCCAAAAATTCCACTCTTTCTCTTTAGCCCATCCAAAGTTAAAATAAGGCCCATGCTATGATTCATCTACCAATACACCCATGGCATCATCATCATCCATCGTTATGCATCATGTCTCATCATCATCCATGCATGATCCTCCTCCCATCCCCATGCCTCATGTAGGGATCACGCATCTTCTGCACCTCCATCACCCCAAACACACCATACATACTCTTGCTCTCCGCATCATCCCCCATCTCACCATCATCATCATCATCATCATCACCGTTGTCACCACCACCATCATCATACTTGTTCATCAAATGCTCCCCATACCTCACACTCTCAATCCTTAGCCTTTTCCTGTCCCCCATCTTATCTTGTCCTCCCTTTGTCGCCGCCGCCGCCGCTTCTGCTGTCATCGTTGTATCTTCGCCTCTGAGTATCGCCACCACCTCCCGCATGTCGGACCGCCTCTCGGGCTCGCCCTGCACGCACAGCGCAGCCGCCTCCACTGCTCTTCGCAGCCGGACCGGGTCATACTCTCCGCATAATCTTAGGCAGAGAAAAGTCACCAGTTCAGCATTCGGAATGAATTCGAGTCATAGCTCAGATAACAAAGAATTTTTGATGCATTACATATTTGGGCTTAAATCATCAAAATGGGCCTTGGGCTGGACCAAAATTTTTTCTATTATTCACCTGGGGTCAACGAGGTCGCCGAGACGGGCCCGAGGCGATGATGGGCTCGGCCCACTCGGTGATGGTGCACTTGATCCCGCCGGGGAGCTTCTCGATGGGCTTCCGGCCCGAGACGAGCTCGAGGAGGAGGATGCCGAAGGAGTAGACGTCGCAGCTGCCGGAGACCTTCCCCCACATGGCGTACTCCGGCGCGAGGTAACTGAGGGTGCCCTTGACACGCGTCGTTATGTGGCTGACGCCGTCGGGGATGAGCTTCGCGAAGCCGAAGTCGCCCACGAGGGGCTCGAAGTCGGAGTCCAGCAGCACGTTGCTGGCCTTGATGTCCCGGTGGATGATATGCGGGCTCACCTCGTGGTGCAGATACCTGCATTTATATATATATATATACATACGATAGGTAACACGTCAATCAAATATTATAACTTTTTAAAGTATTTTTAAGTTTAGCTCATAACTAATCAAATATTACCAGTTGATCGAGTCCTTTCTTTAGCCAATGTCCAAGAAACTTATGCAGTGTTACTTAATATATAAAATTTTGTCTAAATACTGTATTTAGGAAAATAAAGTACTAAGCTAATTAAGCAAACATAGGGGAGCGCTGATCATAAAATTTTAGCTTACGATTATATATAGCAGAATCTACGAGTTCTTTTTGCTAGAAAATATCATATAAGAAATGATTAAAGTCGAAAGTAGAAGCAAAAGTAGAGTCAAAAAGGCATGGACAGGATCACTAACACCAGCCCTTCCGCGGAGCCCAACATGACGTTCACCTTCTTCTTCCAATCGAGCCGAACCTCGCTGGCGAACTGGCCGTGCAGGTGGGAGGGGAGGCTGAGGTTGGGCATGTAGTCGTAGACGATGAGCCGCTGCTTGCTACCGGCGCAGTATCCCCGCAGGCCGAGCAGGTTCTTGTGCCGCACCCTCGCCATCACCTCCACCTCCACCGCGAACTCCATCTCCGCCTTCAGAGTTGTTCGCCGCCTTCAGCTTCTTCACCGCTATCTACAAAATATATACATGTATGCTTACAACTTGCGCGAGTCCTAACCTTCCTCACTTTTGAGAGGTCATCAGTTAGATTCGCTCGTTAGTACAAGTGACATGATTCATTTAATATTAAAAGTAGAGGTGTTAAGATTAATTCTGATCCGTTGACCAATACAAATAATATATGTTTTTTGAAAAGACTTCTAATATTTTACAATATCCAACATTCCCACTCAAAGTGGACTGAATTTTTTTTTTTTTTTTTGGCAATTTTTTTTGAAAAACTCAAGACATGGTCTTGTTGAGGCTCAAGGTGTTAATTGACTTACGAAATATTTGAACACCGCTCACTCTCACAATTGCTTCAATATCTCCAATATTTTTTGTTTTTTTTAAGCTCTTTCCCGAGGCTTTAGATGCCTAGCTCATCTCTGCCGCCTAATTCAATTCCTCTATGAATGAAGCGGGTAGTGTCTTTTTATTTTAAAAAAAAAAAATCTCCAAGAGTTTTGCCTTCAAAATATGCTATAATTATTTACATAATTTTTCTCCAATAATTTTTTTTTTTAAGCTAACTTCCCCGAGGCTTTAGATCCCTAGTTCTTACATAAAATATACTAAAAACAATACTACAAAATAATTAATTAAAATATATATATATATATATATATATATATATATATATATATATATATATATATATATATATATATATATATATATATATATATATATATATATATATATATATAGAACTATATACGCTATTAATATATACTGCTATTAATAGTACCCGTCATTACCACCAAGTTTTTGGCCGCTGATTGAGAGATGTGCGGTTAGGATGATGTGGGCTCCTAGGGTTAAGTAGGTGGATGGTTGAATAGTATGATCTAACGGGTGAAAATCATCAAAGAGGTGGATCTAACGGTGGAAAACTTGGTAGCGAGTCTTCTTCGCTATTGATAGCATGCGATGACTCTATATATATATATATATATTTATGTATAAATACCTGAAGCCCATCTGAGGTTTTTCCCCAATAAACGCTTCCAAATCCTCCCTTGAATATCCTCCACGTACTATTCACTACTCCACTTGCACACCTATTTTAATTTAGAAAAAAGAACATATGTATGTATAAACCACATGCGCCTACAATATCATCACCATTTTAGTGAACATCTGCATGCTAAATTAAACACAAATAAAATTTTGAGCCCCAAAATAAATGATCTGAGTTGTTGTACGTGGGAGATTTTGATGAGAAAAGTATATATTAGTGCCGCGTCGACCAACCGCTAGAAATTGTTTGACCTCGCTTAGTTCGTGCTGCATGCGGTATCTCACTTTTTCGGTGGATAATTTGGTGCTTGTGTTATGGTGTGGGACCGTATATATCACACCGGAAAAGCTAGGCTAAACACGTTCTTAGGGCATGTTGAACTCAGGTCATCAAAATCAAAAGCTTGTCCCGGCTCGGAGCGTATTCAAAAATGTACTAAACTACAATTGAATGTGAAATCCGCGATAAAAAAACATTAACAAATTTCTACGGAGCTCACCCTACGTACGTACGTACTGTTACAGAAAAAACTAGACTAAACATGTTCTTAGGGCGTGTTTCGTTCAGGTCATCAGAAGCTCGCCCCAGCTCGGAGCGTATTTAGAACCACACTAAGCTACGGTTTCGTGTCAAACCTGCTTGTGCTATATATAAACATGCACTTCTGCAAAAGCTCATCCGAAAAACCAAAGAAAAGAAAGAAATTTTTCACAGATATATACGGAGCTCACTCTGCGACCCGATCGACTTACCCTTGATCCACCTTCTCGTTGCCGCAGCAAGAGCTCGCCACCGCGCCCATCGCGGCCGTCCTCCGATGATCGATCGATCGATCGATCAATCTCCGTCGACACGACAACAAACCCTTGTCAAATGCTCACCGTTCTCTCTTATATATATATATATATATATATATATATCTCTATATATATATATATATATATATATATATATATATATATATGGAGTGGAGATTTTAAGTCGTGATTAGGAAAGATCGAGAAAAGTATTTGTCGTAAAGCCGCCCTCGGCCCGCTAATCAAAGATTATAAATAATTCTATCAAAATTAGCTCACTCGAAAAAAAATAAAAAAAAAAGAAGAAGAAAAGATTCTATAAATTAAATAATTCTATCAAAATTATACATATAACTATGAATTACCCTACAATATTGTACAAGTAGCCATATATTTTAAGTGAACACGGTAATTAATGCACGTATGTTTATATATATATATATAGATTTTATATATATATATATGTATGTATATATATATATATATATATATATATGTCTTTTTTTCTTCGCAATATATATATATATTTTATATATATATATATATATATATATATATATATATATATATATAATATAATTTTCTCTCGTCCCATGTGACGCCTTCGTGTATAAATATAGGACCGTTTTTGTATTTATAATGTAATTGAATAAAATTTTTAAAGAGGCCAAATGCAAGAAAATTAATAAATTATGAAATAATTCTATCAAAATTATACATCACAAAGGAGAGAGATTTTATAAATAATTCTATCAAAATTATAAATATTACTATCAATTAATTACTATAATCGCATTTACACAGCATGAGCACGTCGAAGAACACGAAGTATACGAGCGCATGGTGTTTAAACAACATATATAATAGATTTTAAAAGTAAAATATACAAAGTCTTTTTTTCTTCGCAATTAAACTATTTCTAAATATAGTGAATGAATTACCGTATTTACTTAAAATAATTTTCTCTTATCCCATGTGATGCCTTCGTGTATAAATATAGGACTGTTTTTGTATTTATAATTTTAATTGAATAGAATTTTTAAAGAGGCCAAATGCAAGAAAATTAATAAATTATGAAAAATTCTACTTATACATCACAAAGGAGAGAGTGTCGATCTTATACATCCATCTTAGAATTTACAAAAATTCAGATAAATTATAGTAAAATAAAAAAAAATAATGATTCTTTAATGAAAAGAGTGTAAGATAAGAATTTCACCTTGAAATTCTGATAAGCTTATAATTATATATAAATGCAATGTAGGATTGAATATTTGTGTTGAAACACTATATACAAATAGTGAGGGGCTTATTTGGTCCACACGTGGCCAAACATGTGTTACTGAAAAAAATCTCTTATGCTCAGCATTCTGGCACAGCGTAAATTAATGAACAGTTACATAAACGAGTAGCAAGGGAACAGTGGTTGTTATCCGAGACTCGAGTTCGAATCCTAGTTGACTTCACATTATTTAGATGTTAGTAAAATTAAGAGGAACTAAAGTAAAAAATGATCTAGACCTGCACTTCAGCCTACTTTCAGGAATAATTGGGCCAAACCACCACCAAGATAAAGCTTGTCATCACTGCACAAAAGATCGGACCGAATTTGAGAAAAGTAGGCCAGTTTTCTCGGGCCATTTGCTCTTTATTCCATTACCGTTACTTCGGCCTGTTTCGAAGACACACGGTCACGCACTCTTTTCTAAAGATTTACCAGATTTAATCGGGACCCAATTATTTTCATATAATTGGGAGAATCTTATGTTAAATTGCGAAAACTAGATTGCACACTACAGCGAGTTTCTCAATTATCTTGTGCAAAGTGATATGACAAACAAAATGATCAATTACACAATTTTGAAGATGTTAGTAAAATTAAGAGGAACTAAAGTAAAAAAGTAGTTGAGTGGCCCTGTTGTGTTCCCCATTATTTCAGGAATAATTGGGCCAAACCACCACCAAGTATAAAGCTTTTCATCACTAGAAAACACTAATTAAATCGGAACAATTTGAGTAATTAACATGTTTTCTCGGGCCAAATTTGCTCTTTACTTTCCAAAGTGATACTTCGACAAGACAAAGTCACCTTTCTTTCTAGTATTTAGCACAATTTTGAATTCGAGAATCTCTTCTTTCAAAAACACTCTTGATGAGAATCTTGTCCAAAACAACAGTAAGTAGTTGAGTGGCCCTGTTGTGTTCCCCATTATTTTTGGTTCCCAGATCTTTCGAAAGTTACAAATGTTGGATCTTTGAACTAAACCTAAGTAGTAGTAGTTCTATATATATATATATATATATATATATATATATATATATATATATATATATATATATATATATATATATCCTAAGAACTATAGTAATTAAAGTATAGTTTTCTCATAGAAAACACTAATTAAATGAACAAGGTAATTAACCTTGTTTTTCCAAATTTTTTTACTTTCAAAGTGATATGACAAACAAAATGATCAATTACACAATTTTGAAGATACTTCAAAAACACTCTTGATGAGAATCTTGTCCAAAACAACAGTAAGTAGTTGAGTGGCCCTGTTGTGTTCGAAAAGGGTTAAAACATCGTTGCTATACTCTTGATCTTGATACAAGAGCTCAGTTCTATATATATATAAGAGTATCGGCTCGTTTTTTGCATATATATATATATATATATATGGAATCAGGGCATATAAATATAAAGTGATTCCGCCCGTTAGATTTTCAATGGATCATTTAGATCATACGTAAGTTCAACGAACCACACGGTAAAAAAAAAGCTCCGTCATCATAAACGAAGGCATTTTCTGCAATTTATGGCCAAAGATATCCAAATCAATTGAACATGATCTATTAAATTTGAAGTAAGTTAGTTCTATATATATATATATATATATATATATATATATATATATATATATATATATATATAGAGAATTAAAACCCGGCTATCTATCCTTTTAATAGGATAGGAGCACTTGTGCTATGAGTTTTTGGCTTTGATCAACTCTATATTATTTGAAGTGTTTAAAAATCAAATTTCAAATCCTTTCAAGATCATTTGCCTAATGATTAAAGGGTTTCAAAATTTGTAATTTTAATGGTGGATAAGAAGCGTTTTCTCGTTTAACGGCTTAAAGATATCCAAATCAATTGAATTTTTGTTAGAAAATTCTTTAAACTATTTAAAACAAGATCTATACTCTTGATCTTGATTACAAGACTCCTATAATCATTTTTTAAGAGTATTCATTTCGGCCATTCATATTCTGTTCACTTGATGGATAAAAGAACAATATTGAAAGTGCGTAAAATTTGATTTATAGGTAGTTTAAATGGTTTAGATCATATTTAACAGCCGATCATAAATTTGGAAGCTCTATCATCGAAAACAAATCGGTAGTAAAACGGCTCGTTTATTACCGATAGTATTCTAGTTCAACTCTATATATATATATATATATATATATATATATATATATATAGAGTCGGCTACTATCCTTTTAATAGGATAGAAGCACTTAATGTACTATCGATTTTGAGTTTGGATCAACTCTTTCATCATTTCTAACCATTGGATTAAATACTATATGTGGGGACCACTCAACCCTAGGGGGATTCAATTTTCAATGATAATATCATCCTAACCACAATTTCTCATCCAGGGTTAAAACTTGATAGGACAAGTGCTCCTATCCTATTAATAGGATAGTAGCCCTAGCCATATATGATAGGAGTACTTGTCCTATCAAGTTTTTAACCCTTGGATGAGAAATTATAGGGTTAGGATGATATTAGTCGGTTAGAGTTGAATGGTCCCCCTAGGGTTGAGTGGTCCCCACTAGATTATAATATTTAATCCAATGGTTAGAAATGATGATAAATTGATCCAAAAAAAAAAAATATCAAATATCCTATTAGATCCATTCTTTGATCATTTTCTCTCTCTCTCTCTATATATATATATATATCAACCAACCAATCACTCAATCCTAAGAGATAATTATCATCCTAATCAAATATATATATATAGTACATGATGGGATACAAATTTAATTAGAATACTCTTGCTATGACACTGTATTGTACACATAAGATATATATATATATAGTACAATGACTAGAAATAAAAATTTCATAAAAAATGATGATGAAAAACTTGAATTTAAGATCAGAGGTACTGATCTTACTTTAAATAGTGAAAAAAATTTCATAAAAATTTTCTACAAATGCATCACATTTACCATTAAAATTGTCAATTTTAAGGCCTTTTGATCACTAGCCAAATGTTGCCTAAAAATTATAAAATTTAGTTTCCAAATACTTTCAATAATGTAAATCAAGTATATATAACGAAGCCAATCGTTAATTTAGAAGCTGCATAATCGAAAACAACTTGGTAGCCGATAGTATACCGGCCTAGCGCTCTCTCTCTCTCTCTCTCTCTCTCTCTCTCTCTCTCTCTCTATATATATATATATATAGTACATGATGGGGTACAAATTTTCTCTCTATATATATATAGTACATGATGGGATACAAATTTAATTAGAATACTCTTGCTATGACACTGTATTGTACACATAAGATAATTTGAGGGAATTATTATTGGCACCCAAATTACATGCAAATTTGGATTTAAATTCCACAAAAAAAAAGAAAAAAAAAAAGGGAAAAAGTTGAGGAAAAGTTGAGGGGGGCTGTTTCAAAATTGGTTATAGCTGAGGGGGTCTTCATGCATTTCACGACCGAGAGCCAGATGTTGGCAACAGTAACGGCCCTTGCCACGTGGCGTAATCTCCCCCGTTCCCTAACAACTGCACCGTTATCGTACGATCCCGCGAATATTCCGCCATTATTACGCCGTAACGCTTTCGCGGTGTCGGGTCGCCGCGTACATCCCATCGCAAAACCGCGGCTACAAGCCTACGCTCACGCCCACCACCATCGGACCAATGGACCGTTGCCACGTGGCATGTAGTTTCCTATGCGGGTTTGACTTACAACTTACAACTTAACGCTTTGAATTTTTTTTTTAAAAAAAAATTAAAAGCATGGTTAATGTGCACATTATGTATTGTACTTACATTCCTTTGGGCTAAATATTTTAGCAAATTATTAATTTTTTTTTAAAACTATATCATACATTTTAGTTTAATACTACAAAAAAAAAGAAAAAATAAAAATTTTCTCATAATATTATTATTTTATACCTTTGTTGTAGAATCTTTACTTTATGCTAAAAATTTTGAAGAATTATCTTTAATCAGATTCATAATTATTTAAGTTATAAATATGCGTATTTATGAAATAGGTCTCTCAGCTTTTATTTTTTATTTTAAAAAAAATCTCACTTAATGACACTACTTAGATTTTATTTTCTTTTTATTTAAATTATTTCAGTCAATTGAAATAAAAATATTCTCAAACTTAATGACGAATTATCAAATTTAGCAATTTATTTTTTTTAATTAAAGAAATGCGTTAAATATGAGCTGTTTGAAGGATGACTAATTTAAAATGACCACAGTTGAGGGGGTTTATTCTTTTGTGAGATTTTTATTTTGATTGTTGATCGAGTTATTTAAATCACTGAGAGAATGATATTGAAAATAAGAAAATTTATTTTTTTAAATACTTCAAATATTTAATGGAGCTAGTCATTAATTTAAAAGTCTGATCATCGAAAATAATTTAAAAGTATGAAAACATGTATGCTTCTAAAAAATATCTCAGCTGGTGCACGCGCATGTGTGTGTGTATATATATACGCTTCGAAATTCTAAAGTTTTAGTGAAATAATTAAATAACTATTAATAAAATTTACCCTTAAAAAAAAAAAAGAATAAAAAAAAAAAGGAAGAGACATATATTCTAACACCTTGTTTGTATATGCACAGATTCAGTGTGTATTTATCTGATTCGATTGAGGGTGCTGGGGAGAGAAAAAGACATAATCACCCCTGCAAAATTGTTTATTTAAAGTTAAGTCCACTTCAATATGCAAAGTTACAAACCTCTTTACTTAAAAATTCTTCATAAATTATCTTTTCTCTGTTTTTTTTTCTCCAATACAAAATCTATTAGTTAATTTGTCCAAAGTAAAGTTATTTGCACAAACATCTCAACCTCACGTCTCTCCGTCTAATAATTAAAAATTCAAAAGCACCACCATCATGGTGCTTCCGATATATATATATATATAATATATATATATATATATATATATATATATATATAGAGAGAGAGAGAGAGAGAGAGGTTGGGGCTACTATACCCATATGAGTATGAGCCCTTTGTACTCATAATTTTTCGACCGTTCAGATAAAAAAATGTGCAGTTAGGATGAGAGTGGTTACGGTTAGATTGATAGTGGGCCCCCTAGGGTTGAGTAGGTGGTTAGTTGAATAGTATAATCTAACAGGTGAAAATGATTAAAGAATAAATCAAACGGCTAAAAACTTATTACTACAAGAGACTCTATACTCATAATAGTATGGTAATAGGACTTAATATATATATATATATATATATATATATATATAAAAGCACGTATAATAAAATAATAAAATTTGGGTGCGTCGACGAGACTGTTAATTTTATTAGCGCTCATTTTTCTCTACGTAATATTTTAAATATAAGAATAATAATAGAAATAGAAACCGCAATAAATACGTAATTTCTATATAACAGATGTGAAAATTCTATAAAAAATATTTTTTTATTTAGTTTTAAAATATTTTTTTAGATATTTTGAAAATCCTATAAATTTTTTTCTATATATATTTTCAAATTTCAAAATATCTTTTCCTTCTAAGATAAGAGATTTTATTTTTCTATTTAATTTCAAAATAATTTTTCAAAATATTTTTTTCTAACGAATTTTATTTTTCGTAATATCAAAATATTTTTTTCTTTTCTATATATATTTTTGAATTTCCAAATATTTTTTTTAAGATAATAAATTTTATTTTTTTATTTAATTTTAAAATAATTATTAAGTGCACTTGCACGTACACTCAACTAAGTATATATAGAACTAGCTACTATACTATTAATAGCACAAAATCATTGGTGCTACAAAGTATTTGACCGTTGGATTGAGAGATGTGCGGTTAGAATGATATTAGCCCCCTAAGGTTAAATGGGTGGTTGGTTGAATAATATAATCTAACGGATAAAACTCATCAAAGGGGTGAATCTAACGGTTGAAAACTTAATAGATCAATACTTTGCTATTAATAAGATAAATATATATATATATATATATATATATATATATATATATATATATATATATATATATATATATATATATATATAAAGGGAAAGTGTTACCTGTAACTGTAACTCCCACTTTTTAGATGATTAAATCGAAGAAAAAATTTTCAATTCACACCCTGCATTATGATGAAATAAATTAACAAAGCCTTATCACTCGCCTTCCTCATCCAAAAAATTTCACAAATTTACATTTCGGTCCAAAAAAATAACAACATCTCCACCATCCAAACCCTAAACCCCCAAAAAAAGTTAAAATATTTTTTTTTAAAAAAAATATATAAATATATATATATATATATATATATATATATATAAAAGAAAAAACTCTCACTACTCATCTGCTTCTCCCTCGCGAGTCCCGTCACGGGGTGGTGCGGTTACCGCCGCCCTGAAGGTGGGGGTGGCGAGGTGGGTGGGGTTCTGGTTCCCGGCCATGATCACGGCGATGCGCTCCTCGAACGTCGGCGGGGCTCGGCGGGGCCGGCGCCGGAGCCCTTCCCGTCGGAGGAGGAGGAGCCGGCGCCGCCGCCGCGGGGGTCGTCGGAGTCGGGGTCGAGGTGGGCAGAGAGCTTCCAGTAGGAGCAGGCGAGGATGAGGAGGGCGAAGGCGATGAGGCCGAGCATCGCCGCGAGCCCCCCGAAGAGGTACGGCACCGGCGATCGCCACGGCGAGTGGGCCTCCGCCGCCGCCGGAGAGGGAAGCGGCGGGTGCGGCGGCGACGGGGAGCGCCCGATCCCGGGTCTCATTCTCTAGCTCTTCTCCCTGTGAAAAGAGGTTTATTAGGGTTTAGAAAAGTGGAGAGAGAGAGAGAGAGAGAGAGAGGGTGGTGGAATGGGGAAAGAGGAGGGGCGAGGGAGTGCCTTTTTATAAAGGCAAAATTTGGAGGGTAATTTTGGGATTTGAAGGTTTTTTCTTTTCTTTTTCTTTTTCTTTTTAAGTTGTGTTTCTTATTTTCTTTTTTCTTATTTTCCTTTTTTCAATTGGTTAGCTTTCACATCTCAACTTGTGATACCAATGTGTTTAAGAAAAGAAAGAAAGAAAGAAAAAAAATTGTAATGTTTGGGAATAATATATTCTTTGTTGTTTCTTAAAATATATATATATATATATATATATATATATATATATATATATATATATATATATATATATATATATATATATATATATATATATCTCGGATGCATGCACGGTATATCGGTGTGTCGTATATCAATCGATAAATAAAAAAAAATTATATATAATACGAACTAGGTTACTATGCTATTAATAACACTAAGTCATTGGTCTACTGCAAGTTTTTAGTTGGATTGAGAGATGTGCGATTAGGATGATGTGGACCCCTAGATTAAGTGGGTGGTTGGTTGAATAGTATGATTTAACGGGTGAAAATCATCAAAATGGTGGATTTAACGGTGAAAAACTTGGTAGTCTAAGTCTTCGTCTTATTGATAGCATGCGGACTCTATATAATACTCAATTTTAGAATATATATATATATATATATATATATATATATATATATATATATATATATATATATATATATATATATATATATATATATATATATATATATATATATATATATATATATAGCTTGGTTATCAATAGAAGAAATTAATTATGGATCTTAAGACCACGTATAACAAAATAATCCTAAGCGGGACATAATCAACTAATATTTGCATTTTTTTGGACTATATATATATATAGAGGTGGGACCAACATATATACAATCCAAATCTGAAAATTAGCATCAAAATGGACAAAGACACTGTTTCTTGCTAGATTGCGATTTTTAGAAACCTTGGCGCTTAAAGTTTAAATTTAATTATTAATAATTATTTTGGATTAATGTTACTTTTTATTATTATATTCCATGTTTATGCTTCCATTTTAGATGTGATAAGCATTGATAAATAAAGAAGGAATCTGAGTTTCTTGTGTGGTAGGTCTATTATTCCTTGAGCATTAAATAAGAGCTTCCTTTCAGCTTGAGTTTGGCATACAAATTAACTAGTAGAATATGTATACTACATTACAATATTATACTACAATATGTATATATACAAACTATACAATATTATCTTTTTATTAACATAAATTTTTTGTTAAAAGGCTCAAATCAATTCAAAACTTAAGTTGATAATTGGGGGAATTAAGTATGTATCAAAATCTTTCACATTGTATGCATGTCAGGATTATTTCTTTCACAATCAATTATGGCACTGTATTATTTCCATAACATGAATTTGATCAAGCATGTAATACCAATTTGCTCTTGTTCACCTTTATATACTTCACACTTTGTTAATTGGGGGGTAATGAATATACAATTGTAGAGCCTAAACTTTTCATTATGGATAAAATTAAGTCATTAATTGGTGTTGTTAATTAGGGTTTAGGGCTTATCTACAAGAGAACCCCTTGCTAATATATAATAAGCTGTTCTATGTTGGATATGACCAACGTGATTTATTCCAAACGATCTCTGGTGATAATCTCGATTCAACGGTTGCAATTGTATCTAGATACGTTCTTGATGGACGAAAATAATGGAAATCCTTATGTTAAATAATATATACATGTACTGGTAACAGGATAACATCTCCGTCTCAAAAAAAGGAAATAGATTGAAAACATTCCGTTTCTTTGTGCATTTCGTAAAAATTATAGGACTTTTTGAGAAGATCAAAGTCGAAATTAAGCATTTCGTACTCATCTAGGAGTTCCAAATGCTCGTCATGAATACAACCATGTAAGTTTTTATAATATTTCTTATCCTCAAAATTAACATGTCTAACTTTAAATCCAAGTTTATTATGAAGCCTTTTAATGGCTGTGCATGCGGCATCTCCTTTAGCTTGATTCAAATCAGAAAATGAAGCACCATGACATATAATTATATATCTCTATAAATCGGCTACTTCTAGATATTTTCACATCAACATAGGAATAGAATCGCAAATCAGCATCTATGGTCATGCGGTACCTCGGGGGAGGTAAAAAAAATTGCAAACAGATATTAAGAAGCAACCGGCGAAAGTTGATGTCGACAATCATCCATCTCTGCAAGCAAACGTAAATTGCCGAAAATTATACAGCGACTGTTCATTTTAGCGTACTCTTCTCTTTTAATTTAGTTAATAGACATATTATCTATCAATTTATGCATATTTGGAGATACTTATAGGTAATAAAATTATAAGTAAAAAAAGCAAATGAAGAGATGTAACATTCATTTAAATTGTAAATCTGAAACAAAATATAAATTGTTAGAAATTACTTACACTAACAGGGAAGCAACCAGAAGCAAACAAATGTAGAACGACTATTGCAAATCACCGTCACTTTCCTGAGAGGAAAAAACTTATGTTAATCATGGTAGGATTACGGGTAGATAAAATTGAAAAATAAAAATAGTATAAAAATTTTACAACTTATAGGAGAAAAATGATAAGGTTATCAGATGTAGATAAAAGTGGATGTTAGGTATACTATTATATAGCCGAATTGACCGGCGTGAGGATATAAGAAGCGGTGTTGCACTTGAAGTGTTTAGAAATCAAATTTGATGTTAGGTATACTATTATATAGCCGAATCGACAGGCGTGAGGATATAAGAAGCGGCGTTGCACTTGAAGTGTTTAGAAATCAAATTTCGTGCATTTCCGATATTGTTCTCTTGTCCATCGAGTGGACACAAAAATGAACGGCTGAAAATAAATATCTTTAAAAAATGATGATAGAAGTCTTGTAATCAAGATCAAGAGTATATATCTTGTTTTAAATAGTTTAAAGAATTTTTGAACAAAAATTCAATTGATTTGGATATCTTTATGCCGTTAAACGAGAAAACGTCTCATATCGACCATTAAAATTACAAATGTTGAAACTCTTTGATCATTAGGCAAATGATGTCGAAAAGATTTGAAATTTTATTTCTAAACATTTCAAGTGGTATAGATAATGTTCAGCGGTATCAATCGTCGATTTGGAGGCTCCATCATCGAAAACAAATGGGTGACAACGGAGCTCGTTTGCTATCGATAGTATTATAGCTCAACTATATATATATATATATATATATATATATATATATATATATATATATATATATATATATATATATAGAACTAGGCTACTATCTTATTAATAGCACCAAGTCATTGGTGCTACCACATTTTTGACCGTTGGATTGAGAGATGTGTGGATAGGATGATGTGGGTCCCCTAGGATTAAGTGAGTGGTTGATTGAATAGGATGATCGAACGGGTAAAAATCATCAAAAGGGTGGATCTAACGGTGGAAAACTTGGTAGTTATATATATATATATATATATATATATATATATATATATATATATATATATATATATATATATATATATATATATATATATATATATATATATATATATATATATATATGATATATATATATATTATGAGTAGGATCGCACTGCACATATAGTTGCGATGATAGAGCTTAATCGACGATCACACCGTTAAACGTTTTCTAGAGCATTTAAAACTTCTAGAAATAAAATTTTATAATTTATAGATATCATTTACCCTACGATCAAAAGCTCACAAAATTGACAATTTTTAATGGCCGGTATGGAATATTTTCTAGTTTAACGGTGTAAAAGAATCGAAATAGGTTGAATTTTTGATAGAAAATTCTATTCACTACCTAAATAAAGATCAATAACCCCGATCTTAAATTGAAAGATTCGATCATCCATTTTTAGGATGTCGTTCGATTTTAATGAATTCATTTTATACTCGCTTGATGGACTTTATAATGATTTCAAAAGTATGAAATTTATTTTCTAGAAGTTTCAAATACTCTAGATAATGTTTAACGGTGTGGATCGCCGATTCGAAAACCCCAACATCGAAAACAACTTATAAGTAGTAAGGGCTCTATACTCATAATAGTATAGTAGCCCTACTCTATATATATATATAGTAGGGCTACTATACTATTATGAGTAGTGGCCCCTTCGTACTCATAAGTTGTTTTCGATGATGGAGCTTCCGAATCGACGATCCACTCCGTTAAACATGATCTAGGGTATTTGAAACTTTTAGAAAATAAATTTCGTAATTTTTCGAAATCATAATAAAGTCCATCAAGCGAGCATAAAATGAACGGTCAAAATCGAACGATGTCTTAAAAATGGATGATCGGATCCTTCAATTTAAGATCGGAATTATTGATCTTTATCTAGGTAATGAATAGAATTTTCTATCAAAAATTCAACCTATTTGGATTCTTTTGCACCGTTAAACTAGCAAGTATTCCATACCGACCGTTAAAAATTGTCAATTTTGTGAGCTTTTGATCATAAGGTAAATGATGTCGAAAAATTATGAAATTTGATTTCTAGAAGTTTTAAATGCTCTAGATAATGTTTAACGGTGTGGATCGTCGATTCGAAAGCTCTATCATCGAAATCAACTTATGAGTAAGAGGGCGATCGTACTCATAATAGCATAGTAGCCGGACTCTATATATATATATATATAGAGTTGAGCTAGAATTCTTTCAAAAGCACCATTAAGGTGGTGCTTTTGAGTTTTTAACCATTGGATGGGGAGATGTAAGGTTGAGATGATGGTGGTAGGTGGTGGTTGATGGGATAGGTGGTGGTAGGTGGAATAGTGTTAGATCCAAAGGCTATTAGTAGTCAAAAAAGTAGATCCAATGGCTAAAAACTTAGAAGCACCAAAAGTTGGTGCTTCCAAAAGTATTCTAGCTCAATTTATATATATATATATATAGAGTTGAGCTTTGTGCTCTTAAAGCAGACACAAAATCATCCACCATCCATCTAACAAGATGGACGGTGGAGATTGATTTCACTTTTAATGTGAAAAGTCATTAGGCTGGGTTAAAAAGTTAACTTTTCTCTCTCCTCTCTCTCTTGTCATTGATTATAATATTAGTACATTAAACTAAAAAAAACTACTCATGTTAAATTATTTGGTAAAATTATTTAGTTTTTTTTTTTTTTTTCTTCTTCCTCTAACAGGGAGGTTTTTTTTTAAAAAAAAAATTATTGTGGGCTGCTTCCAGGATTTTTTTTTCGTTTCCCGTACGTGCCAAAGTGTATCACAGAATGGCACAAGGCGGTACGCGGGTCGTTAACAGACTGGCTCCGCGCGGTTCGTGAAGGCGGGCGCTGTGGTCGGCACAAGTGGAACGCACCCGCGGCTGGTTTCACAGAAATGGCGGCGCCTGGCGTACGCGGGTCGCGCCGTCGGTTTTCAGAAATGGCTGGTTGGCTCACGCTAAGAACAAGGCGCGGGGCGGGAGACGGGCGTCGACTCTGCGGGGCCAGATGGGACGGTGTAAGGATGGTATTCTAGGAGAAGGTTTGGGGAGGGAGTTGAGAGAGAGAGAGAGAGAGAGAGAGAGTCGGGAGATAGGAGGAAAGAAAAAAAAAATAACAAAAGAGAGGAGAGAGAAAAAGTTTCGTTAACTTTTTAACCCAACTAACGTAGTTTTTCACATTAAAAATGAAATCAATCTCCCATCCATCTTGTTAGATGGATGGTGGATGGCTTTATAGCATAGGGATTCTTTGTGCTCTTAAGAGCACACTCTCTCTCTCTCTCTATATATATATATATATATATATATATATATAGTTGAGCTAGAATACTCTCAAAAGTACCAAATGAGTGGTGCTTTTGAGTTTTGAGCCATTGGATGGAGAGATGTGGGGTTGAGATGATGGTGATAGGTGGTGGTAGGTGGAATAATGTTTGACTCAAGGGTTATTAGTAATCAAGGAGTAGATCCAAGGGCTAAAAACTCAATAGCACCAAATGAGTGATACTTGTAAAAGTATTCTAGCTCAATTCTCTCTCTCTCTCTCTCTCTCTCTCTCTCTCTCTCTATATATATATATATATATTGAGCTAGAATACTCTTAAAAGTACCAATCCCTTGGTGCTTATGAGTTTCTAGCAATTAGATCTACTCCTTGATTGCTAATAACCTTTGGATCAAACACTATTCCACTTACCACCACCTACTACCATCATCTCAACCCTACATCTCTCCATCTAATGGCTAAAAACTCAAAAGCACCACTCCCTTGGTGCTTTTGGGAGTATTCTAGCTCATCTCTCTCTCTCTCTCTCTCTCTCTCTCTCTATATATATATATATATATATATATATATATATATATATATATATATATATATATATATATATATATATATATATATAACTATGCTACTATATGCTATTAATAGCACCAAGTCATTAGTGCTACCAAGTTTTTCGTCATTGGATTGAGAGATGTGCGGTCGAATGATGTGGGCCCCCTAGGGTTTAGTGGGTGGTTGGTTGAATAATATGATCTAACGGGTGAAAATCATCAAAGGGGTGGATCTAACGGTGGAAAACTTGGTAGCACCAAGTATTTCGTGCTATTGATAGCATAATAGGACTATATATATATATATATATATATATATATATATATATATATATATGAATTGGGCTAGAATACTTTTAGAAGTATCAACCCATTGGTGCTTCTAGGTTTTTAGCCCTTGGATCTACTACTTGATTACTAATAACCCTTGGATTAAACACTATTCCACCTACCACCACCTACCACCACCTACTACCATCATCTCAACCTCACACCAATGCCTAAAAACTCAAAAGCACCAGCTAAAAACTCAAAAGCACCACCTTCATGGTGCTTTTGAGAGTATTCTAGCTCAAGTCATATATATATATATATATATATATATATATATATATATATATATATATATATATATATATATGGTGGGAGCTTTGTGCGACATGATATAAAGGTGTACAAAATATATAAGCCACCCCCTATATATCCTAATTTGCTATCCATTATACAATAAATTTATTTAACCTAGGCTAACTTTATAAGAGTAGGGTTACTGTACTATTAGAAGCACATCAGCCCTTTGTGCTCCTAACTTTTTAACCATCCATCAAATTTGATGGGTGGTTAGGATCAAAGGAAAAAAGAGATACTGGAGAGAAATTCAAGAAGAAGAAAAATTGAGACACCCAATTTCTCTTCAATATCTCTTCCTCCTTTTATTAATCTAACCGTCCATCAAACTTGATGGATGATTAAAAAGTTAGGAGCACAAGAGCTGCTGTGCTCCTAATAGCAATGTAATTAACCTTGTTCACTTTATAAAATTTATCATGCCACATTGGCCACTACTAGCTATATTATATATATATATTATATATCTAGGGATCCTTTATTTTCTTTGTTGGTGGCATTAAAGGAGTGAGATATATCCAATTGTTTAAGCAATCACAAGCCCATGGTTTTGGCGCGATTGCTTTTTATTGTTTCCTACAGTATGGTGCAACACTTGGCCATTAATTTGTTTGTTGGAGTTCACATGTTTCCACTTGTATGGTGGTTTGCTATTCACATGCTACGTACGTACATATATATACTCTTTGTTTTTGGGTGGTTGTGTGGGTTTGTCACACATGCAATTGGGTTGGTTAATTAACTAGTTGGGAGCAAGATCGATCAGTTCAACATGAGATCATGGTGTGGTTGATTCATGTGTGTGCTATATAAGATCAATTCTTATATGATTGTGTTTTTAATTATTGGTTGAAAATATATTTTGGGGCCAAATTAATGGAAAGAGAAAAAGGAGACAAAATCACTTTGTACTCTTCTGGGGTCTCAATATATATGAAGATCGATCACATCATCAATTTTAACCATGCATGCATTTCGTATTGCATTTACCTATCAATTTTCCAAAGCAATATTTAAATACAAAATTACCATATTGCTTTTAACTAAATTCCTCGCCATCTCATATAGTACAATATAATCAGTTCGAAATATATTTTATGTGTTATAATGTTGCGGATAATATATATATTTTTTCATATATAATTTGATAATAATGTGTGGAGACAGTTTCTTCTTCTTTATGTATATATATACTACCTTAATTGTTTTTTAATTTCTATTTAAATTACTTAAGTCAATTAGAGGAGGGATTCTTTGTAAAATTTGATATTTTTAATTAATTATTGATTGATAATTACAGACGAAATTTACACTATTTGCAATTAATTAAATGTACATAGAACCATAATTACAGACGTTTCATGTAATTCCCGTAGCTATAAAATTATTTAAGTAACTAACTAGAAATTAAATTTGCACGTTAAAATATCATTAACGGCCGGGCACATATAAAGCAAATTAAAAAAAATATTAAATAGTAAAATTAAAATTTAAAAAATTTAAATAGTCAATTCAAAATAGTTTACAATTCAGCTCATATCAAACAAATTAAAAAATTAAATAATTTAAAATTAAAAAATTTAAATAGCTAATTCAAATTAAACGGTTTACAGTTTAGGCTTAATTTGGTATTGAGGTCTATCTAACGCTATTAGATAAAATAGAACGGTGGAAAAAGCAATGCTTCTGCGTTCTTCAATGGAAGCTATGAGAAAATATATTATAGCAAACTCATCGCGATATGCGGAGCAATATTACGTACGAAAACAAACATGCTATTTTTCCAACGTACTTTCTCACCGCACGTAAATAGGGGTGGCAATCCCACTGTTCGCGAGCTCGTGTTCCTCGAAATGAGCTCGAGATTGGCTCGCTCGTTTGGTAAACGAATGAACACGAGTGAATTTTTCAAATTTCATTTAATAAACGAGCGAACACGAGTCACTCGCTCGTGTTCGGCTCGATAACAGCTCGAATACATATATTTTATATTTTATATAATTTATTTAATTTATATTTTTATATATAAATAAATAATTATATATAATATATATTTTTATTATTTAATTTTTAGTAAAATAAAAATATAAATACGAGCTTAATTATGAAAAGACTCATTTGTATATAAAGTTTTAACTATTAGATCAAAATCTAATGAATAAAATTTTATAAATTTATTTTTTTAATATATTTAATCTATTTTATTTATTTATTTATTTATTGTTTAGATTTATTTAAGTGATGTTAGGCTAGTTTTATTAAGCAATGACAATCATTTAGTCACAAATCTTTAATGGTAAGTTTAGTCAAGTCTGGTGGTCGAAATAAGAATACATTTCGTGTTCGGCTCATTTACACACCTACACGTAACACAATTTTTTTCGAAATAACAAAGAAAGAGGTCCATAGGTTTTGATCATCGGTGTGTGGGGGTGGGCCCCGCACCCCACTTTATGTTGGTCTCCCACCTGATCGTGGGCCCCACGCGAATGATGATGATGATGGTCGTTTATAATTTTTTTGGTGGGGCCCACGTCCACGTCAGAGGCCACCACCGTACGGGATAAGGACAACTCGGGATCGCTTACGTACAAGACATTGCGACGGAACCAGCTAGCGCATGGGTGCATGGACAACCAACACTCCCCTAATTTTTTTTTTTTTTTTTGAACAATTCAGTCCCTGCACTGCTTGGATATTATAATTTAGTCCTCCCTTATGGTCCTTTACGTAAATATTTTAGTTTTTGAATTTATAAGGTATGTTGCATATTAGAGTAATTTTTAATTTTGGGTTAATTTGTTTTGCATGTGGCTCTCTGTAAACATATCGAATAGTAAAAATTACAAAGTTCAAATTTTTATATATATTTATTCCTGTAAAAATCCTAACGTTTTCAAATATACTCCTGTTATTATTATGATCCGTTAGAAAAATATAGTTAATCATAGATAAAATACGTATCCTGATTAGTGGATGAAGTATGTAAATTGGCATTTTTTACTTTTTCTTATATTATTTGTGATGGTAGAAAAAAAGAAAATGACCGTTGAAATTTTTGAGAGAATATTTCTATATAATTTTAACAACTGGGACTATTGGAGAGAGATATTTCTTATAATAAAAATACCATTTTACTTTTTTTCCGTTAAAAAATAAAAGTGCCTTAATAATAATAAATCAGATGAATAAATATGAATATTATTAAAAATATGAAAAGTTAAACTTTGTAGGAATATGTTTACTATTATATATATATATTCAGTGCAATTTGAACGATGCCTTATATTTTACGAGAAAAAATGATTGTATATGATGATGAACTAAACTATATCCCACAATTTCAAATAGAGTCTAAATTAAAATATTTAAAAAGATATAGTTGCGTGAAATTTCAAAAACTGAATCATTTAAGCTAAAAAAGTATAAGACCCAATTCGCAATATCTGGATAGTGTGGGGACTATCCGTAAAGTATAGTACTCTTTACTTTTTTTTATTTAAGGCCCACTTTTTTTTTCCCTTTTTTTTTTTTTGGCCTTTTTTATAACTAATCGATCTTAGAAGGGTGGGGAACACGTCACTGGAATGAATATTTGTCCAAGCACTTTTACTTTTTCCCACACTTATCCACAATTAAGAGAGAGAATTATAAGTTGGGTTAAAATTGTGATTGGTTAATTAATGAGCAATAATGATGGTTAATTAATTATAGGTTGTTTTAGATTTATAAGTAAATATAATAATTTGTTATTTTTCATTCCTAGAGATTGTTTGTTTCTTAATTAATTATGGTGGCCCAATTAAAAGGAGTGAGGATTCAACAGTGTTATGCAAAATCACTTTCATTTCCCACACTACTACTGCATGTCCTCATTATATTATGTGGTCCAGCTTGGTGCTCTCAATAATATGCCTATTTTTTAACCCCTAAAAAGGATTTATGTGCAAAAAATGTCATTTTCAAAAAGTTTGACCAATTTGACCTAGGGTTTTGATTTCTACAAACCAAGTTGGCAAGGTCAGATAGGTAACATCAATATCTTCTGCACATTACCGACCGTCCCTAGAGCAAGTGACAAAGGGCTTAGTGGTTGGTATCCGAGACCCAAGTTCGAATCTTAGTTGATTCACATTTCTAGCTGAGTTTATTTCTAAATGAAATAAGCGAAGCGGGTAGCGTGCTCCTATCTCTCAAAAAAAAAAAAAAAATCTTCTGCACATTATTTCTCCTAAAATTACTATATGACAGCTTCTTTTTTTTTTTTGTTGTTGTTGAGTATGGTCTCCACCCGGAAGCATCTCAAGTCCTTCCTCTTCCTTTTTCTTCGACTGTTATCTTCGTCCATTAGTTATAAGATGAATTTCATTCCTTATCATCGTTTTTTTAAAAAAATTATCTATTCATCACATCGCCCGGATTATTATGCTACTAGGCGCGCATATTATCAGACGATTACGCTAGTCCCTGAAACAGGGGGTAAATATAGCAATGCTCTTAAATCTCGCTACCGAATGGAGCCTGAGGTTTTAGAGTAATTGGTTGTACCGCATGATATCAAAGCTGGAAAGCGTTCGTTGTGAGTTAGTCATACGCCAATTTTTTAGATTGCGGGGATTTATGCGAAAAAAGCCATTTTCAACAAGTTGGACCAATTTGACCTAGCCATCTAGCTAGGGTTTTGATTTCTACACAAAGTTGGCATGCATAGAATGAGATTGTTTTGGTTGGATGGGTGCTTTGATCAATTATGAGTCAATTTAGGGCTTTATATGATGGGGTCTAACTTTAAGGAAAAAAGCAATAGTCATACAAAGAAAAATTGTCTCTTCAGCCGTAATTGCGGCGACAAGCAACTTTTTTATTTTCTTTGTTTTTCTCCCCCTCTTTTTAAATTTGAACTTTGGGTTTAAATTTGAACTTTGAATTCATGTAAAATGTTACAAAAATAACTCCAATAGAGGCAAAGCTTCGTTTATTTCATTTAGAAATAAACTTAGCCAGAAATGTGAATCAACTGGGATTCGAACTAGGGTCAAGGGTCACAGGTACCAACCACCAAACTCTTTACCACTTGCTATAGGGACGGTCAGTGCAAACTTTTAATGTTCTTTTGAAAAAAAATTTGGTGTGATCTGAGCTTAATTAAAAAGAGATAAAGAATTTTAATGTTCACTTTTTCCCCCCTCTTTTAATTGCATATGATTATTTCTGTCCATAGAGAGAGGAGATTTGCACAAAGAGATTTTGCATTCTTGGAAATTTTTTTTTTTTTTTTTTTTTTTTTTTTTTTTATAGTTTTTGAAGTGAGATTTTGTTGGAATCTCCAATCATATTCAGACAAGGAGAGTTAAAACAATGAACAATAGGCTGAGTGGGTGTCTCTTTCAAAAAGAAGATTTACTTTTCCTAATTGGTGGTTTGGTTAGTAATCATTCATTAGTCAGATGACATGACAAATTCCACATATTTTAATGTTTTATTTTTTATTTTTTTCAAAAAAAAAGAGGAACCTTTATAAAGTTAGTTTACAGTAGTACTCTATTCATTTCTTATATTCTGCTATGCCCTAGCTTCTGGATAAGAGCAAGCATAGAAATTAAGATCCTGGCATAAGATGCATATCC